>LR738710.1:75926707-75938144 GCA_902687465.1 Secale cereale
GCGCCTAGCTCTTAGGCGATGCACATTGACTTAGTAATTTTTAGGCAGTTCAGGGTGCGACGCTGGCCAGGCGTGTAGCGTCCCCGAGCTAGGCGTTGCACAGTGTAGTGTGGCGCCGTCATGGCGGGCGCTACACAAAAAGGTCAGGGGTGTGAAATTGTTTCACAGGCAGTTCATTCTGTGAATTGATTTCGGCAAGAGGTCGAAATTGTCAAATTTGCCAGCGACAGAGGAATAGTATAGCGAGTTGCACAATGGGCGGAACGACAGTCGGGGCTAGCTGGACGGCAAGACCACGAGCGGCAAGCACGCAGCCGGCGGTAGGGATGGGCAGGGTGGCGACAAGGCCAGAACTAGCCGTACTACGCGATGAAGTTGAGGCCTCGGAGGTGGGTCGACCCTGCTGACCCATTGGGTCAGTCGGTGCCGGCTCTGCTGGCCCAACTATGATTCGAGGTCGACCCACACGACCCATTGGCCTTGATTTTTCGGGCCGGGTCAGTGACCCGGTGGGCCGACCCGGCCCATTCCCATCTTGAGTTTGGACTCCATTTGATATGGATTTTCTGCGAAGTAAAAGAAAGAAGCAAAAAACAACAACTGTCACTTGGCACTATGTCAATACGTTAGTCCCCCAAAATGATATAAAGTTGCTATAAATTAGTGTTAAAACATCCAAGATTGATCATATAATAGCGTGGAACAAGCAAAAATTATAGATATGTTGGAGACGTATCAAAGCGTTATCCCACCACTGGCCAGGCTACCCCTCCACCACTCCACACCTGTTATTCTCCCCGACTGCAGCCTGACGCCGCACCAGAACCAGTTAACCCTCGGACTCCTCTCCGTCTGCGACTCCACTACCATGTCTTCCCATCTCCGGCTCGTTCCAAGCCGGGGCCTTGCCGCAGTCCACCGTCTTGGTGCGCTCGGCACTGCCTGGTCAGCGCGGTCAACAAACGAGAATCATCGAAAGAGGACAATTCGTGCAGAGGCTGACAGTCAGGACGCATGCATGCAACTAGTTCCTTATTACGTTGAAAAAAATCTTTCATCTACATCTTCGCATGAAAGGAAGTGCCTCCTTATTATGGGGAAAAACTATTATTCCTCCCCCTGACAGCTAGGACCCACCGGCAAGGAGCCTAACATGTGGGCCATTAGGTCGCCTGTCAAATTAGTCAACAAAATGATTCTGACATCTGTAGTCGTTGGATGTACATCCAATGGCCAACATGCATCTTCAATCTCTTGTCTTCTTCCTCCAGCGCCGGCAGGACTTCCTTCTCCCGCCTTCGGCGGCCAGCTGCGCTGCTTCGCGTGCCTCGCTATGAAGAGCTACTCCACCGCCGACCAGACCACCCCTCCACCCATCCTGTTATTCTCCGCCGACTGCAGCCTCGGGCCACACCGAACCAGTCAACCCTTGTACGTACGTCGTACTCCTCTCCGGCTGCGACTCCACTGCCACATCTTCCCCATCTCCGGGTCATTCCCGTTCGGGGCCTCACCGTCGTCCATCGCCTTGCTGCACTCGGAGTGACGTGGTCAACAAACGAGAGTTATCGGAAGAGGACTGTGGAGAGGCTGACAAATGGGGCCCACAAGGTCCATGGTCGCACGCAAGGATAATTCCTCCTTATTAAGTAGAAGAAAAATGATCATCCCTTTGACAGCTGGGACCCACCAACTATATCTTCGAACGCAAGGAAGAGCCTCCTTATTACCCGAAAAAAATATGATTCTTCCCAATGACATATGGGACCCACCAGCTACATCTTGGCACACAAGGATGTGTGTCCTTATCCCGCTGACAGTTGGGACGTACCAGGTTCAAGCATACGTACGGTTATCTGCCCGGTCACAAACGTGCACGTACATACTGGTTGATCGGCCTCTCTGCAAGGATGAACCATGGCCGAGAAAGTAGCGGCACATGTTGTAGTAAAGCCCCTGACGTAGCAGTTCAGGCAATCCCGTATAAATAGTGTACTCATACCTAGAGCCACACGGCAAAAAATACGGCCACGTACGTACATACGGTCGGGGCCTCCAACGCGTACATCAACAACGGTACGTACAACAGCCACGTGTATGTACATACGGGCGGGGTCGGAACGGAGAAGCATCGCCGTGTTTATCGTGAGGCAACCAACTTGGTTGGAATAGGTCATGTTCAATGGGAGCCGGTTGGCTTGGATGGAACAACCGAAACAGAATCTGGCGTACCGCGGAACGGAGGAAACATCCTTCTGTTCAACCGCCTACGGTTGAAACAGGGTCCTGTTCATCGGCTCGGGGTCTAGCGTACCGTAAAACGGACAAAATGGAGTTATCTTCGACCTCCTATGGTCGAAACATGGTCCTGTTGATCAGGAGGGGTGTGGCGTACCGCAAAATGAAGGAAACGGACTACCGTTGGAGCGCATATGGTCGAAACGGGGTCCTGTTCATCGGGAGGGGTGTGGCGTACCGCAAAACGGGACTCCATGGGGTACTGTTCATCGCCGTCTACTGCCTCGCTCCAGCCTCTACGGGCTACTGTTCATCCACCGTCGACCTCCTCCAGCCTCCACCGGCTACTATTCATCCTGCCCTTCACGATGTCCTGTTCATTCACCCCCAACCGGCTACGTCGGCGGACTCCTCGGGGTCTTGTTCATCCAGCGGCAACCATGGGGTCCCGTTCATCCAACCACCACTGGGAACTATTCATCCATAGCCAACCAACCGGCTCGATTGATCGATGCTTCTTGACTCGTGTCTACATGTATCTCGCGCGCGAGGCAGCAACGGGTGCTATTCATCGAGAGGCAACCCAACCGGCTACGTCTAGCACGTACACGGGGGCCTTCAGCTTCAGTAAGCAGCGAAGGAATCGCTCGGACTCATCAAGGATCGATCGCTCTGGTTCAGTAAGCGAATGCCTCACTCGGGCTCAGTTATAGCTAGCGAACATGGCTCGTACCACGCGCACATATGAGAGAAACGCGTAAACCACACTGCATCACTCGGCTCCGACCACCCACCATAACCGGGAACTCTCCGAAATTTTCCCCGCCCTCTCTTCTACCATGATTATTTCCATTATGGACGGCCCAAAGAATGTCATGCAGGTGCGTCTCCGGCCCGCCCAGGAGAAAAGCCCATTTTCTGTCATGATTTTTTGTCATAGAAGTAGGAGCCCACCACATCTACGATGATACGTGTTTTTTGTCACAATTATCGTCATAGAAGTGTCATAAGCATGACAGGAAAAAAATTCGTTCGGACCAAAATGTCATGGATGTGTCTTTGTAGTACACCGAACGACCACTGCCGCCACAAAAACAAGCCATCGCCACACCGTTTTCATTGCTCCCATACCGAATACGGCTTGAAAGTCATTGTTCATGTGTCCTCTAATCTACATCAGAGCTCCAACAATTCTGTCTCGGCGGACGAACTCAAGGAACATCAGATCCTGGAAGGCCATCTCGAAGGCGAAGCACCGCCATCCACCCGAACATCGCCTCCGCGAGAAAAAACCCTACCCTAAACTACTAGCTGGAGAAAGGCATGAATTCCCCTCCCTGCCACCAGATGCATGGCAGGCCGAGGGGTGGTGGATCCACTAAGGGTGTCTTGGATAAGGGGGTCCTCGGCCTGCCGGCCAATCTCTCACGGGCGGTACTGGTGGACAACTACGGATTCTGTTAAGGAAGGCCGAGCTTCAGATAACTCCATGTTTCAGAAGGAAAGCTCCAAAGACTTGTCATGTACTTCAAGACAAGATAGATAGCGTATGCATGTTTATCCCCCGTTGAGAACTGACTATGTGTAACCCTAGGTACCCCTGGTGTCTATATAAACCAGAGGATTTAGTCCGTAGAGACCAGAAGAACCATCATCCTACTCATCTAGGGTTTAGTTCATCCGATCTCGTGGTAAATCAACTCTGTAACCATCATACACACATTAATACAATCAAGCAGGACGTAGGGTTTTACCTATTCGAGAGTGCCTGAACCTGGGTAAACATCGTGTCCCTTGTCTCATGTTACCCATCAATCTGAGATCCACAGCTCAGGACCCCCTACCCGAGATCTGCTGGTTTTGACACTGACATCCACGAGCCCACCAACGAAGCTTTGAAGGTATGAGTGCCCTAGTCGTTGCCGCGCAAGAGGCAAAAAAATTTATTATTCAGATTTTCATTTGAGAAGTCCAATGCTTACACTCTATCTCCCCACTCATAAAATTATTGTGCACCATCCAAAGATACCTCCCGTAAAATTCCTATGTTTAAAAATCTTGTACAAATTTGAAGTGGGTGGCATCTTGATCATGCGTCTTTCTCATTTTTAAATTCTTGCAAGCTACAAAAATCATGTTCATATTTAAGTTGTAGTTCAGTTAAGGAAGTGTCTGCGTTATTATGACGATTTTGGCTATGTAGAAATGATTCTATTTTCCATAACAAAACTTTTCTTTGGTGTAGGTTATTTTCCGTTCTACACACTGACTTCATACGTTATTTATGCTTCACCCCATGGAATACCGATCGTTGTTCAAGGCGGTCTATATGCAGTTCGAGCATGGGGCCAAGGGGGAGAGGATTTGGGGCACGCAGGTGCGGGGGCACCGAGTACCTCGCGCTTGCTTTTTCTTCTCGCTTTCGTTTTTCATATTTTTTGAATAAAAAGTCTAAATTAAGTCATGTTTTTATATTCATGTTTTTTTGACGAGGGCTTTCAAATAAGATCCATTTAAAATACATTTTAACGAGTTTTTTAAAGTTAAGTTTATACTTTTAAAACTTAATACAAGTGACCAATAAACACGACTTTAGTACCCGCGACAAAGGAATTCACTCAAAGTTTCAACTCTAAAACTAGATGCTCGTGCCTAAAAAATATATCAGAATTTCATATGCAAAGTCATAAGTTTCAACGAGTAAAATTTAAAACTTGATGTGCCCTCATGCGGGATCCAACTACTTCGCGAATCGCGAGACGATCGAGCGGCCAAGCAAGGCTTAACATGTCTGTGCCCTTCCGAATTTTCGGTAGCCAAGGAGGTTCTTACCCAATATGGATGACAACATACTCCCTGGAATGGTTCATAGGCATAGTATCGGTCTTTTATGGCTTTACTGTTGCTGTTATGTTGGATTTAATTTTTAGTCACCCTTGTGGAGTATGGGTATGTGTATCTCAGTTCTGCACATGCCAAGTGTTGCTTATTTGTTGTATCCACTTGATGTCACATATTGAGTTAATAAAAGTGCATTTTATAAAACAAATGTTTAAGTCGAGGTTCAACTCATTGCCTCCAACCTCCCCTTCACTTCATCACTCAGCTGGCATGGAAGCCAAGTGCATGTCCCGACGGAGCTTCCGACACGACTGTAACAGAACGGGCCATGCGCCGCCAAGCTAGGTTGCCATCATGGACCACCACCGGGTCGACCCAGACAAGCCCGAAAGCTACACTAGCCGTACGTCATCAACACAAGGGGGCTCTACCTCGTGTAGAAAGTTGAAGAGATAAGCCTCGCCCATCCCATGACACGATAGCACGTCCCCCACGACACGTCTTCACCCTTCACACGCTCGCAGGGTGCGTGCATCGCATCGCTCACATCGTCGTGCATTTTTCTTCCACTCCTGCGACTCTGCGAGTCGTGGGCTGGATCGGCTAGCCATTCCTTTGTCTGTTCCTGCTCGCTCCCTGAAAAGCAATATCTGCCAGCGCTAGGTCGCTCGCTCTACCACTGCAAACAATTACTGGTAGATACATATGCGCGCGTACTGCCCTCTAAAAAAAATGGGCACCGCTAGGCGCCGGCGCACCAGCCGAAAATTTCGGCCGGTCTAGCCATAGCCGCGCGGCGGTTGGATCTGGAGAAAAAAAAACCACCCCAGCTTCTTCTTCCTCATGCCCCGTGGCACATCTCCGGCGAGATCCCCGCGGCTCGCAGCACCGCGCAGCTCCCGCAAGGCCCCCGCGGCGCATCTCCGGCGAGGCCCCCCGTGGCTCTGTTGCCGCACGTCGCCAGCCGCAGCACCCGTCGTAGATCTCGTGTTGTTCCTCGTCCTTAATTTGCCGGTCGCAGCAAAAAATTCCACCATTCGTAGCAAAAAATTCTTGACGGTTCCAGCAAAAACCAATAAAACATTGGTAGCAAAATTGAAAAAAATCGACACCGTTCCAACAAACCAAAAACCTGATGGTAGCAAAAATTGAAGCTTGTTCCAGCAAATTGAAACGCTAGTGGTAGCAAAAATGAAAAATTGAGCGCTGGTTCCAGAAAAATCAAGAAGCCGGTGGTAGCAAAAATTGACACTGGTTGCAGCAAACCACAAAACGGTTGTAGCAAAAACAACTTGTGGTCCAGTAGGGGCTTCTCTGGTAGTAGCAAAAAATGCACAAGGTTGTAGCAAAAAGTGTACCAGGTTGTAGCAAAACACATAGTCGCAGGGTCTCGACAACCTCATGAAAAAAGGATGTAACAAACGACAGTGCCGGTGGTAGCAAAAAACCAAAACTGTTGTAGCAAAAAAGTGGTATAAAATGATTCTAGCCAAAAAGACATGGCAGCAAAATTTGGTTAGTTCCAGCAAAAAATGAAGACGGTGGTAACAAATTAGTACACTGGTTCCAGCAAAAACAAACATGGAAGAAAAATCTGGAGTTGTAATATGCCTCGAGCTCGTAAACCATGGCCGCCATGGCCTGTGAGCTTGCAGGCCATGCCCCCCTGTCATAGTAGCGCCGATGCTCGGCCCGTCGTGTTCGGCCATGGCGATGGCATCCCGTGCAGCAGCAGCAACTCCACGCGCCGCGCTTCGTGGGGGAGGGCGCCCCGTGCAGCAACTCTACAGCAATGACGTCTGAGAAAAAGTAGATAGGCAGAAGCAGCGGTGTGGGCAGGGCAGGCGAGAAAGGAAGGAGATGTGGTGTGTGGACAGCAGCCGCGCTGGAAAGGATAAGGAAAGCGGAGCGGTGTGCGGACCCTCGCGGGATGACGTGTTCCTCCTGCTTTAGTGCTACGCGCGGGGTGAGCGAGTCGACCGGCCGAAGTTTCGGCCGGCGCCCCGGCTCTAAACGTTTACCAAAAAAATGCCCGCGTACGGCTCGTGACCATTGAAAGAAGTGTGTGCAACTGTGCAAGTGTTGATGGGGTGAAAGCAATACGACAGATGTGCCAGTGGTTCAGCGGTGAGAGCGAGGTTGTTGTTTGTTCTTGCTCACTTGTCTTTAATCCATAGGATTGAGAAATACATGATTTTGACCAAACATAGTATTGAAGTAAACCTGGGTAGGGATGGCCTCAATCCCGGCGTTCGGGCTCGGCCTCACTTTCAAGGCAGCAGCCCAACCCAAAAGCACGAAAAAACCTGGAAACCTGGGCTTTCAGATGTTTTATGAAAATAGATATAATAGAGCATTAGTTAATCCCAATAAGGGGGTATTTATTATCTTAAACAAGAAAATAGTCATATTTCTGTGTTGCGGGACACTACCTGGCTTTTTTTTTGTCGGGTTTTGCAGAGCCCGGCCCAAACTCGGCCCAACAAACCTATGCAAGAGACATGTGAGGGATGGAGAAACTCAATGTTTCGATGTCGACCGGTTAATAAGTTAGGTTAGGGTTATGTAGACGTGTCGTTGTCATCATAGAGCCAACGGTCTAGTAAATAAGGTTCCTTAAGGCCCCATCTCGATAGTATCATTTATGGTAGTGTCAATGACTTGATATCTTAGATTCATGTCGGTTGTTCTAGCCTGCAAGGTTGGGGTTTATGGGGTTTGTCACTTTGGCCACAACGCCTTCCTCTTGTAGTTCGATCCTCTAGAATCGCCTTTCCTTTTTAGTTAGGTCCACCAACCTCGCCTTCATCACACTGATGCGGCGTCTCGTGCTGACACTGAGGCATGTGGGAACTGATGGATGTTTGGCCTTTTGATCTACAACTCTTCTACCGATATTTGGTTCCCCCTTCCCCCTCGATCAACGACAACAGTTTTCCTCAGACGACAGAGAGGCTTGCTATGGACAACCATCAACCCGTTAGCGAGGAAAAAGACAATTGGTCCTAGGGACTTCAAAGTTATTTATTTTCCAGCGGTGCTTGTAGTTTTGTTTTGGTAAAGATCTGAGTGATTTTTCAAAAATAAAACTTTGAAGTCATCATTTTTTGGTTTCACAATTTCGTCCTGACATTCCACCTTGCATTTTGGCGAAAAATTGTAGCAAAACAAAAATGCAAAAGCTGAACGTCGGAGGTTGTAAAAGACTGCTCGAGGCGACCACTCCATTATCTAAGAGAACCTGGAATAATTGATGCATTATTTTTGGGACGCACTACTTGTAAGGAAAGGCTATCAAACTGTCGCTCCATTGTTTCACCATCATAAGGAGACTAGGAGCATAAAAAATAAAAGATAAAAGATAACTTCTAACGAAAACACACATGGGTTATTACCGTTGTTGCCGCCAAAGACAAGTGGAGATCAGACAACCAGATTTAATGACAACATTCCATTGGACAAAAAACCATGGACTCTCCATGATGGCCGCATGGGGCATGATTATCGGCACGGAGACAGAGCCATGAGAATTTATTCCATGCTACTTCTTGTCACTGTTGAGGCTTCTATGCGAGAGACACATCGTATATACCTAAGAGACTCATCCCCACTATTTCATTTATTTAATCATGCAGCCTATACACGTTGGTAATCCTTCCATATCAGCAGCTCTCAACAATCCATCAATAGAGCCCTCTCTATAAAAAACCAACCAGGCCTTCTTCTCTGTCATTCATGTTCTTCATAGAACCCTCTCATGTGTTTTCTCCCCATGCAACAAATGAAGAAGTTGTTGGCATGTCATCTCCTCAAAACTCCATTATCCCATCACAATAAATGCAGAAGAAACGGATCCACTTGATTCTCCCTCATCGTTTTCAGTCAATTGTAGATAAACCAATGGATTTGCATAACCAATAAGCATCAAAGCTACTCCATTCCAGTCCATATCACAACAACACCAGATTCATTAGGCTTCGCCTGCTGGAAGGGCCGAATCTGATGGCCCCTCCCTCAGCACCCATCCCTTGCGGGTGTTGCCCCCATGGCTTACCTTCTCAACAATCTTTCTAATATGATGTTTGTTTGTGTAGATTTTTTAATCTATGTTAGCAATGTCTTCGAAGAAAATGGAAGCATATTGCGGTTGGAAATAAACCTGGATAATCCTTATGTTCTATTCTCCAATCAACATCCCTTTTTAAACTTTGCTCCAGCCAGTGATGAGATGATAGTAACTACATATAGCAGTTCAAATTTTGCAATTTTGGAACAGTTCAATAAATTTACGATCCCTATTTATCTTATGGATTCTTAGTTATCTACCTAGCATCGTGCAAATAATTTATGTGTTTCTTCTTGATAAGTATGATATATGATATCCTCGCAATCTTTCTTTAGCATTACCATGGCTTAAAACCTGACATATAGTTACTTCACCGCAATTATGTATCATTACTTTGTTGTTGCCATCATAGAGGTAAATGTGATCCCAAATTCATTGTATATCTCAATTGGCTAATCCATTATCCCATTTACTTTACTTAGTCTGAATGTTATTTTGATTATTGATAGAACATCTACTTCATCTTGAACCAGTATCCATATAAGATTCAGATTGACTATCATTACCACCAGATTCATGATCCTACATAGCTAAAAAAATTAAGCTTTGATTTATACTTCTATTATTGTTGCATGCCATCTATGAAGATTCTTTTCTAGTAATTTCTAAGTGTTGTTCGATGAAAATCAAAGTAGACTAGTAATCTTGCTTAAGTATATATTATTCACCTAGCATTGCTTTCCTAAGTGTGGTGCATACATACAAGAAGCATCCAATTTAAGAAGTTTTTCATGACACTAATATACTAGCTAACTACTAGTTGTCTTATTTCCATTAGCTTATTCCTACTTATCTATGGTTATATTCTTCATACATTCATTGATTCACTTACATCCTAGAAATAACAAACATCCTAGTGTGACAAATAACAAATGTCCTAGAAAATGCAGTAGCCTAGTGACGAAAAAGCGTCGCCTAAAATCGGGCCAGAACGTCACCAAAGTTTCCGATGGCACTCGACCGGGAGAAAATCAGTCAGTGAGTGTTTCCTTCATAGAAAATGATCTTAGGCGACGATTTCTTCTGCCACAAGGAATGATCTTAGGTGACGATTTTTTCTGCCACAAGAATTTTCGTTACATAATAGCATACATTTTGTAGTGTATAGTAAAACTATTTAATATGAAAATTAATTTCATGATGCATCTAATGATATTAATTTCGTATTGCGATTTTTTTATATTTTTCCTATAAAGTTGAACAATCATCACAAAGTTTGACTTCGAGCAAATTTTATACGCACACAAAAAAGCTGGAGGGAGTACATTCCAGTTTCCTCTCTATGTTTTGATACCCCCTTCATAGCTCTGGTTTCTTCAATGCTTGTCCTAAGAAAATGTCTTAACGGCCCCACCTGATATTGACTTAACAAACAAAATGATGGTTTCTTTGATAATCCTATAAGCTTTTATCAACCAAGTGCCAAATAAAACCATAAACATTATTTAGGTAGGTAAATCGGGTGCAAGATTTGTTAAATATTTATCTACACAATCATATTAATATGGACAGGTAAATCGTGAACAAACATACTACTAGAGTATTTATATCCTGTTGCAACTTACGGGTAATTATCTAGTTGAAACAAATAGGTACTGCTATATTTGCTATGCATTCTCAGCTAGTACTATTTGTTCTAGTTCTCCTGAAAATTCCCAGGGGCACGCAGGGCGGGGCATGCACCTGCCCAACCACACGATTGCCTACCAATCCACAAACTTTGATTCCCCGTAATTCTCTACAGTGTTTTAGGTTTTAGTTTCTGAAACTTGGTGAATTTATCATTCATTCATATCAAAGTTTTAGCAGGTGAAACATTATGAAGTTAAAAAAACTTAGTAAGACATAGTAAAAATTGTCTTATTTCAAAGCCCTCATCAAAAGGAATCTGAATATGTGTTTATTGACGCAGCCACCACCTCCCCTAAGAAAAGCCCAGGGTTCCTTTGCCTCTCGCCAGCGCTATTACCGGTCCACCTCGTATTTGGTGGCCTTAGGGCTATGGCAGCGCGGTGGATCCCTGCCCTTGCCGGTGGGAGGGCTCGTTATCGAGATTCCTTCGAGTTTGGTTAGGGTTTGTGTCCTGCTCAGAAAGACGAGACGGTGGCTGCTCTTGTCCTTCCGATCTATGCTACTCTTCATCGGAGGCGGTTGTTGTTCTGTTGTGTTGGTCCTATTAGGCCTTAGCACATCGGCATCATGACTGCCTACTACAACAAGTTTTGCCCAGCT
>LR738710.1:75938243-76097375 GCA_902687465.1 Secale cereale
GGGGGGGGGTGATGACTCGGCATTCCTTCATCTCGCTTCAGTGCTTGTAGACTTCGCTAGGTGGTCTACGGATCTATATGTAATTTTTATTATTTCTGGTGTTCGTTGTACTACCATGATTGAAGATGAATAAAACTAAAGTTTCTAAAAAAGAGGAATCCAAATATGGAAACAAAACATAAACAAGATCGACTTTTGGCTCAAAACATACAACATATTCAAATTTGAAAATCCAATGAAAAGAATATGGAAGATGGGGTCGGTGCTCTAGCAACTGGATGCTACAAATCGTCTCCCCAGTTCTCGTAGACCCTTGGAGCCAGCAAACTTGACTTAGTTATAGACTGGTATTTTTTTTTCTTTGCGGGAAATACTTATGATTTACACATCACCTGTCATGACAGTAGAAGGAACACTAGAAATGACAAAAAATATGTCCAAGATCACCTAGCCACGAGTACAAGCAAATCGAGTTGAAGATGTGACATTGTCATGGCTCCTCCCTTATCAAAACCGAGCAAAACTTGTGCTAGACAGTTGAGTAGTCATAGTGCTAAGGCTTGTTCTCGTATGTACCAAAACAGATAGTAGTGTGACTAGTATACTTAAAATTGCAAGATAAAATAGAATAATATATGTTCTTGCAAAAGAGGATTTGTGGCTCTGGTGCCACACACCCCTATATGAATATATCATTAAAAACATATTATTAAAAAAATTCTGAAATTTTGGAATATAAAACCTGTACACCTGTGTTCAGTTTCATGGGGAATGGTCGCCTATAGTAATGTTAGTAAAAAGACAAAACAATTGTATGTGTAGAAAAAAATGGATGTAACATATGTTGGACCGTAATTCCCGTGCCGTGGATACCATGGAACCCATTCGGAACGAAAATGAGCACCGTGTACAAGGGGCACCCAGGTTTCATATCACAAAATTTCAGAATTTTTGAATTTTTTGGATAGTTTTAATGCTATTTTCATATAAGGGTGTGTGGCACCCGGGTGCTCCAATGCATTCCCCTGTTCTTGCATCTTAAAAAAATAGCTAGCTTACAACAGTAGGAATTAGAATCAAAGTATCAGTTTTTTTTTTTTTTTTGAAGGCGAATCATAGTATCAGTTTGACCTCATCATGACCGAAGTTGTAACGTTTGGACTTGTGCTTGATCATGTGGAGGCTTCCTTTGCTGCCAACCCTCAGGACCTCCACGCCGGAAAGCACGGCAAAGCTCTCGGCTATCGTGTAGCCTGACGGATAAAGCTTCCCCCGCTCTGTTTTCTGGAACAGCCTCGCCACACACAACTTGCCGGAGCCCAACGGCAGGACGTGGGACGCCGTCAGGGAACACGGCTCGGGCGGAGCTGGGTCTTCCCACACCTTCTCCAGCCCCGGCCGTGGCTCAGCGAGGTCAGCTGCACAGAGCTGCTCGTCCTCACGTGAAAAGCCAAACCAGAGGCCATGCTCAGGGACGTACTCGGCGCGGCCTCTGAACGGCAGCGCACACGAGTTGCCCTTGCTCCACCAGCCGCTCACCGTGTCGTAGGAGTATACGCCGGCCGCCGCAGTGGATATCCAGATCTGCGAGCCACCATGCACCGTGTAGGAACTGACCGCGTAGGGGTTCACCGCCTCCTCTGGCCCGTAACTGCTCGGGTCCTCGTCGTCATCAGGGAAATCGAAGGTAGGCTGCGGTAGAAGGCGCCAGTGCCAGTCCTCGGGGTGGAGGAAGCCCGGCTGGCGGCCGTGGACGAGGGCCTGGAAAAGGTGCGACTTGGGCGGGGAGGCAGGCTCTCTGGCCATGACGTAGAGGTCTTCGCCGACGGTGAAGGATATCGTCTTGGACCTAGGCTTGCGCGTGAGCGGCATGGCCCGGGCGGACCGCGAGGAGGTGTCGTAGAGGATGGTGCGGCCCTCGTGGTCCACGGAGAAGACGTTGTTCTTGAAGGGCATGAAATCCATCCACCCAATTTGGTGCTGATTGCATGGCCAGTCGAATGATATGGCGGGCGAAGGCAGCCTCCCAGGAGCCGGAACGGTCTCGTTTATCGCTGCTGCTTTTGGTGATCCGGCAGGGTGGAACAAGGTTGCGGCGTCGATGCAGTGCAGCTTGAAGGCCGGTCGTGGGGCACGCAATTTGTTAACCAGTAGATTCACGAACCGGCGATTCATGGCTCCTCTCCCAATCTGCGAGAGGGAGAAGGGAATGAAGGAGAAAGCTGCGTGAGGTTGAGAGATGTCGGGTCAGGTAGTCCCTCTGATATTGTTGCGGCGCAGTGAGAAATGGCCGTGATTTGACCTAACGCTCCCTCCGCCTCCGCCGCTACGTTCCTTTCCCGGGCCCTTTTGGGCTTCTTTCACGTTCACGAGTTAGGCTGGTGCCAACGCGGGCGGTAGTGGGGGCGGTACCGCCCGCCCGGAGGCGATAGGCAGGCGAGAGCGAGGCGAGACGGCAGCGCTGGGCGGTGGATCCACCGCCCGGCGGTAGCGCCCGCTACCGCCCGGCTGCCGCCCGCGTTGGGGGCTAGAGGGGGGCGAGAAGGGGGCGGCGCGTTGGAGAGCGGGGGCGAGAGCGAGAGGGTAACGGCTAGCTGACGTGGCGCGCTGTGATTCGTCCACGTCAGCTAGCCGTTGATGTATCCGTTGGAGCTCCAAAAAATTTAAAAAAAATTCCAAAAAATTCCAAATTTCATCCCCAACCCCTATAAATACCCCCACACCGGTTTCACTCATTCCACACCCCATTTCATCTCATTTCTCTCCTCTACTCTACCAAATATTCTCCACCATGTCGGATTGGTCTCCAGATCTCACCCAATTCACCGATCTTTTGCAGTCCGACGGGGCACCAGTCATTCCCCAAGCTGATTTCTCTCCGACACATCGTCGCTCCGATGTAGGTTCTTCGCCGCAACCCCGAGCATTATTCCCCTCCGGCGCACCAAATCCAGGGCCATATGGTCCATACCCTCCGCCTCCTGCGACATATGCTCCATACCCTCCGCCTCCGTATCCATACCCTCCACCTCAATATGCTCCACCTGTAGGTACCGGGAGTGGGACTCAACCTTCGTACCCACCACCTCAATATGCTCCACCTGTAGGTACCGGGAGTGGGACTCCGCCTCCGTATCCATACCCTCCGCCTCAATATGCTCCGTACTATCCGCCTCAATATACTACATACCCACCACCTCCTGCACCCACTGCTGTAAGCTCCGGCTCCGAGTCTCAAAACGAAGCCGTGGAAACAATCCAACCTAACCGTCCAAAGAGGCTTGACTGGTCAACTGATGACGAGGCAAAACTGGTAATTTAATTACCTTTCTTGGATGTAATAAGGAGTTTTCTTTTATATGACTAACAATATCTATTTTGGGGTAGGTTCATGCTTGGCTTTTTCACTCTAAGGACTCTATCTCCGGTAACAGCAAGACCGGCGTTAGTTTTTGGGGTCAGATAGCGGACACCTTCAACTCTACCTCGGCACCTTCCCGTCATCGGAGCGCGAAGCAACTCAAGGATCATTGGAACGTCTACAACCGTGAGGTGACCTTGTTTAATGGATACTACACCCAAGAAGAAGGGTTACGTCAGAGTGGAGCAGACGATGAAATGGTCATGAAGGCCGCAATGGCGAGGTACGAGAATGACAAAAGAGTGACTAAGCCTTTCAGACGCCTTGCTTGGTGGCAAGCTGTTCGCAATGAACAGAAGTGGAAAGGACATCATGGTCCTGGTAGTGGATCCGATTCCACTGCCAAGAGAAGCCGCCTCGGAGTTTCTGGTGAGTACAGCTCTGGCGGTGGATCCGAAGACACCGCGGAGGAGCGTCCACTAGGCCGCGACAGGGCCAGGGTGACGACACGGAAGGAGAAGGGAAAGAGGAAGCAGAAGGAATCCTCATCAAGCAGTGAGGTAGGAAGTAAAACCTTCGAAATGAAGAACATGTGGAGTGGTTTAGTCAAGGCTAAGCTACTCAAGCAATGGAACAAAATGAAGGACCGATCAACCACCGACATGGATGAAGAAGAAAAACGTAAACATGCGAAGGCCATGAAGATGGTGGAGGCAGAGCTTGGGCTGGATGATGATGAGGATTAGAATGTATTATTTTTAAAATTATGTAATTTTTTATTTATTATGCAATTTTATTACTTATTATGTAATCAGTATGTAATCAGTAAAAAAATTAGAATGTATTATTTTTTAAATTATGTAATTTTTTATTTATTATGCAATTTTATTACTTATTATGTAATCAGTAAAAAATTTAGTTGAATAAAATTATTTTCTTGCATTATTTAGAATGTCTCAAGAAATGCGAGTGAAATAACTAAATCTGAGGAGAGAGAATCTGACGTGGCTATAGCCTGCCACTACAGCCCGTGCACTGGCACCGTGAGGTGAGAGTGTGGTGAGAGTGGGGTGAGAGTGGGGGTAAAAGCTGACGTGGCGGGGCGGTAGTGGGGCGGTGCGTTGGCACCAGCCTTACACGAAGTGCCACGCCGACGTGCCGCTAGGTACGGGCCCCGTTTTTTCACGGTGAGATCGGCAGAAAGGGAGATCGAGAGAGAGGGGTGAAGGGGGTAAGGAGGAGGAAGAGACCTCCGGCGTAGCTCGGCCTGCTCCGCGCCATGCCGCCATGTTTTGCGCTGCATCCTGTACTTGGCCCCCTTTCCTACCTGTGCGGAACAGGAATAAATAAGAGAACCAAGTGGTTGGATGATTTCCTTAGTTCACCGGAGATCAAACCCCGGGCTTGACATTTTATCTCTCACTAATGCAGATTATCATTTCAGTGGAAGTCGGCGTTTCGTCCATAGCAATGCGTCCATGATGATTTCAACAATCTTGAAACTCCGCAAATCCGACATGATATTCTATAGGCAATGACGAAATGTGTGAGCGTAATCGCATCAGACACTTCTCCACAGCTCACTCTTAATAGTACCGAAATACTTATAGTTGGGGGAACGTGCCAAAATGCATGCACCTCCCTTCCCACCTGCATGCCTCCACATACACACCAACTGTCAGCAGCCCTGACAGGCCGGCCTCCACGTCCAGCGACTTGTCATCGCCTACAGCAGAATCGCGGCCACATCGCACCAAGAAGCCCAACCCACGAGTCACTGGACCGGCCTGGGTCCAGTGAAGCCCAGCAACTCCACCTACTTGTACAGCCAGTCGCGACACTCGACGCATCCGGGAGGATCAGGCGAACTGGCGGCGGCTACCCTACCCTTCTTCCTCGTTCTAGCTAGAGCAATCCCCATTCTGTAATCAAGGATCTGTAACTTGCTACTACTTCAGAGAGCGCAGATCGAACCTCTTACACATCTAGTTCCTTACATCTGGTATCAGAGACCACCCACTACCCTTCCCCCTCCTTCCGATCTGGCGTTGTTCGTGGAAACAAGACGACTCCGACAAGCTCGTGGCCAGTGTTAGAGCTGTGTCGAATATTATTGTACAAGGTAGGTTACAGTTGGACTTGGTTTTGGACTGTGTGTAGACAAGATAGGAGTTGTGTCCTAATAGGACACTTGTATCTTTGGCCTCTCATATATAGCGGGGGTAGACACAAGATGTAACCTATGCCAACATAATAGCACGGGAACGCGGGGGAGCCGGCGGCGTGTGCCGGCGCCCGGGCGGCCGGGGTGCGGTATTGTAGCGGTGTCATGGGGAGGAGCACCCGTAGTCATGCCCCGGGGATGTAGCCATGATGGTGAACCTCATTAACAAATCTCGGTGTCGTGCCTCGTGCGATTGCTTGGTCCTCGGTAGATCGACGGTATGCCTCGGATTAATTCTAACAAGTGGTATCATGAGCAAGGTTCGATGTTCGAAGGTCGCAAATGTGTTGATCTAGAGGTTGCAAACTTCGTGTTGATCATGTGGAAACAGTCGAAGATCGGATCGTATGTGCGGCCATGAAAGCCGCCCAGAAGCGATGGAGTCAGAATGCGTGGCACATGATTACGAATTGTTGGCAAGGTAAAAAAAAGCAATGGGAAGCACGCGGCGCTCGACGAGATGCATCCAGCAGCAGGTAGACCTAGTGGACAACAGCGGCGACGAAGATCTATTCGATCAATCGGGAAAGGTGGAGTCTGCGTCGCGCACGGCATCCACGTTCAGATCGGTCAGTTTGATCGATAGCAAGGCCGCGACATAGGTGGAATTGCTGCAGGAGGCGGCACAGCAGCGCAGTTAGCACACGCGAGGTCCATCCGAGGGCGTGCCACGCGCGGTCAAGTGGGGCGGAACTTCGGTGGCCCACGGCTCAGGCAAGGGCGAGCGATGCAGCCCTGTTGGGGCCTGAGTGCGCCAAGGGAAGCAGGGCCAGGCCAAGGACGCTGGCGCAACAGCGGTTGCTCGATCGGTGGATTGAGATTTGTTAAAAGGAAAACAGAGCGTCAAGTATCTGTGCGTGTATATGTCCATCAGAAGCATAGGAAAAACAAGGACGGAGACGGAAGCTTTGGGGCTGCAGCGTGAGCAAGGATGAACATGCATTTTTTGATCTTGTGCACACGGGAAGGCTACTGGAAGGATTCTCCAATTGGCTCTATTTGCTTGGCACACGGACATGTATGTGCGGGATGGTAGAAGTGCACGGTACAGAGAATAAAGACGCGGTCGCAGGTCCATGGAAGATGGGCGTGTGCGGCAAGGGCGGCGTGCGTATAAGGCTTGTGAAGTCTGGAGCGTGTTGTGACAGGATCATGCATATACAGGGCGTCAAGCAAGGCATGAACATGTGCGGGCGGACACAACGCAGGGTGGAGCATGGTTGCAGTCAGATAATTTCGGCTGGGTCGGACTGGACAGCCTGATGGATCGACGAGATGTCGGTCAAAACAGAAGACGGTGGTGATTTTTCAGCGACGACGACATAGGAGCGTGATGTTGATGGTGGCCGAGTTCTGGGGCGTGGAAACACGTGGTGCAGGCCTGAGGGCTTGTGCGGCTTCAACAGACTAAGGCGCGGGGTTGATTCAAGATGGTGCACATGAGAGCTTGGAGTCGACAGGGTGCGGGAGGGTGGCACGTACAGCTACATGGAGTCATGTTGAAGGTGGAGCTGGAGTCTGATGGACGACTTCACTCTGTGCTGATGGAGGGGCTACGGCATAAATGCATGGAGAGTCGAAGCCTAATTCAGCGGGAAAAGCGAGAAACACGTGGATCAGACTGGGTACCAGTGGTCTGATGGAGGCGTGATACTCGGCATCGATCGGTGATGATCGGTGGTTCTCTGCAGTGGGGGTTGAGTGGTGTGGGTTCGCGACCCGCGAGACTCGACCAGGACAGCAGAGGCTCGACGCGGTGATAGCGGCGAGGCGTGCGGTAAGCACGGGACACAGCGACAGGCCAAGGCACTGGTGGTTAGACATGTGGTCAGACAAATTGTGCAGGGGGTGCTGAAGCAGTGTTGACGAGTACCGGATTCAAGTTGGTGACTGGGTCTATCGGTGCTAGTTGATGGACAGGAGTTGACCGTGGAGAATCTGAGAAAGTGGCGGAAAGTCTGAGCGTCGTATATTCTGTGGTGTTCAGTGCACATGCAAAGTGTGGATGACAAGTACAGAAGGAGGCGGAGTACTACAGCTATGAGACATGCCAGAGACTATCCGGGAAAAGGATGAGACAACTATGAATTTGACAACGGGTGACACAAGACGACGGTGAAATTCCTTCAAGTTTCAGACAAGCAGTCAAGAAAGAGCGGCAACGTTGAGTTCAGGTAACTTTTACATGTGGCATCCAATATGCGAGTTTTTCACTTTCACGCAGACAGTGATCGGTGTGTGATGGCGGTGGAGGGATACTCCGGAAATTGGGAGCACAAGGTAGAGTAACGAGGAACTTAATTTTGGTCGAGTGTTGACTATTAAGAAAACGAGAAGGGACTACAGTTGCAGGTGGAGTCATATGGAGTCTGGGAGTAGCAGCGGTGCTCATGATGTATCTCAAGTCCAATGTACATGGAGGTTCGACGCACAGATGAATCCAAGGTGGTGGAGAATATTCGCCAATGTGGATTTTGTTAGAGTTGTGTCGAATATTATTGTACAAGGTAGGTTACAGTTGGACTTGGTTTTGGACTGTGTGTAGACAAGATAGGAGTTGTGTCCTAATAGGACACTCGTATCTTTGGCCTCTCATATATAGTGGGGGTAGACACAAGATGTAACCTATGCCAACATAATAGCACGGGAACGCGGGGGAGCCGGCGGCGTGTGCCGGCGCCCGGGCGGCCGGGGTGCGGTATTGTAGCGGTGTCATGGGGAGGAGCGCCCATAGTCATGCTCCGGGGATGTAGCCATGATGGTGAACCTCGTTAACAAATCTCGGTGTCCTGCCTCGTGCGATTGCTTGGTCCTCGGTAGATCGACGGTATGCCTCGGATTAATTCTAACAGCCAGATCGAAGCCATGGCTCCCACCATGAAGGAGTACATGGAGAAAATCACCAGTTCCATGGACGAGTTCCGCGTCGAGCTCCGCAACAACACAACGGCGGTGCACGCGAACACCACCAGGCTGGATGATCCGCTCACCTGGCGGCCCGATCTCGAGCGCCGCGTCGCCCAACTCTCTGACGCGGTGGCGGATCTGCAGCAGGGGCGCGCGCCTGCGGTAGCGCCGGCCGGTGTGGCGGCAACGGGTCTTCCACTCCGGGAGCCCAACCTTCACTCGATCGGTGAGCAACCAGAGGCCACGATCCGAGTGCAGGAGCTGCCTCACGGGTCCAGGGACCACGGCGACGCATTCCTTCACCGGAAGAAGGCGCCGGTGACCCCGCCGGTGTCACTCCCGGGCATAGGTCAGTGTTCGAACCCGTCGTCTGTTCCAACCCTTTCTCCCTTCGCACATGCCAGTCAGCTTCTCGCAGGCCTGGGACAGTCCCATCCCTCGATCTGCTTTCCACAGTTCTCTGGTGAAAATCCAAAGCTATGGAAGACCTTATGTGAGTAGTACTTTGCCATGTTCCTGATTCACACTTCTTACTGGGTTCCCATGGCCGCGTTGCATTTCAACGGCTCTGCATCTGTTTGGTTACAGTTCATCCAATGAAAGCTATATGAATATGAATGGGAATCATTTACGGCCTTACTCTGTACTCGATTTGGGTGTGATCGCCACCAACTCTTAATTCGACAGTTCTATACCATTCGTCAAACCTCTTCAGTGTCTGAATATATAGAGCGTTTTGAATTGATTATTAATCATCTTGCTTCATACTCTGACACAATTCATCCTTATTACTATTTGACTCGTTTTGTCGAGGGACTCCGTGCCGACATCCGAGCTGTGGTGCTGATTCAATGGCCGGCTGACTTGGATACAACATGCTCGCTCGCTCTGCTCCAAGAGGAGGTGGCCGAGAGCGTTCATCAGCCGCGTTCGCCAGCACCAATACAACGCACGGCTGACGCCACTCTCCGGCCAGGGGTGCCGCTACCCCTGCCTCCAACACGAGCAAAACCAGCTCCACTTCCGGCTCCTAATGCAGCAGTGGACCGCCGTGGCATCGACGCCGCACGAGCCGACAGTTCCAAGATCAAGGCACTAAGGGAGTACCGTCGTGCTCGAGGGCTATGTTTCAAGTGTGGCGAGCGGTGGGGGCACGACCACACTTGCCCCACTACTGTCCAGTTGCACGTCGTGGAAGAGCTGCTGGAGCTATTTGGCATGGACGCAGTGTTTGACGCAGAGCAACAATGAGCGACAGAACCGGAGTGTGATACAGTGATGGCCATTTCTCGCCAAGCTCTCACAGGGGGAGTTTCACCTAAAGCTTTTCAACTACATGCCTGGATCCAAGGCCGGGAGATTCTTATGCTGGTTGATTCTGGGAGTTCTACCTCTTTTGTGGATGAACGATTGGCCGCACAGCTTTCGGGTGCCGTGGCCTTGCAAACACCAGGGCGGGTCCGAGTGGCAGGTGGTGGTGAACTGCTATGTTCTTCAGTTATTCTGCACTGCAGTTGGTTTTCCTAGGGTCATGAATTCACAACTGATATGAAAGTGTTACCCCTTGGCACTTATGATGCAATCTTGGGCATGGATTGGTCGGAGGATAATAGCCCAATGACCATGGATTGGTGAGCTAAACATATTGAGCTGCGTGTGAATGGCAATACAGTGTGTCTGTCGGGTCACCCGTCTACTACCACCTGCTCTGTGATCAACAGCGCGCAACTGCACAGCTTGTGTCGTCAGGTAGCCATCTCACACATGGTGCAATTACATCACGTGGAGTTGTCGGATGAGGAACAAGCAACGACCCCTCCTTCAGTCAAAGAAGTGGTTGACCAATTTGAGGATATCTTTGGGGAACCCACCAGTCTACCTCCTCGGCGCAAGTGTGACCATCACATTCAGTTGATCCCGGGTGCCCAACCTGTCAACATCAGACCCTATTGCCACAAACCAGAGCACAAGACAGAAATAGAAAAGCAAGTCACTGAATTGTTGCAGTCTGGCGTGATACGACGAAGCAAAAGCCCCTTTGCTTCTCCGACTATCTTGGTAAAGAAAAAAGATGGTACATGGTGTCTTTGCATAGACTATCGTCACCTCAATGCTATGACGGTAGTTCCAAAATACCCAGTGCCAATCATTGAAGAACTGCTGGATGAACTTCACGGGGCAAAGTGGTTTTCCAAACTTGATTTGTGGGCTGGTTACCATCAAATATGACTGGCAGAGGGGGATGAATACAAAACGGCTTTCCAAACTCACTCAGGGCACTTCGAGTTCTTGGTCATGTCATTTGGATTGGCGGGTGGACCAGCTACCTTTATTGAGTCCGTACAAGACACTCTGCAGCCTGTGTATCGTGTCTGTGTGCTATCATTTTTTGACGATATCTTGGTATTCAGTAAAACTTTGGAGGACCATGTCAAACACTTGCGCCATGTTTTTCAGTTGCTACAGCGGGACCAATGGAAGATCAAGCTCTCCAAGTGTTCATTTGGCCAGCAACATCTTTCTTATCTAGGTCACGTGATCAGTGCTGAGGAGGTTGCAACCGAGCCTAGCAAGATTACAACAGTTCAAAACTGGCCGATACCAACTGATGTTAAGGAAGTACGATGTTTTCTGGGCCTGGCAGGATACTACCGGCGCTTTGGTCGCCACTTTGGGATCATTGCCCGTCCTCTTTTCAATCTTCTGAAGAAAGGGACACCATTTGTCTGGACTGAAAACACAGCCGAAGCATTTCGATTATTGAAACAACATCTCATATCAGCCCCAGTCCTTGCTCTTCCGGATTTCACCAAGCCGTTCGTGGTTGAGACTGACGCCTGCGATGCTGGGATTGGTGCTGTTCTGCAACAAAATGGTCACCCAATTGCTTTCATGAGCAAGGCCCTATGCCCACCGTATCGCAGACTCTCAACTTACGAGAAGGAATATTTGGCCGTGGTGGTGGTTGTCGACCAATGGAGACCTTATCTTCAGCACAATGAGTTTGTGATACACACAGATCAAAAGAGCCTGATTCACCTTGAGGAGCAGCGTCTGACGACGCCATGGCAACAAAAGGCATTCACAAAACTCCTTGGCCTCCGTTACACCATCAAGTATAAGAAAGGAGTTGAGAACGGCGCAGCTGATGCTCTATCTCGAGCTACTCATGCAGACTCTCTCTACACTGTTTCTTCATGTTAGCCAGCATGGATGGAGGATATCATTACCAGTTATATCACTAACCCTCAGGCACAAAAGTTCCTTGAACAACTAGCAGTACGCCCCGACCCCAAAGGTCGTTTTGCTCTGGACAAGGGTATCCTACGCTTTCGAGGGCGCATCTGGCTTGGTGGCACCACCTCCATGCAACAACAAATCATTGCAGCCTTTCACGACACACCTATGGGGGGCATTCTGGCTTTCCAGTGACTTATAGACGTGTGCGTCAGCTATTCGCATGGCCAAAAATGAGGACCCACATCCTCCAATATGTGAAGTGTTGCCAAGTATGCCAGCAGGCCAAACTTGATAGAACAGCCTACCCAGGGTTTCTTGAGCACTTGGCTGTGCCTAAGGAGTCATGGGAATTCATCAGCATGGATTTCATTGATGGTTTGCCTCAGTCTGGAAACGCTAACTGCATATTGGTTATTGTGGACAAATTCACCAAGTTCGCCCACTTTCTGGCTCTCTCTCACCCTTACACGACATCAAAAGTAGCCCTGGTCTACATGAATCACATCTATCACCTGCACCATGTTTTCCATGTGTCGCAGTTGCGACATGCACTGCTCCCAGGTACTTCTTTGTCTACTGAACTACCTGAATGTTCTGACATCCCTGCTATACCAACTTCAGTCCTTGAGCGGCGCTGGCGCAAACATCGCGGTGCTATGGTGGAGCAAGTCTGGGTACGCTGGTCCAATTCTACAGCTGTGCCAGATTCGTGGGAAGACAAGGAAGCTCTGCGAGCTCGATTTCCTGCAGTGGAGGCTTGGGGTCAAGCCTCGTCTCAAGGAGAGGGGGATGTCAGCAGCCCTGACATTCCGGCCCCCACGTCCAGCGACTTATCATCACCAACAGCAGAATCGCGGCCACATCGCACCAAGAAGCCCAACCCACGAGTCACTGGACCGGCCTGGGTCCAGTGAAGCACAGCAACTCCACCTACTTCTACAGCTGTAAGTCCATCTAGTGCCACACCTAGTTGGTTTTGGAGTATTGACGACAAACCTGGTTGAGGGACTAATGTGTTTGTTAAATTGCAAGATAACACAGGTAGTAGTCCCTCATTTATTCGGTTTACCTACCGGAGATGACCCCTAAAAATGTATGAAGACATTGACGACAGTGGCGGTACATGAAGATAATCATATTGAAGTCTATGACAAGAGAAGACATTGTGTGAAGACTATGGAGCGCAAAGACTTAGATGTTTCGTTGTTTCCTTTTCTTCTTTGTTGAGTCATAGGAACCACCGTACTGTTAAGTGAAGTCCAAGTGAACTAAGTCAGAGTGACTGAAGTGATGCTCAACCAAATCCTATGTCTTCGAGCGAAGACAATGAGAGCAAATCTTATCCAGAGTTGGATGAGTCAGCTTTGCTTGTAGCCCAAGTAAAGTTGCTGCGTGTGCTTGAAATCTGACCGTTGGAACACGTGTCAGTTCCTTAGTGACCTAGGGTCACTTCGGACAAATCAGGTCGGGTTGCCCAGTGGCTATAAATAGCCCACCCCCTACACTATAAATTGGTGGCTGCTCAGAGTTATTACACGACTTTTGTCGTATGAGAGCAACCCACCTCCGAAGCACTTGAGAGAGAGATCCTTGTGAGGACAAAGCCCAAACACCCAGAGCCAAAGAGTGTTAGGCATCACTGAAGTCTTTCTGTCTGTGTGACCTGAAGACTTGTTACACTTGAGGACTGCGTTTCCTCCAGCCGGTTAGGCGTCGCGTTCTGAGCATCCGAGAGTCATTGTGGATTGCCGGTGAACGAAGTCTGTGAAGGTTTGGAAGTCTACCTTGAAGACTTACCAGAGTGATTGGGCGAGGACTAGGTGTCCTTAGCTCAAGGGGAATAAGGTGAAGACGCGGTCTTCTGAATTAAATCTCAGCCTCCCTAACCAGACGTACAGTTGTCACAGCAACTAGAACTGGTCTAACAAATCACTGTCTTCCCCGAGCTACTGGTTCTATCCTTTCCTTCTCTTTACTTACTGTCTTTCATTGTGAAGTCATTTCCTGCTTGCCTTATCCGTTTGACTTCATTGTGTGACTACTTGTTCTGTTTGGCTTCATACAATCTCCCATCCTGATCCATACTGCCTAGCTGCTATTAGTCTTCATGATTTCACTTCATTGAATACTTGACTATGGCTTGTCTAGTGTAGTCTACCTACCGCTGTATACAAATAGGATTGGTTCTACTGTTTGTCTTCGAAACTTCCATGTTTTGAAGCTTTCCATCAAAATCGCCTATTCACCCCCCCCTCTAGTCGATATACAGCACTTTCAATTGGTATCAGAGCAAGGTACTCCCTTGTTCTGTGTGATTTGGTTTAACCACCTGGAGTTTTAGCTATGTCGACTACAGGGATAATTAAAGTCTCCGCTGCGTGCCCCGTCTTCGATGGCACTGAATACCCCTACTGGAAGAACAAGATGCGCATGCATCTTGAAGCCATTGACTTGGACCTCTGGTTTGTCGTCAAGAACAGCGTTCCCAAGACTAGTGAAGGTCTCACCCCTGCTGATGTCAAGAAGCTTGTCCAACTGGATTCCACTGCCAAGAATATCATCTGTGGTCATCTGACCAAAGGACAGTATGGCCGTGTGAGTGCTCTGGAAACGTCGAAGGAAGTCTGGGACTGGCTCTCCAAGGTCAACGAAGGCGTCTCAACCCAGAGAGATCAAAGAATCAGTGTCCTTCGCAACCTCTTCAATCGCTTCAAGAGACACGACAATGAGAATGTCCAGCATACATTCGATCGCCTCACTGACATCACAAATGAGCTTCAGGCACTTGGAGCCACTCAGATCACCAAGCATGAAATCGTCAAGAGACTACTGAGATCACTTGACAGCTCATTTGACATCCTTGCCCTGATGATTCAAGAACGCCCTGACTTCAAGACTCTCGATCCGTCTGACATACTTGAGAGGCTCAACACACATGAGTTCCAGCTATCTGAGAAACGTGACATCTATGGTCCCAACTATGGCCGAACTCGCGCTTTGAAGGCAAAGGTTGCTTCCTCATCTGAAGAAGAATCTGACTGCAGTTCTGATGATCCTGAAGACATTGGAAATGAGCTTGCCATGCTTGTGAAGAAGTTCCAGAAATTCACCACGAAGAAAGGCTTCAGAAAGTCTTCACGATCCAGCTCAAGAAATGATGAAGCTTCTACCCATGACTACAAAAAGAGAACATGTCATAAATGCAAGAAACCTAGTCACTACATCTCTGAGTGTCCTCAATGGGACAATGAGAAGAAGAAAAAGAAGAGCAAGGAATATGATTCTGATGACAAGAAGAAGAAGAAGAAATCCTCAAGGTTTTCTTCCAAGTCTTCATTGAACTCTTCATCACACAAGAAAAATTCATCTGGCAAGGCTCGTGCGTTTGTTGGCAAAGAAATGGATTCAGAGGAGGAGTCTGCTTCAGAAGAAGCGGAGGTGGAGTCTGAGGAAGAGTCTGATTCTGGTGCTGCAAGTCTGGCTCTAGCCACAACCTACATTGCCAAGTCCATCTTCAACACTCAAGACAATGGCCCCGTCACCAACACTGATGATGAGAACGACGACTCTGCTCCCACCTACTACTTCATGGCACGCGGTGCCAAGGTAAAATCACGCGATGCTTACTTTCAAACATCCAGTGAACATGACTCTGATTGTGTATCAAAACCTAGCTACAAAACACTTGCTAAAATTGCCACTGAACAGCAAAAAGCTATGGAACACATTCAAAAACTGTTAGACAAAAGCGATGACCTGTTGGACGCGGAAATGACCCGTTCTCAGTCCTTAATTGAAGACATAAAAAAATCTTCATGTTAAGTACGAGGAACTTGAAAGTCTTTATGAATCGCTCTCAAAAACTCATGAAAAGCTTTCCCACGATTACCTTCAAAGGAAGCGAGAACTTGAGAAATTGAAAGCGGCTCATGAAGATCTTCAAAAAGAAAATGAGTCACTCCGCGCACAACTGATCAGCTCCGCTCAGGAAGGATTTGAACCACCATGTCTAAAATGCATTGAGCGTGATAACGCTACATCTGTTGCTGAATGTTCTACTGCTGCCACTATTGAAATATCTTCAACTGCTGATGTGGTAACTAACCCCTCTGCTGAGGATACCACTACTATTGCTGATGAAAATGCTAGGTTGAAGACTTTGCTTGAAACAAGGATGTAAAAAAGCCTCAAAGGGCATCAGACTTTATGTGATGTCCTCAAAAAGCAGGTACTGAACCGAAACCCTAGGAAAGAGGGTGTAGGGTTCGAGAGGAAAATGAATGTTGATGGTTCATACTCGAAGCCTGAGCAGTACCCCAAAACCACATGGGTTGCTGCAAAGGAACCTTCAGTGGATCCATCTACCTTATCAGGCTTCACTTGTGCTAATCCTATTATCATTGATGAATCCTTAGATGCAAACTATAAACTGTTTAAGAATCAGAATGGTGAAGTGTTTGCGAGGTATATTGGTACTAACTGCAGGAACATGCCACCTATGAAGAAGATCTGGGTTCCCAAAGGTTGTCTTGAGAAGCTTCCAGTAAATGTCACCATGACACCACCTGGGAAGAAGACAAACTCCAGACCAAAGGCTTCATATGGTCCTAAGACTTCAGACAGACAGAGGACTCACCTGAGTCACCCTAACGCCAATGTTTTCCAGGGAAATTATACTCAGACCCAGGAATATGAGCGTGTTTTCTCAAACTGCTATGTTCACAAAACAAAGAACTTCTCTGCTTATTCTTATGAGTATTATTCTCCTACTGCAAGACTATTTGCTAGGGCTCCAAAGCCAAAATTCTCAGATGCTGCTCTTAGACTCATTGCTTCTAAGCCACCCTTGAAGATGTGGGTGGTTAAGAAGAACTAACTTTCTCTTGCAGGAAAGGTCTCCAGCCAAAAATTAAAGGCGTCTGATGCTATTGCCGGGGACCTAAAACAACTTGTAGGGCACAAGATCAAATGCCCAAATGATCTTACTATCTATTTTGTTCCTGAATCGCTTGCCAATCATCTCATCAGTCCTAACTTGGATCTAAGCTTTCATAATCCACTTGTACGTCAAATGTTTATGCTTCACATTGACTATTGGTGAAGCCTATCCCCCTAACTGCACTGTAGGGAGTATCTCCAAAGACTTCAGAATGGATTATGGACAGCAGATGCACAAATCATATGACTGAAGATCGAAGTCTTCTTATGGACTCAACCTTACGTCAATCTAACAAGAGTCACATCACATTTGCTGATACTGGTAAAAGCAAAGTATTGGGTCTGGGTAGAGTTGCAATCTCAAGGGATCAGCACATGGATAAAGTCATGCTTGTTGAATCCCTTGGTTTCAAATTAATGCCTGTCTCAATGCTTTGTGACTTAAACATGATAGTGATATTTGGAAAATATCGTTGCCTTGTACTAATGGAATCTGACAAGTCTCTAGTCTTTCAAGGATACAGGAAAGGTGATCTGTATATGGTAGATTTCTCAGCTGGACCGCAGATGGCCGTATGTCTTCTAGCAAAAGCTTCAGAGTGCTGGTTCTAGCATCGGAGGCTAGGACATGCCGGCATGAGGAACTTGCACACTCTCGCGAAGAAGAAGCGCATCGTAGGCATCGAGGGCGTC
This sequence comes from Secale cereale, assembly GCA_902687465.1. Classification (NCBI taxonomy): domain Eukaryota; kingdom Viridiplantae; phylum Streptophyta; class Magnoliopsida; order Poales; family Poaceae; genus Secale; species Secale cereale. The sequence goes on from LR738710.1 coordinate 75,955,607, forward strand.
AAGTTCAAGAAAGATCATCTGTGCGGTGCCTGTGAAGTTGGGAAGATGACAAGGACCAAGCATCCCTCAAAGACAATCATGACGACATCCAAACCCTTCGAGCTGCTTCACATGGACTTATTTGGCCCTACTCACTACTCCACGTTCACTACTACAGCTTGTCTCTATGGCTTCATCATTGTTGATGATTACTCAAGATACACTTGGGTGCATATAATTCTCAACAAGACTGAAGTGCAAGATGTCTTCAGACGCTTCGCCAACCGTGCCATGAACAACTATCGCGTCAAGATCCAGCAGATTAGAAGTGACAATGGAACTGAGTTCAAGAATACCGGCCTTGATCTTTATCTGGATACAATGGGAATCACTCATGAATTCTCAGCTCCGTACACACCACAGCAGAATGGCATCATAGAGCGCAAGAACAGAACCCTAATTGAGATGGCTCAAACGATGCTCGATGAATACAAGAAACCAAGAAAGTTCTGGCCCGAAGCTATTGATACTGCATGCCATATCATCAACCATGTTTATCTTCACAAGCTTCTGAAGAAAACATCCTATGAACTCCTTACTGGCAAGAAGCCAAATGTCAGCTACTTCAAGGTATTTCGAGCTAGGTGCTGGATCAAGGATCCACATCACAAGTCAAAATTTGCACCAAAAGCACATGAAGGTTTCATGCTCGGCTACGGAAAGGACTCACACTCCTACAGAGTCTTCAACATCTTTCTCTATAAAGTAGTTGAAACTGTGGATGTGCGGTTTGATGAAACGAATGGCTCACAAAGAGAGTTCCTGCCAAATGTGCTGGATGAAGCTTCACCTAGTGAATCTATCAAGCTAATGGGAATAGGTGAAATCATGCCTTCTGAAGCACAGCCTGACGAGCAACTCATCATTTCTGCTCCAAATCAACCTGAAGACAATGCTCAGCCTGAAGACAATCCTCCTGATGATGACAATGAACAACAAGAGCAAAATCTTCGTCCAACTCATCCTCGTATTGCAAATGAAGTACAAGTTGAGAAGATAATTGAAAGCATAAATGCACCGGGTCCACTCACTCGTTCAAGAGCAACACAGCTAGCAAATTTCTGTGGGCACTTTGCATTTGTCTCAATATCTGAACCCAAGAAAGTTGCTGAAGCCTTTATGGAACCTGAATGGATTCAAGCAATGCAAGAAGAGCTTCAACAGTTTGAGCTGAACAACGTATGGGAACTTGTCAAGCATCGTGACCCTCGCAAGCACAATATAATAGGCACAAAATGGATATATCGCAACAAGCAAGATGAGCATGGTCAAGTTGTGAGAAACAAAGCTCGTCTCGTTGCTCAAGGATACACTCAAGTTGAAGGGATTGACTTCGATGAAATGTTTTCTCCTGTGGCTAGGGTTGAAGCTATTCGCATACTGCTTGCCTATGCAAACCATCACAACATCCTTCTATATCAAATGGATGTGAAGAGTGCTTTTCTTAATGACAAGATTGAAGAAGAAGTGTATGTTGCACAACCACCTGACTTTGAAGATCCAAAACGTCTTGATATGGTATACAAGCTCAACAAGGCACTGTATGGCCTCAAACAAGCCCCTCGTGCTTGGTATGACACACTCAAAGACTTCCTGAAGAGCAAAGGCTTCAAACCTGGTTCCTTGGATCCCACACTCTTCACGAAAACATATGATGGTGAACTGTTTGTCTGCCAAATCTATGTGGACGACATTATCTTCGGCTGCACTGACAAAAGATACAGTGATGAGTTTGGTCACATGATGCAAGAGCAATATCAGATGTCAATGATGGGTGAGCTGAAGTTCTTCCTTGGTGTTCAAATTCGTCAACAAAGCAACGACATCTTCATATCTCAAGAGAAATACCTCAAAGATTGCCTGAAGAAGTTTGGAATGCAAGACTGCAAAGGATACACGACGCCTATGCCAGCTAAACACCATCTGGGTCCCGACGCCAATGGTAAAGATTTCGATCAGAAGGTATACCGCTCCATGATTGGTTCTTTACTTTATTTATGTGCATCTAGGCCAGATATCATGCTTAGTGTTTGCATGTGTGCTCGATTTCAAGCGGCACCAAAGGAGTCGCATCACTTAGCTGTGAAGCGAATTCTTCGATATTTGGCTTACACCCCAACACTAGGATTATGGTATCCAAAGGGCTCAGAGTTTGATCTAGTTGGATTCTCAGATGCTGATTATGCTGGTGACAACGTTGATCGCAAGTCTACATCAGGCACATGTCACTTTCTGGGACGATCACTTGTCTGTTGGTCTTCAAAGAAGCAGAACTGTGTATCACTCTCCACTGCTGAATCTGAATACATTGCTGCTAGATCTTGCTGCGCTCAGCTTCTCTGGATGAAGCAAACTCTCAAGGACTATGGTGTCCATCTGAAGCATGTGCCACTCTACTGCGACAATGAAAGCGCCATCAAGATTGCCAACAACCCAGTTCAGCACTCGAAGACAAAGCACATTGAAATTCGTCATCACTTTCTCAGAGACCATGTCATGAAGGAAGATATTGATATCATACACGTCAACACTGAAGAGCAACTGGTAGATATCTTCACAAAGCCCTTGGATGAGAAAAGGTTTTGCAAGTTGCGGTGTGAGCTAAATATCTTAGAATCCTCGAATGTCCTGTGATCAGGCACACATCCTAACACTTATGCATATTGATGACTTAGATGTGCAACACACGAAGTAAAGTATATCTTCAATCAATGAAGACTTACACTCTGAGTGTGAATACATTAACGTGGAATTTGACTTCGGAGCGCCACGATAATTGTGCGCCGTGTATGGGTCTAATACTTCCTATACGGTGGGTAACGCCACCACCAAATCTTTGCTTGAAGTGTTTCTCCTGGCGTTACATTTGCAAAGTCTTCGCATTTGGTTTATCTTCTTATAGGATATATATAGACTTGTGTTCTGTCCTCTACAACATTCACTTATAGCTATGTCTTCTTATTTGAATCTTTCGATCTAAGTGAATGTGATCGGACCCAAACCTCTCTATGCTTTCTCACCTCAAACTCTATCTATCCAAATCATATGCATTCTGTTGGTACAATCGAATGTCTTCTCTGCGTCTTTGTCAGTAGAAGATACAGAGACAAACTTTAAATCTGTTTTTAATGCTCAATCCTTTATGCATGAAACCCGGAGAAGCCGGAACGACCACCCCGACAGTCCAGGCGTACGTGGGATCGTGGGACAACTCCCAATGTGTTACATGTCCGCCACGTGTCCCTCAGATGTGAACCACCAGGGGCACCTGCGTAATTGCGCTGTGCCGTCTCCCATCCTTATAAATGCACGTCCCATCACGGTCAAAAACTCTTCTACCACCTCTCCACCTCGACCAACCCTAGCGCCTCCGCTAGCTCTCGACGACGCCGACGACGAAGCGCTTCGCTGCTGCGACCTCGTCGATGCCGTCTTCACGCCGGCCTCGGACATCGTCTTCTCCGCCGCCACCGTAGGTGTCCTCCGTCGCCAAGTTAGGGCACGGAAGATCGAACTATTCGGCATCCACTTCTTCTCCCTCTAGTAGTTCATCGTGTGGTAAATTAGAACTCTTTTTATCATCTTCTTGATCCAATAGATTCATCCTCTTTACCATAAGAAGTTTCTGCCTCCACATATTTAGATCTATCTTGTCTGCATCTCATATCTTGCCTAGTACATTCACATATGCTTCAAACATAGTTAGATTCATCACTTGTACCTATTCTTGGATTCATACAAATCTGGAACCAACTCTCAACATAAAAGTGAATGTCTTCACGCTATGAGTTCAATGTCTTCTAAACTGATTTATCTTCAAAATCTGCTGAGAATGCATATGACCTCGTCCCCTTCCCTCGCATCTCTAATGCTGTCACAGGTACATGTTCGTGGGAGAATCCCTTGGTTCTCATAGTCCGCATTCATTTGCAGAATTCTTGCAACGTCACATTCATTCTCCCGAAGCCAGTTCATGTCTGACCAGCAGACCGAAGCATTTGCCAGTGTTGAAGTCTTTCAGTTTGAAGCCTTTCAGGTTGATCCCAATGGCTACTGAAAAATCTGTTAGGAAGGGTGGCAGACAGCACCGTGGCAACACTTCCAAAGATTTGCCTCCTGACCTCATAGAGATGTACAAGACTTATCCAGAGGAGGACTATAATCAGAGGAAGACTCGAATCCAATGGATTCGAAGATATTGGGCAGAACAATGGTTCAAGTACATATTTGTGACCCAAGAGTATGCTGAGAAGAATGCTATCAAGCGACTATGGGGAGACATTCTTTACAAGAATCTTCCACCTAGGACTCAGGCTGAAGCCATTGCTCAAGGCTTCTATCCTTGCATGGTCCGTGGGCCACAACCAGCAGATGCCGACCCATCATCACTGCTATGCTGTCGCGACGACAATCTGTTCAAGCAAAATATTCAGTATGCCAAGAACTCGGCCAAGGAAAACAAGAAGACTTGGGGATTAGACTTCAATCCTGGCCCCTCTGCGTCCCGTGCCGATGGTACGCGCGAAGCTGAACCTAACCTTGTTGGGCCCTTCTACAACTTAGAAGGTCTCATCAGTCATATAAGGGTTCAAGGGGCGGATGTGGATCAACCTGCAGACGACCTGATTCTGATGAAGCACCTGCATCTCCGAAGCCAAAGAAGAAGAAAAAATCCAAGGCTTCGAAGACCACTCCACCAATTGCTTCGAGAGTGAAGCCTTTTGCCACTGCTCCACCTGCACCAAGTGTGCAATCTGAAGAGAACTCTCGCATTTCCAAGAGCAAGCAGCTAAGGAAGAAGCCCATGCACAACCCCAGTCCAGCTCTGACTCCTGATGCTGTTCTGAAGAACACCAATGAAGCCATTGATCTATCAAGCGATGAAGATCTAGCTGATGACGCTCTTGAGCAATTGATCAAGAGCAAGCAAGATGCAAAAATCTTCAATGATCTGCCCCTCTTTGATGTGGAAGTGTTGAACAACTTCATTGATGAGTGGTTTGACACCACCAACCTCAACTTTGACGATCTGCAACTTCCCGTTGGCCTAAGCGTCTCCTTCAATGGCGCCATTGCGTCTGAGCTAGCTCTTGCTCAGAGAATTGTTGAGCTGAAGCAAAAGATTGACTATGAAAAGGCTTAGTTCATGAAGCATATGGCCAAGCTCAGCGTCCAAGAAATCCAGAAATTCAAAGTCATGATGCATGAGCTCAAGGAAGCCTTTCACAAGAGGCGTGAAGAAGCCAAAGGTTCTCGAGAGCGCATAAAGGCCTTGGCTGCCAAGTGCGTCCAAGCCTACAATGAAGCTGAGAAGCGCAAGGCCCTTGAGCGTCCTGGCATCGACCCCAGGATGGCTGCAAAGAAGAAGAAGCCAACTGTGGCCCAAGCTGAAGGATCAAGGCAGGAAGAACCTCGCATTGTCTTCCCTGCTAGCATGACAGGCACGAAGCCTAAGGTCACCCTAGTTCTTTTAGAGCTTAAGAAGACAAAGGTGGCTGAAGCTGAGGAGCGCAAGCGCAATACCAAGAACACCACTGATGAATCCAATGCTCTACCCACCAAGAAGCGCAAAATTAGGAAGGTCCGGGCTGCTCCCACAGAGCCCCTTGTCGTTGAGCCCATTTCTGTTGCTCGTCCTGCGTCTGCACACCAAGAACGTTGTCTGACTATTCATGAGCCTGCTCCCACAGAGGCCAGTGAAGACATTCCAGCTGTTGACCCCACCGCAGCTGAAGACATTGATCCTCAAGACAATGTTGAAGATGATGAAGTCCTTCCTCAGATCGAGTATAATGTGGTATCATCGCCTGTTCTCACAAACAGCGAACGCATTGTCAGGACCCCGATCCTAAGTCACACAGGTCTAGCCTGTAACACATCATATCACTTTGCGGCCTCACGCACGGTATCCCCACGGGTGCCACCTTACCTGGCCCGGGACCGTTTCGCATTTTGGCACACGTATATGATAGTGTCGCTAGCATCCATATGACAGAGAACCCGGGCCGACATGACTAATTATAAACCAAAAGTGGCACTAAATTACACAGACAGGCATACATGACCCAGCAACGAACGTGTTGGTCATCAACGTATGAACCCAAGTCGTAGCAAGCTACAAGGACTTAAAGGAACAATGCGTGACATTTCCCCTAAGGGACAGACACAGGAACGAAGAAGGACACATGCCGGCCAGCCTAAGTGTTCCGGAGCAGTAGCAAGCTACCAAGGCTCAGTGGAAGCACTAGGAGACATTTCCCTATAAGATAGGCTACCAAGGGTAAACAACTAGGTGTCGGATCCCACACATAACAATACACATTACACGTACGCATAACATGCAAGTATGTGCTGTACAACATGGCATCACATCATAACTCAACAACTCATATAGATAAAGGCCCAGAAGAGCCATCATAGCATTTATTACAAACAGAGGTCACATGACCCAACACACAGAGCATACAGGCAACGGAAGCATAACATGTCTGAGTACAGACAACTACAAATGAAAAAGGCTGAGAAGCCTGACTATCTACAAGACCCTCCCAAGGGTACAAGATCGTAGCTGAGGTAACAAGCTAAACGTCGAAGTCCACGCGGAACCACTAGCGAGACTGAGGTCTCTCTGCAAAAACATAAATTAAGCAAACGTGAGTACAAAGGTACTCAGCAAGACTTACATCAGAACTAGCTACATATGCATCAGTATCAACAAAGGGGGTGGTGGAGTTTGACTGCAGCAAGCCAGCTTGACTCGGTGGCTATCCTAAACTACGACTGCAAGTAACTCTTTTGAGGTGGCGCACACGAGTCCACATATTCACCAATCAATACACCACTATGGATCCGCTCCCGTCTCCCTATGAGAAGGCCATCCATAGCACTCACGCTTATCTTGCGTGTTTTAGAGTATCCACTTTCACTTGTCTATGAACTGTTATAGGCAACCCAGAAGTCCATTTCCGCGGACACGGATATTCGAATAGATTATATATAACCCTGCAGGGGTGTACTTCTTCACACACGCTCTCACCACTTACCGCCGTTTACACGACATGTACTCGGCAACCTTCAAGCGGAGGCCCAGCGAGGGTGTCGACCACGACCTGACTAACCAAACAAGTCTCTCATCCAGGTTTATCGCCTATTTGGGTTCCATCCGTGGGGAGATCCGGCCGGGGTGTCGCTCACGGACCCAAACGATGTGTAAAGGGTTCCCACATCACCAAACGGGCAATCGATACACCGTGCCACGTACCTGCCGCGTCACAGCCCACCCCGAGGGTCAGCGCTGCGCACGACCTCCAGTAAACTACAAACACCAGAAACTAGTTGCAACTCCTGGACAGAGATCATGTTGATTAATAAGTCGAGAGGGTCCATTGGTTTCGGGCCCAATGCATGGTAGTAACTGGTCATGGATCAACCAACACAGAACTCAGTTCCTGAGGACGGCTGCAATGAGACAACCCACCATGTACTCCTACATGGCCTCTCATCGCTACCTTTACCAAATCATGTCCACACACTTAGCTCACACATGTTAGGACATGTTCACCACATTCGACCTGACACAACTCTAAGCAATAGCAGGCATAACCAGAAAGCATGAATGAGTAGGCACAACATGGCTCAAACAACTCCTACTCATACTAGTGGGTTTCAACTATTTACTGTGGCAATGACAGGTCATGCAGTGGAAAGGGGTTCAACTACCGCAGCAGGTAACAGTTGAAGCATTGTTGTCCTAATGCATTAAAAGAGAGCATGAGCGAGAGAGTGGGATTGTATCGGAATGCTCAATGGGGTTGTGCTTGCCTGGCACTTCTGAAGATAACATTGGGTCTTCATCGGTGTCATCGATCATATCGTCGGAACACGTCTACTGAAAGGGGACAAACACCGGCAACAGAGAAAGAACACAATCAATGCAATGCGACAATATGATGCATGATCATGACATGGCAATATGCTGTTAATTGAGCTAATGCAACTAGCAACCATGTTAAATGAAGTTGGTTTGAACCAAAGGTTCAAATTCAAACTTCATATGTGATTATTTAAATGCCATTTAATTGATTTGACCTGATCAGCAGGTTTAACTTGTTCAAACATGCATGAAAATGCCATAAACAGATTCCTTGAATTTTTCTGATCAATTTTCTTATATAAATTATTTTCATCTGAGTTAGGGATTATTTTCTGTGATTTTTAGAAGTTTTGACTATTTCCTGAAATAAATAAATCATTTAAGATTTATTTTAAAATCCAGAAACACTTTACTGCGTCAGCATGACCACATGCTGACGTCAGCAGGTCAACAGGGGCTGTTCGGGTCAAACCTGACGTGTGGGGTCCACACGTCAGTGACACAGCAGTTAAACAGGCTTAACTAAACTTAACAGAAGATTAAACTAAACTAAATAGGCATAGGGGCCCACATGTCAGTGTCTCGGTGGTTAACTAAAATTGGTTTAGTAACTAAACTAATTTTGTAGGGCCCTGGGTCCACCTGTCATCGACCTAGGGGGGGGGGGGTCATTAGCACTAATTAAAGTGTACCCGCCGGAGTGACTCGCCGGCAACCACAATCCGCGGCGGTGTCTCGCCGGAGTGGCTCGGATTTCGCGTACAAGGGGTGGTTTCGGGCGCGGTTAGTCCCGTTGGAAAGCTGGCACTCGGCCGGATCCAACGGTGCAAGCTGTACGACCTGAGGTGGCCGGAAATAGCGCCGGCGACGAGCGAGGCGGCGGCCGGAGTACGGGCTCGGTCGTGCGCGAGGCTGCAGTGGCGGAGAGGCTAGCTGAGGTGATCTACAGGCTCCTGGGAGCTCCAGGAGTTCAACTACGTGCTCGGACGCGGATGAAACAAGCCATGTCCGCGGCGGCGACATCGTCGGCGGCGTGGAGTTCACGGGCATGGTGGGGGTCGGAGCTACAGCATGCGCGTGGGCAAGGGGATAGGGGGAGAAGCAAGAGGGGCTCACAGCGGTTCGTATGAAGAAGACGGCGAGCTCGGGGGCGGCCTGACGGCGACGTATGGGCGAAGGGCATCTCCGATGGCCGGCGGTGGAGAAGTCGATGGTGAGGGCAAAGCAGGGCACCCGAAGACGCATGCGTCGGGGTGGAGGTCCATGAGCATCAGGCGGGTCCGATGGGCACGTAGGGAGGGGGTGATTTGGACGGTGGCTATGCCGGTGACGAACGGCGGCGACAGTGGCGTTCGGCCATGGCGAGGAGGGGCTGGGGAACGAGGGGAAAGTGAGTGCGGGGAGGTGAGATGGAACGAGGGGACCGTGGACGTCTTCGTGGCACGACTAGAAGGTCGGAGGCGTCCCGGTGGAAGCAGGAGGTGGCCGGCGTGCCGCGGGCACGCGCCCTCCGTCCCTCTGGCGAGAGGAGGGGGATGACTGGCATCGGCCAGTTGGGCTGGGCCGCACAGTACCGGGCCAGCCAGGCTGGACAGGCAAGCCTTTCCTTCTAATTTAATTCTGTTTCTGTTTTCTATTTTTTTTACTTTGTTCTGGGCTTTATTAAAAATACTTAGGCACACTCAAAAATCATGAAACCCAGCATGGCTACTGTTTAGAATAAATCCAACAGTAAACATTTTAGCTTATGATTATTTGAGCATTTAAAATAATATATAAAATTTAAATGCCCAAATGCAAGTAAGATATGATTTAATTCAAAAATCCAGAATGGTCCTAGAAATATGTGCAACATTTTTGGCAGAGATTTTTAATCAATCCATAAATGATGAACTTTTCCAAAGGGCATTTTGGGTTCATTGAAAAGATTTTAATTGACCCTAGTTGAATTACTTTACTGCTAGGGTTTAGGCAATCCCCATTTCAAGTTTCTTTCAAGATTAAACATGATGCACACATGAGGCTAGCCTAGTGCATTAATAGAAGCTAGGGATGTGACAACTCACCCCTACTACACAAGAATCTCGTCCCGAGATTCAGGACGTGAGATAAGAAATCAGAGGGGACACTATCTAACACAATCTTCTCGATCCAGTTTCCCTCCTCGAAATTGTTGATTCATTGCATCATGTAAATCTCTATATCCTTGATTTCGAGATCTTTGTCCAAACGGTGACGATGAGAGAAACTCTACAAAATTGATCTTCCGAAAGATCGAGCAACTCAAGATCAACTTATGGGGTGAGACGTTGAAACACCTCTTGAGCTGAGACACGGTGTACACCTCTAGGGGGATGGAGTGAAATAAATGATGAAAGTTCACTTGGCAGGCAAATTTCCACACCTAAGAAGATGGTGATCGATGTCACTAGACGGGGCACCTTTAAGAAGATGACTCGTAGAGTTATTCCCTTAAGTGGCAAGAAGAATTACCTTTGATATAGAGATCATTGAAATTCCCTATACCAGCCTAAGGCAACACAATCGATCGTTTAACGGAGTTCGAGATAATGACATTCTCAGCCAAAATGGATGATGTGGACTGCCTTGTAAAAGACAACACAAGGGATGATTTTGGTTATCATCGGAAATGGATGGAACCTATGGTAGGACCACTTTTGAAGATAATCCTGAACAGCAGTGATTGAGAACGGTAACCCATGGAGAATTGGCACATTGGTGGTGCAAGCTGGGAACAAAATGCAAATGCTGGGAATGATTCTGGTAACTGGGAAGAATCCCAACAATAGAGAGTAAATCTACTCTTGAGGGGTTATAGCATAACCAAGAGCACTGGGAGCAATCCCGGTTAGTGTCGAGGATAACACCTTCTCGGATTTCACCTTGGCGAGACCAAGGGGACGAAATCTGGATGATCAACCGAGAGACAGTTAGCACTCCGCTTCTAATGTTCTCCTTGATGTACTAGGTACCACGGTCAATGCTTAAAATCATCAACATGGCCATCAAGTAAAGGTCGGACTTCGGGAGCACAAAAAGTCCATAAGGAACAATTAGGGAGTAAATCCTACAAAATCCCTATGGGGAGGTGGCCAACTTCTTCAATCAAGATTCTACAACAATAGGTCTTTCGGCTGGGTGTGTTGGCCACGACATCCACTTTACCGGTTATTGAGAGACCAATATTGTAGTTCTTGGGAAATGCACCAACCATCATATCTGCCTGAGATTCAGTTCTGATTGGTGTCAGGATATTCCAGACTCATCGAGTCTAGGAAGAAAAATGAAAGTTTACAACACAAATCGACGGGATGGCGTTGCGAGATTCTCGGGGAGTGAACTATGATAGCAAGCTCCAAAACATGAGCTGGTTCTGCTACATACATGTGAACACGTTGTCCAAGACAAACATGACCACGTAGTAGTCTTACAATGAAACACTACCAAGTTCGGGTTGGGGAACCATCATCGAGGATATCGAAGTCCTTGCATAAGTCCGGATCTTAAGAAGGAACTTCTTCTCCTTGAACAAATCAATCAGTGGCTTGGTGTGCTAGGGATACATATGGAATGAAGATGATCAGTCTATCAGACCATGGGATACTTCGCACGTATGCATGACTGAATTGGGGTGATTCCAGGGAAGTAAAACAAGCTTTCTCAAATTCACGGTGACGACTTGCACCGACTGCACATGAATTGGAGGAAGTCACTTCTCTCATCCAAACATATACCTCGCGAACGGGACACGAAGGCAATGCTTACAAGGTTTCCAACACTAGCTTAATGTCCTACAAAATCATGGAGAAGGTAGCAGTGTTGCTGATGGGCTCAACAACAATTCATCCAGGTTTCCATGGAGATGGAATTCCATAATTATGTGAACAAGTGATAGTATTGGTCAGACCAAGGGTATATAATGGTGTATGCTCAAGGGATCAACCACGAGTAAGACAACATTATGAACATCGTTGGCTCTGATTTGATTTGATGATAGCCCATACTCAAATCAAAGTTTTTGGACAAGACAATAGGTCCAACAACTGATCACAGGGACCAATTGATGAAGATGTCATCTATCTTCAACACACGCAAACATACCCCTTGAGATGAACTAAGCTGGCAAGCTTTTATCTTCCAACTCTCCAAGTTATTGTTTTAGCTTAACCAACCAATTCAGGGTATCCAACACAGATTCTTGGAGAAGTGATGGTTTATAAGAAACCAACTTGATCACAAACTCAACATAGCGGCCAGGTGACAACCTGGTAATACTTCCGAGAAGATATTCAGAAAATCACGAACCACCGATATGTTACTAAGCTCGAGAACAATCTTGCTTTTCAAGGCAAGACGATATGATCAAATGAGCGAGGACTTAACAAAATCCTAACTCATCAATCCCAGAGTGCACCAAGAAAGTGGACTAGGTAGCACGATCAATCTTAGGATGATGATTCGGTAACCATCATGCTAAGAATGAGATTATCGTCCATTAACTACCAAGCAACGAAGTTGCTAGTAGTATTGATTTCACACATCACAATTCACTTGTCGGTATTCCGGTTACCATTACACGGAGACCGAGAAATAAACGAGGATGGCAAGAAGTATCACCGTATCAAGAGTTCATAAGAGATAGTGCAATTCTCATGACATTCTTGACATAAAGATGGTAATATTCCAAGATAGAACAGATTAGAAGCTGGATTAACATTCTCCATCTGCGGAGTACAACTTCTTTGACCCAATCCTGGATATGGATAAGGTACTGGAGTTTGTTTCTCCTAGTCATTCCAGAATAGAATGACTTGACGGACCACAAGAGTAGAAGGCATCGATGAACACGAATGCACGACCACTCCTGGCTATCAACTGATAGACGGGGTCATAATACAACCAAAAGGGGCAACTCAGAGGAACATATAACTCTCCGAGTTGTGGATACATAGACTAGCATGTCAAACTCTCAACATACTTCTTCCGGATAGTCCATGCAGAAAGGTAGAACTGGCAGAGTCACAATATGAATGGAGTACTACTCAAGAGCACTCTGGTTGTGATCTTTTGGTTCAGAAGAACTTCTGCCAAGGATGGTTCATGGTATTTGGAAGAAGGATATACCACGGACCTCGAGGACTATCACAAGGTTACTAATATCCTAAAGGGACGAGCAAATACTACCAACATGCAGTAGGTAGAAAGAATCTTGGGTTCAAGAACCCAGGAGTAGAATGCCTACTAACTAAATGGCATCACGGGATGCTTTTCGAGAACAATGGCCAGAATCATCACACTGTGAATATAAAGCATTGCTAGCTTACTGGATGATCTTCTAAGACAGCTAGGGTCATAATAATAATTCCCACATATATGTCGAGGTAACAGAGTACCACAACTCACCGTCTAGTGTGGTTAATCTGGCCAAAAGGAGCATCGGGACAGGAAGAAGGGATTTGCAAATGCATCAGACTATTAGAAACCTGGGATGACTCGGACAGCATAACGGCTGTAATTGCTCGAAAATACTTTTGAGATCCAAGCAAAAGGGTAGCATAAACATTTAACACCATCATGTCAAGGTTCTGAAACCAACAGTTGAACAAACAGAAGTAGTAGAAACTGAACTGAGGGTTGAATCCACAATTAACGTGATCCTGATAGACATAAGAGAAAGACTAGTTCTTAATCCCCGTAGAAAGAAGAAGGTGACTCAGATCAGAAGGTCATAGGGCAAAGGAGTAAAAAGAGCCTTACGTTCCCTTCCACAAACAATTCCCTTACATAACTAAAGAGTTTCTAGACACGACTTCGACCAGTTTGGCTTGCTAATCCTACAGGCAGTCAGGCTCTGATACCAAAGCTGTCAGGACCCCGATCCTAAGTCACACAGGTGTAGCCTGTAACACATCATATCACTTTGCGGCCTCACGCACGGTATCCCCACGGGTGCCACCTTACCTGGCCCGGGACCGTTTGCGCATTTTGGCACACGTATATGATAGTGTCGCTAGCATCCATTTGACAGAGAACCCGGGCCGACATGACTAATTATAAACCAAAAGTGGCACTAAATTACAGAGACATGCATACATGACCCAGCAACGAACGTGTCGGTCATCAATGTATGAACCCAAGTCGTAGCAAGCTACAAGGACTTAAAGGAACAACGCGTAACAATTCCCCTAAGGGACAGACACAGGAATGAAGAAGGATACATGCCGGCCAGCCTAAGTGTTCCGGAGCAGTAGCAAGCTACCAAGGCTCAGTGGAAGCACTAGGAGACATTTCCCTGTAAGATAGGCTACCAAGGGTAAACAACTAGGTGTCGGATCCCACACATAACAATACACATTACACGTACGCATAACATGCAAGTATGTGCTGTACAACATGGCATCACATCATAACTCAACAACTCATATAGATAAAGGCCCAGAAGAGCCATCATAGCATTTATTACAAACAAAGGTCACATGACCCAACACACAGAGCATACAGGCAACGGAAGCATAACATGTCTGAGTACAGACAACTACAAATGAAAAAGGCTGAGAAGCCTGACTATCTACAAGACCCTCCCAAGGGTACAAGATCGTAGCTGAGGTAACAAGCTAAACGTCGAAGTCCACGCGGAACCACTAGCGAGACTGAGGTCTCTCTGCAAAAACATAAATTAAGCAAACGTGAGTACAAAGGTACTCAGCAAGACTTACATCAGAACTAGCTACATATGCATCAGTATCAACAAAGGGGGTGGTGGAGTTTGACTGCAGCAAGCCAGCTTGACTCGGTGGCAATCCTAAACTACGACTGCAAGTAACTCTTTTGAGGTGGCGCACACGAGTCCACATATTCACCAATCAATACACCACTATGGATCCGCTCCCGTCTCCCTACGAGAAGGCCATCCATAGCACTCACGCTTATCTTGCGTGTTTTAGAGTATCCACTTTCACTTGTCTATGAACTGTTATAGGCAACCCAGAAGTCCATTTCCGCGGACACGGATATTCGAATAGATTATATATAACCCTGCAGGGGTGTACTTCTTCACACACGCTCTCACCACTTACCGCCGTTTACACGACATGTACTCGGCAACCTTCAAGCAGAGGCCCAGCGAGGGTGTCGGCCACGACCTGACTAACCACACAAGTCTCTCGTCCAGGTTTATCGCCTATTTGGGTTCCATCCGTGGGGAGATCCGGCCGGGGTGTCGCTCACGGCCCCAAACGATGTGTACAGGGTTCCGACATCACCAAACGGGCAATCGGTACACCGTGCCACGTACCTGCCGCGTCACAGCCCACCCCGAGGGTCAGCGCTGCGCACGACCTCCAGTAAACTACAAACACCAGAAACTAGTTGCAACTCCTGGACAGAGATCATGTTGATTAATAAGTCGAGAGGGTCCATTGGTTTCGGGCCCAATGCATGGTAGTAACTGGTCATGGATCAACCAACACAGAACTCAGTTCCTGAGGACGGCTGCAATGAGACAACCCACCATGTACTCCTACATGGCCTCTCATCGCTACCTTTACCAAATCATGTCCACACACTTAGCTCACACACGTTAGGACATGTTCACCACATTCCAATTCATCCCCGATGAATCAGACCTGACACAACTCTAAGCAATAGCAGGCATAACCAGAAAGCATGAATGAGTAGGCACAACATGGCTCAAACAACTCCTACTCATACTAGTGGCTTTCAACTATTTACTGTGGCAATGACAGGTCATGCAGTGGAAAGGGGTTCAACTACCGCAGCAGGTAACAGTTGAAGCGTTGTTGTCCTAATGCATTAAAAGAGAGCATGAGCGAGAGAGTGGGATTGTATCGGAATGCTCAATGGGGTTGTGCTTGCCTGGCACTTCTGAAGATAACATTGGGTCTTCATCGGTGTCATCGATCACATCGTCGGAACACGTCTACTGAAAGGGGACAAACACCGGCAACAGAGAAAGAACACAATCAATGCAATGCGACAATATGATGCATGATTATGACATGGCAATATGCTGTTAATTGAGCTAATGCAACTAGCAACCATGTTAAATGAAGTTGGTTTGAACCAAAGGTTCAAATTCAAACTTCATATGTGATTATTTAAATGCCATTTAATTGATTTGACCTGATCAGAAGGTTTAACTTGTTCAAACATGCATGAAAATGCCATAAACAGATTCCTTGAATTTTTCTGATCAATTTTCATATATAAATTATTTTCATCTGAGTTAGGGATTATTTTCTGTGATTTTTAGAAGTTTTGACTATTTCCTGAAATAAATAAATCATTTAAGATTTATTTTAAAATCCAGAAACACTTTACTGCGTCAGCATGACCACATGCTGACGTCAGCAGGTCAACAGGGGCTGTTCGGGTCAAACCTGACGTGTGGGGTCCACACGTCAGTGACACAGCAGTTAAACAGGCTTAACTAAACATAACAGAAGATTAAACTAAACTAAATAGGCACAGGGGCCCACATGTCAGTGTCTTGATGGTTAACTAAAATTGGTTTAGTAACTAAACTAATTTTGTAGGGCCCTGGGTCCACCTGTCATCGACCCAGGGGGGGTCATTAGCACTAATTAAAGTGTACCCGCCGGAGTGACTCGCCGGCGACCACAATCCGCGGCGGTGTCTCGCCGGAGTGGCTCGGATTTCGTGTACAAGGGGTGGTTTCGGGCGCGGTTAGTCCCGTTGGAAAGCTGGCACTCGGCCGCATCCAACGGTGCAAGCTGTACAACCTGAGGTGGCCGGAAACAACGCCGGCGACGAGCGAGGCGGCGGCCGGAGTACGGGCTCGGTCGTGCGCGAGGCTGCAGTGGCGGAGAGGCTAGCTGAGGTGATCTACAGGCTCCTGGGAGCTCCAGGAGTTCAACTACGTGCTCGGACGCGGATGAAACAAGCCATGTCCGCGGCGGCGACATCGTCGGCGGCGTGGAGTTCACGGGCATGGTGGGGGTCGGAGTTATAGCATGCGCGTGGGCAAGGGGATAGGGGGAGAAGCAAGAGGGGCTCACGGCGGTTCGTATGAAGAAGACGACGAGCTCGGGGGCGGCCTGACGGCGACGTATGGGCGAAGGGCATCTCCGATGGCCGGCGGTGGAGAAGTCGATGGTGAGGGCAAAGCAGGGCACCCGAAGACGCGTGCGTCGGGGTGGAGGTCCGTGAGCATCAGGCGGGTCCGATGGGCACATAGGGAGGGGGTGATTTGGACGGTGGCTATGCCGGCGACGAACGGCGGCGACAGTGGCATTCGGCCATGGCGAGGAGGGTCTGGGGAACGAGGGGAAAGTGAGTGCGGGGAGGTGAGATGGAACGAGGGGACCGTGGACGTCTTCGTGGCACGACTAGAAGGTCGGAGGCATCGCGGTGGAAGCAGGAGGTGGCCGGCGTGCCGCGGGCACGCGCCCTCCGTCCCTCTGGCGAGAGGAGGGGGATAACTGGCATCGGCCAGTTGGGCTGGGCCGCACAGTACCGGGCCGGCCAGGCTGGATAGGTAAGCCTTTCCTTCTAATTTAATTCTGTTTCTGTTTTCTATTTTTTTTACTTTGTTCTGGGATTTATTAAAAATACTTAGGCACACTCAAAAATCATGAAACCAAGCATGGCTAGTGTTTACAATAAATCCAACAGTAAACATTTTAGCTTATGATTATTTGAGCATTTAAAATAATATATAAAATTTAAATGCCCAAATGCAAGTAAGATATGATTTAATTCAAAAATCCAGAATGGTCCTAGAAATATGTGCAACATTTTTGGCAGAGGTTTTTAATCAATCCATAAATGATGAACTTTTCCAAAGGGCATTTTGGGTTCATTGAAAAGATTTTAATTGACCCTAGTTGAATTACTTTACTGCTAGGGTTTAGGCAATCCCCATTTCAAGTTTCTTTCAAGATTAAACATGATGCACACATGAGGCTAGCCTAGTGCATTACCAGAAGCTAGGGATGTGACACGCATCAGCATTGGTCGTCCATTGACGCCAATCGCTCAGGATGACTCATGGGCTGATCACCCACAACAATCACGAGTTACTCCCCCAACTCAAGTCACCAGTTCGGTGCTTGAAGATGAAGACTTTGAGGCCCAACCAACTCCATCTCCAAAAGCGTCGCCAGCATTCCGCAGGCTTCGCAAAGGACCAAGGCCTCAAGTTGATTCCCCCAGTGTTCCAGAAGGAGATGTGCACCAAACTACTTCACAACAAGTGTTTCCTGAAGCCTCTCCAACTGTGAACGTCCCAGAGTCTGAAGCCAAAGCAGCTGAAGATATTATGGCTGCATCAGCCGATGAAGAACAACCAAGAGAAGATGAAGCACATGTTGCCACACCCCCTGTTCTCGAGGAGAACGTGTCTGACCCTCCAGCTCCTGAAGTGGAGGTTACAAATTCTGAGGCTGCCACCACCACCACTGAAGCCAATGACGTTGTCATGGCTGAAGCTAATGTGGCACCTGAAGTCAATGTGGTGCCTGAAGTGATGGCGCCTGAAGCCAGTGCTGCACCTGACGCCACTCAGCAGCCCGAAGCCAATGTCGCTGCTCCTATCCCACCTCCAAGGCCACACACCATCGAGCAAGCATACGACAAAGATGACCAGCTCATCTATGTCAGATGGCCCATTCTGGTTCCTCCGCCTGCTGCTGGACCGCCTGCTGCTGGTCCTCAATTTGACTACCATGTTGAGCACATGCCTCAGGTTGAGAAGCCTAAGCCAAGACTACCAAGGTTCCCAGGTACTGCCACTTCACCAGGGTCCTTCAATGCAAATGGCTTCACTGCGCACAACACTTTCTTTGACAGCGCCAAGAACCCCTATTCCAAGCCAAGGATATCATCAGATAGGTTCTGGAGCCATCAACAACGCAGTTATTATTCACGAGTACTCTATGATCAAGGGCGCATCTTCCCTCATATGCGTCTTGATACTAAAGCCATTACTGGACTGCCCTGTCTTGAGGAAGCTCTTGATTGCTTCCGTGATGCTGGCCTTCTGAATTTTATGACTAACAAAGAGCACTAGAATGAAGAGCTGCTTCTACAATTCTATGCAACCCTCCACATTCGAGGTTACAACAGGGATCCGAAGACATGGATCCTTGAGTGGATGACAGGCAATGTCCATCATGAAGCCAAAGCCTTTGATCTCATTGAGCTAACTGGCCTGCCCACTCCAGGAGAAGTATATGAACCTGGCTGTCAACTACACAGCGAAGCTTTGGAGAGTAACTTTCAAAAGCCCAAGCCCAACATGAGCCAAATGCTAAGCATGATGAAGCCTTTGCCACTCGATGCTGCATACCCAAAGGAGTTCTTTGTTGAAGACCTAGAGTATCTGCCACGCACCATATATCATATTATCAGGCGAACTCTATGGCCTATCAAAGGACACTCTTCATCAGCCAAGCTTGAAGGCACAATGAAGACATTGGTCTTCTATATCTTCAATGGCATCAGCTTCAATGCTCCAAACTTCTTTATCAGGCAGTTCGCTGTGTCAGGCTCTGATCTCTTTGGACTCAAGTTCTACGCTCCATGGATCATGCGCCTCATCAAGCTTCATTCTGCTATCAACTATCAGCCTTCTGCTCGCAACCATCATATATTCTTGCGAGAGGTTGATATGTCAGCTGAAGCCGTATACCAAGAGCCTGCTAAAGAGCCTGTTAGTCTTCACAACGCTGATCACCAGAGCTTCACTCAGCCAATTGAAGGAGTTCCAGCAGTCTCTCGCGTGTATCCTCTGGCTAGCCGTACTTGCCTACCTCGCCATGCATAGACTGAAGCTACTGAGAGCACCATTGCCCAAAGGCCTCGGAAGCGATCTCGTGTTCTTAATGACCGAGAGCTTCTCGTTGCCTTACATCAGAAACAAGATAAGCATTACTACTGGCTGAAGCGTCAGATGCAAAGCCTCTTGGTGGACGTCAATCGCATTAGCAACCTTGCCACCAAGAATGCCTTTGTTGCTCATGAAACCCGTCAGAGGTCATGGAAGAGTTTGACTTTGCTGAGTGCTGAAGCAGATCTTCAAGACGATGGCTTCACATAAAGATTCAAGTTTGACCACACTCCCCCAAGTAATGTTATTTTGCGTCGAACTCCGTCTCTTGAAGACTCTGACTATTCCTCCTCCGCTGCAACGGTTGATGCCAGAGTGATAGATGATCAAGATGATGCTACCTCACCACCTCCTCCTTCAGCGTGTGTCGACACTGCACCACCTACTTTTGCACTGCCAAACGCCAACGCCGACCCTGCATCTTCTCCTGCTCCAACTGGGAACGAGTAGAGGCTCTATGTCTTCAAACCTTTTTGGTCCTTACTGACAAAAGGGGGAGAAGCATATGAGTTGATAGTCTTCAAGCGGGTCCATATGGGCGGGTGCTTTATATTTTGCCTAGTGTTTACAACTCTCTTTTTTGCTACATTTGGTTCTTTGAGTTGTAACACTTAAACTTGATGGTCGTCTGCTACGTTTTCTGGTACTCTGTAATGCGATGATAAATTCCGCATGTGCTACGATATATTCCGCACTTAGTCATTTTGTAGACGTCCATTTCTCATTATGCCTATCATTATATTCGAAATATCAATTGTGCATGATGAATTGTCTTCATAAGTTGAAGAGGATCTCCACAAGTACAACCTGCCATGTGCATTTGCATTCAAAAGCAAATCAACTATATGCACATCTTCAGGGGGAGCCTTTTGCTACTTATGACGACAATACCTTTCTCCTTTACAATTTCACATACTTTTGTCCCCGTTGAAAACTTCAACCAGTTTGTCATCAATCACCCAAAAGGGGGATATTATAAGTGCATCTAGTGCCACCCCTAGTTGGTTTTGGAGTATTGACGACAAACCTGGTTGAGGGACTAATGTGTTTGTTAAATTGCAGGATAACACAGGTAGTAGTCCCTCATTTATTCGGTTTACCTACCGGAGATGACCCCTAAAAATGTATGAAGACATTGACGACAATGGTGGTACATGAAGATAATCATATTGAAGTCTATGACAAGAGAAGACATTGTGTGAAGACTATGGAGCGCGAAGACTTAGATGTTTTGTTGTTTCCTTTTCTTCTTTGTTGAGTCATAGGAACCACCGTACTGTTAAGTGGGGTCCAAGTGAACTAAGTCAGAGTGACTGAAGTGATGCTCAACCAAATCCTACGTCTTCGAGCGAAGACAATGAGAGCAAATCTTATCCAGAGCTGGATGAGTCAGCTTTGCTTGTAGCCCAAGTAAAGTTGCCGCGTGTGTTTGAAATCTGACCGTTGGAACACGTGTCAGTTCCTTAGTAACCCAGGGTCACTTCGGATAAATCAGGTCGGGTTGCCCAGTGGCTATAAATAGCCCATCCCCTACACCATAAATTGGTGGCTGCTCAGAGTTATTACACGGCTTTTGTCGTATGAGAGCAGCCCACCTCTGAAGCACTTGAGAGAGAGATCCTTGCGAGGACAAAGCCCAAACACCTAGAGCCAAAGAGTGTTAGGCATCACTGAAGTCTTTCTGTCTGTGTGACCTGAAGACTTGTTACACTTGAGGACTGTGTTTCCTCCAGCCGGTTAGGCGTCGTGTTCTGAGCATCCAAGAGTCATTGTGGATTGCCGGTGAAGAAAGACTGTGAAGGTTTGGAAGTCTACCTTGAAGACTTACCAGAGTGATTGGGTGAGGACTAGGTGTCCTTAGCTCAAGGGGAATAAGGTGAAGACGCGGTCTTCTGTGTTAAATCTCAGCCTCCCTAACCAGACGTACAGTTGTCACAGCAACTGGAACTGGTCTAACAAATCACTGTCTTCCCCAAGCTACTGGTTCTATCCTTTCCTTCTCTTTACTTACTGTCTTTCATTGTGAAGTCATTGCCTGCTTGCCTTATCTGTTTGACTTCACTGTGTGACTACTTGTCCTGTTTGGCTTCGTACAATCTTTCATCCTGATCCATACTACCTAGATGCTATTAGTCTTCATGATTTCACTTCATTGAATACTTGACTATGGCTTGTCTAGTGTAGTCTACCTACCGCTGCATACAAATAGGATTGGTTCTACTGTTTGTCTTCGAAACTTCCATGTTTTGAAGCTTTCCATAAATATCGCCTATTCACCCCCCCCCCCTCTAATCGATATACAGCACTTTCAACAGCCAGTCGCGACACTCGACGCATCCGGGAGGATCAGGCGAACTGGCGGCGGCAACCCTACCCTTCTTCCTCGTTCTAGCTAGAGCAATCCCCATTCTGTAATCAAGGATCTATAACTTGCTACTACTTCAGAGAGCGCAGATCGAACCTCTTACACATCTAGTTCCTTACATCAACCCACCATCGTACTTGGTTGTTTGAAATTTTGGAGAGTTTTTGTAACTTTTGATCCATTTTTCCTTATAAAGAACCTGAACAGACTTGAGTAGTCCCAATTGGCATGTTTGAGTAATCAATATATTTTTTAGCTCATTGTTCCCAGCCGTTTGAAAATTTGGACAATTTATGAATTTTAACCAACATTTCATAAAAATGTTCAAACTTTTCCACACAAAAAATCAGTAATTCAAGCTACCTTCCCTGAGTAAGTTGGGAACTTCTCAGCTCATTTGCCTAGATGTTGATAGTATTTGTGAGAATATGGCTGAAAGATACGAAAACTAGCTCGCACAAAAGAGGAAACATCAAGATGCTAGTTGAAGCCAGACATATGAAGTCTTTCCCAAATATATTCACTGGCCTGTGGGGCCTGTATGTTAGTTTTTGGCCACATTTTGCATCATGGAGATAGAAAAGAGAACCTTGCACCAAACTAAAACATCAAGGATGCCAACACAAGGCAGACAATGGAAGTCTTCCATGTCAATCTTCATCTGACCAAAGCGATGTGCCTCACGTAGCTTGAAGCTCAATTGTCTCGTTACCATTGCAAAGATCCCTCTTATAGAAGGGAGAGGAGTAGAATAGGAATTAGTAAATCCGAGGTGGATTTGTTGGCATACCCGATTTTGATATATCCATGACCCATCGTGCCAACAAATAGTTGGACCTTGCGCAGTGGCGGAGCTTGAAAGAAAAAGTTGGGCGGGCCGGACTAAAGGAGAGCACATTTTTTTCCAAATTATGAATCATAAGGATATTTCACAAGATTGAGCTACACTAGTAGAAAACAGGGCTTTGGTTCGGGCCTCGCAAGCCCATTAGTCCCGGTTCACCTACGAACCGGGACCCATGGGGGCATACGTCCCGGTTCGTGTGCCCAGGGGGCCGGCCGGGCCTCGTGGGGCATCTGTCCCAGTTGGTCTGGACACATTTGTCCCAGTTCCAGGCACGAACCGGGACTAATTGGCCTCGCTCCTGGCCCACACCCATTGGTCTCAGTTCGTGGCTGGAACCGAGATAGAAGGGGTGCCTTTATGCCGGGACCCCGACTTAGAAGTCGAGATCACCGAATGCACGTGTACAGTGATCCCAGAGATCAATGCTCACTGAACACACGGAAGCTGAATAACAAGAGTCTTACATCCATACATATCGTCTTACACAAATTATGGCCATTATGGCCAAGTCTTACATAGATAAAGCCTCACGGGCTGAATAGCAAATAACTCAAATAGCGGAAGTCTTCGATGATAGGTAGAACCCATGCCATCTGCCTTAACCCTACAGGCATTCTGACTGGGATAGCGTCCTAGTTCGCATGATCGTCTCCAAAGAACTCTTCCTCATATTCCTGTTCCTCCATGCCTGGCCAATTAAATAACCAGTGGCAAGCCAATGAGTACTTTGAATGTACTCGCAAGCAACCCAAGATGTGGTTCAAAGTAACAGTGCAGTTGAACATTAATGAGCAATCTAGCAATGGCTAGAATAAATATTCTATCATCAAGTGTATGCATCAACGAGTTCTCGTAACCCTGAAAACAGGTTACCAATATCTACATGAATATGAATCAACTCATTGAGTCAAGTCACCACCTTGACTCATCACACACATACTTTCATCGATGAAGTAAAATTCTGGACATGGTTTAAGCAGCACCACCCAACTGTCCATGACCATGGACACGGCTATTCGAATAGTTTTACACTCTGCAGAGGTTGCGCACTTTACCCACAAGATCCGGGAAGCTTTCGTGTCATCCACGATCCCGCAGTACCTCAAGTACTCGGGGAAAGCACCCGGTCATTATCTTTCCTTAGACGACACTAACATAGAGTCCACTCGTTGGTACACGGCCCTCGAGTACAAACAATAGATCACGGGACATGCCCTAATTTCAATGTCACGCATACCCGAAGGGACCAACGGTGTGTCCGGTGCCCTGTAAAAACAGTCATGGTCGTCCATCCAAGCACGACCCCGTCCCGGGAAAGACCTCAAGTCTTCCCGTCACTAGTAATGCGGGCACCATGCTAGTATCGACCTAAGTATTCAATAAAGCCCCGTCCCATAAGGGGTAGTGTGGTTGCACATGTTTGGTTGGGACGGTAGTCACACATAAATCTAATCCATTATTTCACCCATGCACAAGATTTTTACCGGCACATCACTTCTTCCTCAAGTGATGACCTAACTCAACGTCACCCTCGGGCATTAGGGGCACCCGATGGGGTCTATGCAAAGATTTCAACCACAAGGTTTCATGTCACACAATGCATCACTAAGCATTACTACTAACTATTTGCATGACATCTAGCATATAGCAAGGTCAAGAGCAAGCATGCATCATGTGGTGGTTCATCTAGGTCACCACCGTAACTCTATCATCATGCATCGGAAACAAACGGGTTCCGAAGAACAAGTGTATCATGGTCAAAGGGCTGCTTGCCTGGATTGGCTTGGTCTTCAAAGTCTTCAAATCCTTCTCCTTCTCCTTCTTCAGCAACTTCTTCAAATACGGTATCTATACGTCGCATAATAACAACGGAAAAATAAGACCACAAATAAAACAGAAAAATCAAAGTGCTCAAAAAAATGTCAACTTATTTTTGTTAAATACTAGAGGGAAAACTAAGATGGAGAAAATTCTTAGTTGGAGTTTTGGAGTGTCAGAATGGAATCTAATGATTTTAGAACAGGAGTTTTATTGCTCAAATTTGAATTTAAATTTGAACAGAACAGAAAAGTTTCATAGATATGTGTGAAAGTGACACCATTAAATAGGTTGGAATATTACAAGATTTTAGGAGTTGGAATCATTTCATTTGGACTAATATTCATTTCTGTAAAATTAATTGAAGTTTTACAGAAAAGGAAAAGAAGAAAAAGCCCTGTGCAACTGGGCCAGAGTGGCCACAGTGCACGGCCCAGGGCATCCAGCCCAGCCGCTCGGGCGCCAGCGCGCGCACGTCAGGGTTTTAAACCTGACGGGCGGGGCCCAGCGGTCAGCGGCAGCGAGAGGAGAGAGGGAGTGGTGAGGATGACAAGCAGGGCCCGCCTGTCATCTTCAACCTCTCGGCCACGGCGACGGCGAGCTCACCGGCGTCGATTCCGGCCACGGCGAAGGCAACGGAGGGCAGGGATGGGTTCAGCGACAAGTCACGGAGGTAGTGGTGGTGGTGCGGCTCGCCGGGGAGGTCGGGTTCGTCGGCGGCGAGGTGGGACGGCGGAGGGTCGTCGGGAAGCTGCTGGCTAGCGCGTTTCCGGTAGCTGCAGAAGGGGAAAATGGAGGGGAACGCATCAGTGGTGCATGGTGGTTCCAAATCGAACAAAAGGAGGGGCGGAGGAGGCCCGTACTGCAAGATCGCCGGCTGCCCGACGCGGCGGAGCTCCGGTCGATCCCGAGCACTGGGGCTCTTAGGGGATGAACTAGCAGTGCTGGAGGACTAAATGGGATGTGGTGAGGCTGCTGGTGCTGAGCGGGGAGCTCGGGGGGGGGGGGCTTATATAGCCGCGCCCACGGTCCACCGTGGACTCATGCGCCGGCGAGGTTGCAGGCGAGGCCAGTGACCGTTCTGGGGCTCGGGATAGAGTCGGGGAGGATCGTGGACGTGTTCCACGTCTAGTTGAGGGGAGAGGAGGAGAGGGGGACGCTCCAGACCGTGCGCGCGTGTGAAGCCGATGAGTGGAGGTCGCGGGCGGCCGGTGCGCGTGTGGAGACGGCCACTGGAGGGCGCAGGAGGAGGGGGACAGCACCGGTGGAGGCTGCGGACGTCGAGGCGCGTTGGGAGGCGCGAGGGGAGAGCTCGAGGCTGTCGGGGGCAGGTGATTGGCCGAAGCTACAGTGCGTGGGCGCACTGTAGCGCGCTCTGGAGAGCCCTTATCGCATGCCATGGCATGCCATTGGCCCTCTGGACGCGTCCATCGTGTCCGGGGGGTCCAGGGTGATGCAAGCACTACGGAGGAGGCTTTGGA
Source organism: Secale cereale (assembly GCA_902687465.1). NCBI lineage: Eukaryota > Viridiplantae > Streptophyta > Magnoliopsida > Poales > Poaceae > Secale > Secale cereale. Next base: position 75,981,920 of record LR738710.1, read on the forward strand.
TGCTCTGGAGATGCTGTGAGAGAGAAGAGAGGCTGGTGACTTGGTAGAAAATGGCTGTCCAGCAGGGTGAACTAGGGTTTTTACCCCTCAATCATGGAGCTGGAGACATGGGAGAGTTACTGGAGGTAGCTAGTAACCAGATGAAGCTGTGGTAAAAAGTTGAGGCCAAGGTAAATAGTAAAAGTGATCAAGAAGAGGGTTTTAGTAAAAAGCCAGAAGGTGTTTGATCAGTGTTTGGTCAAGCAAATGATCTCCACTTGCCATGACACTTAACAGGATTGAATGCTATAAGAAAATAGGGTGTTTCACTAAATTTGGGCTCATTTGAAGAAACTAGCCAATGTAATTTTGGTGAACCCTAGAAACAACATAAATGGCTTCATCTTGTTTGAGTCAAGCTAATCATCTCCCCTTGATGCACCACTTGGTGTAGTTTCATCATTTAGGGTATTGATCATGCCCACAAAGTTTGAAGCTCCATGTAAAAAGTTTGTAATGTAAAGTTGTTCAAATTTGCATTTGAACAGAAAGGGTTTTGGGGTGTTCTGATCAAGTTGCTCTACTCCAAATCTTATGCCATTTGGTCTAGATGCCTTATTAGGCCATTCTAGCATGTGCACCAAATTTGAGAGCATTTGGACAAGTTTGGCAATGTAAAGTTGCTCAAACTTCAAATATGGACAGAATGGTTATGAAGGGTTTTGAGGATGTTTTCCTGCTTCCCAAGGCATGGTACTTGGCAAGATCATCAAATATGTCATATATGACATGATAGACTTTCCCTGGAATTTTGGAGAATATTTCCTTTGTAAATATTTCAAAAGCTTGAAATATCCAGAAAGGGTTTTAGAGGGATTAGCCCATTATTTTGAACATGACCAAGTGTTGAAACTCTTATATATGGACAATATATGTCCTATGAGTCTCCCTGAATTTTGGCAGATATTTTTGAAATACTTAAATAATTTTCCCCTATTAAAGACCATTTCTGGCCTTAAGAAAAACATTTTAAATAAAATAGGAAAATAACTTTTAAAATTATACTCTTGTGGTTTCTGGGAGTCCTATGACTACTAGGTCTCAAATGTACCTTTTGAAATAATTTACTCACCCTAAATCAAGCACTTGAAGTGCAAATCCCAATTCAGGGGTTTTTGGAAAACTAAATTTATAAAATACATTTTGGCCAAATTAATTTTGTAAGAAAATTCGATACTGTTATATAACACTTGGCATGATCATTGGTAAGAAGTTTTGGGTATGGAGATGAATTCTACAAGAGGTAATAGTTGACTTTATTGAGCACATGAAAAGCACATGAAGAAAAACTCAATTCCAAATAAAAAGCCAAATGATGCCAAAAAAATTTGTCGGTCCAAATTTTCATGCTTCATTGATGCAAATAACATGATACAAAATGTAGGGTGTGACAGACCTACCCCCCTTACAAGAATCTCGTCCCCGAGATTCCTAAACTAGGTCTTAAAAGAGATCGGGAAACTCGGATCTAAGATAGTCTTCACGTTCCCAGGTTGCTTCTGCTTCCGTGTGGTTGCTCCACTGGACCTTGAAGTACTTGATGGTGCGGCTTCGCGTCCGTCGTTCTGCTTCGTCCAGAATGCGGATGGGCTTCTCGCGGTAGGTCAAATCAGGCTGCAGATCAATGGCTTGGTGATCAACATCCTTGTAGAGATTAGGCTTGTCTGGAACTTGGAGACATTTCCGGAGTTGTGACACATGGAATACATTGTGCACACCGGATAGCTCGGGTGGCAGTTCCAACTGGTAAGCCACTTCTCCTCGTCGTGCAGTGATCTCAAAGGGTCCAATGAACCTTGGTGCGAGCTTCCCCTTGACGTGGAAACGCTTGGTTCCCTTCAGAGGAGTTACCCGCAGGTACACATGGTCCCCGACATGGAAACTCATGTCCCGACGGTGAGTGTCAGCATAGCTCTTTTGCCTTGACTTGGCCGCCTTCAAACGTTCTCTGACTAGTTGGACTTGCTCTTCTGCTTCGCGGAGAATATCCGGTCCAAAAACTAGTCCTTCTCCAGTCTCTGACCAGTTGAGGGGTGTGCGACACCTGCGTCCGTACAACACCTCAAATGGTGCCATCTGAAGGCTTGACTGATAACTGTTGTTATAGGAGAACTCGGCAAAAGGGAGACAATCTTCCCACTTGGCTCCATATGCCAAGACACAAGCTCGGAGCATGTCTTCGAGAATTTGATTTACTCGTTCTGTCTGACCTCCGGTCTGTGGGTGAAAAGCCGTGCTGAAAGATAACTTGGTTCCCAAGGCTTCTTGGAACTTCTTCCAGAACCTTGAGGTGAACTGGGTTCCTCGATCTGACACAATCTCCTTGGGAACGCCGTGAAGACTTACGATTCTGTCGATGTAGAGAGCTGCCAGTCGGTTGCCATCATAAGTGGTCTTGACAGGAATGAAATGGGCCACCTTGGTCAAATGATCGACTATGACCCAGATAGAGTCATGTCCTCTATTCGACCTTGGTAATCCAGTGATGAAGTCCATTCCGACTTTATCACACTTCCACTCAGGAACCTTGAGTGGCTGAAGCAATCCAGTAGGTCGCTGATATTCAGCCTTGACCCTTTGGCACACATCACACTTTGCAACATAGGTTGCAATCTCTCTTTTCATTCCGTGCCACCAGAATCGTGCCTTCAAGTCTTGATACATCTTGGTTCCTCCGGGGTGGATGGAATACGGAGTGTCGTGGGCTTCTCGCAGGATCAGGTTCTTCAGCTCTGTGTTGTTTGGTACGCAGATGCGGCCTTTGTATCAAACAATCACGTGCTCGTCTTCAGAGAATCCTGGGGCCTTGCCTAGCTTCATCTTATTCTTGATGCCTTCAATGCTTGCGTGTCCATCTTGCGCCTTCTTGACTTCGTCCATCAGGGTCGATCTGACTTCCAAATGATCCAGGAATCCAGGGGTGACCAATTCCAAACTGAATTGTTCGAACTCCTTAAACAAGGCTGGCTGCCTTTCTTGAATAACGACATTCAAAGAGCAAGCCTTCCTGCTTAAGGCATCGGCCACCACGTTAGCCTTCCCGGGGTGATATTGAACACTGAGGTCATAGTCTTTGATGAGTTCCAACCATCTTCGTTGCCTCATGTTCAATTCCTTTTGGGTGAAAATGTACTTCAGACTTTTGTGGTCTGTGTATATCTCACACCGTTTCCCTAGGAGGTAATGCCGCCATGTCTTCAAGGCATGAACTACTGCCGCTAGCTCAAGATCGTGAGTAGTGTAGTTCTCCTCATGAGGTCGTAGCTGCCTGGAGAGGTAGGCTATAACTCGGCCTTCTTGCATCAGAACGCTTCCCAATCCGGTTCGAGAGGCATCACAATATATCACGAACTCCTTGTGAATATCAGGTGTTGCCAGGACTGGGGCGGTGGTCAATCTCTTCTTGAGTTCTTGGAAGCTCTCTTCGCACTTTGGCGTCCACTCGAACTTCTTGTCCTTCTTGAGGAGCTGAGTCATTGGCCGTGCAATGCTAGAAAATCCTTCCACGAATTTGCAGTAATAGCCCGCAAGTCCGAGGAAGCTTCTGACTTCCTTGACGGTCGTTGGAGATTGCCATTGGGTCACAGCTTCGATCTTTGCGGGATCAACTGACAATCCTTCTTCGGTCAAGACGTGACCTAAGAATCCAACTTTATGCAGCCAGAACTCACACTTGCTGAATTTGGCATATAGTTGGTGCTCCCGAAGCTTGTCTAAGACCATCCTCAAATGTTGCTCGTGCTCTTCCTCCGACTTCGAGAAGACAAGAATGTCGTCGATGAAGACAACAACGAACTTGTCCAAATATTCCATGAAGACTTTATTCATGATATACATGAAGTAAGCTGAGGCATTGGTTAACCCAAAGGACATGACCGTGCACTCGTACAGGCCATATCTGGTTACGAATGCCGTCTTCGGAATATCTTGGGGTCTGATCTTCAGCTGGTAGTACCCAGATCTGAGGTCGATCTTGGAGAACACCTTGGCTCCGCTGAGCTGATCAAACAGATCTTCAATTTTGGGAAGTGGATATTTGTTCTTGATTGTAACTTCATTGAGGGAACGATAGTCAATGCATAAGCGGATGGTACCGTCCCTCTTTGCCACAAACAGAACGGGAGATCCCCAAGGGGAGGCACTTGGGCGGATAAATCCCTTCCTCAGTTGCTCTTCCAGCTGCTTCTTCAACTCGGCTAATTCTTCCGTCCCCATTCTATAAGGCTTCTTATAGATGGGTCCTGCTCCGGGCACGAACTCGATGATGAACTCAATGTCACGGTCAGGGGGCATTCCCGGTAGTTCATCCGGAAAGACATCAGGATACTCACATACCACCGATACTTGCTCTAGCCCAACTTCAGACAGACAGTTGACTTGAGCGGCTTGAGCGGAAGAGGAGTTGGAAGCAAACTTGACTTCGACTCCTTGGTCATTGGTCACAGTGACTGTCCGATTGGCACAGTCTAACAAGCCTTGGTGCTTGCTGAGCCAATTCATGCCTAGGATCACATCCAAGCCTTGTGATCTCAGGACGATGAGGTCTGCTAGGAAATCTACACCGTTAATGGTAATACTGACTCCCTTACAGCCTATCTTGGCTCTCATCTCTTCTCCGGAGGTTTGTACCACCATAGGATTATTCAGGGGTGTAGGGGTCATGCCACTTTTTAATGCAAATCTTTGAGTGACAAATGAATGCGTTGCTCCAGAATCAAACAAGACAGTTGCAGGTGCTGAGTTGACAAGGAACGTACCCAGCACAACGTCCGGGTCTTCCTGGGCCTCTTCAGAAGTGACGTGATTCACACGCCCCTTCCCATGGTTAGGTGGATTGCGAGGAGCTGGGTTCCTTGGTGGCATCCCGCGGCCTTGTCCTTGGTTCTGCGCATTGGGGCGCGGGGCATCTGGCTTCTTGTTGGGGCACACCCTTGAGATGTGTCCGGACTGACCACATCCAAAGCAAGTGACTTGGTTTGGATTGTTGATCTTGTTGCCACCACTGGTATTGGGGTTGAAAGCTGGCCTTGGGTTGGCATACTGCTGAGGCTGAAAGTTGGTGCGAGGTGCAGGAGCTCTTGGTTGCTGGTAGGCTGGCTTGGCCGGGGCTGACTGCCACGGACGAGGCTTCTGGTTGCTGGAACTTCCCTTACTGACCAACTTGCGCTTGCGAGTGTCTTCCAAAGCACGCCGCTTGTCTTCAAGCATAAGTGCCTTGTTTACCAGGTCAGGGAAGGTTGGGCAGTCGCACACGACAAGCGAGTATTGCAGAGTCTGATTGAGGCCTTCCATGAAGCACTCCCTTTTTGCAGCATCAGTGCTGACATCTTCAGGGGCATACCTTGACAGAACACTGAACTTCTGCATGTACTCCTTGATAGTGCCACTTCCTTTCTTCAGGGCTCGGAACTCACGCTTTTTGATAGTCATGATTCCGGAAGGAATGTGGGCCTTGCGGAATTCTGCCTTGAAGTTGACCCGAGTGATGTCTTGTTCAGCATGCATGACCTTGAATCCATCCCACCAAGCTCTAGCAGTCCCCCCGAGGCAGTGGGCTGCATAAGCCACCTTCTCGCGGTCTTCAGTGCATCCGACTAGTTCCAGTATTTCCTCAATGGAGCGGACCCAGTCGTCTGCATCTAGGGGTTCAGCAGTCTCGATAAAGGTTGGCGGTGCATGCTTCTTGAACTCTGCCAACATGGAACGTCCATTGCCATTCCCCGCCGGCTGGCGGTTGTTGGCGACAGCTTGAGCAATCAGCTGAAGGGCTGCAGTGTTGGCTTGGCGTTCCTCTCGGAAGGCTTGGAGAAGCTGAGCCATGTCCATGTTCGGAGGAGGTGGTGGTGGTGGAGCTTGGTCGTTGGTTTGGTCGTGGCCTGCCTCTGACTGAGCGGATGCTCCGGCTTCGGGCTGCTGGGTAGAGTTACCAGTACGAGTTACAACAGGCATCCTGTTGGAGCGGTAAAAGGTCTCATGACTTGGAAGAGGGAAAGCAAGATAGATGGGTGCCTAGTAAGGGGGTGGGTGTGACACTAATCAAATCATGCAAGGGCCGAAAGGCCAAAACACATTCATTAAAAATCCAAACGGGTGATGTAGTCGTTTACACATTCTCGAAGGAAGAATAAGACATACATCCAAACTCGACAAAAGGAAATACTAGGTTGTTTCATATGAACCATACAAGGAATCGACTGCGCATAGGGGTTACACGACCTATCCTACCGTAGAGGTCACAACTGGCATATCTGAGTAGCGAATAATGCCTAAGCGGCGGAATGCTCAGTCGCGTATTCCGACTCTTCTGTGTCTTCCTCCTTGTCTTCATCTGTCTGGGCCCCCTTGTCACTAGAGGGTGTGGGGGAGTGGAGGAGATGGATACGACGGTGCTTCGTCGGTGGTGCACGGAAAAGCTTGCGATATTCCCTTGCCGTCATCCGGCGTCGCCGAGGTGGTTCTGCGTCCTTGGAAGATACATCTTTGGAGGGCTTCCGCCTCGGTATGCGACAGCGGACTGTCCGGAAGGTGCTCCTTCCTTCTTGATCCTATTAGTCTTCTCTTGAGCTCGACGAAGAAGTGCCTTCGTCTTGTGAAGTTCTTCTCGAAGCTTCATCGATTCCGAGGCCAAGTCTTGTGCCAAGCTGTCGGCACATAGACTAAAGTAGGTCTGGAACCGAAGCGAGAGTCCTTCCTTGAGTGGAGGGGCTAGTGCGCTGCTTTCTTCTTCACCTTCCTTCCGGTAAGGCAAGAAGCGAGTTGTCATCTTGGCTGCCATCTCCGGAAGAAGCTCACGGAGACGGGTTAGTGCCTTGAGCGCAGCAGCCTCGACAGCAAGAGGTAGTGTTGCCATCTGGGGTCCCTCGAAGAACCAACTTGTGGGAGGATCGTTTGCCTTCACGATCACTTCCACATGGTATTCCACCTCAGTGTCGCTAACCCAATGCTCAAGGTAGGTGAGGATGGGCGCTCGGTGGAACTGACACTCCTGGAGGCTATCCTCGAGAAGCAAGGGAAACCCAGTGGTCAGGTGCTCTTCGGGTACAGCGGCCATCTACAAAGGTGGAATAGGAGGGGTTAATAAGCTGATGAAATCTCAGGTTTAGAAAAGAAGAGAGGTTCAGAAGGTTTTTGAAAAAGGGTCTCATCTAACTAACGCCCATGCTAACCAAGGCTTCCTACAGTCAGGTTGGCTCTGATACCAGCTCTGCCGGGACCCCGACTTAGAAGTCGAGATCACCGAATGCACGTGTACAGTGATCCCAGAGATCAATGCTCACTGAACACACAGAAGCTGAATAACAAGAGTCTTACATCCATACATATCGTCTTACACAAATTATGGCCATTATGGCCAAGTCTTACATAGATAAAGCCTCACGGGCTGAATAGCAAATAACTCAAATAGCGGAAGTCTTCGATGATAGGTAGAACCCATGCCATCTGCCTTAACCCTACAGGCATTCTGACTGGGATAGCGTCCTAGTTCGCATGATCGTCTCCAAAGAACTCTTCCTCATATTCCTGTTCCTCCATGCCTGGCCAATTAAATAACCAGTGGCAAGCCAATGAGTACTTTGAATGTACTCGCAAGCAACCCATGATGTGGTTCAAAGTAACAGTGCAATTGAACATTAATGAGCAATCTAGCAATGGCTAGAATAAATATTCTATCATCAAGTGTATGAATCAACGAGTTCTCGTAACCCCGAAAACAGGTTACCAATATCTACATGAATATGATTCAACTCATCGAGTCAAGTCACCACCTTGACTCATCACACACATACTTTCACCGATGAAGTAAAATTCTGGACATAGTTTAAGTAGCACCACCCAACTGTCCATGACCGTGGACACGACTATTCGAATAGTTTTACACTCTGCAGAGGTTGCGCACTTTACCCACAAGATCCGGGAAGCTTTCGTGTCATCCACGATCCCGCAGTACCTCAAGTACTCGGGGAAAGCACCCGGTCATTATCTTTCCTTAGACGACACTAACATAGAGTCCACTCGTTGGTACACGGCCCTCGAGTACAAACAATAGATCACGGGACTTGCCCTAAATTCAATGTCACGCATACCCGAAGGGACCAACGGTGTGTCCGGTGCCCTGTAAAAACAGTCATGGTCGTCCATCCAAGCACGACCCCGTCCCGGGAAAGACCTCAAGTCTTCCCGTCACTAGTAATGCGGGCACCATGCTAGTATCGACCTAAGTATTCAATAAAGCACCGTCCCATAAGGGGTAGTGTGGTTGCACATGTTTGGTTGGGACGGTAGTCACACATAAATCTAATCCATTATTTCACCCATGCACAAGATTTTTACCGGCACATCACTTCTTCCTCAAGTGATGACCTAACTCAACGTCACCCTCGGGCATTAGGGGCACCGATGGGGTCTATGCAAAGATTTCAACCACAAGGTTTCATGTCACACAATGCATCACTAAGCATTACTACTAACTATTTGCATGACATCTAGCATATAGCAAGGTCAAGAGCAAGCATGCATCATGTGGTAGTTCATCTAGGTCACCACCGTAACTCTATCATCATGCATCAGAAACAAACGGGTTCCGAAGAACAAGTGTATCATGGTCAAAGGGCTGCTTGCCTGGATTGGCTTGGTCTTCAAAGTCTTCAAATCCTTCTCCTTCTCCTTCTTCAGCAACTTCTTCAAATACGGTATCTATACGTCGCATAATAACAACGGAAAAATAAGACCACAAATAAAACAGAAAAATCAAAGTGCTCAGAAAAATGTCAACTTATTTTTGTTAAATACTAGAGGGAAAACTAAGATGGAGAAAATTCTTAGTTGGAGTTTTGGAGTGTTAGAATGGAATCTAATGATTTTAGAACAGGAGTTTTATTGCTCAAATTTGAATTTAAATTTGAACAGAACAGAAAAGTTTCATAGATATGTGTGAAAGTGACACCATTAAATAGGTTGGAATATTACAAGATTTTAGGAGTTGGAATCATCTCATTTGGACTAATATTCATTTCTGTAAAATTAATTGAAGTTTTACAGAAAAGAAAAAGAAGAAAAAGCCGTGTGCAACTAGGCCAGAGTGGCCACAGTGCACGGCCCAGGGCATCCAGCCCAGCCGCTCGGGCGCCAGCGCACGCACGTCAGGGTTTTAAACCTGACGGGCAGGGCCCAGCGGTCAGCGGCAGCGAGAGGAGAGAGGGAGTGGTGAGGATGACAGGCGGGGCCCGCCTGTCATCTTCAACCTCTCGGCCACGGCGACGGCGAGCTCACCGGCGTCGATTCCGGCCACGGCGAAGGCAACGGAGGGCAGGGATGGGTTCAGCAACGAGTCGCGGAGGTAGTGGTGGTGGTGCGGCTCGCCGGGGAGGTCGGGTTCGTCGGCGGCGAGGTGGGATGGCGGAGGGTCGTCGGGAAGCTGCTGGCTAGCGCGTTTCCGGTAGTTGTAGAAGGGGAAAATGGAGGGGAACGCATCAGTGGTGCATGGTGGTTCCAAATCGAACAAAAGGAGGGGCGGAGGAGGCCCGTACTGCGAGATCGCCGGCTGCCCGATGCGGCGGAGCTCCGGTCGATCCCGAGCACTGGGGCTCTTCGGGGATGAACTAGCAGTGCTGGAGGACTAAAGGGGATGTGGTGAGGCTGCTGGTGCTGAGCGGGGAGCTCGGGGGGGCTTATATAGCCGCGCCCATGGTCCACCGTGGACTCGTGCGCCGGCGAGGTTGCAGGCGAGGCCAATGACCGTTCTGGGGCTCAGGATAGAGTCGGGGAGGATCGTGGACGTGTTCCACGTCTAGTTGAGGGGAGAGGAGGAGCGGGGGACGCTCCAGACCGTGCTTGCGTGTGAAGCCGAGGAGTGGAGGTCGCGGGCGGCCGGTGCGCGTGTGGAGACGGCCACTGGAGGGCGCAGGAGGAGGGGGACAGCACCGGTGGAGGCTGCGGACGTCGAGGCGCGAGGGGAGAGCGCGAGGCTGTCGGGGGCAGGCGATTGGGCGAAGCTACAGTGCGTGGGCGCACTGTAGCGCGCTCTGGAGCGCCCTTATCGCATGCCATGGCATGCCATTGGCCCTCTGGACGCGTCCACCGTGTCTGGGGGGTCCAGGGTGATGCAAGCACTACGGAGGAGGCTTTGGATGCTCTGGAGATGCTGTGAGAGAGAAGAGAGGCTGGTGACTTGGTAGAAAATGGCTGTCCAGCAGGGTGAACTAGGGTTTTTACCCCTCAATCATGGAGCTGGAGACATGGGAGAGTTACTGGAGGTAGCTAGTAACCAGATGAAGCTGTGGTAAAAAGTTGAGGCCAAGGTAAATAGTAAAAGTGATCAAGAAGAGGGTTTTAGTAAAAAGCCAGAAGGTGTTTGATCAGTGTTTGGTCAAGCAAATGATCTCCACTTGCCATGACACTTAACAGGATTGAATGCTATTAGAAAATAGGGTGTTTCACCAAATTTGGGCTCATTTGAAGAAACTAGCCAATGTAACTTTGGTGAACCCTAGAAACAACAGAAATGGCTTCATCTTGTTTGAGTCAAGCTAATCATCTCCCCTTGATGCACCACTTGGTGTAGTTTCATCATTTAGGGTATTGATCATGCCCACAAAGTTTGAAGCTCCAGGTAAAAAGTTGGTAATGTAAAGTTGTTCAAATTTGCATTTGAATAGAAAGGGTTTTGGGGTGTTCTGATCAAGTTGTCTACTCCAAATCTTATGCCATTTGGTCTAGATGCCTTATTAGGCCATTCTAGCATGTGCACCAAATTTTAGAGCATTTGGACAAGTTTGGCAATGTAAAGTTGCTCAAACTTCAAATATGGACATAATGGTTATGAAGGGTTTTGAGGATGTTTTCCTGCTTCCCAAGGCATGGGACTTGGCAAGATCATCAAATATGTCATATATGACATGATAGAATGTCCCTGCAATTTTTGGAGAATATTTCCTTTGTAAATATTTCAAAAGCTTGAAATATCCAAAAAGGGTTTTAGAGGGATTAGCCCATTATTTTGAACATGACCAAGTGTTGAAACTCTTATATATGGACAATATATGTCCTATGAGTCTCCCTGAATTTTGGCAAATATTTTTGAAATACTTAAATAATTTTCCCCTATTAAAGACCATTTCTGGCCTTAAGAAAAAGCTTTTAAATAAAATAGGAAAATAACTTTTAAAATTATACTCTTGTGGTTTCTGGGAGTCCTATGACTACTAGGTCTCAAATGTACCTTTTGAAATAAATTTCTCACCCTAAATCAAGCACTTGCAGTGCAAATCCCAATTCAGGGGTTTTTGGAAAACTAAATTTATAAAATACATTTTGGCCAAATTAATTTTGTAAGAAAATTCTATACTGTTATATAACACTTGGCATGATCATTGGGCAGAAGTTTTGGGTATGGAGATGAATTCTACAAGAGGTAATAGTTGACTTTATTGAGCACATGAAAAGCACATGAAGAAAAACTCAATTCCAAATAAAAAGCCAAATGATGCCAAAAAAATTTGTTGGTCCAAATTTTCATGCTCCATTGATGCAAATAACATGATACAAAATGCAGAGTGTGACACTTTAGTCCCGGTTCGAGACACAAACTGGGACCAATGGGTTGCCTATATATACCCCATCGCCCACCACTCCACTGCTCTGTTTTTTCTGGCCGGCGAGGGGGGAGCTTTGTGGTGCTCTAGTTCACCTCCTATGCACGTGAGGTGTTCGATGAAATGCCCGAGCCACACTAGTTAAGCTTTTCTCCTCTCGAAGCTCAAACTCCAAGCTCCATTTTCTCCGAGATTTTTCTAGGTTTAGCGGTCCATCACGTCCCGTCCACGTCTTCACCGTCGTCGATCGCCCCCGCCGATCTCGTCACCGGCACTACCGTGGTGAGCCTCTTGTTCTGTCTATGCTTTTCTTACTTTTATTATTGCTTGTTATTATTGCTTTAGATAGATATTTGTCTAATTTTCTTACTTTTATTATTGCTTGTTATTATATAGTGCGATGGTTTTGATATCCTCCCACGCCAGCCCTCGTCCTGTCTACGATTCAGATGTGGTATATTATCTTTAATTTATAACTATTTGTTTTAGTGTTAATGACAATTATGCCGACCAACCTGACATAGATGTTTTTATATATCTAGGAGGTAGTTGAACCGGAAATTCCAACAGACCCTCTTGTGGAGAGGTTAAATTTAGTTGAAAAGGAAAACATTTCCTTGAAGAAAAAATTGGGAAAAACGGAGGAGGAGAAGATGGAATTGGAGTTGCATGTTGCGGAAGTCGTCGATGATCACAAGATCAAGATGGACCCTATTGTCAAGAGGTTAAATTTAGTTGAAGAAGAAAACAATTACTTGAAGGAAAACTAAAAAATGAGGAGGAGAAGATGGCATTGAAGTTGCATGTTGCGAATGTCGTCAATGATCACAAGATCAAGATGGATGCCATGCGCTTGAAGATTAGAAAGATTAGAAAATATGCCATTCATACCGAGGCTTGGTATCATTATGTCATTGGATCAATTGTTACCTTGATTGCGATTATGATCGCATTTGTTGTTGCGTTGAAATGTTTTACATAGTTTCAATGTATGGTTTAATTAGATGCTCTAAAGAGCTATATGCATCTACTTTGAATTTAATGTGATGATGAACTTATATGGCTTTGAATGCATGAAAAATAACAAATGAAGTCGGGAATGGTTGAAAATTGATGATGTGGCTTTGAATGGTGCATTTTGAACACAGAAAAAGTCTGTAGTTCAAATAAGTTCAAAAAATGAAATCCCTTTGTAACAGACGAGTTTTCGTCTGAAACCTTGATACCTCGAAAGAGATTGTTTGTTTTGTACACGAACTGCATCCAGTTTTTGCCGTAACCCTCTCTACTTTTTTGCACATGCTATGTGGGTGAAATGATGATACCATGCCAACTTTCAACCTTTTCAGAGTTCATTCGAAATGCTTTTCAATTTCAGGGTCTTATAGCTCAAACAATTCAATAAATGCATGAAAAATAACAAATGAAGTCAGAAATTGTTGAAAATTGATGATGTGGCTTTGAATGGTGCATTTTGAACCCAAAAATAGTCTGTAGTTCAAAAAAGTTCAAAAAATAAAATCCCTTTGTAACAGACGAGTTTTCGTCTGAAACCCTGATACCTCGAAAAAGATTGTCCGTTTTGTACACGAAGTGCATCCAGTTTTTGCCGTAACCCTCTCTACTTTTTTGCACATGCAATGTGGGTGAAATGATGATATCATGGCAACTTTCAACCTTTTCAGAGTTCATTTGAAATGCTTTTCAATTTCAGGGTCTTATAGCTCAAAAAATCAGTAAATGCATGAAAAATAACAAATGAAGTCAGAAATGGTTGAAAATTGATGATGTGGCTTTCAAAGGTGCATTTTGAACACAGAAATAGTCTGTAGTTCAAATGAGTTCAAAAAATGAAATCCCTTTGTAACAGACGAGTTTTATAAACCTCAAGTACTACGTGTTGGAAACCTTAATACCAAAAAGAATTACCATAAAGAATTTTTGTGTTTGAGACTAAAATAACGATTTTTTTAATATAATGATAAACACAGTAATATTACATAGCAGGAAAAAGAATCACTCAAAAATCTATTTTTATAGTAAAGTTATTCAAAAACTAGTGATTCACACAAATTTCAAAAAAAACTATTCAAATTGGAAAACAAATGGCACTAACATGAAGTTTATAATTTTTATTACCTAAAAGCAAAAAGAACTAAAAAAATAAAGCAAAAAACAAAAGAAAAAATAATGCAAAAAAATGCCACCTACTGGGCCAGCATGGCGTGAATACGACTAGAAACCCAACCATGGGCCAGGATTCAGACCCGCAAAAGGCCTAGTAGGCCCACAGGCATAGCAGTGTCACGGTAAACCCATAAGTCTGTAAAGGAGAGGGGCTCGAGAGGTCAGAGGCAGCGGGGCTTATAAACCACTCCTAGCCCCTCTCAACTAGCGAGGTGGGACTAAAGGTTTTTGCCGCGGGGAGGCACGGGGCACGAACCAGTACCAATGCACCCCTTTAGTCCCGGTTGGTGCCACCAATCGGGACCAATGGGTTGTGCTTCCCGCCCTTTCAACTGGCCAAAATAGACCTTTGGTCCCAGTTGGTAGCATGAACCGGGACCAAAGGGGGCCATTGGTCTCGGTTTATGCTACAAACCAGGACTAAAGGTGTGGCTATATAAGCCAACACTTGGGAAAATTTCCCCAACTGCTCCCATTCTCCCCCGACGCCGCCAGGCCGCTCATCGTCACCTTCGCCGCGCCCGTCGCCGCCAGGCTGCCTCGACGCCGCCTGCCGCCCCCACCGTCGCCCCAACCCGTCATCGCCGTCATCGTCTTCAAGCTTCGGCTCCGGCGCCCTTCTCCGTCGATTCGGCCACTCCGACGCGTCCCCGAGCCCGCTAACCATCCCTGCAGCTCCGAGGTGAGCCACTGACCCGATTCCCCCTTGCCCCGTCGTCCCTCGCGTCCTCTAGCCGTCGTCCCCGAGAGCTCCTCGACGCCGTCCAGGTCGTCGCTCCTTTTTTAGATGTATATATATGCTGATGATGATGTAATTTTATTCGATGATATATGATGATGTAATGATGTAATTTTAGTTTTAGTTATACAAATGTTAGATGAATTTTCTGTTCTTATAGGATTTTTATAGTTTTAGTGATAGAATGTAGTTTTTTAGTAAGAACTAGTTTATTTTTAGTAAAACTAGTTTATTTTTAGTAAGAACTAGTTCATTTTTATTTGTAGTAAGTGCTTATTAGTTGAACTAGTTGAATTAATAGAACTAGTTTATTCTTTTAGTTCAAGCAATTATTCCCGCATTGGCGTCGACGATGCCTATCCCGCATCCTCGTCGTCGACTCAACGGAGGCCTGCTTGATCAGAGGGGTCATGTTCGGGACTGGGCTCCGTCGGGCTGGTACTGGGAGGTGCTTCCTTCCGGGGGGGCGCAACTTGGTGAGGAGCCAACCCATTGTTGACCCGAACCTTCTTTGGTGGCGGGCGCGTGGGCCAGTGACGGTGCGGAGGCTTGAGGACCCCTCGGAGGTTGTACGACAATATGTCAGCGAGGAGGACGAGCACGTCCGTCGCTACAAGGTTGCGTTGGAGCGCAGGTTCGACAATACCTGGCAGGTTCTTCAGGGATCTCACTGGAGCTATGATCCTGTGATGGTTCCTTCTCTTTGGGTGTCCATCGCCCGCGCCGATACCCGTCGTTCGCTAGGGTTTTAGCTGTATTAATTAGTGATGCCATATGTATGATACTATTCGAGATGTATTAGTGATAATATTCGATGATGTATAGACGCAAGAGATGATTTAGTTTTGCTTATTGAAAGCTCAAACTGGAGTTCAACCAAATCTCCATGTCAATATGAGTCCTATAATTAAGATATTTTGAAATGTTTTTGTTTATATTTTCAACCATTGAATTTTGGCATGACTTGTGCTAAAATATGTAGGAAATGTCGTCGTATGACGATGACGATAGGATCCCGGCATGCGACTGGTGTGGCGACGACCGAGGTCAGTGCGAAAGGCCACACCTGGTAGACGGTCGATGCTTCAGTGTTAAGCTCGATATTTGAGACGGTATGCAACACGACAAGTCTTGTTTGGTAATTAAGCATGACTTATGTTTGTTCAACATGTAATTTTCGTCTTTTACAATTCTACTAGCTTATCCCATGCCATGCAAGACGCTATGTCTTGGAGCATCTGGATTTCGAAGATCATGAAAGTATGGAGACAAAGAAAATTCATCTCAGGACCCATCATGATTATGATTTTCTTGTAAAGCTATACAATTCGGAGAGCGTAACCCATTTTGGTTGCTCGAACTGGAGAGTGATACGTCTCCAACGTATCTACTTTTCCAAACACTTTTGCCCTTGTTTTGGACTCTAACTTGCATGATTTGAATAGAACTAACCCGGACTAGCGTTGTTTTCAGAAGAATTGCCATGGTGTTGTTTTTGTGCAGAAATAAAAAGTTCTCGAAATGACCTGAAACTCCACGGAGAATTATTTTGGAAAATATAAAAAATACCTACAAGAAGATCCGGACTAGGGGGCCCACACCCTGTCCACGAGGGTGGGAGGCACGCCCCCTTGCCTCGTGGGCCCCCTGGTGCTCCACCGACGTATCCCATACCCTATATATTCACTTTTAGGGAGAAAAAATCAGAGAGGAAGAATTATCGCGTTTTACGAGACAGAGCCGCCGCCAAGCCCTTATCTCTCTTAGGAGGGCTGATCTAGAGTCCGTTCGGGGCTCCGGAGAGTGGAGATCGTCGCCATCGTCATCATCAACCTTCCTCCATCACCAATTCCATGATGCTCACCGCCATGTGTGAGTAATTCCATCGTAGGCTTGCTGGACGGTGATGGGATGGATGGGATCTATCATGTAATCGAGTTAGTTTTCTTAGGGTTTGATCCCTAATATCCACTATATTCTGAGATTGATGTTGCTATGACTTTGCTATGCTTAATGATTGTCACTAGGGCCCGAGTGCCATGATTTTAGATCTGAACCTATTATGTTTTCATGAATATATGTGTGTTCTTGATCCTATCTTGCAAATCTATAGTCACCTACTATGTGTTATGATCCGGCAACCCCGAAGTGACAATAATCGGGACCACTCCCGGTGATGACCTTAGTTTGAGGAGTTCATGTATTCACTATGTGTTAATGCTTTGGTCCGGTACTCTATTAAAAGGAGGCCTTAATATCCCTTAGTTTCCAATAGGACCCCGCTGCCACGGGAGGGTAGGACAAAAGATGTCATGCAAGTTATTTTCCATAAGCGCGTATGACTATATTCGGAATACATGCCTACATTGCATTGATGAACTGGAGCTAGTTCTGTGTCACCCTAGGTTATAACTTCTACATGATGAATTGCATCCGACATAATTTCCCATCACCGATCCAATGCCTACGAGCTTTTCACATACTGCTAGTTGCTTATTTACTTTTCCGCTGCTACTATTACAAAAACAACAAAATCACTACCGTTACTTTTATTGCTGCTACCGCCACTATCATATTACTTAGCTACTAAAACTACCTTGCTGCAGATACTAAGTTTCCAGGTGTGGTTGAATTGACAACTCAGTTGCTAATACTTAAGAGTATTCTTTGGCTCCTCTTGTATCGAATCAATAAATTTGGGTTGAATACTTTACCCTCGAAATCTTTTGTGATCCCCTACACTTGTGGGTTATCAAGACTATTTTTCGGCGCCGTTGCCGGGAAGCATAGCTCTATTCTTTACGTCACTTGGGATTTATATCTGTTGATCACTATGAACAATTTGAAGGACTCAAAAACCAAGATCTTACCCTCAACTACGAGGGGAGGTAAGGAACTGCCATCTAGCTCTGCACTTGATTCTCCTTCTGTTATGGGTAAATTTGCGACACCTACTCATGCTATTGAATATGATATGTCGTATGTTCTTGATGATGCCACTTCTGCTATGTATGATGAAACTACTTCTATGCTTGATAATACTGTGCCACTAGGTGAATTTCTAGATGAACAAATTGCTAGAGTTAGGGCGAATGCAAATATTGAAACTGATGATATTTATGAAAGTGACGATGAAGCTTCTCCCAATAGATATGAATTGCATGTTGTTCCTGAGGGTTATGTTATGGATGAAGAAACTACTAGAGACTTTCTTGCTTGCAACGATAGATCTGATCTTAAGAAATAATTAGCTAAGCTGAAAGAAAAGTCCTTGAATGCTAGAATGAAACATGACCCTGCTTTTGCTACTTCACCTATCCGTGTTACTGATAAGGATTATGAATTCTCTGTTGATCCTGAGTTAATTACTTCGGTTGAATCTGATCCGTTCCATGGCTATGAATCTGAAACTATTGTGGCACACCTTACTAAGTTGAATGTTATAGCCACCCTGTTTACTGTGACACCCCCGATTTGACCGTACACTAATCATGCACGCAAATGTGTACGACCAAGATCAAGGACTCACTAGAAGATATCACAACACAACTCTAGACACAAATTAAAATAAAACAAGCTTTATATTACAAGCCAGGGGCCTCGAGGGCTCGAATACATAAGCTCGAATACACAAGAGTTAGCGGAAGCAATAATATCTTAGTACAGACATAAGTTAACAAGAATGCCTTAAGAAGGCTAGCACAAAACATCAATGATCTAAAAGGCAAGGCCTCCTGCCTGGGACCTCCTAACTACTCCTGGTCGTCAGCTGTCTCCACGTAGTAGTAGGCTCCGCCGAGGTAGTAGCAGTCATCAAGTGTGGCATCTGGCTCCTGAACTCCACCATCTTCTTGCATCAACCAGCAAGAAGAAAGAAGGGGGAAAAGGGGGAGCAAAGCAACCATGAGTACTCATCCAAAGTACTCGCAGGCAAGGATCTACACTACATATGCATCGGTATCAATGAAAAGGGTAGTATCTGTGGACTAAGGTGGAGAATGTCAGAATAAGAGGGGGAGAAGCGAGCCCTATCGAAGACTAGCATCTTCTAGAAACCACCGTCTTGCAGCAAGAGGGGGAAGTAGAGTAGTATAACATAAGTCATATTTATGTTGTTGTTCCAATGCTCCGGGATCCTTTCTCGACTCCTGAAGCAACATATCCAAACAATGCCTCGGCATCCATTTCTAGTTGTAGCAATCGGGATACAACTCCAAGTGTCCATTACCGTAGGACCGGCTATCGATAGATGTTTTCTTCCCTGCAGGGGTGCACCAACTTACTCATCACGCTTGCTTAACTCCGGCCGGACACACCATCAGGTCATGCCCGCCCTCGGCCAAACAATACGCCGCAACCCGACCTAGGCTTAATAGAGAGGTCATGCACGCTGGACTAAATCCTATGCCCCCAGGGGTCATGGGCCAATCGCCCCGGGAAATCCTGCACGTTGCGTACACGGCCGGTGAGCAGACCTGGGAAACCTCCTTAAAAAGGTAGGTGCTTAAGCAGTCCAACCATGCGCGCACCGCTCAGTCGCATGACGTCAGTTAAGCTTCGACTGATGCATACGACGTAGAACGCCCATACTATGCCCACGTGATGGTTAGTGCTATCAGGACTGAGGCCCCTCGGATCAAATATCCAAACCGTTTAGTGTCTTGGTGCTAGGCTTCTCGCCCCTCGTTGGTTACCCCAAGTGGAAGGTGTGAGATGTAGTGTTGCGGAAGTTTTTCCCTTGGCAAAGATACCAAGGATCGAATCCCCAGAGACTCCTAGGTTCAACAGGAAGGTGTCAACTGCTAACGGCGCCAGATATTAGCAATCAACGTGGACCTGCACACAGATACAAATAACTTTGCTCCCAACGAGTACAGAGAGGTTGTCAATCCCTCCGGCCTTGTCGTTTACAAAGGATTAAACGCAAATGATAGTAGTGATAGATAATGTTGCAATAATAAATAAAAGCAAAAAGTAAATAGCGGATGTGATCAATGATGGTAATATGGACCGGAGTCTCATGATGTTCACTAGTGATGTCTCTCTCCCAAAAGACGATAAAACAGCTATGTGATGTAAACGAATTACAGCTGGGCAATTGACAGGACCATGTGTGCAAACCAATGCTGACTACATTGCAAGAAAGGTTGAGGTTCAAAGCATGGGCGGTACGCCAAAGTAAGTAGACCGAAATCCATCAATATCTACTACTAATCATCCACCTTGAGATATCTATCCAGAACATCTCGCTGGTATTAAGTTGCGAGCCCCACCCATACTGTAAATTCAATGCAACAGACAACTGCATTAAAAGAACTTTGCGTAAAGTAAACAATCCTTGCACCCGCGGGCGCAAGCACCGTTGTTTTCCCCCTTGTGGCAACAGCACATCCCCTAGACTCATGTTTCTATCACTCAAACTAGTCATCGAGGGGCATGAACCCACAATCGAGCATAACGTTCCCTCTTGGAGTCACTACCTATTACTTGACCAAAGCAATAAATAACAACGGAGAACATGCAAGAATTACTTATGAACATAAATATAAAAGAGGTAGATCAAATATATTACTCAATCACAATCTGAACATAATCTCATAATCCATCGGATCCCGGCAAACTCATCATAGCAACAGCATAAGGATTACATATGTGCCTCGATCATGTAGGGCAGCTCACGAGGACTAATTAGTGAAGTACAAGAACAGGAGGAGAACACCACATAGCTACTGGTCATGGACTCATGGTCCAAGGGAGACTACTCACAACTCATCCGGGAGGCGTCCATGGTGGTGGAGAGGCTCCCGGTGGTGATCCTCCCCTCCGGCAGGGTGCCGGGAAGAGTTCTCCTGGTGCTCCCGATCTTGGAAGCGGCGGCGGCGGTGGAACAGAGATGAGATCGCGAAAAAGAGTTCCCGTCTCGAGGGTTTCGGGAGACGCTTTAAATATATGAAAAAGGGGGGCATCGGAGGAGCCTCGGGGGTCAGGCGCCCCCCGGCGCGGCCCAGGGGGGGCGCCGCCAGGGCGCCTGGGGCCCTGGTGCCCCCCCCCCCCGGCTGTACTTCGGGCGCACGGTAGCTTCTGGAACGCCGATTTTTTATATAATTTTTCTGGATTTTTCCTGGCAGTTCTCGTAATGTGAAAACCTGAAATACAAAAACAGCCAAAAACAGAAACTGGCACTGGGGTGCACTGAGTTAATAGGTTAGTCCAAATATGATCAAAAGTGTATGGAAGTGTATAAATATCATAGCAATATCACCCAAAAGAGGCATGGAGCAAGCAGAAATTATAGATACGTTTTGGACGTATCAACATCCCCAAGCTTAATTCCTGCTCGTCCTCGAGTAGGTAAATGATAACAAGAATAATTTCCGTGGTGACATGCTATTAACCATATAGGACTTTTTCATAGTCATATGACAAAAGCTTAATGAGACAATGAATCTGTAGTAATTAAGTTGCCTCATGAGAAAATCACAAAGAACTGAAAGTTTTATAACATGACATTGAAACATCAAATAGATTTGTAATGAACATGGTGTGCAAATATGATAAAGAGATATCTAGCTTGCCCCCTTTAGTGAAGCAAAACATAAATGCAGGGGCACCTCCAAGGTTTAAGTGATGACTAGATACAATGATTTCAAAATAAACGATATCACAATCATGCAAAAGACAATGCTACTTTGGGACAATGCACATTACACTCAGAATGACAATCATGCTCTCAGTAGTTGGTGCTTTTAAAAAGAAGGTGGAGACTCTCGAACCGTGGCTTTTGTTGGCAAGGTTGAAAACCCGTAGTCGGAAACAAAGACAAAACATGTACCAGAGCTCTTTGCTTTTTAAAAACAGAGATAATAATATATTTTTTCTTAGATTATGAATGTTTCGTCAACGAATGCTAGCAGACAACTCAATCACTTTTCGAGATGGACAAGTTTCGAGGAACGGCTCCCGAATGAGGACGATCACATCCTCTTATCTCCTTTGTTTATCACTACCAAAGTTTTCTGATTTCTCATGAACAAAGCGTGAAGGAGGGTTTGTTTGTTATATTATTTTTTTGAGCCGGGCGCACTCAATGCCAGTTCCTTCTCGTATTATGGGTTTGCACATTATACATGCAATCCCGGGGTGAAGCTTGTCCAACTTAAAAAGATTATGAATTAACTACTACTTCCTCATGAACTTAAAACAGAGGCACAAAATAGGAAGGCATTTTTTTTTGAATAATTTCGAGATGGCACATGCAAGTCTTCGTTAGGAATGGCAGGTAAATACCATGTAGGAAGGTATGGTGGACTCATATGGCATAACTGGTTTTAAAGGAATTTGGATGCACAAGCAGTCAGTCCGCTTAGTATAGGTGAAGGTTAGCAAAAGACTGGGAGCGACCAACTAAAAGAGCAATGACGGTCATAATCATGCAGAGCGACAAAGCAACATTGAATCAGGCATGGAAGTTATATCGCTACTCAGAAACAAAAGATCATCAAGGCTTGACAGACTTTCTTTACAGTCTTAAATATGCGTGAGCATACGCCAAGTCAATCAAAATAAATTCTTGAAGGAAGATATTACTAAACCATACCACATCATAGGCAAACAAATCAAGTTGGTACTCCAATAACACATTGGGAATCCCCCAGCTATTTGAGACTAACCATAAGAAAACATGAATTACTAAGCGCCATTATGCACGTAGCATCTTTATCATAGACATATCAACCAATGCAACGGAAGCAAACTCTCTTAATAAGATAAGCATGATAATTAAAGAGAGTTCAAGCAACCAACTAAACAAAAGCTCTTTGAAAAGATAAGAATGAATACAAAGAGCAGAACATGATAGTAGCTATTAAAAGACGAAGAACACACACAGCAAAGATAGACATGAAAATTCTATGTTATGTTCTAGGTAGAAGTGGAGCGTGTTTCTCTCCCACATAAAGAAAGCTGAGTTCTGACTCGTTATGAAAAACTAAAGAAAACTAAAAACAAGACGCTCCAAGCATAGCACATAACACATGAAGTGATTAAAATATAGTGGAACGAAGGACGAACTGATAATGTTGATGGAGAAGGGGATGCACGGGGGCATCCCCAAGCTTAGACGCTTGAGTCTCCTTGAATATTTCTTGGGGGTGCATGGGGGCATCCCCAAGCTTGAGCGCTTGACACTCCTGAATCTTTTTATCATCTTCCCTCGCACACTTGAAAACTCCCTTCATACATAACTCATCATAATCTGATTAGCGAGGTTAGTACCCATAATAAAATAATTGTTCCTTGCTGGAAATAAAGATATTGTTGAAGGTCTACTGTTTCTCAAGATTGCCAAAAGGTTTTTGCAAAGAAAAAGCAAGCTCTTGGTTTGCAAAATGAAAGAAAGGCAAAACATGACAGAATCTGTGAAAAACAGAACAGCAGATACTAAATGATTTTTTCGGGGTACTTCTGCAACTCAAATCAAAAAACTCAGAACAGACGCACGAAAGCCAATTATATAGAGCACGCTGTCGAAACAATTCAGACCAAAAAGATGATCCCGTGATTTTATACGAATTTTTCTATCCAAAGACAGAATCTGTTTCCTGGACCGCACCTCACAACTTTTGAACTTTCTAGCAATCAGAGGCTATACTTGGCACAAATATGAAAAGCAAAGATACAATGATGATGCTACTGTAGTAAACAACATCAAGACACAACAAAAGCAAAATAAAAATTTATTCATTGGGCTGCCTCCCAAAAGCGCTTTCTTTTATGCCTTTAAGCTAGGCATAATGCATAGAGGTCAAGTTGTATCAATTGAACCATCATCAAGATCATCAAAAAGCTCTTCAATAATACAACTAGTCTTAAGAGGACTTTCAAATAAAGGCCTCATAGAGATACTTCTAGGGAGAAGACCAAAAGGATAAAAGTCAAGGGAAGATTCATTTATAAATTCATCACAGAGAGGTGTTTCTTCCAAAGTCTTTACAGTTTCAACCCCTTTGGCAATAGATGGATTACTTTTAGAACGGGGAGCCTTTGGAACGTGAACGAACTTAGGCTCCTTCTTTGCCGGAGTTTCTACCTTTTTGGTTTTGATTGAGGAGAAGGTAGTTCCTAGAGTATCAAAGATTTCATCAATCTTGTCTATCCTAGAAGAGTCCAAGTCATGGAATTTGACGGTCTCCAAAATTTTGAAAATTTTATGCATGGAGCTATCAAGCCTATTCAAATTCCCTTGGACCTTACGATCCAACTCATTCATCTTATTAATGCTTGGCATCTCTAGCTCTATCTTTTCAAGTTTTTTCATAATGTGAGCTAGGGTGATGTCCTCTCGAATGCTAACAACAGGGAGATTCCCAACAAGATTTTCAATAATACTAAGAGACTCCCAAACTGGGGCCTCTAGGAAATTCCCATTGATAGCAGTATCTAGAATAAACCTATTCCAAGAAGTAATTCCAACATAAAAATTTCTAAGCAGGATAGTAGTAGGTTGCTTCTTGGTGGCTCTTTTTTGTGAATCATTAATTCTATATCAAGCATCTTTCAAACTTTCCCCACCTCTTTGTTTAAAGGTGAGAACTTCTGCCTCGTCAAAGACAAAAGGACCCGACATAATGACAACTAAAGAAAGAGATAACTATTTTTGTGATTTTCGATAAAAGGTACTAAAGCAAAAACTGAAAGGTAAACTAACAAGACTAAAAAGCAAAGGTAAAAGATAGCATGCAACTCCCCTATCCTGAAGAGTGGAGTCCCCGGCAACGGCGCCAGAAAAACTCTTGCTAGGCTTCTCGTCCCTCATTGGTTACCCCAAGTGGAAGGTGTGAGATGTAGTGTTGCGGAAGTTTTTCCCTTGGCAAAGATACCAAGGATCGAATCCCCAGAGACTCCTAGGTTCAACAAGAAGGTGTCAACTGCTAACGGCGCCAGATATTAGCAATCAACGTGGACCTGCACACAGATACAAATAACTTTGCTCCCAACGAGTACAGAGAGGTTGTCAATCCCTCCGGCCTTGTCGTTTACAAAGGATTAAACGCAAATGATAGTAGTGATAGATAATGTTGCAATAGTAAATAAAAGCGAAAAGTAAATAGCGGATGTGATCAATGATGGTAATATGGACCGGAGTCTCATGATGTTCACTAGTGATGTCTCTCTCCCAAAAGACGATAAAACAGCTATGTGAGGTAAACGAATTACAGCTGGGCAATTGACAGGACCATGTGCGCAAACCAATGTTGACTACATTGAAAGAAAGGTTGAGGTTCAAAGCATGGGCGGTACGCCAAAGTAAGTAGACCGAAATCCATCAATATCTACTACTAATCATCCACCTTGAGATATCTATCCAGAACATCTCACTGGTATTAAGTTGCGAGCCCCACCCATAGTGTAAACTCAATGCAACAGACAACTGTATTAAAAGAACTTTGCGTAAAGTAAACAATCCTTGCATCCGCGGGCACAAGCACCGTTGTTTTCCCCCTTGTGGCAACAGCACATCCCCTAGACTCATGTTTCTGTCACTCAAACTAGTCATCGAGGGGCATGAACCCACAATCGAGCATAACGTTCCCTCTTGGAGTCACTACCTATTACTTGGCCAAAGCAATTAATAACAACGGAGAACATGCAAGAATTAGTTATGAACATAAATATAAAAGAGGTAGATCAAATATATTACTCAATCACAATCTGAACATAATCTCATAATCCATCGGATCCCAGCAAACTCATCATAGCAACAGCATAAGGATTACATATGTGCCTCGATCATGTAGGGCAGCTCACGAGGACTAATTAGTGAAGCACAAGAACGGGAGGAGAACATCACATAGCTACTGGTCATGGACTCATGGTCCAAGGGAGACTACTCACAACTCATCCGGGAGGCGTCCATGGTGGTGGAGAGGCTCCCGGTTGTGATCCTCCCCTCCGGCAGGGTGCCGGGAAGAGTTCTCCTGGTGCTCCCGATCTTGGAAGCGGCGGCGGCGGCGGAACAGAGATGAGATCACGAAAAAGAGTTCCCGTCTCGAGGGTTTCGGGAGACGCTTTAAATATATGCCAAAGGGGGGCATCGGAGGAGCCTCGGGGGGCCCAGGCGCCCCCCCCCCCCCTTCCCGGGCGCCGCGCAGGGGGGGGGGCGCACCGCCAGTGCACCTGGGGCCCTGGTGCCCCCACCCCCCCGGCTATACTTCGGGCGCACGGTAGCTTCTGGAACGCTGATTGTTTATATAATTTTTCTGGATTTTTCCTGGCAGTTCTCGTAATGTGAAAACCTGAAATACAAAAACAACCGAAAACAAAAACTGGCACTGGGGTGCACTGAGTTAATAGGTTAGTCCAAATATGATCAAAAAGTGTATGGAAGTGTATAAATATCATAGCAATATCACCCAAAAGAGGCATGGAGCAAGCAGAAATTATAGATATGTTTTGGACGTATCACTTGGGAATGCGCGGTAACGAGCAGAGACTCACGAACATGTGACCCCATCGCCCCGTCTCGAGAACTTGCGGCAAGGGCGAGTGCCCGGCCACGCCTCGTATTTAACTCGTGGGCACCTTCTAGGTCAACCCGACTACACATCACTCGCAATTAAGCTCGCGCGGGTACACCTCAGGGTCGACCCGTCTTTAGTAACCAGGTTCAATGTAAAGTCATAGTAACCTTAGTAACTGTGTGTCTGACACCAAAGGGAAACCTGAGGAAATCACCCTCGATGGATTCCACCTGATGTTTATCGTCAAGGTGAACGAAAGAGGAGTCACCCTCGAGGTCCACTCTTGAGGAGTTGCACGACAGTGTCGTTATCGGGAGTGGAGAAAGAGGAATCACCCTCGATGACCACAACCGATGAACTAACCTACAAGGTTAACATCAGAAGTGCTGATGAGGTCTCACCCTCGGCACTCGATAGTAACCCAGTAGTGTCGAGCAACTAAGGGGAAATTGATGTGCAGTGTCGGGGTCTGGTCTTCGATCCCGTTGATCGGGTCTTCTGATAATCCAGCGGGGCAGTTGGGACAAGGTAGGGGGTCACTGGTGGATCTCTAACCAGCCTATACTAAGCAGTTTAGTATAAACATGTAAGGTATGAAAGCAGTATCAACAACAGGCTATGCATCAGAATAGGATCATACAAAAAGCAGTAGCAGTTCTAATGCAAGCATAAGAGAGAAGGGAATGGGCGATATCGGAATGATCAATGGGGGTTGGCTTGCCTGGTTGCTCTGGCAAGAAGGAGGGGTCGTCAACACCGTAGTCGATCACCGGGGCATCATCGGTCTCAAGGTCTACCGGAGAGAAGAGGGGGAAGAAACAGTAAATATAAAGCAAACAGTTGCAACAGAGAAGCACGACATGTCAGCACGCAGTGCTAGGGTGCTCTAATGCGGTGGCACACGGTACCGGCGAAGGGGGATAACACTCGGGAAAGTATCCCCGGTGTTTCGTGTTTTCGGACAGATGAATGGGAGGGGGTTGTTCCATGTTCGGTATGCTAGGAATGTGTGGTGGACGAACGGACCGCATATTCCGATTCGTCTCGTCGTTCTGAGCAACTTTCATGTACAAAGTTTTTCGATCCGAGCTACGGTTAATTTTCTAAGATTTTTCAAAGTTTTAATATTATTCTGATATTATTTTTAATTCGAAAATAAATGCTAAATTGCTAGGCACACCCAGCACTGTGTACACAAAAGTGTACCCAGTGGCTGACAGGTGGGCCAGAGGGACCCAGTTGACCAGTCAACGTTTGACTGGTCAACAGGGGTGGGACCCCCCTGACATTGACTGTTTTAGTCTACTCTAACAGTTTAGTTAACTAAACTAGGTGGTTAGGCTAATTAAGTTTAATTAATTAAGTTAATTAACTGTTTAACTAATTAATTAATTTTATGATAAATATTTCTTTTAACTTCCTTTTTTCAAAGGGGGCTGGGCCCCACTTGTAAGTGGCCCGAGAGCCACTCGGGCGCTGGGCTAAGGGCGCCCCGGGCGCACCCAAGCGAGCGCTCGCCCGCACGGCGGGATGAGGCCGGCCGGGGCGCGAACGGCGGTGCGCGGCCTGCTGGCCAGCGGCGGGGAGCGGCCCTGGCGGGAGCGGTGACGCGGGGGGGTGCGAGACGGGGCGGCGAGCGAGCAGGGCGGTGGCGGCGCTTGCAGCGGCGGTGAGCGGGGGGGCCGGCGCGGCCAGAGGCAGCGGGGGCAGGGAAGCGGCACAGGGCAGTGGCACCTGCCCGAAGGCCGTGCTGCGGGCGAGTCCACCGGCGGGCACATACCCGGCCAGCGAAGGCTGCGGTGCGCGCGGCGCGGCAGCGGTGTGGTGCAGGGGCGGGTGCGGCGCGGCAAGGGAGGTGGCCGATGGGCGAGTAGCTTGGCGCGGTGAGCGGTCGACGGCAGCAGCAGTGGCATGGCTAGGCGAGGCGGATGAGGTAGGTAGCGGCGCGGAGAGGCCACGATGGCGGTGGGTGCTAGGAGCGGGGCGTGGCGAGGCAAAGGGCTCGGCGGGGAGCGCGGTCGGGCGCCGTGGCTACGGGCGCGGAGCACCTAGCATCGGACATGGGGAAGGGGAGGACGACCGAGGTCCTCACCGACGTTGGTGAGTAGGGGGGCGTCGAGGCGCAAGGACGTCCGATGAAGAGGAGGACGAGGTCGAGGCAATGCAGGTCGGCTCCGGCGAGCGCCGTCGAGGTGCAAGGCGCGGTCGTCGGGGCTGTTACGGGGCGGCGGCGTCCAGCGAGCCCGATCCAGATCTGGGTGGAATGAGGGACCGAGCGAGAGAGAGGGAAAGGGGATCGGGGGAGTTAGGGTTTGACCGGGGGGAGTAGGCCATATAGGCCACGGGGTGGGCCGACTAGCCTGCTGGGCCTTGGCCTAGTTGGGCCAGGGTCAGGGGGGTTTCCCCTTTTTCTTTTCAGCTCTTTTTTTGGCATTTTCTTTTAATCTTTTCTGTTTCAATTAGTTTAGGACACTTTAAACATTTTGCAAAAATGTTTGCCCAACACCAATATCAACAAAAGAATATTTGCCACATGATGAACATTTTAGTTTTCATGTTTGAGCAAATTTTGAATTTCACTCTTATTTTGGAATTTGAATTTGCCGGAATAATGCAAGAGACAAGTGATAATGATGAACCAACACTTGTTTAACAAAAGGATTAACTTAACCCCAAGGGTTACTGTAACATCATTACACCGGGGTGTTACAACTCTCCTCCTCTAAAAGAAATTCTCGTCCCGAGAATTAAGAGGTAGAAGGGAAAAGGTCGGGATACTCTGCCCGAAGATTATCCTCGCGTTCCCAAGTGGCTTCATCTTCAGAATGATTTGACCACTGCACCTTGAGGAACTTGGTAACCTTCCGGCGGGTTCGACGTTCAGCTTCTTCAAGAATGCGGATCGGATGCTCTTTGTAAGTGAGATCATCTTGAACTTCAATCAATTCCGGATCCACTTCACATTCCGGATCCTTGAAGCAACGACGAAGTTGCGACACGTGGAAGACGTCATGAACGTGAGAGAACTGAGGTGGTAACTCCAGTTGATAAGCCACCAGTCCACGACGGGCGAGAATGCGGAAGGGGCCAATGTAGCGCGGAGCTAGCTTGCCCTTGACTCCAAACCGATGAGTGCCTCTCAAAGGGGTGACACGCAGATAAGCTTGTTCACCAGGTTGATAAGTTGAACCCCAGTGTTTCCGGTCATAGTTGCTCTTCTGGCGGGACTGGGCCGCCTTGAGATTACACCAGATAATGCGAACCTACTCTTCAGCTTGTTGAATAATGTCTAGACCAATGAGCGTCCGTTCCCCAGTTTCTGACCAATTCAGAGGGGTTCGGCACTTACGTCCATAAAGCACTTCGAAGGGTGCCATCTTCAAGCTGGCTTGATAACTGTTATTATAAGAGAACTCCGCATAAGGAAGAGATTCTTCCCACTTCTTGCCGAAAGAAATAACACAAGCCCGAAGCATGTCTTCAAGAATTTGATTGACTCGCTCAACTTGGCCTTGGGATTGGGGATGATAAGCAATGCTCCAGGTTATATGAGTTCCCATTGCCTCTTGGAAACTATCCCAGAACTTTGAAGTGAAAATACTTCCACGGTCTGAACTGATCTCCTTCGGAATGCCGTGGAGTGACACAATTCTGGAGATATACAAGATTGCTAATTGACTAGCAGTGATTGCCTCCTTGACTGGCAGAAAGTGAGCAACCTTCGAGAATTGGTCGATGACGACAAAGATAGCATCATTACCTTTCTGAGACTTGGGAAGGCCAGTGACAAAGTCCATCTGAATCTTATCCCACTTCCATTCAGGAATCGGAAGCGGTTGTAGAAGTCCAGCTGGTTTCTGATGTTCAGCTTTGACGCGACGACAAACGTCACATTCTTCGATATATCGAGCAATGTCTTGCTTCATGTTAGACCACCAATACTTCTGACGGATGTCTAGATACATCTTAGTACTTCCCGGATGAATAGAGAGAGGGGTGTCATGTGCTTCTTTCATCACCTTCTCAGTCATAAGCTCGAAGCGGGGTACCACTATGCGATCTTTGAAGTACAAGGTCCCATCTTCAGCAAGTGAGAAATCTCTGGATTTCTCTAAGGCAAGATATTTTTTTCATTATATCAACGTCAGCATCTTTGGCTTGAGCAGACTTAATTGCTTTCAATAGAGTTGGTTCTAGGACAAGGTTATTCAGAGAACCCTGTGGAACTAGTTGAAGGTTCAGCTTGCAGAGCTCTTCATAAAGGCGGGATTGAGCTTTATGAACCATGTGGTTACTACAATACGACTTGCGGCTCAGGGCATCGGCCATGACATTAGCCTTGCCTGGGGTATAGGAAATTCCCACGTCATAATCTGCTATAGCCTCCATCCATCTTTGTTGACGGAGGTTCAGGTCTGGCTGAGTAAACAGATACTTCAGACTCTGATGATAGGTGAAGTTCTCGCAACGATTACTGAGAAGGTAATGTCGCCACAGCTTCAATGAATAAATAACCGCTGCAAGCTCGAGGTCATGAACCGGGTAGTTTTCTTCGTGGGAACGCACTTGACGAGAGGCATAAGCAATCACTCTGCGCTCTTGCATTAGGACACAGCCTAATCCTTGACGTGAAGCATCGCAATATATGACGAAATCCTTCTGAGAATCCAGAGGAGCAAGCACTGGGGCAGAAGTCAGCTTGTCCTTGAGAGTCTGGAAACTTTCCTGACATTTGTCTGTCCATTCAAACTTAACGCCTTTGTGAAGTAGATTAGTCGATGGCTTGGCGATCTTGGAAAAGTTCTCAACGAAACGACGGCAGTAGCTGGCGAGTCCGAGAAAGCTTCTGACTTGCTTGACATTCTTGTGAGGGGTCCAGTCAAGAATAGCCTGAACTCGCTCTGGGTTGACGGCAATACCATCCTTGGAGATCACATGACCAAGGTAGGTTACTTCGGGTAGCCAGAATTCACACTTAGAATACTTGGCATATAGTTGATGCTCTCATAGCTTTTCCAGAATAAGACGAAGATGTTCAGCATGTTATTCTTTATTCTTCGAATATACCAGGATATCATCCAGATAAACCACGACGAACTTGTCGAGGTAATCCATGAATATATAGTTCATCAGACGAGAGAAAGTCGCTAGAGCATTGGTCAAACCGAAGGACATGATGGTGTACTCATAAGAACCATAACGAGTGACGAATGCGGTCTTTGGAATATCATCTTCACGAACACGGATCTGGTGGTAACCCAACCTCAAGTCGAGTTTAGAGAAAACTGATGAACCAGCCAGTTGATCATACAGATCGTTGATCCGAGGAAGCGGATATTCGTTCTGAATTGTAGCTTGGTTGATAGGACGATAGTCTTGGACCAAACGGTTCGTGCCATCCTTCTTCTTCACAAAGAGAGAAGGTGCTCCCCAAGCAGAGGAACTTGGACGAATGAATCCACTGCGAAGAGACTTGTCGATTTCCTCCTTAAGTTCAAGGAGCTCATGGGGTGGCATCTTGTAGGGTCGTTTGGCAATAGGAACGATGCCTGGTTTCAAGTCGATGACAAATTCAACAGCCCGGGTAGGGGGTATGCCTGGGAGTTCTTCTGGAAAGACATCTTGGAAATCGCGAACGACTGGAATCTTCTCAATGCCCTTAAGAGGTGCTGCGTTCAACGCATTCAACGCATAAAGTCATGCCTCAACATTTTGAACAACTTGAGCATGGTAGCTTACTATCTCATTCGATGGATGTAAGAGATGAACGACTTTGGTGGCGCAAACGATAGAGGTAGTATGTGCTTTCAACCATTCCATTCCCAGAATGAGATCAATATTAGAAGACTCCAATATAATGGGAGAAACATGGAATTCCAACCCCTCAATTTAAACAGGGACGTCGCGACCAATCATGGCAGTTTGACATTGGCCAGCAGGGGTGCGTACCACTATCGGAGTGTTCATGGGCTCGCATCGAATGTCGTGTGCGTAAGCAAATTTTTCTGACATGAATGAATGTGATGCTCCTGAATCGAATAACACAGAAGCCGGTACTGAGTTCATGAGAAGAGTACCCATCATAGTAGCAGGCTGGTCTTGACCTTCATGCAAATCAACGTGGTTAGCCTGACCACGACCATAAGGTCTGGCATTTATGTTGTGAGGCTGATTGTTACCACGACCAGCAGGAGGAAGAACAAGTTGATTCTGATTCTGAGGACAGTTCCTAGAACGGTGACCCGGAAGGCCACACTTGAAGCATAGACCATCCTTGGGGTTGGAAGCAGGTGCTCGGGGCGGTGCAGTCTGAAGAGGCTGCCTCGGCGGTGGGGGAGGCAGACGAGGTGCAACATAGGACTATCTTGGTGCAGGTGCAGTTGGACGAAACATGTTGTGGGGGATCCAAATCCGACGCTTCTGTGCGGACGGGCCTGAGGATGAGCCAGCATCACGGTAGCGCCTGAGGGATCCCTAGTGTTCCTGAAGACCAGTCTCAACCTGAATAGCCTTGTTCACCAAGGTGGCGAAGTCGGCAAAGTCATGAGCGAGAAGTGCTAGCTTGATATTAGGGTGAAGTCCATCACAAAACTTTTCTTGCCTGCGAGCATCAGTAGCAATGTCTTCTTCAGCGTAGCGGGACAAGTCCAAGAATTCTCGCTGATAAGCACCTACAGACTTGCTGCCTTGGATGAGGTTGCGAAACTCTCGCTTCTTCCTGTCCATGATTCCCTCGGGAATGAAGCGGGCACGGAAGGCGGCTTGGAAATCCGGCCAAGTGATGACCGTTCCAGTAGGTAGGGTATGCCTGTGGCTGTCCCACCATTGAGCAGCGGGGCCCTTCAGATAGTATGCCGCGAAGGTGACATAGTTGGCAGGGGCTACATCAGCAGACTCTAGCTCGAAAGCGATGTCACGGAGCCAGTCATCAGCATCCAGTGGTTGAGTTGAGCTGCGATAGACGACAGGGTTGAGTTGCGCAAAGTCTTGCAGAGTTACTGGGGTTGGCTGCTGATTCATAATTGGGCGAGGAAACTGAGCCATCACTCCTTCCATGAACTGGCGATTCAGCTCAAACTGTTGCATCATTCCTGCCACGAATTCAGGCGGTGGTGGAGCATTGCCACCACGGCCACGACCACCTGGTCTAACCATCCTGCTAACATGTAACAGGGGTAGTTCAGCATTGAGCATTTACAAAGACAAAGAATTATTAATTATCTAACATGTAGAATGAACGAGGTTCGACGGGTACCACATAGTAGTCGGCAAGACAGAGAGGGGTACTCATTCAAAATACTAACCTAAGGAAAACTATGGCTTATCCAACTTTGGGGTGAATGTGGTCACGGGATCCTAATGTTAGAGTTAGTAAATTCTTTTAACCCGAATAGAAGAGATTTCAGAGTCCCAGAGTATAGACGAGGAGTAAAAGATCCTAATACCACCCAATTGGCGACGTGGGCCCGTAAGCCACATAGCCATGTTAGTAAAACAGTTTTTCAAAGACTAGACTCAACTTCGGCCAAGGATTTGGAAAGGGGGTTCCTACAGGCAGTCAGCTCTGATACCAACTTGTGACACTCCCGATTTGACCGTACACTAATCATGCACGCAAATGTGTACGACCAAGATCAAGGACTCACTAGAAGATATCACAACACAACTCTAGACACAAATTAAAATAAAACAATCTTTATATTACAAGCCAGGGGCCTCGAGGGCTCGAATACATAAGCTCGAATACACAAGAGTCAGCGGAAGCAATAAGATCTGAGTATAGACATAAGTTAACAAGAATGCCTTAAGAAGGCTAGCACAAAACATCAATGATCGAAAAGGCAAGGCCTCCTGCCTGGGACCTCCTAACTACTCATGGTCGTCAGCTGTCTCCACGTAGTAGTAGGCTCCGTCGGGGTAGTAGCAGTCATCAAGTGTGGCATCTGGCTCCTGGACTCCACCATCTGGTTGCATCAACCAGCAAGAAGAAAGAAGGGGGAAAAGGGGGAGCAAAGCAACCGTGAGTACTCATCCAAAGTACTCGCAAGCAAGGATCTACACTACATATGCATCGGTATCAATGAAAAGGGTAGTATCTGTGGACTAAGCTGCAGAATGCCAGAATAAGAGGGGGAGAAGCGAGTCCTATCAAAGACTAGCATCTTCTGGAAACCACCGTCTTGCAGCAAGAGGGGGAAGTAGAGTAGTATAACATAAGTCATATTTATGTTGTTGTTCCAATGCTCCGGGATCCTTTCTCGACTCCCAAAGCAACATATCTAGACAATGGCTCAGCATCCAGTTCTAGTTGTAGCGATCGGGATACAACTCCAAGTGTCCGTTACCGTAGGACCGGCTATTGATAGATGTTTTCTTCCCTGCAGGGGTGCACCAACTTACCCATCACGCTTGCTTAACTCCGGCCCGACACACCATCAGGTCATGCCCGCCCTCGGCCAAACAATACGCCACAACCCGACCTAGGCTTAATAGAGAGGTCATGCATGCCGGACTAAATCCTATGCCCCCAGGGGTCATGGTCCAATCGCCCCGGGAACTCCTGCACGTTGCATACGCGGCCGGTGAGCAGACCTGGGCAACCTCCTTAAAAAGGTAGGTGCTTACGCAGTCCAACCCGGAGCGCGCCGCTCAGTCGCATGACGTCAGTTAAACTTCGGCTGATGCATACGACGCAGAACGCCCATACTATGCCCACGTGATGGTTAGTGCTATCAGGCCAGAGGCCCCTCGGATCAAATATCCAAACCGTTTAGTGTCTTGGGAACGCGCGGTAACGAGCAGAGACTCAGGAACATGTGACCCCATCGCCCCGTCTCGAGAACTTGCGGCAAGGGCGAGTGCCCGGCCACGCCTCGTATTTAACTTGCGGGCACCTTCCAGGTCAACCCGACTACACATCACTCGCAATTAAGCTCGCGCGGGTACCCCTCAGGGTCGACCCGTCTTTAGTAACCAGGTTCAGTGTAAAGTCATTGTAACCTTAGTAACTGTGTGTCTGACACCAAAGGGAAACCTGAGGAAATCACCCTTGATGGATTCCACCTGATGTTTATCGTCAAGGTGAACGAAAGAGGAGTCACCCTCGAGGACCACTCTTGAGGAGTTGCACGACAGTGTCGTTATCGGGAGTGGAGAAAGAGGAATCACCCTCGATGACCACAACCGATGAACTAACCTACAAGGTTAACATCAGAAGTGCTGATGAGGTTTCACCCTCGGCACTCGATAGTAACCCAGTAGTGTCGAGCAACTAAGGGGAAAGTGATGTGCAGTGTCGAGGCCTGGTCTTCGGTCCCGTTGATCGGGTCTTCTGATAATCCAGCGGGGCAGTCGGGACAAGGTAGGGGGTCACTGGTGGATCTCTAACCAGCCTATACTAAGCAGTTTAGTATAAACATGTAAGGTATGAAAGCAATATCAACAACAGGCTATGCATCAGAATAGGATCATACAAAAAGCAGTAGCAGTTCTAATGCAAGCATAAGAGAGAAGGAAATGGGCGATATCAGAATGATCAAAGGGGGTTGGCTTGCCTGGTTGCTCTGGCAAGAAGGAGGAGTCGTCAACATCGTAGTCGATCACCGGGGCATCATCGGTCTCGGGGTCTACCGGAGAGAAGAGGGGGAAGAACAGTAAATATAAAGCAAACAGTTGCAACAGAGAAGCACGACATGTCAGCACGCAGTGCTAGGGTGCTCTAACGCGGTGGTACACGATACCGGCGAAGGGGGATAACACTCGGGAAAGTATCCCCGGTGTTTCGTGTTTTCGGACAGATGAATAGGAGGGGGTTGTTCCATGTTCGGTTTGCTAGGAATGTTTGGTGGACGAACGGACCGTGTATTCCGATTCGTCTCGTCGTTCTGAGCAACTTTCATGTACAAAGTTTTTCGATCCGAGCTACGGTTAATTTTCTAAGATTTTTCAAAGTTTTAATATTATTCTGGTATTATTTTTAATTCGAAAATAAATGCTAAATTGCTAGGCGCACCCAGCACTGTGTACACAAAAGTGTACCAAGTGGCTGACAGGTGGGCCAGAGGGACCCAGTTGACCAGTCAACGTTTGATTGGTCAACAGGGGTGGGACCCCCCTGACATTGACTGTTTTAGTCTACTCTAACAGTTTAGTTAACTAAACTAGGTGGTTAGGCTAATTAAGTTTAATTAATTAAGTTAATTAACTGTTTAACTAATTAATTAATTATGTTTATGATAAATATTTTTAACTTCCTTTTTTAAAGGGGGCTGGGCCCCACTTGTAAGTGGCCCGAGAGCCACTCGGGCGCTGGGCTAACGGGCGCCCCGGGCGCACCCGAGCGAGCGCTCGCCCGCACGGCGGGACGAGGCCGCCGGGGAGCGAACGGCGGTGCGCGGCCTGCTGGCCAGCGGCGGGGCGCAGGGCGCGGCCCTGGCGGGAGCGGCGACGCGGGGTGGGGGGGGTGCGGGATGGGGCGGCGAGTGAGCAGGGTGGTGGCGGCGCTTGCAGCGGCGGTGAGCGGGGGGCCGGCTCGGCCAGAGGCAGCGGGGGCAGGGGAGCGGCGCAGGGCAGTGGCACCCGCCCGAAGGCCGTGCTGCGGGCGAGTCCACCGGCGGGCACACACCCGGCCAGCGAAGGCTGCGGGGCGCAGGGCGCGGCAGTGGTGTGGTGCAGGGGCGGGCGCGGCGCGGCAAGGGAGGTGGCCGGCAGGCGAGTGGCGCGGCGCGGCGAGTGGCTCGGCAGGGCGAGCGGCCGATGGCAGCAGCAGTGGCATGGCCAGGCGAGGCGGGTGAGGTAGGTAGCGACGCGGAGAGGCCACGGTGGCGGTGGGTGCTAGGAGCGGGGCGTGGCGAGGCAAAGGGCTCGGCGGGGAGCGCGATCGGGCGCCGTGGCTACGGGCGCGGAGCACCTAGCATCGGACATGGGGAAGGGGAGGACGACCGGGGTCCTCACCGGCGTTGGTGAGTAGGGGGGCGTCGAGGCGCGAGGACGTCCGATGAAGAGGAGGACGAGGTCGAGGCAATGCAGGGCGGCTCCGGCGAGCGCCGTCGAGGTGCAAGGCTCGGTCGTCATGGCTGTTACGGAGCGGCGGCGTCCAGCGAGCCCGATCCAAATCGGGGGGAACGAGGGACCGAGCGAGACAGAGGGAAAGGGGATCGGGGGAGTTAGGGTTTGACCGGGGGGAGTAGGCCATATAGGCCACGGGGTGGGCCGACTGGCCTGCTGGGCCTTGGCCTAGTTGGGCCAGGGTCAGGGGGTTTCCCCTTTTTCTTTTCAGCTCTTTTTTTGTGGCATTTTCAATTAATCTTTTTTGTTTCAATTAGTTTAGGACACTTTAAACATTTTGCAAAAATGTTGGCCCAACACCAATATCAACAAAAGAATATTTGCCACATGATGAACATTTTAGTTTTCATGTTTGAGCAAATTTTGAATTTCACTCTTATTTTGGAATTTGAATTTGCCGAAATAATGCAAGAGACAAGAGATAATGATGAACCAACACTTGTTTAACAAAAGGATTAACTTAACCCCAAGGGTTACTGTAGCATCATTACACCGGGGTGTTACATTTACCAATGATGAAAAGATTCGTTATTACTATATCCTTAAGTTATTTCCTTTCTCGTTAAAGGGTGATGCTAAGACTTGGTTTAATTCTCTTGATCCTGGTTGTGTGCGTAGTCCCTAGGATATGATGTATTACTTCTCTGCTAAATATTTTCCCGCTCATAAGAAACAAGCTGCCCTATGGGAAATATATAACTTTGTGCAAATTGAAGAAGAGAGTATCCCACAAGCTTGGGAGAGGCTTCTCCAATTACTTAATTCTTTGCCTGATCATCCTCTTGAGATGAATGATATACTTGATGTCTTTTATAATGGACTAACCGATGCTTCCAGAGACCACCTGGATAGCTGAGCTGGTTGTGTTTTCAGGGAAAGAACAGTTGATCAAGTTGAATTACTATTGAATAATATGCTGGCCAATGAAAATAATTGGACACTTCCTGAACCAGCCCCTAAGCCAACTCCGAAGAAGAGAGGTGTTCTATTTCTCAGTCCTGAAGATATGCAAGAGGCAAAGAAATCTATGAAAGAAAAAGGTATTAAAGCTGAAGATGTGAAGAATTTACCACCTATTGAAGAAATACATGGTCTTGATAACCTGACACAGGTAGTAAAGGTAAATTCTCTCTATAGATTTGATGAAGGTGATATTCCTCGTTATAAGTCTGCTAACCAATGCTTAGATGAGTTTGACAATTTTATTGTGAAACAAGAAAACTTCAATGCTTATGTCGGTAGACAATTACAGCACAATGCTTATATGATTGAACGCTTGAGTGATTATCTGACCAGAGCTAAAGGTGAATTGAAACTCATTACTATACATGCTTCTATGGTTACCACTCAAGTAGAACAAGTACTTAAGGCTTAGAATGATTTGCTCAATGAATTAAATAGTAAGAATAATGATAATGCCATTAGAGTTGTGACTAGAGGTGGCAGAATGACTCAGGAACCTCTGTATCCTGAATGCGACCCTAAGAGAATTGAGCAAGATTCTCAGAGGGCTAATTTAGATGCACCTAGTTCTTCTAAGAAGAACAAAAAGAAAAATGATAGGACTTTGCATGCTTCTAGTGAACCTGTAGCTGACACACCTGAGAATCCCAATGATATATCTGTTTCTGATGTGAGACACAATCTGGTAATGAACATGAACCTAGTGATAATATTAATTATGATGTTCATGATGATGCTCAACCTAGCAATGATAATGATGTAGAGATTGAACCTGCTGTTGATCTTGATAACCCACAATCAAAGAATCAACGTTATGATAAGAGAGACTTTGTTGCTAGGAAGCACGGTAGGGAAAGAGAACCATGGGTTCAGAAACCCATGACTTTTCCTCCGAAACCATCGAGGAAAAAGGATGATGAGGATTTTGAGCGCTTTGATGAAATGATTAGACCTATCTTTTTGCGTATGCGTTTGACTGGTGTGCTTAAAACAAATCCTTATGCTAAGTATATGAAAGATATTATTACCAACAAAAGAAAGATACCTGAAGTAGAAATTTCCACCATGCTTGCCAATTACACTTTCAAGCGTGGAATACCTAATAAACTAGGAGATCCAGGAGTACCTACTATACCTTGTTCCATTAAAGGAAACTATGTTAAAACTGCTTTATGTGATCTTGGAGCCGGTATTAGTGTTATGCCTCTCTCTTTTTATCGTAGACTTGACTTGAGTAAGTTGACACCTACTGAAATATCCTTGCAAATGGCTGATAAATCAACTGCTATACCTGTCGGTATTTGTGAGGATGTGCCTGTTGTAGTTGCAAATGTTACTATTCTAACGGACTTTGTTATACTTGATATTCCCGAGGACGATAGTATGTCTATTATCCTTGGTAGACCCTTTTTGAATACTGTAGGGGCTTCTATTGATTGCAACAAAGGCAATGTTACTTTCCATGTAATTGGTAATGAGCATACGGTACTGCTACTTCTCGAGCTTGCGTTGTATTCCCTCGAAGAGGAAAGGGAGATGTAGCACAGTAGCGTAAGTATTTCCCTCAGTTTTTGAGAACCAAGGTATCAATCCAGTAGGAGACCACGCGCGAGTCCCTCGCACCTGCACAAACAAATAAGAACTTCGCAGCCAACGCGATAAGGGGTTATCAATCCCTTTAAGGTCACTTACGAAAGTGAGATCTGATAGAGATGATAGTTTATATTTTTGGT
This sequence comes from Secale cereale, assembly GCA_902687465.1. Lineage (NCBI taxonomy): Eukaryota > Viridiplantae > Streptophyta > Magnoliopsida > Poales > Poaceae > Secale > Secale cereale. The sequence goes on from LR738710.1 coordinate 76,021,758, forward strand.
ATTTTTGTTTATAAGAACAGAAAAATAAAAGCGGTAAAGTAAAGTAGATGTAGATTGATATGTTGAGAATAGACCCGGGGGCCATAGTGTTCTCTAGTGGCTTCTCTCATGATAGCGATATTTTATGGCGGGTAAACAAATTACTGTCGAGCAATTGATAGAAAAGCGAATAATTATGAGACTATCTAGGCATGATCATTGTATATAGGCATCACGTCCGAGACAAGTACACCGACTCCTGCCTGCATCTACTACAATTACTCGACACATCGACCGCTATCCAGCATGCATCTAGTGTATTGAGTTCATAAGAACAGAGTAACGCCTTAAGCAAGATGACATGATGTAGAGGGATAAACTCAAGCAATATGATATAAAACCCATCCTTTTATCCTCGATGGCAACAATACAATACGTGCCTTGCTGCCCCTATTGTCAATCGGAAAGGACACCGCAAGATTGAACCCAAAGCCAAGCACTTCTCCCATTGCAAGAACTATAGATCTAGTAGGCCAAACCAAACCAATAATTCGAAGAGACTTGCAAGGATATTATGAGCACACATAAAGAGTTCAGAGAAGAACCAAATATTTCTCATAGATAATCTTGATCATAAACTCACAATTCATCGGATCTCGACAAACACACATAAAGAGATTACATTGAATAGATCTCCTCAAAGATCGAGAAGAACTTTGTATTGAGATCCAGAGAGAGAGAAGAAGCCATCTAGATACTAGCAATGGACCCGAAGGTGTATGGTAAACTACTCACAACTCATGGTGAGGGTGATGATGATGATATAGAAGCACTCCGTGATGGATCCCCCCTCCGGCGGAGCTCCGGAACAAGCTCCAAGATGGGATCTCATGGGAACACAAGGTTACGGCGGTGGAATTAGGGTTTTCTCTCTGTTGCTGATGGTTTCGGGGTACGAAGACTTATATAGGAGGAAGGAGGACACCGGGGGATGCTCGAGGGGGCCACGAGGCAGTGGGCACGCCCTGGGAAGGGGGGCGCGCCCCCCACCCTCGTGGGCACCTCGTGGCTCCCCTTCCGTGGTTCTCAAGTCTCTCGTGCGTGATTTTCTCCAAAAATATCTCTCCCGAAGGTTTCATTCCGTTTGGACTCCGCTTGATATTCCTTTTCTGCAAAACCCTGAAACAGGCAAAAAATAACAATCTGGACTGGGCCTTTGGGTTAGTAGGTTAGTCCCAAAAATGATATAAAAGTGTATGACAAAGCCCATTAAACATCCAAGACATCATAAATAATAGCATGGAACAATCAAAAATTATAGTTACGTTGGAGACATATCAAGCATCCCCAAGCTTAATTCCTGCTCGTCCTCGAGTAGGTAAATGATAAAAACAGAATTTTTTATGTGGAATGCTAACCAACATAATTTTTCAATGTAATTCTCTTAATTGTGACATGAATGTTCAGATCTGGAAGATTCAAGATAAAATTCTATATTAACATAAAAATAATAATACTTCAAGCATACTAACAAAGCAATCATGTCTTCTCAAAATACTATGGCTAAAGAAAGTTATCCCTACAAAATCATATAGTCTGGCTATGCTCCCTCTTCATCACACAAAATATTCATATCATGCACAACCCCGATTTAAGCCAAGCACTTGTTTTCATACTCTATTGTTTCAAACCTTTCAACTTTCACGCAATACATGAGCGTGAGCCATGGACATAGCACTATGGGTGGAATAGAGAGGTGGTTGTGGAGAAGACAAAAAGGAGGGAGATAGTCTCACATCAACTAGGCGTATCAACAGGCTATGGAGATGCCCATCAATAGATATCAATGTGAGTGAGTAGGGATTCCCATGCAACGGATGCACTAGAGGTAAAAATGTATGAAAGCTCAATAAAAGAAACTAGTGGGTGTGCATCCAACTTGCTTGCTCACAAAGACCTAGGGCGTTTGAGGAAGCCCATCGTTGGAATATACAAGCCAAGTTCTATAACGAAATTCCCACTAGTATATAAAGTGACTAAGTATGAGACTCTCTACAATGAAGAACATGGTGCTACTTTGAAGCACAAGTGTGGAAAAAAGTTAGTAGCAATTGTCCCTTTTTTCTTTTCTTTTTTTTCTTTTTTTTTGCGGAGGGGCCTTTTTGATTTAGCCTTTCCTCCCATGGGACAATGCACTAATAATGATGATCATCACACTTTCATTACAACTTGATATTACAACTCGATACTACAACAAAGTATGACTCTATATGAATGCCTCCGGCGGTGTAGAGGGATGTGCAATGAAACAAGAGTGACATGTATGTGAAGTTATGCATGGTGCCCTTGCCACAAATACGATGTCAACTACATGATCATGCATGGCAATATGACAATATGATGCATGTCATATGAACGGAACGGTAGAATGTTGCATGGCAATATATCTTGGAATGGCTATGGAAATGCCATGATAGGTAGGTATGGTGGCTGTTTTGAGGAATAATATGGTAGCTGTTTTGAGGAAGGATATATAGTGGGTGAATGGTGCTACCTCTTGAGCTTGCGTTGTATTCCCTCGAAGAGGAAAGGGAGATGCAGCACAGTAGTGTAAGTATGTCCCTCAGTTTTTGAGAACCAAGGTATTAATCCAGTAGGAGACCACGCGCGAGTCCCTCGCACCTCCACAAACAAATAAGAACTTAACAGCCAACGCGATAAGGGTTTGTCAATCCCTTTACGGTCACTTACGAAAGTGAGATCTTATAGAGATGATAGTTTATATTTTTGGTATTTTTAATTTATAAGAACAGCAAATAAAAGCGATAAAAGTAAAGTAAATGTAGATTGATATGTTGAGAATAGACCCGGGGGCCATAGTTTTCTCTAGTGGCTTCTCTCATGATAGCGATATTCTACGGCGGGTAAACAAATTACTGTCGAGCAATTGATAGAAAAGCGAATAATTATGAGACTATCTAGGCATGATCATTGTATATAGGCATCACGTCCGGGACAAGTAGACCGACTCCTGCCTGCATCTACTACTATTACTCCACACATCGACCGCTATCCAGCATGCATCTAGTGTATTGAGTTCATAAGAACAGAGTAACGCCTTAAGAAAGCTGACATGATGTATAGGGATAAACTCAAGCAATATGATATAAAACCCATCTTTTTATCCTCGATGGCAACAATACAATACGTGCCTTGCTGCCCCTACTGTCACTGGGAAAGGACATCGCAAGATTGAACCCAAAGCCAAGCACTTCTCCCATTGCAAGAACTATAGATCTAGTAGGCCAAACCAAACCAATAATTCGAAGAGACTTGCAAGGATATTATGAGCACACATAAAAAGTTCAGAGAAGAACCAAATATCTTTCATAGATAATCTTGATCATAAACTCACAATTCATCGGATCTCTACAAACACACCGCAAAAAGAGATTACATCAAATAGATCTCCTCGAAGACCAAGGAGAACTTTGTATTGAGATCCAGAGAGAGAGAATAAGCCATCTAGATACTATCTATGGACCCGAAGGTCTGTGGTAAACTACTCACAACTCATGGTGAGGGCGATGATGATGATGAAGAAGGCCTTCGTGATGGAACCCCCTGCGGTGGAGCTCCGGAACAGGTTCCAAGATGGGATCTCCACGGGAACAGAAGGTATGGCGGTGGAATTAGGGTTTTCTCTCTGTTCACGGAGTTTCTGGGGTACGTAGACTTATATAGGAAGAAGGAGGGCACCGGGGAACGCTCGAGGGGGCCACGAGGCAGGGGGCGCGCCCTGGGAAGGGAGGCGTGCCCCCCACCCTCATTGGCCAGCCCTCGATCCCCTGACGTGGTTCTCAAGCTCCGCGTGCGTGATTTTCTCCAAAAATATCTCTCGCGGAGGTTTCATTCTGTTTGGACTCCGTTTGATATTCTTTTTCTGCAAAACCCTGAAACACGCAAAAAAACAGCAATCTGGACTGGGCCTTTCGGTTAGTAGGTTAGTCCCAAAAATGATATAAAAGTGAATGATAAAGCCCATTAAACATCCAAGACTTCATAAATAATAGCATGGAACAATAAAAAATTATAGATACGTTGGAGACGTATCAAGCATCCCCAAGCTTAATTCCTACTCGTCCTCGAGTAGGTAAATGATAAAGAAAGTATCTTTGATGTGGAATGCTAACCAATATAGTTTTTCAATGTAATTCTCTTAATTGTGGCATGAATGTTCAGATCTGAAAGATTCAAGATAAAAGTCTATATTGAATAAGAGATAACAATACTTCAAGCATACTAACAAAGAAATCATGGCTTCTCAAAATACTATGGCTAAAGAAAGTTATCCCTACAAAATCATATGGTCTGGCTATGCTCCCTCTTCATCACACAAAATATTCATATTATGCACAACCCCGATTTCAGCCAAGCATTTGTTTTCATACTCTATCTTTTCAAACCTTTCAACTTTCAAGCAATACATGAGCATGAGCCATGGATATAGCACTATGGGTGGAATAGATGTGGTTGTGGAGAAGACAAAAAGGAGGGAGATAGTCTCACATCGACTAGGCGTATCAACGGGCTATGGAGATGTCCATCAATAGATATCAATGTGAGTGAGTAGGGATTGCCATGCAACGGATGCACTAGAGCTAAATATGAATGAAAGCTCAACAAAAGAAACTAGTGGGTGTGCATCCAACTTGCTTGCTCACGAAGACCTAGGGCATTTGAGGAAGCCCATCGTTGGAATATACATGCCAAGTTCTATAATGAAAATTCCCACTAGTATATGAAAGTGACTAAGCATGAGACTCTCTACAATGAAGAACATGGTGCTACTTTGAAGCACAAGTGTGGAAAAAAGATAGTAGCAATTGTCCCTTCTCTCTTTTCTCTGGGTTTTTTTGGAGGGGCTTTCTCTTTTTTTTATTAGCCCCTCTCTATTTTTTTGGGCCATCTCCTTTTTTTTATTGGCCTTTCCTCACATGGGACAATGCTCTAATAATGATGATCATCACACTTTTTATTACAACTCGATACTACAACAAGTATGACTCTACATGAATGCCTCCGGCAATGTACCGGGATATGCAATGAATCAAGAGTGACATATATGAAAAATTATGCATGGTGGCCTTGCCACAACTACGATGTCAACTACATGATCATGTATGGCAATATGACAATATGATGCGTGTCATATGAACGGAACGGTGGAAAGTTGCATGGCAATATATCTCGGAATGGCTATGGAAATGCCATGATAGGTAGGTATGGTGGCTGTTTTGAGGAACAATATGGTGGTTGTTTTGAGGAAGGATATATAGTGGGTTTATGACACCGGCGAAAGTTTCGCGGTACAAGAGAGGCTAGCAATGGTGGAAGGGTGAGAGTGCATATAATCCATGGATTCAACATTAGTCATAAGAACTCATATAATTATTGCAAAAATCTACGAGTCATCAAAACAAAGCAATCAACGCATGCTCCTAGGGGGGAGGTTGGTAGGAGTTAACCATCACGCGCCCCCGACCTCCACACAAAGGTTGGCACTCTACAAATACCTCATGCTCTAACTTCGTCACATAGCGGTTCACGATACGTGCATGATACAGGAATCACTAACCTTAACACAAGTATTTCTCAATTTCATAATAACTCCACTAGCATGACTCTAATATCACTATCCTCATGTCTCAAAACAATTATCAAGCATCCAACATCCCATTCTATTCAATGCACTTAGTGTGATTTTTTTTACTACATTGATACTGGATGTTTATCATGTGAAGACTAGTTTCTTTAGCCTAAACACATTACCATGCTGTTTTAATTGACTCCCAAAAGTATATAAGTGAAGCATGAGAGTTCAACAATTTCTACAAAATATTACCACCACCGTGCTCTAAAAGATATGAGTGAAGCACTAGAGCAAAAACTATTCAACTCAAAAGATATAAGTGAAGCACATAGAGTGTTCTAATAATTTCTAGGCCATATTTACTCTCTCAAATAGGTGTGTCCAGCAAGGATAATTGTGGCAAACTAACAAGCAAAGACTCAAATTATACAAGACGCTCCAAGCAAAACACATAACATGTTGCAAATAAAAAATATAGCTCCAAGTATAGTTACCGATGGATGAAGACGAAAGAGGGGATGCCTTCCCGGGGCATCCCCAAGCTTAGGATCTTGATTATCTTGAATTTACTTGGGGTTCCATGGGCATCCCCAAGCTTAGGCCATTGCTACTCCTTGTTCCATAGTCCATCAAAGCAATACTCAAAACTTGAAAACTTCACAACACAAAATTTAGACAGAAATTCTCGTGAGCTCCGTTAGTATAAGAAAGCAAACCACTACTCAAAAGTGCAGCAATGAATTCATTATTTGTTTATATTGGTGTTAAACATACTATATTCCAACTTCTCTATGGCTCATATCCTCCAATACTACTCATAGATGCATCGGAATAAGCAAACAACACACGAAAAACAGAATCTGTCAAAAACAGAACAGTTTGTAGTAATCTACAGGTTTCGCATACTTCTGTAACTCCAAAAAATTCAAACTAAATTGTTAAATGTGAGTAATTTGTCTATTAATCATCTGCAAAAAGAATTAACTAAATATCATGCTCCAGTAAAATCTGAAGAATACTTTAGCGAGCGCTAATGATTCTGTTTTTCACAGCAAGATCACATAAACTTCACACAAGTCTTCCCAAAGGTTCTACTTGGCACAAACACTAAAAAACATGAAACCACATATAATCAGAGGCTAGATGCAATATTTATTCCCTAACATCAACGAAAACAAAAAACATAAAATTGGGTTGCCTCCCAACAAGCGCTATCGTTTTATGCCCCTAGCTAGGCACGATACAAGATAAATCTAGGTATTGCCATCTTTGGAAGGCAATCCATAAATGGCTCTCATGATAGATTCATATGGTAATTTGATTTTCTTTCTAGGAAATTATTCCATGCCTTTCCTTAACGGAAATTGGAATCTAATATTTCCTTCCTTCATATCAATAATTGCACCAACCGTTCTAAGGAAAGGTCTACCAACAATAATAGGACATGAAGGATTGCAATCTATATCAAGAACAATGAAATCTAAGGGCACATAATTCCTATTGGCAACAATAAGAATATCATTAATTCTTCCCATAGGTTTCTTAATAGTGGAATCCGCAAGATGCAAATTTAAAGAACAATCATCAAGCTCATGGAACCCTAGCAAATCACACAAAGTTTTTGGGATAGTGGAGACACTAGCACCCAAATCACACAAAGCATAGCATTCATGATCTTTTATTTTTATTTTGATAGTTGGTTCCCATTCATCATAAAGCTTTCTAGGTATAGAAACTTCCAACTCAAGTTTTTCTTCATAAGATTGCATCAAAGCATCAACTATGTGTTTGGTGAAAGCTTTCTTTTGACTATAAGCATGCGGAGAATTTAGCACAGATTGCAACAAGGAAATACAATCAATCAAAGAGCAATTGTCATAATTGAATCCCTTGAAATCCAAAATAGTGGGTTCATCACTATGCAAAGTTTTAATCTCTTCACTCCCACTTTTAGCAATTTTAGCATCAAGATCAAAAAACTCTGAATCATTGGGACACCTTAAAGCAGAATTATCTCCAATCCTATCTTCATCAAGATTAATACTAGAAAACAAGGATCTAATAGGAGACACATCAATTACTTTCAGATCTTCATCTTTATTTTCATGATAACTAGAAGAACATGATTTAATGTAATCTTCTCTTTTAGCACGCATTCTAGTGGTTCTTTCTTCGCATTCATCAATGGAAATTCTCATGGCTTTGAGAGACTCATTGATATCATGCTTCGGTGGGATAGATCTAAGTTTCAAAGAATCAACATCAAGAGTAATTCCATCCACACTTCTAGCCAATTCATCAACCTTAAGCAATTTGTCTTCAAGCAAAGCATTGAAATTCTTTTGCGAGATCATAAACTCCTTAACACTAGTTTCAAATTCAGAAGGCATCTTTCCATAAGAGTTGTTGTAGGAATTACCATAATTATTAGAGGAATTACTAGGAAAAGGCCTAGGATTAATATTACCTCTATAAGCATTGTAACCAAAATTATTCCTACCAACAAAATTCACATCCAAAGATTCATTGTTATTCTCAATCAAAGTGGACAAAGGCATATCATTAGGATCAGAAGAAGCACTCTTAGCAGCAAACAATTTCATAAGTTCATCCATCTTTCCACTCAAAACACTAATTTCTTCGAAAGCATGCACTTTTTTACTAGTAGATCTTTCGGTGTGCCATTGAGAATAATTAACCATAATATTATCTGTGAGTTTGGTAGCTTCTCCTAAGGTGGTTTCCATGAAAGTGCCTCCGGCGGCCGAATCTAAAAGATTTCTAGAAGCAAAATTCAAGCCAGCATAAAAGTTCTGAATAATCATCCATAGATTCAAACCATGTGTAGGGCAATTACGTATCATCAATTTTATTCTCTCCCAAGCTTGTGCAACATGCTCATGATCTAGTTGCTTAAAATTCATAATATTGTTTCTAAGAGAGATGATCTTAGCAGGTGGGAAATACTTAGAGATAAAAGCATCTTTGCACTTATTCCACCAATCAATACTATTTCTAGGCAAAGAGGAAAACCAAGTTTTAGCACGATCTCTAAGTGAAGACGGAAATAACTTCAATTTAATAATATCGTTATCCGTATCCCTTTTCTTTTGCATATCATACAAATCAACAAAGTTGTTTAGATGGGTAGCGGCATCTTCACTAGGAAGGCTGGAGAATTGATCTTTCATGACAAGATTCATCAAAGCAGCATTGATCTCACAAGATTCAGCATCGGTAATAGGAGCAATCGGAGTGCTAATAAAGTCATTGTTGTTGGTATTGGAGAAGTCACACAACTTGGTATTGTTCTGAGCCATAGTGACAAGCAAGCAATGCAACACACACAAGCAAACAAGAAGCAAGCGAACGATAAACACACAGCTGAAGAAGGGCAAATAAAACGGCAAGGGTGAAGTGGGGGAGAGGAAAACGAGAGGCGAAAAATGAAAAGCGAAGGATAAGGGTTTGTGATAGGTACTTGGTATATGACTTTTGCGTAAGCCTCCCCGGCAACGGCGCCAGAAATTCTTCTTGCTACCTCTTGAGCTTGCGTTGTATTCCCTCGAAGAGGAAAGGGAGAGCAGCACAGTAGCATAAGTATTTCCCTCGGTTTTTAAGAACCAAGGTATCAATCCAGTAGGAGACCACGCGCAAGTCCCTCGCACCTGCACAAACAAATAAGAACTTCGCAGCCAACGCGATAAGGGGTTGTCAATCCCTTTACGGTCACTTATGAAAGTGAGATCTTATAGAGATCATAGTTTATATTTTTGGTATTTTTAGTTTATAAGAACAGCAAATAAAAGCGATAGAAGTAAAGTAAATGTGGATTGATATGTTGAGAATAGACCCGGGGGCCATAGTTTTCTCTAGTGGCTTCTCTCATGATAGCGATATTCTACGGCGGGTAAACAAATTACTGTCGAGCAATAGATAGAAAAGCGAATAATTATGAGACTATCTAGGCATGATTGTTGTATATAGGCATCACGTCTGAGACAAGTAGACCAACTCCTGCCTGCATCTACTACTATTACTCCACACATCGACACCTATCCAGCATGCATCTAGTGTATTGAGTTCATAAGAACGGAGTAACGCCTTAAGCAAGATGACATGGTGTAGAGGGATAAACTCAAGCAATATGATATAAACCCCATCTTTTTATCCTCGATGGCAACAATACAATACGTGCCTTGTTGCCCCTACTGTCACTGGGAAAGGACACCGCAAGATTGAACCCAAAGCCAAGCGCTTCTCCCATTGCAAGAATTACAGATCTAGTAGGCCAAACCAAATCAATAATTCGAAGAGACTTACAAGGATATTATGAGCACACATAAAAAGTTCAGAGAAGAACCAAATATCTTTCATAGATAACCTTGATCATAAACTCACAATTCATCGGATCTCGACAAACACACCGCAAAAAGAGATTACATCGAATAGGTCTCCTCGAAGACCGAGGAGAACTTTGTATTGAGATCCGGAGAGAGAGAAGAAGCCATATAGATACTAGCTATGGACCCGAAGGTCTGTGGTAAACTACTCACAACTCATGGTGAGGGCGATGATGATGATGATTATGATGAAGGCCTCCGTGATGGATCCCCCTCCGGTGGAGCTCCGGAATAGGCTCCAAGATGGGATCTCCACGGGAACAGAAGGTACGGCGGTGGAATTAGGGTTTTCTCTCTGTTCACGGAGTTTCTGCGGTACGTAGACTTATATAGGAAGAACGAGGGCATCGGGGAACGCTCGAGGGGGCCACGAGGCAGGGGGGCGCCCTGGGAAGGGGGGCGCGCCCCCCCACCCTCGTGGGCTAGCCCTCGATCCCCTGACGTGGTTCTCAAGCTCCGCGTGCGTGATTATCTCCAAAAATATCTCTCGCGAAGGTTTCATTCCGTTTGAACTCCGTTTGATATTCTTTTTCTGCAAAACCCTGAAACAGGCAAAAAAACAGCAATCTGGACTGGGCCTTTGGGTTAGTAGGTTAGTCCCAAAAATGATATAAAAGTGAATTATAAAGCCCATTAAACATCCAAAACTTCATAAATAATAGCATGGAACAATAACAAATTATAGATACGTTGGAGACGTATCATATGGTACCGGCGTTGCGCGGTACAAGAGAGGCTAGCAATGGTGGTAGGGTGAGAGTGCGTATAATCTATGGACTCAACATTAGTCATAAAGAACTCATATACTTATTGCAAAAATCTACGAGTCATCAAAACAAAGCAATCAGCACATGCTCCTAGGGGGGAGGTTGATAGGAGTTAACCATCACGCGCCCCCGACCTCCACACAAAGGTTGGCACTTTACAAATACCTCATGCTCTAACTTCGTCACATAGCGGTTCACCATACGAGCATGCTACGGGAATCACTAACCTTAACACAAATATTTCTCAATTTCATAATAACTCCACTAGCATGACTCTAATATCACTATCCTCATATCTCAAAACAATTATCAAGCATCCAACATCTCATCATATTCAATGCACTTAGCGTGAAAGTTTTTACTACATTGATATTGGATGTCTATCATGCGAAGACTAGTTTTTTAGCCTAAACGTATTACCATGTTGTTTTAATAGACTCTCAAAAGGATATAAGTGAATCATGAGAGTTCAAAACTTTCTTCAAAATACTATCACCACCGTGCTCTAAAAGATATAAGTGATGAACTAGAGCAAAAACTATTCAACTCAAAAGATAGAAGTGAAGCACATAGAGTGTTCTAGCAATTCCTAGGCCATATTTAACTCTCTCAAATAGGTGTGTCCAGCAAGGATAATTGTGGAAAACTAACAAGCGAAGACTCAAATTAAACAAGACGCTCCAAGCAAAATACATATCATGTGGTCAATGAAAATATAGCTCCAAGTATAGTTACCAATGGATGAAGACGAAAGAGGGGATGCCTTCCCGGGGCATCCCCAAGCTCAGGCTTTTGATTGTCCTTGAATTTTACTTGGGGTGCCATGGGCATCCCCAAGCTTAGGCCTTTGCTAATCTTTGTTCCATAGTCCATCAAACCAATACTCAAAACTTGAAAACTTCACAACACAAAACTTAGACAAAAATTCTCGTGAGCTCCGTTAGTATAAGAAAGCAAACCACTACTCAAAGGTACTGCAATGAATTCATTCTTTATTTATATTGGTGTTATATCTAATGTATTCCAACTTCTCTATGGTTCATACCTCCAAATATTACTCATAGATGCATTGGAATAAGCAAACAACACACGAAAAACAGAATGTGTCAAAAACAGAACAGTCTGTAGTAATCTGCAGGTTTCGCATACTTCTGTAACTCCAAAAAAATCAAACTAAATTGGTAAACGTGAGTAATTTGTCTATTAATCATCGGAAAAAATAATCAACTAAATAGCACGCTCCAGTAAAATCTGATAACCATTCTAGCGAGCGCTAACGATTCTGTTTTTCACAGCAAGATCGCATAAATTTCACACAAGTCTTCCCAAAGGTTCTACTTGGCACAAACACTAAACAAAACATGAAACCATATATAAACAGAAGATAGATGCAATATTTATTCCCTAACAGCAACAATAACAAAAAATATTAAATTTGGTTGCCTCCCAACAAGCGCTATCGTTTTACGCCCCTAGCTAGGCACGATACAAGATAGATCTAAGTATTGCCACCTTTGGAAGGCAATCCATAAGTGGCTCTCCTGTTAGATTCATATGGTAATTTGATTTTCTTTCTAGGAAAGTGTTCCATGCTTTTACTTAACGGAAATTGGAATCTAATATTTCCTTCCTTCATATCAATAATTGCACGAACCGTTCTAAGGAAAGTTCTACCAAGAATAATAGGACATAAAGGATTGCAATCTATATCAAGAACAATGAAATCTACGGGAACATAATTCCTATTGGCAACAATAATAACATCATTAATCCTTCTGATAGGTTTCTTAATAGTGGAATCCGCAAGATGCAAATTTAAAGACAATCATCAAGCTCATGGAACCCTAGCAAATCACACAAAGTTTTTGGGATAGTGGAGACACTTGCACCCAAATCACACAAAGCATAGCATTCATGGTCTTTTATTTTTATTTTAATAGTAGGTTCCCACTCATCATAAAGCTTTCTAGGGATAGAAACTTCTAACTCAAGTTTTTCTTCATAAGATTGCATCAAAGCATCAACTATGTGTTTGGTGAAAGCTTTATTTTGACTATAGGCATGCGGAGAATTTAGTACGGATTGCAACAAGGAAATACAATCAATCAAAGAATAATTATCATAATTGAATCCCCTGAAATCCAATGTAGTGGGTTCATCACTAGGCAAAGTTTTAATCTCTTCACTCCCACTTTTAACAATTTTAGCATCAAGATCTAAAAACTCCGAATCATTGGGACACCTTAAAGCAGAATCATCTCCAATCCTATCTTCAAGATTTATACTAGAAAACAAGGATCTAATGGGAGATGATGACCCACAAGTGTAGGGGATCTATCGTAGTCCTTTCGATAAGTAAGAGTGTCGAACCCAACGACGAGCAGAAGGAAATGATAGGCAGTTTTCAGTAAGGTATTTTCTGCAAGCACTGCAATTATAGGTAACAGATAGTTTTGTGATAGGATAATTGGTAGCAAGTAATAAAATGTAATAGTAAATAAGGTGCATCAAGGTGGCCCAATCCTTTTTGTAGCAAAGGACAAGCCTGGACAAACTCTTATGCAAGGTAAAGCGCTCCCGAGGACACATGGGAATTATCGTCAAGCTAGTTTTCATCACGATCATCTGATTCGCGTTTGGTACTTTGATAATTTGGTATGTGGGTGGACCGGTGCTTGGGTGCTGCCCTTACTTGGACAAGCCTCCCACTTATTATTAACCTCTAATGCAAGCATCCGCAACTACAAAAGAAGTATTAAGGTAAACCTAACCATAGCCTGAAACATACGGATCCAAATCAGCCCCTTACGAAGCAACGCATAAACTAGGGTTTAAGCTTCTGTCACTCTAGCAACCCATCATCTACTTATTACTTCCCAATGCCTTCCTCTAGGCCCAAATAATGGTGAAGTGTCATGTAGTCGACGTTCACATGACACCACTAGAGGAGAGACAACATACATCTCATCAAAATATCGAACGAAGACCAAATTCACATGACTACTAATATCAATACTTCTCCCATGTCCCCAGGAACAAAAGTAACTACTCACAAGACATAATATTATTCATGATCAGAGGGGTATTAATATGCATAATGGATCTGAACATATGATCTTCCACCAAATAAACCAACTAGCATCAACTACAAGGAGTAATCAACACTACTAACAACCCACAGGTACCAATCTGAGGTTTGGATACAAAGATTGGATACAATAGATGAACTAGGGTTTGAGAGGAGATGGTGGTGGTGAAGATGTTGATGAAGATAGCTCTCCCCAAGATGGGAGAGTTGTTGGTGATGACAGCGGTGATGATTTACCCCTCCCGGAGGGAAGTATCCCCGGCAGAACAGCTCTGTCGGAGCCCTAGATTGGTTTCCGCCTCGGTTCCGCCTCGAGACGGCGACGTCTGGTCCCGAAAGCCTCGTCCTGATTTTTTCCAGGTCAAAATGCTTCATATAGGAGAAGATGGGCACCAGGGGCCCATCGGCTGGCCCTCGAGGCAGGGGGGCGCGCCCCCCACCCTCGAGGCCAGCCAGTGGCCCCTCTCATGGATTTCTTCCGCCAAATATTTTTTATATTTTCCGAAATAATGTTCTGTGGAGTTTCAGGGCTTTTGGAGTTGTGCAGAATAGGTTTCCAGAGTTTGCTCCCTTTTCAGCCCAGAATTCCAGCTGCCGGCATTCCCCCTTCTTCATGTAAACCTTGCAAAATAAGAGGGAAAAGGCATAAGTATTGTGACAAAACATGTATGAACAGCCCATAATGCAATAAATATCAACTTGTAAGCATGATGCAAAATGGACGTATCAACTCCCCCAAGCTTAGACCTCGCTTGTCCTCAAGAGAAAGCCGATATCAAAAAATATGTCCACATGTTTAGAGATAGAGGTGTCGATAAAAACAAAATATGGACGTGAGGGCATCATGATCATTCTCATAACAGAAACGTATATAAATATATTTATATGATTCTTATGCTAAAGTAACAATTCATCCACAATATCAAGTATGCATCATAAACTTCATTGGAAACTAACAAACTTTGATCTCGGTCATTGAAGCAATTGCAATTTATCGTAACATCGGAAAGAGTCAATATAAGAGCTTTTCAGCAAGCCTACATACTCAACTATCATATAGTCTTTCACAGTTGCTCACACTCGCGCAATACTTATGTTTATGGAGTTTTAATCGGACACAGAGAAAGATAGGGGCTTATGGTGTTGCCACCAAACCTTTACCTCAAGGGTAATGTCAACAGTAATAGATCATGAAAACTTACATCCAAGTGGGTATATATTTCAGGATGTTTCCAACACGATGTGCTTGCCAAAGGATAAATTGAAAACGGAAAGGTGGATTTCACCTCGACACTTATAAGAAAAGAATAAATGATAGGCCCTTCGCAGAGGGAAGCAGAGGTTGTCATGTGTTTTTATGGTGGGATGCACAAAGTCTTAGCATAGAAGAACTTCGCTTTATATTGCCACTTGTGATAAGGACCTTTATTATGCAGTCCGTCGCTTTTATTACTTCCATATCACAAGCTCGTATAAAGCTAATTTCTCCCACAGTAATAAATCATACATATTTTAGTGGATTTACAACATGACAACTTACTTGGAAGGATCTTTCTCAATCCATAGGTAGGTATGGTGGACTCTCATGGCAAAACTAGGTTTAAGGATATATGGAAGCACAAGTAGTATCTCTACTTAGTGCAAGGAATTTTGGCTAGCATGAGGGAGAAAGGCAAGCTCAACATGTTGGAAGATCCGTGACAATATACTTTATTTCGGATATGTCGGTGTACTAAAGTAGGGGTACCTTAGTATCCCGACTTGTGCACGGGCAGTAGCAGCATCCCGTGGCAGGGCTTGCCACACGCCCACCAAGGCCCACTCTAGTTCCTTTGGAGCCCTTCAAGAACAAAGTATTCAAGACAAGGAAACAAGACCCCGGCAAGAGGAGCTTGCCGGGAAGGCCGCTCCAGGCTCAAGATCACCCCTTTAGCACAAGACCCTGGCAAGAGGAGCTTGCCAGGAAGGCCAAAACACGGCATTTCAGGAGACTTGCCGTGGCGCATCGCGCGCCCCGGCAAGACCCGGAGAGCGACAAGCTTCCGGGCGCGGCAAGGTAGCGACCCCGGCAAGGCACTTGCCGGGGCAGGCTTCCACTGTGTGCCCGCGCTCCAGCTCATCCGCCCACGCGTCGCCCTGGGGCCCTTCCAGGGGCACGTGGCGGAAGGCTGTGCAGCCTGGGGTACACGGTGGCAAGCCACGATGACGAGGCCACCGTCGTGGCGAACGGAGACGCCCTAACGGGTGCTTTTTGCACTATTTGGGGGCGACGGCGACGGGCATTCAATGCCCTTGTCCCCCACCGTCTAAGTTAGGTACAGAGCACTGTACATGCACTATTCCTTCTACCACCATTTTTACGTTTTTACCCTCATCTACGTTGACACCTGTCGGTGACCCCTTGACCTATAAAAGGAGGCCCATGCACAACGTAGAGCGGGTTCCAACCTTCGATCACTCTCATGCTCGGTGTAGCCAGTACTGTAGCTTTTCTTGCTCCCGAGCCAAGAAGTCAATAACAAAACCAAGGCAGGAGTAGGGTTTTATGCATCCGTGCGGCCCGAACCTGGTTAAACTGCTCACGTGCTCGCCTCGATCCGCTCTTCGTGCATCCTCCGCTCCCTTGCTGTATCGAAAAGGGGCTCCGGTCCCATAGGTGTTCGTGGGCGATCAGTTTCCCCGACATCTTTGGCGCGCCAGGTAGGGGGCGTCGAGGTTGTGTGAACCCGATCCGGCGTTCACGCGAGCGAAATCTCCAGCAACTTCATCAACTTCAGCAACTTCATCGACTACATCAGCATGCCGCCGAAGAAGAAAGCTTCAGAGGTAGCAGGCCCGTCCGCATCGCTCCCTCCGCCACCAGAGCCAACGGTTGGTGGGGTAGACGCTGGCGGAAGGGCGGACGCCGGCGAGGAAACTCACGGCGCCGCCAAGTCCAAGGACAAGACGGACGACCGAGCGCATTCCAAGACCTCGGCGTCCGTGCACGCACCACGCCCCTCTCAGGAGGTGCCGGACCGGCAGCGACGTGGTACCCAAGGTACCATCCGCTTGCTGGGACAAGGCCAAGCTGGCGGGTCGCGGGACGCTCAAGGCCAACGCGCTGGCACGAGCAAGGCGCGGTCGCCGGGACGAGAACCTGCTCCTTCTAACGCAGTTAGAAGTCCGAGCATGTCTCGCTCCTCGCACCGCTCGCCACCGCTCCCCTCCACTCCAGCAGAAGCCCTAGCCCGAGCTCAGCTGCTCCTCGACTTCCCTCCAGTGGCAGACAAGGCCGACGACTGGAGGGCCACCATCCAAAGCCTCATCGCCTTCGCCAACAACGACACGCCGCAGCAGCCGACGACGTCGCGGCCGCGGCAAGTCAGCCAGGCGCGGGCTGATGGGGACAAGACCGCCGGGGGTGCAACTACCGTGCACTCCCCGCCTCGAAGGCCGAAATCGCCGACTCGCCGGATCAACGTCGACGACGACTCCACGGCGTCATCGGATCCACGAGCTCGCCGCGATCAACGCCAAGTCCTCGACGACAGACGACAAGAAGACGCTCGAACTCGCATCGAGCGTCGAAGAGAAGCGCGACGACAGTCCGACCAGCGTGCTGGGACCGCAGTCTACACGCACGCGCCCGGAGAACCAGGCGACTTGCCGTACGCGGCAGGTTGCCCTGCGTTCACCCGTGAGCTGCGGCAAGTCCAGTGGCCCAGCATGAAGAACTTCAAGCCCGAAGTACCCGAGAAGTACGACGGCGAAACCCATCCCTCAGAGTTCCTCAGCATCTACACCATTGCGGTGCAGGCTGCCGGGGGACGAGACGAGAAGATACTAGCAAACTACTTCCCGCTCGTGCTCAAGCCAAATGTCAGATCTTGGCTCATGCACTTGCCGAAAAACTCCATCTCTTCATGGGCCGACCTGTGCCATCAGTTTGTCGGCGCCTTCACGGGCGGCCACAAGCCACATGGCCAGGAGAGCGACCTTCACATTCTTGCCCAGAAGGAAGGAGAGTCCCTGCGAAAGTACATCCAGAGATTCAGCCGCGTCCAGCACAACATTCCGGATGTCCACCCTACCGCGGTTATTAGCGCGTTCCATCAGAACGTGCGTAACCGCCGGATGAGGGAGGAGATGGCAATGTGCAAAATTCGAGACGTCAGCGAGCTTTATGTCCTGGCCGACAAGTGCGCACGCGCTGAAGAGGGGAGGAGACTCCCCGGAGAGGATACTGGAGCAGGAGGATCAGATAGTGAGGATGCCGCCCCGGCAAAGAAGAACCGGCGGCAAAACAAGAAGAAGAAGAACAAGGAAGTACTGGCTGTGGAGCAGTCCGGCAAGGAGGCTGGTGCCAAGAAAGCTCAGGCTGGTGGCTCCGGCAAGGAAGCTGCCCCTGTAGCAGCCGCCGGCAAGCAGGACGGCTCCGACAAGCAGTACTGCAAGATCCACCGCACCAAGGGCCATGATCTCCAGAACTGCAAAAGGGTCGAATACCTCGTCGAGCAGCAGAAGGCTGAGTACGAGCGACGCGACAAGGAGAAGGCCCAAGGGGGCGGAGGAGAGTCCGGCAAGAAGCGGCCATTCAATGGCCGGGGAGGACGCCACGGCAAGGCCAAGCAGCGGCATGGAGATAGGCCTCCCCGCGGCCGCGACAAGGACGAAGACGAAGACGACGACGAGGACATGGATGACGGAGACAACAGCGAGCAGGAGTTCCAGAAGGCCACAGAAGTTATGTGCGTCGATGGAGGTGCCTCTCTGCATACTTCCCACCGCCAACTCAAACAATGTTTGCGGGAAGTTAATGCGGCAGAGCCACCCATCGAGTCGCGCAAACTTCTGAAATGGTCCAGCACGCCCATCATCTTCGACATTGAGGATCACCCTGACCGCACAACGGCGGTCGGGTGCTTGCCGATGTTGGTTTCGCCTACCATCCGCAACCTCAAGGTCACCAAGATGCTGGTTGACGGCAGGGCCGGCCTGAACCTGATCTCCTCCGCTGTGCTCCGGAAGCTGCAGATCCCCGACAGCGAGCTTGAAGAAACCGGCACTTTCCAAGGGATCAACCCGGGAAGAAGCAAGCCGAAGGGGAAGATCACGCTGCCAGTAACCTTTGGCGGAGAGCTAAATTTCAGAACTGAGAGGATCACCTTTGACGTTGCCGATATCCCATTGCCATACAATGGGATACTTGGCCGTCCGGCGCTCGCCAAGTTCATGGCAGCCTCTCACTACGCCTACAACATGCTCAAGATGCCAGGCCCGATAAGCGTCATCACTGTCCCCGGCGACAAGAAGGACGCGCTTATCTGCGCCGACAAGATCTACCGGGACGCAGCAGCCGCGGCAGACAGCGAGGCACTTGCCGCTGAAGCTCCCGGGGGGAAGAACAAGACCAAGTCCAGCAAGAGCTCTGGAGCCCACTCCGGCAAACGCACCTCTTTGGAGTGCTGCGCTGCCGTCGAGGACGCACCATCGAGCTCCACCGGCAAGTGCAAGAAGGGAATGGCAGCTCCACCCGCAACCAAGAAGGTGTCCGCCAAGGAGGACGGCACTGGTGGTACTTTCACCATTAGTGCCACGCTCGATCCTAAATAGGAAAGCGCGCTCGTTGCTTTCCTGCGGGCGAATGTCGACGTGTTTGCATGGCAACCGTCTGACATCCCCGGTGTTCCCAGGAAAGTGATTGAGCATAAGCTTGCCGTTTGTCCTCACGCGCGGCCCGTCAAGCAGAAGGTCAGGAAGCAAGCGGTGGAGCACCAAGAGTTTATTGCTGAGGAGATCAAGAAACTGGAAGCGGCAGGCCTTGTTAGAGGTGTACTTCATCCCACGTGGCTGGCCAACCCTGTGGTCGTGCGCAAAGCTAATGGGAAGTGGAGGCTTTGTATAGACTTCACTGATGTGAATAAAGCTTGTCCCAAAGATCCATTTCCCTTGCCGCGTATCGACCAGATTGTTGACTCCACAGCTGGATGTGAGTTGCTTTCATTTCTTGATGCCTATTCCGGATACCACCAGATATTCATGGCTGAAGAGGATGAAGAGAAGACCGCATTCATTACTCCATGTGGCACCTATTGCTTCATACGCATGCCCTTTGGATTGAAGAATGCGGGTTCAACATTTGCTAGGGTAGTCCGCACTGCTTTTGAGCCACAGATACACAGGAATGTACAAGCTTACATGGATGATATAGTGGTCAAGAGCAAGAACAAGGACACTCTGATTCAAGATCTAGAGGAAACTTTTGTGAATCTGTGCAAGATTCAACTCAAGCTTAACCCCGAGAAGTGCGTGTTTGGAGTCCCCTCCGGCAAGCTTCTCGGGTTCTTTGTGTCCCAGAGGGGGATTGAAGCCAATCCCGACAAGATCAAAGCCATCGAGCAGATCGAAGCTCCGAAGCGCGTCAAGGATGTACGAAGGCTTGCCGGCTGCGTGGCTGCTCTCAGCTGGTTCATTTCTAAGTCTGCGGAACGCGCCCTGCCGTTTTTCAAAATCTTGAAAAAGGCAGGTCCAATGAAATGGACTCCGGAAGCGGAGGCAGCGCTGCAAGATTTGAAAGGGTACCTGTCCTCCACTCCAATACTTGTCGCACTTAGGCCACAAGAGAAGTTGCTGCTGTACTTAGCAGCAACCAATCAAGTGGTTAGTGCTGCGTTAGTAGCGGAAAGGGAGGTAGATGAGGAGTCCACAGCCCCGGCAAGCACATCCAGCGACAAGCAGGGGGCTTCCCCGACAAGCTCTGGCCCCGACAAGGACGAGTCTGCGCAGATGCAAGGAGAACCACGGAAGAAGATGGTGCAGCGCCCAGTTTATTTTGTTAGCTCCCTCTTGCAGGGGGCTAGGTCAAGATACTCTGGAGTGCAGAAGCTGCTTTTCGGTCTCCTTATGGCCTCAAGAAAGCTGCGCCACTACTTCCAAGCACATGAGGTAACAGTGGTCACTCGCTTTCCGTTGAAGAGGATATTGCAAAATCCAGAGGCAACAGGCAGGATTGTCGGGTGGGCACTGGAGCTGTCAAGCTTTGGTCTTAAGTTTGAAAGCACTTCAAATATCCAGAGTAGAGCATTGGCGGAGTTCATAGCGGAATGGACGCCAACGCCAGACGAAGAATTTCCTGAGACAAGCATCCCCGTTAAAGAAGAAAGCAAAGAATGGGTAATGTACTTCGATGGAGCCTTCTCGCTGCAAGGCGCCGGTGCTGGTGTGCTGCTTGTCGCACCCACCGGAGAGCACCTCAAGTACGTTGTTCAAATGCACTTTCCCAAGGAGCAAGCGACAAATAACACTGCAGAGTATGAAGGCTTGCTTGCCAGCCTCAGAATCGCAGCAGAACTTGGGATCAAGAAGCTGATTGTGCGGGGAGATTCGCAGTTGGTTGTCCGCCAAGTGAATAAAAGCTACCAGAGTCCATTGATGGAGGCTTACGTTGAAGAAGTGAGAAAGCTTGAGGAGCACTTTGAAGGCCTACAGATGGAGCACATTCCAAGGGCTCAAAATGACATCGCAGACGGCCTGTCAAAGTGTGCTGCACTAAAGCTACATGTGGAACCAGGGATCTTCGTGCTCAAGTTGACTCAACCATCCGTTACACCATCGATTGGACATAGTAAGAAGAGAAAGTTGGTCTCTGATGACTACTTACCAGCGGAGCTTCCCGAAGCCGCTGCCAGCAAAGTCCCCAAGATCGACGACAAAATTGCTGAGGAACAGTCTGCTCCTGCAAACCTTAGGGCTTGTTCAGTTGAAGCGGACGTTCCCGACAAGTTTTGCTCCGGCAAGCTTGCCGGGGAAAGTCAAGCTCCGGCCGAGCCACAGGTTCTCGCCGTAGAAGCTGACGTTCCCGCAGCAGCAATGATGCCTTTAGTCCTTGTTGTTGAGCCACAGGCTCCAGCATGGGCGCAGCAAATTGTCCGTTTTCTTCAAACCGGAGAACTTCCCGAAGAACCAGAAGAAGCAGAAAGAATAACCCGGCAGTCAAGTATGTATCAGTTCGTCGGCAACGAGCTATACAGAAGAAGACTCAACGGTGTCAGGTTGAAGTGCATTCCCCGGGAAGATGGACGGAAGCTGTTGGCAGAGATACATGGAGGCATATGTGGCCACCACATTGGCGCAAGGGCACTTGCCGGGAAGGCGTTCCGGCAAGGTTTCTTTTGGCCAGAAGCCCTCCAAGATGCAACTGCACAAGTAACCAAGTGTGAAGCGTGCCAGTTCCATGCCAAGCAAATACATCAGCCAGCTCAAGCTCTCCAGACGATCCCTTTGTCCTGGCCATTTTCGGTCTGGGGGCTCGACATCCTCGGCCCCTTTCCCCGCGCAGTCGGGGGCTTTGAGTACTTGTACGTCGCCATCGAGAAGTTCACAAAGTGGCCGGAAGTGGAACTAGTGAGAAAGGTGGCCGCACAGTCAGCAGTCAAGTTCTTCAGGTCAATTGTTTGCCGTTTCGGAATCCCTAACAGGATCATCACCGACAACGGCACACAGTTCACAAGCCGCACCTTCATGCAGTACGTCCAAGACCTTGGCGCCAAGGTCTGCTTTGCTTCTGTTGCTCACCCGAGGAGCAATGGTCAAGCGGAGAGGGCAAATGCCGAAGTGCTGCATGGACTCAAGACAAGAACTTTCGACAAGCTGCACAAGTGCGGAAGAAACTGGATTGAGGAGTTGCCGGCGGTTCTTTGGTCAATCAGGACGACACCAAATCGAGCCACCGGACAGACACCCTTTGCTCTTGTCTATGGAGCAGAGGCAGTTCTCCCCACGGAACTCGTATACGGATCTCCTCGAGTGCTCGCTTACGATGAGCTCGAGCAAGAGCAGCTGTGGCAAGATGATGCATTGCTCCTCGAGGAGGACCGTCTTAAGGCTGCTGTATGAGCTGCTCGATATCAGCAAGCTTTGCGCCGCTACCATAGCCGCAAAGTTAAAGCCAGAAGTCTCGAGGAAGGCGACCTTGTTCTTCGGCGTGTTCAGTCCGCCAAGAATTCCAACAAGTTGACGCCGAAGTGGGAAGGCCCTTATCGGGTGAGACAAGTCACAAGGCCCGGCGCTGTCCGCCTTGAGACCGAAGAGGGCTTACCGGTGAGCAATTCCTGGAACATTGAGCACCTTCGAAAGTTTCACCCATAAGGCCCGGTTGCCGTGATCCGCTCCGGCAACCACCTTTTGTACAAGTCTTGCCGCTGTTGCAAGTAAACCTTTGTACAAGGCCGGGCGCAGACCCCGTGCATCAGTAAAGCTTTTGTGCCTCGCACAACTTGTCGTTTCATGCCTTTTCGTTTTTCTTGCATGTATTATTTGACACTTTGTGCAGCACACATCCACGGTAAGCAATAATGGGCCGCAAGGCTCCATATCTACGTTTCCTCCCTTTTCTCTCAAGCAGAAGAAGCTTTCCTCACGCACAAGTTTGCCGGGGGGGAAGGAGACAGTGGTATGGACCAAGTGCCGTTCAAGAGAGCCTTGCCTTACTCGGAAGCAAACCACACCCAAAAGCTAAGTTGCCAAAGTTTGAGTTTTCAAATTTTCAAATTTTTAAGTTATCTTCCTTGAACGATCGCACTTTGTATGGAAAACCTGCGCGCGGAGGAACCTACCCGTGGCTAGCCGCGCCCTTACTTTGTTTCTGAGCACGCTCAACGGCTTAAGTGTGCTGCGACAAGTGTCGCGCCCTTACCTCGTTTCCGAGTTCGCTCAACAACCTAAGTGTGCTGCGACTAGCTGCGGCAAGGTTTCTTGCCGGTAGCGGCATTGCCAGCAGGCTGCGGAAGTTCCGCACTCAGCGCTCGCGGCAAGGGTCCCTTTGCCGGCAAGTTCCCTAAAAGCGTAGGGTAAAAGCATACAAAGTAAACAAGTCGAGCAAGGGAAATAACACTGCATTAACTGCCCAAAATAGAGTTATGTTACAAAGTAACTTGCTGCAGCACTAATAGATTCTTGTCCATGACATGATAAACAGCGACGAAGGAAGCAAAAAGAAGACAGCCTAGTCTACACGGTCACCGTCAACCCTCCGGATCTTGCCCACCTTAGCCACGATGGGGGCGACAAGAGCCTTCAGCGCCTCCTGGTCGGCGTCGGGCGGCAAGGACCTAAGGACGTTGTCGAGGTTGATTCCGGGGTTGCGGTAAACTATCTTCGTCAACACCCTCTCCACAACTCCCGTGCAAAGCCTGCGTGCCTCGTTCGCCAGCTGCATGGCGATCCTCTCCCGGAGCTGCGCGAGAGCCGGCGCCACTCCCCTGAAGAACAAGCTTAACTTGGCGCTGTGAGGGAGGTTTGCGTCGGGGGAGTACACGAGGTGCTCCGTCCCCAGCGCCGCCATCTCCCTGTCGATGTCAGCGGCGGCGGCGACGAGCTCCTCGGTCCATTGCTCCACCGTCTGCCTGAAATGGTTTTGGGTGAGGGCGGCGCTGTCCAACAGCGCCCTCTCAACCCTAAGGTCCTCCTTCAGCTTCGACTCTCGATTCCTGGCACCGTCAAGTGACTCGGTGAGGGCGGATAGCTTCAACTCCAGGTCTGCAATAGAATCTTTGGCGATGGCGAGCTCCTTGCCCTTTTCGGAGAGACGGACCTGCAGCTCCGAGTGGCTGTGGGCGTCTTTCTCCCTCTCCAACATGAGCGCGGCAACCTTCTCCTCGCTCGTCTTCAAGTTCGTCTCCAACTGTGCCGCCCTCGCCTCCAAGTCTCTCTTGGCGGTCTCTGCAGCCGCAGCGGCGTCCCTCGCCTCCTGCAGAGCCCCGCCAAGGGACTGCTCGCGCGCGGCAAGGTCGTCCTCGTGGCTATCGAGGTCGACCTTCCGCTACGTTAGCTCTCCTTCCCGCTGAGATAGCTCTTCGGCGGCGAGCCGTTGCTGCTCTTCTGCTTCGGCCTTCTCGAGCAGGTACGCCTGGTGCGCCTCGGCGAGCTCCTCCTGCTCCTCCGCCAAGGACCGGAGGGCCGCCTGGTTGGCGGCGCGGAGCTCCTCGGCGCGCTTCTCCAAATCGACGCCTGTCTTGGCAGCCAGAGCCTCTCGGGACTCCAGCTTGGCCTGCCTGGCACGGTACAAGGCCAGAAGCCGGCGCAGAAGCTGCTCCTCCTCGGGCTCGTTGCTGCTGCCGGGCGCGTCGACAAACCTCAGCCCGGCGGAGGCAAGGACTTCTCCATCGAAGCTCTCCCCTGCATGGGCGCCCTTGATGAGGACGCCCACGGGACTTGAATGAAGACCCCGTTGGCGGCCTCCAGATAAACACCCGGCCCAGTCGCGGCGGCGGAGGGGTCGGCAACCGGTGCAGCGTCCGGCGCTCCTGCGGCCTCAGGGCCGTCAATGCGGTCGCCGGTCCCCTCCTCACCTGCCGCGTCAGCGGTCGTGGCGGTCTCATCGGCGGCTGGCTCGTCGGCGCCGGCCATCCCTTCAGCGGTGGCGGCGTCGCCAGCATTGCCGCGCGCGTCCTCCTCGGCGATGGCCTCTGTCTCCATCGGCTCCGGAGCGGGCGGATCTGACAGAAGAAAAATAAAGAAGAATGGTCAAGCAGATATCCAAAAAGAAGAATTCGAGAGAAGACAAGCACAAGGGTTACCTGCGCGGGCCTCTTCTTCAACGGGGTTCCTTGCCGGGGAATTCTCCCTCGGCGGCGTGGTCGTGGCCCCCGCCGGCGGAGGGCCGCTGGCGCCTTCCCTTGGCGGGGTGCCCACCCTTGGCGGGGTGCTCGCCCTTGGCGGGGTACTCGCCCTTGGCGGAGTACCCGCCCTTGGCGGAGTATTCTCCCTCGCCGGGGAGCTCCTCCTTGGCGGGGAGGTTGAGACGAGCGGCTCGTCGGGAGCAGTCTCTTGACGCTCCTGAGGCTGCGGCTCTGCTTTTGCACAAATCAGCAAGCAAACAAGACATTAGCAAGGATAAGAAGCTCACGCGCGCCCGACAAGCAAAGAAGTGAACAGAAGACTTACGCTGGGGGCTGCTCTGCGGAGCAGCAGGCTGGTCCGGCAAGTTTGTCGCTGGCGCATCCCCCGCCGCTGCGACAGGCTCGTCCTCAAGGTCGACCACTGGGATCTTGGCCCTCTTCGCCATCCTTTGGGCCAGGGTCCTGGAAGACATACATCAAACAGAATCAGACAAAGAAGATTCAAGACCAGAACAGCAAATTGAAGAAAACAAGAGTTGCTTTACTTACTCTTCCTCCTCCTCGTCGGAACTAAGAACGGAGAAGTCGAAGTCCGCCTCGCGCGGCCCGGCGCGAGGAGCTGGAGGAGTAGGCTCCCTCGGGCGCTTGGCGGGCGCCGGAGCCGTGGTCTGAGAAGACCCCGCTCCGGTCGTCGCCGAGGCCCGAGGGGCGGAAGGAGCGGTGGAGCCCGTGTGGGAACATCCTCCCCCAGCCGCTGCGGAGGCGCGAGACGCCCCCTTGACGGCCTTGCTCGTCGTGGTGGCGCGCGTCGAGCGACCCTGCGGCTGCTGGCCCGCCGGCTGCTTCGCCGTGTCCGCAGCCTTGCGGAGACGCTTCTTCGGTTGAGGCGGAGGACTTGGTGGTGGCGGAGAACTCCCCGAGGATGAAGAGGAGTCGTCGAGGCCTAGAGACCCGCCCGAGTCTTCTGAAGAGTCGCCCGATTCGGCGCCTTGCTCGGCGGGCTCGCTCGACTCTGTGCCTTGCCCGGCAGCCTCGCTCGTCTCGGCGGGCTGCCCGGCAGGTTTTATCAGCTTGAGGATCTCTTCCTCCTCGGCCCGACTCACCGCATCCGCTGCATCCGCCTCGTCCAAGGAGTACCCAAACTCACCCGCAGCCTCGGCTGCGGCGGCCTCCTCCATTCTGCTGGCAATATACGCCACGTCCCGGTCGGTGGTGTCGCGGGTGAGACCTTTCTTCTCATCGGGGTTGATCGGCAGCTCCGCCAAGTTGTTGAAGAAGGTTTGAGCAGTTTCATCAGAAGGCGCCAGCCAAGTGGGGTCAACCCCGTGGGAGTCGCACAACGGCATCGCCGCGCGGATAGCACTAAGTGACGAATTGTTACATAGTGGAACTACCCCCCCGCGGCGAGGCAAACCACTTCGGGTGCTTGGCGTCGTGCTTGAACAGCTCACGGAGCATCCCCTTGATCTCCAGGACAGTGAAGTTATAGTTAAGGCCAGGGCGCAGCCTCATACAGTCTGCCGCGTTGCCGAAATCCCAAGCAGCCCTCTTCCTCTCCTGCAAGGGGGCAATGCGGCGGCAAAGGAAATCTGCCCCGACCTCACCTACAGTGAGATTGGCTTGCCGGAGGCGGAGAATCCTAGTGAGGGCTATCTTTAGCTTCTCGTCCTCCGGGGCCAGATCGCTCCAATCCTTGCCGCGCACTATTGCAGCTCGGCGCGGGAAAGTAAACTGCTGGGGTTCATCCTCCATGATCCAGCACCAATCGGCCCTCCACTCCTCCCACTTGCCGCGGAGCTCTCCAATCAAGTATGCCTCTTTCTTATTGAGCCTAAAGATCCAAGAGATCCCACCGGACAGAGGAGACCCAGCCTCTACTCGAGGTGTGAAAAAATGGCGGAAGAGGGCTACGTTGGGGGTGACTCCGACAAAGTTCTCGCACAGATGTGCGAAAACGGCCATGGTCAGGACTGCGTTCGGGGTGAAATCAAGGAGGTGGAATCCATACGTATTCATAACATCGCAAAAGAACTCGGAGTATGGAGGGCAGAGTCCGCAATGGAAGAACAGGGCAAAGTAAGGATAACTTCCTGGAAACATGTCGCAGGCTTCGGCGGGGAGAACCCTGGTGCGCGGGTGAGCGTTCGTTTCCCTCGACCAGAAGAGGTAGAACTTGTCCTTCAACTCCCTCACGCCGAGCCTCGGCGGGAAGACCACCATCCTCTTCCGCATTGCTGCTAGCTTCGCCGCCCGGTCAGTCTTCGCGGTTTTCGCCTTGTCGCCCTTCGGGGCCATGACGGGGACGGCGAGGGAGGCTGGCGGCGCTGGGGAGGCTGGCGGCGGCGGAGGAGGGGTGGGGCGCTGCTCTCTTTCGACCTTCGGGGAGGAGGAGAGCGGCGGGGGTTTCTGGAGGTTGAAGACGCAATGAGCGAATGGAAGAAAACAGCCCCTGTTTCCCCTGCCTTTAAGGGGGAGGAGGGGACGTTCCGCATTTTCCCCCATTAAAGAAACAGGCCACGATCTCTCCCACGACGCCGCAATCGACGCGTGCCGTTAGGGAGGGATGCGGCGGATACGGAGTGGGATGCGGCGCGCCGTGGGCCGCGTGTGCCCGTGCACTGTCTTGGGCCTCGCCCAACAGCGCTCAGCACCGTGTGTGGCCCGGGCCCGGGGGCTCCTGTCGGTGTACTAAAGTAGGGGTACCTTAGTATCCCGACTTGTGCACGGGCAGTAGCAGCGTCCCGTGGCAGGGCTTGCCACACGCCCGCCAGGGCCCACTCTAGTTCCTTTGGAGCCCTTCAAGAACAAAGTATTCAAGACAAGGAAACAAGACCCCGGCAAGAGGAGCTTGCCGGGAAGGCCACTCCAGGCTCAAGATCACCCCTTTAGCACAAGACCCTGGCAAGAGGAGCTTGCCAGGAAGGCCAAAACACGGCATTTCAGGAGACTTGCCGTGGCGCATCGCGCGCCCCGGCAAGACCCGGAGAGCGACAAGCTTCCGGGCGCGGCAAGGTAGCGACCCCGGCAAGGCGCTTGCCGGGGCAGGCTTCCACTGTGTGCCCGCGCTCCAGCTCATCCGCCCACGCGTCGCCCTGGGGCCCTTCCAGGGGCACGTGGCGGAAGGCTGTGCAGCCTGGGGTACACGGTGGCAAGCCACGATGACGAGGCCACCATCGTGGCGAACGGAGACGCCCTAACGGGTGCTTTTTGCACTATTTGGGGGCGACGGCGACGGGCATTCAATGCCCTTGTCCCCCACCGTCTAAGTTAGGTACAGAGCACTGTGCATGCACTATTCCATCTACCACCGTTTTTACGTTTTTACCCTCATCTACGTTGACACCTGTCGGTGACCCCTTGACCTATAAAAGGAGGCCCATGCACAACGTAGAGCGGGTTCTAGCCTTCGATCAGTCTCATGCTCGGTGTAGCCAGTACTGTAGCTTTTCTTGCTCCCGAGCCAAGAACTCAATAACAAAACCAAGGCAGGAGTAGGGTTTTACGCATCCGTGCGGCCCGAACCTGGGTAAACTGCTCGCGTGCTCGCCTCGATCCGCTCTTCGTGCATCCTCCGCTCCCTTGCTGTACCGAAAAGGGGCTCCGGTCCCATAGGTGTTCGTGGGCGATCAGTTTCCCCGACAGGATATAAGAAGACATAACACATTATGTTGTCTTCCTTGTCCAACATCAATTCTTTAGCATGTCATACTTTAATGAGTGCTCACAATCATAAAAGATGTCGAAGATAGTATATTTGTATGTGAAGCCTCTCTTCTTTTATTACTTCCTATTAATTGCAACGATGACCAAAACTATGTTTGTCACCTCCCAACAACTTTTATTTATCATACTCCTGTATGTGAAGTCATTACTTCCCATAAGATCGATATGATCTCTTTGATTCTCTTTTTGTTTTCTTTCTTTTTACCATGACCCGAGTGAGGAAATCAAGCCCTTGACTCAACACTAATCTTTATTATATAGCTCACGGACTCGATTACAAAGGATAAAGATCACAAAGCAAAAGCTCACAACTAGATCATGCTAACTTTATTCTAATAGATCAAGATACTACCAAAAGGATCGAACTAAGCAAAACGGTAAGGATAGGAGTGATGGTGATATGATACCGGGGTCACTCCCCCAAGCTTGGCAGTTGCCAAGGGGAGTGCCCATACCCATATGATTATGTCTCCTTCTTCGGGGTTGGTGATGATGGAGTTGTTACTGGTGTAGGCTTGTTGTTCTTCCAAGGCATGGGCTCACCATCATAGAAGGATGATCGACTCTCTGGGATACTCAAATCTGCAGCCAAACTCATATTCTTGAATCTATACTCATACTCATAGTTTTGGTTTTGCATGCCATAGATCTGGGCTTGGAGGTGATCGATCTTCTCTTGAAGATTGGAGATGGCTTCTCCGAAGATCCTTGAGTCCATCTTGAGGTTGTTGGCAAGCTCCGAGATCATCATCTAGTTGGCGTCGAGACCTCATTCCACCATACCTTGGCACTTGAAAACTTGTTGCTCCATTGCTTCGAGTCTTGTCTATATGCTTCCGGTCCTTCTCGGCCCTTCAACATCGCGGATGTGCAACACCCCCTCATGCAACTCCATGGTTTTGGGGTGGTGCAGCACCTCCGCAAGGTAGGGGTTGATGACCTTCTCGAAGAACTTGTCCTTGGGGGTGTTGGAGGACGCCATGGTGATCTAGATCTGTCAAAAACAGCAGCTCGAAAACGAAAATAGAGGGATTCTGCGTGATACAGAGGTCAAAACCTTCGGCAGTATATATAATGAATTTTTCCCAAACAAAAGGAGTAACCCAGAAGAAAACGGAGTCCAGGGGACACACAGGGTGCCCTCGAGGCAAGGGGGCACGCCCTGGGAAGGGGGGCGCGCCCCTACCCTCGAGGAGGCCCCGTGTCTCCTCCGGACTGCGATTTATTTTTCTATTTTTCTAAATATTCCAAACCGGAGAAAAATTGCCTTTAGAACTATTTTGGAGTCGGTTTACTTACTGTATCACGTACCTCTTCCTTTTCAGAGGCTGAATCGTTCTTGAAAGTGTCCCTTATGTATTCCTCCGGGGTTATGGTTTCAATAATATTAGTTTCAACATTTATAGGATTACCTGAGATATAATGTTTGATCCTTTGACCATTCACCACCTTCAGATTTGTGCCTTCGAAGTTGTTGATTTTTATGGCACCAGAACGATAGACCTCCTCGATAACGTAAGGTCCTTCCCACTTGTAGAGAAGTTTTCCTGCAAAAAATCTTAAACGAGAGTTGTATAGCAAAACATCATCACCTACGTTAAACTCAAGCTTTTGTATCCTTTTGTCATGCCATCTTTTAACTTTTTCTTTGAATAACTTGCCATTCTCGTAGGCCTGGGTTCTCCATTCATCGAGACAGCTAATATCAAATAGCCTCTTTTCACTGGCAAGTTTGAAATCATAATTGAGCTCTTTGATAGCCCAATATGCCTTATGTTCTAGCTCAATAGGTAAGTGACAAGCTTTTCCATATACCATCTTATATGGAGACATACCCATAGGATTTTTGTATGCAGTTCTATAGGCCCATAATGCATCATCTAGTTTCTTGGACCAATTCTTTCTAGACCTATTAACTGTCTTTTGTAAGATTAATTTCAACTCCCTATTACTTAGTTCTACTTGACCACTAGTCTGTGGGTGATAAGGTGATGCAATTCTATGGTTGACATCATATTCAGCAAGCATATTACGGAAAGCGCCATGACTAAAATGTGAACCACCATCAGTCATTAGGTATGTAGGGACTCCAAACCTCGGAAATATGACTTCTTTAAGCATCTTAATAGAGGTGTTGTGATCAGCACAACTAGTTGGAATAGCTTCTACCCACTTAGTAACGTAATCAACAGCAACTAAAATATGTGCGTACCCATTAGAGGCAGGAAAAGGTCCCATATAATCAAAGCCCCAAACGTCAAACGGTTCAATAACAAGTGAATAATTCATAGGCATTTCTTGACGTCTACTAATATTACCAATTCTTTGACATTCATCACATGATAAGACAAACTTATGGGCATCCTTGAAGAGAGTAGGCCAATAAAAACCGGATTGCAATACCTTGTGTGCAGTAATGTCTCCCGCATGGTGTCCTCCGTAAGCTTCAGAATGGCACTTGCGTAGGATATGTTCATGTTCATGCTCAGGCACACAACATCTAATAATACCATCTACTCCTTCTTTATAAAGATGTGGGTCAACCCAGAAGTAATGTCTCAAATCATAGAAGAACTTTTTCTTTTGCTGGTATGTGAAGCTAGGAGGTATAAACTTAGCAACAATGTAATTAGCATAATCAGCATACCATGGAGCAGTACGAGAAGTACTTATGACAGCTAGTTGTTCATCAGGAAAGCTATCATCAATAGGTTGTGGGTCATCAAGTATATTCTCTAACCTAGACAAGTTATCTGCTACGGGGTTCTCAGCTCCCTTTCTATCAATAATATGCAAGTCGAATTCTTGCAGCAAGAGAACCCATCTAATAAGTCTAGGTTTAGCATCTTTCTTTTCCATAAGGTATTTGATAGCAGCATGATCCATGTGAATAGTTACTTTAGAATCAACAATGTAGGGTCTAAACTTATCACAAGCAAACACAACTGCTAAAAATTCTTTCTCAGTGGTAGCATAATTTCTTTGGGCACTATCTAGAGTTTTACTAGCATACTGGATAACATTCAATTTCTTATCAACTCTTTTCCCTAAAACAGCTCCTACAGCATAATCACTAGCATCGCACATAATCTCAAAGGGTAAATTCCAGTCAGGAGGCTGGACAATAGGTGCAGAGATCAATGCTTTCTTAAGTATTTCAAATGCTTCTAGACAATCATCATCAAAGATAAAAGGAATATTTTTCTGTAAAAGATTAGTCAGAGGCCTGGAGATTTTGGAGAAGTCCTTAATGAACCTCCTATGAAACTCGGCATGACCAAGGAAACTTCATATACCTTTGATATCCTTAGGGCATGGCATCTTTTCAATAGCATCAACTTTAGCTTTGTCAACTTCAATACCTCTTTCAGAAATTTTGTGTCCCAAGACAATGCCTTCATTAACCATAAAGTGGTACTTCTCCCAATTCAAGGCAAGGTTAGTGTCTCCGCATCTTTGCAAAACTCGATCAAGGTTGCTTAAGCAGTCATCAAAAGAAGTTCCGTAAACGGAGAAATCATCCATGAATACCTCAACAATCGTTTCACAAAAATCAGAGAATATAGCCATCATGCATCTTTGGAAGGTAGCAGGTGCATTACATAAACCAAAAGGCATACGTCTATAAGCAAAGGTACCGAAAGGACAAGTGAAGGTGGTCTTTTCTTGATCCCCTTTTGACATAGGTATTTGAGAGAAACCAGAATAACCATCTAGAAAGCATAAATGAGTATGTTTGGATAACCTTTCTAGCATTTGATCAATAAATGGTAAGGGGTAATGATCTTTCTTAGTAGCCTTATTTAACTTACGGAAATCAATTACCATCCTATAACATGTAACTATTCGTTGCAGGATCAGTTCATCTTTATCATTAGGGACTACAGTCATACCTCCTTTCTTAGGAACACAATGGACATGACTTACCCACTGGCTATCAGCAATGGGATAGATAATATCTGCCTCTTGAAGCTTTAGTATTTCCTTCCTTACCACTTCTTTCATTTTAGGATTTAACCGTCGCTGATGATCGATAACTGGTTTAGCATTTTCTTCCAAATTTATCTTGTGTTGACATATAGTGGGACTAATGCCCTTAAGATCATCCAGAGTATATCCAATAGCAGCTCGGTGCTTCTTCAGAGTTTTCAATAACCTTTCTTCGTCCTGCTCTGAAAGGTTAGCACTAATAATAACAGGATATATTTTCTTTTCATCAAGATAAACATACTTAAGATTATCAGGTAAAGGTTTAAGTTCAAACACGGGATCACCCTTGGGTGGAGGAGGATCCCCTAGGATTTCAAAAGGCAAGTTGTTTTTCAATACGGGTCCCTGTGTAAGGAATATTTCATCTATTTCCCTTCTCTCATTCATATGCATATCATTTTCATGATCCAGCAAGTATTGTTCTAAAGGATCATTAGGTGGCACGGCAATAGAGGCGAGACCCGTAAGTTCAACCTTACTGGGTGGTGCCTTTTCAAGGGGTTGTCTACGGAATTTAGCGAAGTTAAAATCATGAGACATATCCCCTAATCCGACAGTGACAATATCTTTCACACAGTCTATCTTGGCATTAACGGTATTCAAGAAGGGTCTACCAAATATAATGGGGCAGAATGCATCTTGTGGGGAACTAAGAACAAGAAAATCAGCAGGGTATTTAACCTTCCCACACAAGACTTCAATATCTCTAACAATCCCAACTGGTGAAATAGTATCTCTATTAGCAAGCTTAATAGTAACATCAATCCCTTCTAACTCAACAGGTGCAATATCATGCATAATTTCATTATACAAGTCAAGAGGGATAATACTCGCACTAGCACCTACGTCACGTAAACCATGATAGCAATCATCTCCTATCTTAACAGAGATGACAGGCAAGCCTACAACAGGTTTATGTTTATTCCTAGCATTGGGTTTGGCTATTCTAGCAGACTCTTCTTGGAGATAAATAACATGTCCATCTAAATCTTCTACCAAGAGATATTTAACCATAGCAACACTAGGTTCAACTTTAATTTTCTCAGAGGGTGTAGGTGTTCTAGTATTACTCTTATGAACTACAGTTGAAGCTTGGGCATGATCCTTTATCCTAACAGGGAAAGGTGGTCTTTCACTATAAGATGTAGGTATAACAAGATCAACATTATAAGTGATAGTCTTTTCTTCAACTTTAATAGGTTCAACTACTTTTACTTCAATAGGGGGTGGTATTTAAACCACTTTTCCTTAGGGAGATCAACATGAGTAGCAAAAGATTCACAAAAAGAAGCTACTATCTCAGAGTCAAGTCCATATTTAGTGCTAAACTCACGGAAAACATCGGTATCCATAAAAGCTTTAACACAATCAAACCTAGGGGTCATACCTGACTCCTTACCTTCGTCGAGATCCCAATCTTCGGAGTTGCGTTTAATTCCTTCCAATAAATCCCATTTGAATTCAACAGTCTTCATCATTAAAGAGCTAGAACAAGAATTATCGAGCATGGTGCGATTATTGAGAGAAAGCCGAGCATAAAATTTTTGGATGATCATCTTTCTTGAAAGCTCATGATTGTGGCATGAATATAACATTGACTTAAGCCTCCCCCAAGCTTGAGCGATGCTTTCTCCTTCGCGAGGCTAGAAGTTATAAATATAATTACGATTACGATGAACCTGGTGCATAGGGTAGAACTTCTGATGAAATTCCAACTTCAGACGATTACAGTTCCATGATCCCATATCATCGCATAGCCTAAACCATGTCAATGCATCTCCCTTCAAAGATAAAGGGAAGACCTTCTTCTTGATAACATCCTTGGGCATTCCTGCAAGCTTAAACAATCCACAAACTTCATCCACATAGATTAGATGTAAATCGGGGTGAAGTGTACCGTCTCCTGTATAAGGATTTTCAAATAGTTTCTCTATCATACCAGAAGGAATCTCAAAGCAAACATTTTCAATAGGTGCAGTAGGTTGAGGAGCAACTCTTCGCTCTTCTGCTCGGGGTGAAGATACCCCGAACAAGCCCCTCATAGGATTTTAAGCCATAGTAACAAGTGACAATAAATTTCAGCACACTATATAAATCTTTCCTTACCAAATTCCACTTACCAAAGGAGCTTCACTCCCCGGCAACGGCGCCAAAAAAGAATCTTGATGACCCACAAGTGTAGGGGGTCTATCGTAGTCCTTTCGATAAGTAAGAGTGTCGAACCCAACGAGGAGCAGAAGGAAATGATAGGCAGTTTTCAGTAAGGTATTTTCTGCAAACACTGAAATTATAGGTAACAAATAGTTTTGTGATAGAAAAATAGGTAGCAAGTAATAAAAGGTAAAAGTAAATAAGGTGCAGCAAGGTGGCCCAATCCTTTTTGTAGCAAAGGACAAGCCTGGACAAACTCTTATGCAAGGTAAAGCGCTCCCGAGGACACATGGGAATTATCGTCAAGCTAGTTTTCATCACGATCATCTGATTCGCGTTCGGTACTTTGATAATTTGGTATCTGGGTGGACCGGTGCTTGGGTGATACCCTTACTTGGACAAGACTCCCACTTATGATTAACCTCTAATGCAAGCATCCGCAACTACAAAAGAAGTATTTAGGTAAACCTAACCATAGCCTGAAACATATGGATCCAAATCAGCCCCTTACGAAGCAACGCATAAACTAGGGTTTAAGCTTCTGTCACTCTAGCAACCCATCACCTACTTATTACTTCCCAATGCCTTCCTCTAGGCCCAAATAATGGTGAAGTGTCATGTAGTCGACGTTCACATGACGCCACTAGAGGAGAGACAACATACATCTCATCAAAATATCAAACGAAGACCAAATTCACATGACTACTAATAGCAAGACTTCTCCCATGTCCTCAGGAACAAAAGTAACTACTCACAAGATATAATATTATTCATGATCAGAGGGGTATTAATATGCATAATGGATCTGAACATATGATCTTCCACCAAATAAACCAACTAGCATCAACTACAAGGAATAATCAACACTACTAGCAACCCACAGGTACCAATCTGAGGTTTGGATACAAAGATTGGATACAAGAGATGAACTAGGGTTTGAGAGGAGATGGTGCTAGTGAAGATGTTGATGAAGATAGCTCTCCCCAAGATGGGAGAGTTGTTGGTGATGACGGCGGTGATGATTTCCCCCTCCCGGAGGGAAGTATCCCTGGCAGAACAGCTGTGCCGGAGCCCTAGATTGGTTTCCGCCTCGGTTCCGCCTCGAGACGGCGGCGTCTGGTCCTGAAAGCCTCCTCCTGATTTTTTTTCTAGGTCAAAACGCATCATATAGGAGAAGATGGGCACCGGGGGCCCACCGGCTGGCCCTCGAGGCAGGGGGCGCCCTGGGAAGGGGGGCGCGCCCCCCCACCCTCGAGGCCAGCCAGTGGCCCCTCTCGTGGATTTCTTCCGCCAATTTTTTATATATATTTTCCGAAACAATGTTCTTTGGAGTTTCAGGGCTTTTGGAGTTGTGCAGAATAGGTTTCCAGAGTTTGCTCCCTTTCCAGCCCAGAATTCCAGCTGCCGGCATTCCCCCTTCTTCATGTAAACCTTGCAAAATAAGAGGGAAAAGGCATAAGTATTGGGACAAAACATGTATGAATAGCCCATAGTGCAATAAATATCAACTTGTAAGCATGATGCAAAATGGACGTATCAGGAGACACGTCAATAACTTTCAGATCTTCATCTTTATTTTCATGATAACTAGAAGAACACGCTTTAATATAATTTTCTCTTTTAGCACGTGCTACTTCTCGAGCTTGCGTTGTATTCCCTCGAAGAGGAAAGGGAGATGCAGCACAGTAGCGTAAGTATTTCCCTCGGTTTTTTAGAACCAAGGTATCAATCCAGTAGGAGACCACGCGCGAGTCCCTCGCACCTGCACAAACAAATAAGAACTTCGCAGCCAACGCGATAAGGGGTTGTCAAGCCCTTTACGGTCACTTACGAAAGTGAGATCTGATAGAGATGATAGTTTATATTTTTGGTATTTTTGATTTATAAGAATAGAAAATAAAAGCGGTAAAAGTAAAGTAGATGTAGATTGATATGTTGAGAATAGACCCGGGGGCCATAGTGTTCTCTAGTGGCTTCTCTCATGATAGCGATATTCTACGGTGGGTAAACAAATTACTGTCGAGCAATTGATAGAAAAGCGAATAATTATGAGACTATCTAGGCATGATCCTTGTATATAGGCATCACGTCCGAGACAAGTAGACCGACAACTGCCTGCATCTACTACTATTACTCCACACATCGACCGCTATCCGGCATGCATCTAGTGTATTGAGTTCATACGAGCAGAGTAACACCTTAAGCAATATGACATGATGTAGAGGGATAAACTCAAGCAATATGATATAAACCCCATCTTTTTATCCTCCATGGCAACAATACAATATGTGCCTTGCTGCCCCTACTGTCACTAGGAAAGGACACCGCAAGATTGAACCCAAAGCCAAGCACTTCTCCCATTGCAAGAACTATAGATCTAGTAGGCCAAACCAAACCAATAATTTGAAGAGACTTGCAAGGATATTATGAGCAACCATAAAAAGTTCAGAGAAGAACCAAATATTTCTCATAGATAATTCTTATAATAAACTCACAATTCATCGGATCTCGACAAACACACTGCAAAAAGAGATTACATCGAATAGAACTCCTCGAAGACATAGGAGAACTTTGTATTGAGATCCAGAGAGAGAAGAAGCCATCTAGATACTAGCTATGGACCCAAAGGTTTGTGGTAAAATACTCACAACTCATGGTGAGGGCGATGATGATGATGATGAAGAACTCCGTGATGGATCCCCCTCCGGTGGAGCTCCGGAATAGGCTCCAAGATGGGATCTCATGGGAACAGAAGGTTACGGCGTTGAAATTAGGGTTTTCTCTCTGTTTTCGAAGGTTTCGGGGTACGTAGACTTATATAGGAGGAAGGAGGACACCGGGGGACGCTCGAGGGGCCCTAGGTAGGGGGCGTGCCCTGGGCAGGGGGGCGCGCCCCCCACCCTCGTGAGCGCCTCGATGCTCCCCTGACGTGGTTCTCAAGTTCCCTGTGCGTGATTTTCTCCAGAAATATCTCTCGCGAAGGTTTCATTCCGTTTGGACTCCGTTTGATATTGTTTTTCTGCAAAACCCTGAAACAGGCAAAAAACAGCAATTTGGACTGCGCCTTTGGGTTAGTAGGTTAGTCCCAAAAATGATATAAGAGTGTATGATAAATCCCATTAAACATCCAAGACTTCATAAATAATAGCATGGAACAATCAAAAATTATAGATACGTTGGAGACGTATCCAGCATCCCTAAGCTTAATTCCTGCTCGTCCTCGAGTTGGTAAATGATAAAGAAAGAAATTTTTTTATGTGCAATGCTAACCAATATAGTTTCTCAATGTAATTCTCTTAATTGTGGCATGAATGTTCAGATCAGAAAGATTCAAGATAAAAGTCTATATTGACATAAGAAATAACAATACTTCAAGCATACTAATAAAGAAATCATGTCTTCTCAAAATATTATGGCTAAAGAAAGTTATCCCTACAAAATCATATAGTCTGGCTATGCTCCCTCTTCATCACACAAAATATTCATATCATGCACTACCCCGATTTCAGCCAAGCACTTGTTTTCATACTCTATCTTTTCAAACCTTTCAACTTTCACGCAATACATGAGCGTGAGCCATGGATATAGCACTATGGGTGGAATAGAGGTGGTTGTGGAGAAGACAAAAAAGGAGGGAGATAGTCTCACATCGACTAGGCGTATCAACGGGTTATGGAGATGGCCATCAATAGATATCAATGTGAGTGAGTAGGGATTGCCATGCAACGGATGCACTAGAGCTAAATTTGTATGAAAGCTCAACAAAAGAAACTAGTGGGTGTGCATCCAACTTGCTTGCTCACGAAGACCTAAGGCATTTGAAGAAGCCCATCGTTGGAATATACAAGCCAAGTTCTATAATGAAAATTCCCACTATTATATGAAAGTGACTAAACATGAGACTCTCTATCATGAAGAACATGGTGCTACTTTGAAGCTCCAGTGTTGAAAAAGATAGTAGCAATTGTCCCTTCTCTCTTTTCTCTCATTTTTTTGAGGGGCTTTCTCTCCTTTTTTTTATTAGCCCCTCTCTATTTTTTTTGGGCCATCTCCTTTTTTTTACTGGCCTTTCCTCACATGGGACAATGCTCTAATAATGATGATCATCACACTTTTATTACAACTCGCTACTACAACAAGTATGACTTAACATGAATGCCTCCGGCGGTGTACTGGGATGTGCAATGAATCAAGAGTGACATATATGAAAATTATGCATGGTGGCTTCGCCACAACTACGGTGTCAACTACCTGATCATGCATGGCAATATGACAATATGATGTGTGTCATATGAACGGAACAGTGGAAAGTTGCATGGCAATATATCTCGGAATGGCTATGGAAATGCCATGATAGGTAGGTATGGTGGCTGTTTTGAGGAATAATATGGTGGCTGTTTTGAGGAAGGATATATAGTGGGTTTATGGCACCGGCGAAAGTTGTGCGGTACAAGAGAGGCTAGCAATGGTGGAAGGGTGAGAGTGCATATAATTCATGGACTCAATATTAGTCATAAGAACTCATATACTTATTGCAAAAATCTACGAGTTATCAAAACCAAGCAATCAACGCATGCTCCTAGGGGGAGGTTGGTAGGAGTTAACCATCGCGCGCCCCCGACCTCCACACAAAGGTTGGCACTCTACAAATACCTCATGCTCTAACTTCGTCACATAGCGGTTCACCATACGTGCATGATACGGGAATCACAAACCTTAACACAAGTATTTCTCAACTGCATAATAACTCCACTAGCATGACTCTAATATCACTATCCTCATATCTCAAAACAATTATCAAGCATCCAACATCTCATCATATTCAATGCACTTAGTGTGAATTTTTTTACTACATTGACATTGGATGTCTATCATGTGAAGACTAGTTTCTTAGCCTAAACACATTACCATGCTGTTTTAATAGACTCTAAAAATAGATATAAGTGAAGCATGAGAGTTCAACAATTTCTACAAAATATAACCACCACCGTGCTCCAAAAGATATAAGTGAAGCACTAGAGCAAAAACTATTCAACTCAAAAGATATAAGTGAAGCACATAGAGTGTTCTAACAATTCCTAGGCCATATTTAACTCTCTCAAATAGGTATGTTCAGCAAGGATGATTGTGGCAAACTAACAATCAAAGACTCAAATTATACAAGACGCTCCAAGCAAAACACATATCATGTGGTGAATAAAAATATAGCTCCAAGTATAGTTACCGATGGATGAAGACGAAAGAGGGGATGCCTTCCCGGGGCATCCCCAAGCTTAGGCTTTTGATTATCCTTGAATTTTACTTCGGGTACCATGGGCATCCCCAAGCTTAGGCCTTTTCTACTCCTTGTTCCATAGTCGTTCAAAGCAATACTCAAAACTTGAAAACTTCACAACACAAAACTTAGACAAGAATTCTCGTGAGCTCCGTTAGTATAAGAAAGCAAACCACAACTCAAAGGTACTGCAATGAATTCATTCTTTGTTTATATTGGTGTTAAACCAACTGTATTCCAACTTCTCTATGGATCATACCTCCAAATATTACTCATAGATGCATTGAAATAAGCAAACAACACACGAAAAACAGAATATGTCAAAAAGAGAACAGTTTGTAGTAATCTGCATGTTTCGCCTACTTCTGGAACTACAACAAATTCAAGCTAAATTGGTAAATTTGAGGAATTTTTCTAGTAATCATATGCAAAAAGAATTAACTAAATAGCACGCTCCAGTAAAATCTGACGACTACTTTAGCAAGCGCTAACGATTCTGTTTTTCACAGCAAGATCACATAAACTTCACACTAGTCTTCCCAAAGGTTCTACTTGGCACAAACACAAAACAAAACATGCAACCACATCTAATCATAGGTTAGATGCAATATTTATTCACTAACAGCAACAAAAACAAAAAAAAATGGGTTGACTCCCAACAAGCGCTATCGTTTTACGCCCCTAGCTAGGCACGATACAAGATAAATCTAGGTATTGCCATCCTTTGAA
The DNA here is from genome assembly GCA_902687465.1 of Secale cereale. NCBI lineage: Eukaryota > Viridiplantae > Streptophyta > Magnoliopsida > Poales > Poaceae > Secale > Secale cereale. Next base: position 76,063,116 of record LR738710.1, read on the forward strand.
GGCAATTCTTTGTTTAAGCACTTATGATTCTTAGGCACTTCTTTGTCCTTATTAATAATCAAACTCTTCGGCAAGAAATCAAGAAATTCTAAAGTGTCAAAAGGGTCTCTTGCCAAAGTAAGAAAATTAGGGTGAACACTTATGGATTTGAGATCTGCAATTCTAGATGTTTCACCTTTGTCTTTAGGGACATATATGAACTTGGATAATGTAGTGGTAGAGGTATTTGGAGTAGTTTTTATAGCGGAAAGATAAGAACCCACATTAGTGATAATACCCTCAAGCTTATTGATTCTAGTCGAATCTTGATCTAGCTTTTCTTTAACTATGGGTTCCTTTTCCTTAAGATTTTTCAGAACAACTCCTACCTTAGATCCATATTGGGTAATTTCATTATGGATTTTTCTATCCAAGTTCTCTACCAATTCTACCGTAGCAACTTTGTTTTCAATGATTTCTAACCTTTGCATAACATGCTTCAAAGTTAAAACGGTCCCATTAACCTTAAGAGGTGGTGAGCCAAATAATTCAGTCATAGCATTATAAGAATCAAAGGTGTGGCTACCCAAGAAATTCCCTCCGGTAATGGTATCAAAGATAAATATATTCCACGGAGTTATAACAACATAGAAATTGCGAAGAAGCACGGAAGTGGAAAGCTTCCTATTGGATCTATTTTGAGCATTGCAAATTCTATACCAGGCATCTTTTAAGTTTTCTTCCTCCCTTTGTTTAAAGTTGAGGACCTCACTCTCGGGAGTGTTGATAATGATAGGTGTGCTAGACATGATGACAGGCAAGCAAGCAGCACAGAAGCAAACAAGAAGCAAGCGAACGATAAACACACGGCGAAAGAACAGCAAATAAAACAACAAGGGTGAAGTGGGGGAGAGGAAAACGAGAGGCAAATAAATGTAATGCAAAGGATAAGGGTTTGTGATAGGTACTTGCTATATGACTTTTGCGTAAGCCTCCCCGGCAATGGCGCCAGAAATTCTTCTTCCTACTTCTCGAGCTTGCGTTGTATTCCCTCGAAGAGGAAAGGGAGATGCAGCATAGTAGCGTAAGTATTTCCCTCAGTTTTTGAGAACCGAGGTATCAATCCAGTAGGAGACCACGCGCGAGTCCCTCGCACCTGCACAAACAAATAAGAACTTCGCAGCCAACGCGATAAGGGGTTGTCAATCCCTTTACGGTCACTTACGAAAGTGAGATCTGATAGAGATGATATTTTATATTTTTTGTATTTTTGATTTATAAGAACAGCAAATAAACGCAATAAAAGTAAAGTAGATGTAGATTGATATGTTGAGAATAGACCCGGGGGCCATAGTGTTCTCTAGTGGCTTCTCTCATGATAGCGATATTCTATGGCGGGTAAACAAATTACTGTCGAGCAATTGATAGAAAAGCGAATAATTATGAGACTATCTAGGCGTGATCATTGTATATAGGCATCACGTCCGAGACAAGTGGACCGACTCCTGCCTACATCTACTACTATTACTCCACACATCGACCGCTATCCAGCATGCATCTAGTGTGAAAGATCGTGGATGTCGCCTAGAGGGGGGGGTGAATAGGCGCTTTAAAATAATTACGGTTTCGGCTTGAACAAATGCGGAATAAACCTAGCGGTTAATTTGTCAAGCACAAAACCTACAACAACTAGGCTCACCTATGTGCACCAACAACTTATGCTAAGCAAGATAAACAACTAGGTGATAGCAAGATATATGACAAGAAACAATATGGCTATCACAAAGTATAGTGCATAAGTAAAGGGCTCGGGTAAGAGATAACCGAGGAACGCGGAGACGACGATGTATCCCGAAGTTCACACCCTTGCGGATGCTAATCTCCGTTTGGAGCGGTGTGGAGGCACAATGCTCCCCAAGAAGCCACTAGGGCCACCGTAATCTCCTCACGCCCTCGCACAATGCAAGATGTCGTGATTCCACTAAGGGACCCTTGAGGGCGGTCACCGAACCCGTACAAATGGCAACCCTTGGGGGCGGTCACCGGACCCGTACAAAATGCTCGGGGCGATCTCCACAACCTAATTGGAGACCCCGACGCTTGCCCGGAGCTTTGCACCACAATGATTGAGCTCCGAACACCACAAGGTTGGGGCTATCTCCCCAACGACACCACGAAGCTTCACCACAATGGAATATGGCTTCGAGGTGACCACAACCGTCTAGGGCACCCAAGCACCCAAGAGGAACAAGCTCAAGGGTACCAAGCACCCAAGAGTAATAAGCTTCTCAACTTGTAATTTCCACGTATCACCGTGGAGAACTCAAACCGATGCACCAAATGCAATGGCAAGGGCACACGGAGTGCCCAAGTCCTTCTCTCCCAAATCCCACCGAAGCAACTAATGCTAGGGAGGGAAATGAGAGGAAGAACAAGAAGGAGAACACCAAGAACTCCAAGATCAAGATCCAAGGGGTTCCCCTCACCTAGAGGAGAAAGTGATTGGTGGAAATGTGGATCTAGATCTCCTCTCTCTTTTCCCCCGAAAACTAGCAAGAATCCATGGAGGGATTGAGAGATAGCAAGCTCGAAGAAGGTCAACAATGGGGGAAGAACACGAGCTCAAAGGATAAGGTTCATTGGGGAAGAAGAGCCCCTTTTATAGGTGGGGAAAAATCCAACCGTTATGCTCACAGCCCGCACAGAGCGGTACTACCGCTCCAGGAGCGGTACTACCGCTAGGGCATTAGTACTCCTTAGAAAAACAACAGCGAGGAGGCAAAAAGTCCAGAAAAACCGTCGGAGCGGTAGTACCGCTTGACCTCACGGTACTACCGCTAGGGGTAGCGGTAGTACTGCTAAGGGTAGCGGTACTACTGCTTACGAGCGGTACTAAAAAATTACATCCGTGCCTACCACCGCTGGACTTGTGATGAGTTTTTTGGTCCCGAGCGGAAGTAGCCACGGAAGTAGCCGCGGTAGTACTGCTCCAAGCGGTAGCGGTACTACTGCTTGCGAGCGGTACTAAAAAATTACATCCGTGCCTACCACCGCTGGACTTGTGACGAGTTTTTGGTCCCGAGCGGAAGTAGCCACGGAAGTAGCCGCGGTAGTACTGCTCCAAGCGGTAGTACCGCTCCCGAAAGCGGTAGTACCGCTTCCGAAAGCGGTAGTAAAAAATTACTTCCGCTCCTACGCGCGGTAGTACCGCTGCAGCCTTTTCAGTACACCAAAACGACAATAACTTTTGCATACGGACTCCGAATTCGATGAAACCAAGTTTGTTGGAAAGCTAGCGACAAGGGCTAACACAATCTTGATAGAAATATCAATAAGAAGCAAGTTAGAAAAGTCCCAAAAGAAAATGGTGAGAACCCTTTCTCGGATAAGACCGGTAAAACCTCCAACACCGAAAACATCATAGAAGACACATGTGAACTCCGTTTTCGATGAACTCAAGCTTGTCATCAAGATGACCATAAGCTCTAAGACTACAAAGAGAACCAAACAAGAACCAAGAAACATGATGCAAGGATGCAATGGTTTGAGCTCTCTACTAACGATACGATCAAGCTACCAACTTGAGAGCCCCCCTTGATAGTACGGCAACGATCCTATAACCTGGTCTCCCAACTACCACCATGAGACCGGTAAAATAGAAAACCTATCAAGGGCAAACCTTTGCTTTGCACAAAGTCCACTTGAGCTAGATGTAGACGATCTTGACTTCCTCAAGTTGGACCATCTTTCTTGATTGCGTTGTCTCGGTGAAGACTAGTAGATTACTCCCCCATACTCCTCTATGGGTGAGCCACTCTTCGGCATATCTTCACAAGTCCATTATCACGACAATGGACGGCAAGATTCAAGCACTTGATTTCTTTGTGATGCTCCACTTGAACTTGCACACCGCAACCTAACCCCACAAAGAACTCTCACGAAGAACATGGGTTAGTACACAAAGCATGATTGACAATGCTTACCATACCATGGGATTGCTTGATCCCTCTCGGTACATCTTCTACACTTTGTGTGTTGATCAACTTGATTCACTCCTTCACTTAGTCTTGATCAACCTTGAATCTTTCCAACTCTCTTCATTTGGATGATGTCTTGAAGGTAACATGAATGATAACACACTCTTCTTCTTCAAGACATGCTTGCAATAAGCTCAACACTCACAAGACCAATCTTTGGATAATTCCTTAATAGCACCTTGGTCATCACAAACTCTCCTTGAAACCAACAAATGAACTCCAAGAAAAGCCTATGGATAAACCCTTCAAATATAACTCAAGGCAACCATTAGTCCATAGAGATTGTCATCAATTACCAAAACCAAACATGGGGGCACCGCATGTTCTTTCAATCTCCCCCATTTTGGTAATTGATGACAATCACTTTCAAGAGAGTTTATATAAGGAATTATGCATCACAATACCATGCAACAATAATGTATGTGCATGAGATGCAAAAGCTTAGGAACAAAACCAAAGCAAGAAGAGCGAAGAGACAACTCTCTAAACTTCCTCACAAAACTCAACTCTCTGAAACTTCTCCCCCATTGGCATCGATTGCCAAAATGGGCGAAAAGCTTAGAAGGTCAATATAAATTGTGTTCCTCCATAAATTATGTATTCCTCAAAATAGAGAGTGGAAGGCAATACATATATCCAACTGTAAATACTTGGAGGAAGACAAACTATATTGAGGCCCAAAGATTGCAAAAGAATGATATGCCACAAAGGCATAACAAAGGGAGAAAAACACGCAATCAAGCAATCAAAGGATACCAATTGAATCAAGCTATCAAAAGATACCAATTGACCCAACTAGACCACTGATCCTACATGCCAAATGAATAAAAGATATTATGATAGGAGCAAAGGAGTGTTCTACAGAAACTAGGGAAGCTCCCCATGATTTGTGCACAATTTAGTTTTGTATTTGGATACAACGAGCACAAAGTAGGATCGTCGCTTCCCCAAGATCAATAGAACCTCACGACATAGCAACGGAGTGTTCTAAAGACATTAGTGAAGCTCCCCATAATTTATGCACTCCTTAGAATATTTTCATTAGGATACCAAGTGCACAAAATAGGATCATCACTCCCCCAAGATCAATAGACACTCACACCAAGTGCAGGTGAGCATGAAGGAAACAAAGCCTAGCACTTGCAACAAAAAACTGGTTGAGCAATATATACAAGAGTCAACTTAAGAGTAGGCTCAACCAAAATGATGTGTGTGAGTCATGGCAAAGCACTTGAGAAGATTAATGTATGGATGAACATTAAGCATCAGTATACTCTTGAATGAATGAGATACACAGTGTAAGGCCTATCATTCCCACACAAAATAGCAAATGGGTTCACAAGCTCACTAATAATCATATAAATAACCTATGCTTGTGACAACCTGTGGTGAAGATATAAAAAGGATAGCTTTGTCATGAGGAGGGATACCAGTAGAAATGGCAAAGCCTCATCAAGACAAGCAAGAGAGAATGATCTTCACCACAAAAGAGTGCATCTAGATGAAACGATATAAGATCCGCACTCGAGACACACACCTTCACGGAGCCAGCAAAGAAATAAAACAGGAACAAAAAGGTGGACGTGAAAGAAGGGGATATCAAATAGATATGCAACTTCTCAAAAGTGTATAAGATTCTAGGTAGATGAAGATCATGATGATATCAATCCACAAAGAAGGATGTACACACAAAATTGTTGCAAAAAGGAATGAATAAGATATCCCCAAGGAAGTCATAAATATACCAATAAGATATTTGCTTGAAGGCATAGCACATGGCTAGATATGTTCTTATTGTATATAAATGAGTTCCAACCACACGAGCATCAAAGACATCACAACTAGCAACAAGAGATCATTGTTGGGATGCTTTGAGAAAGGAAACAAGTATCATTAGAAGGAATGACTAACATGCCATGATACAACCTACACAAGGTTGGTGCAAGAAAAGTGTGCATGAAGTAGATGGTGATACTTGTTACCGAGATACCATTGGAAGGATGTAGTAGATACCAATTGAAGGTAGATAGTAGTTCATTGATCATCCTAGCTTGACTCCAATAAGCACATGGTGACACCATTTTCCTTTTGAATGAGCCGAGCATCCAATGCATCTCCAATTGTTCCTAGAACAACAACGCAAACAAAATGGTACCCAAACTCATTGGGACCAAAGAGTTAGAAACACCAATACATAGGACAAACTCCACAAACACATGTGCATTTATATATGAAAATGAATTTCATGCACATCTCATCCAAATTGAGACTAGGTGGAGTTTCCCCTATATATTGGGTTAAAGAAAGAAAGCATGCCAAAGAAAATACATGAAGTAAATATGCATACTCAAGACTTTCAAGAAACGAAACAAAATGAAAAAGAAATACCAAGTGAAAATATGATACCAAATGGAGAAATCATCACTTGGAAGATATCTATTAGAAGATACATCAAGGAATGAGATATCCATTGATACACGCAAAAGGAAAGATATCGGACTCCCAAAAGAGAGGATGGTTCCAAACAAACCAACCCATCTACAAAGTTTCATGATGGCACATAGTACCAAAAAGAAACGGCTTGCCTTCCATCAACACACACTTGAAATGAATCACAATAAGAGTGTTCTATCGAAAATAGGATAGCTCCCCCAAGAATTGTGCATTATAGAGAATTTGCAGTTGAATACGAAATGCACACGATGGGATCACCACTTTCGCTATATCCATAAAACACTAGACAAGATCAAGAAAACAACAAGATCCACAAGTGGCACGGAAGGGAATGGGAGTTGATGCAATCTTGGAAAGAAATAGGCCGAAAAAAAGCAAAAGCCAATGTAAAGATGATCAACAATTTCTACCACATATATGATTACCAATTGTCAAGAGACAAGAAGTATTTGGGAATAATTTCCGGTGATAGATAGCAATGATATCCAACATCATCTTCACACCAAGCACAAGCAAATTGGAACTTGTAGAGCTAACATGTCACCTAGGAACAACATAATTTATACTATCAACTCTAGGTGAAAAAATCTCAAATTTACACATTTTCTAGGCTTGTAATATGCACATAGAATATTACTCCCCCATAATGTGATACCAATGAAAAACTTACCAAGATGCAAAAGAGGAACCAACAAGAGATAATTAATGGACACTTTAGAATTTGAATTTCTCATGAGAAGATATACCACATAGTGACTAGATAATCTTGTAATATCAAAACTAGATGGTATTCCTCATGTACACACATTTTTAGGATTGTGAGGTGCACAAAGCACATCACTCCCCCAAAATGGGATGTTCCATTAATCTCTCACAAGAGCCAACTAAGACATAAACAAGATGCAAAAAGGCTCAACACACGACACACGCGTACATGATGTACAAACCAACATACACATACTTGATTTCTCAAGATAAGCAAATTGGAAGCACAACATATACAAGCACATGCAAGGTACAAAACCACAACATGCTAAGGGGCAAGTAACTTTCAATGTAAACAATTTAAGCACGAGTTACCGCAAGGAGGAACATTGGATATACCATAGAAAGATAATCCGAATGACTTGGCTTGAGACAATATGAATGCTGAAGGCCCCTCAAATCTTCATAATGTAGCCAAGTCTCCAAAGCCCTCCAACAACACCTATTGATCAAGTTTAAGCTAGATGGTCCCCAACCAAGTTGGGTCCTAAGAGGTTAGTCACAATAGGCTTGGCTACCCAAATGGTTCTTTTCTTAACACCACTTTGGGTACCAAAAAACTTGGCAAACACATTGCCAACAATATCCTTCCCAAGAAAATAGACATCATTAATAATAATTGGGTTGGATAAGTTACCACTAGTGCATGAAGAAGCAAGGTGACCCTTCTCACGACATAGGTAGCAACATCTACTCTTCACTTTCTTCTCATTTGATTTCTCAAAATGAGAAGCATTAGCATGAGTCTTCTTGGGAAGCGGCCTTTCTCCAACTTGCGGTTGAGCACGAGATTGAACTTGTGTCCTCTTCCCTTGTTGCTTGTCACTAATGGCCTTCTTCTTCAATGGGCAAGATCTAACATGATGCCCTTCAATTTTGCACTTGAAGCAAATAATCTTGGCCGAATTCTTGAGTTGTTCTTGGCCCTTCTTCTTATTGCTCTTGGATTTCTTCTTATTGGAGTTGAATCCAAGACCACCTTTGTCATTGGGGTATTTTTGCACACTCAAGATATTGTTGAGTGTGGACTTCCCTTCATGACACTTTTCCAAGTCTTTCTTCAAGGAAGAGACTTGGGCCATGAGCTCTTTGATTTCCTCTACATGGTTAGTATCAACACAAGTACTAGAGGAAGTATAGGCTTCATTGTTAGAGCAACAAGGCAAGGAAAGCAATTCATCACAAGATGTACCAATGTTATGCATAGATGAATTACGAGGACTAGCACATGGCAATATAGCATTTTGACTAGAAGTAGTGCTAGCGACCACATGAGACTCACTAGATGTTACCTTGATGATCATAGCCTCATGAGCTAACTTTAGCACATTATGGGATACTAGAAGATCATCATGAGAGCTTGTGAGCTTTACATGACTTTCTTCCAATCTCCCATAATTGCTAGATAGCAACTCAAGTTGAGCCCTTAGCTCAACATTCTCCTTCAAAATAGATGCTTCACTAGAAATAGAGTTAGTAGCACAAGCATCATCAATAATAGCAAGAGGAGAAGGCAACTCGGCAAGCTCTTTAGAATATGAAGCTTCAAGTTGAGCATGAGACTCGGTGAGTTTGATGAGCTCACTCTTAATGACCCTTGAGCCATTTTTGAGGTGATCAAAATCCTCAAGGAGTTTAGCATGTGCAACTTCAAGCTTCTCATTTTTAGTTTCAAAATCATTAGCCACCTCGAGAGCTCTATCACGGGATTCCTTTATTCTAGATAGTTCTAGAGCAAAAGTCTCCTCAAGAGATTCCTTGGTGGTTTGTTCAAGTTCAAGAGCTTGCGAGAGGTCGGCGATCTCATTAGCGTAATCACGCTCATGACCTTCCATTTTCTCAATGGTGACCTCATGCTCCTCTAGATGAGATTCCAACTCCTCTATATATTTCTTGCCCTCAATGGCAATAGACATGATTTCCATGAAGTTGGAACGAGCAATTTTATTCTTATGAAGAGCTTTAAAAATCATTTCCCCCTTAATTTTTAAGGAGGCAACATTATCATTTTCTTCATCATTTTCTACATCATCATCATTGTTATCATCACTATCATGACAAGATATATTGGGGTTCAAAGTGGGAGATACCTTTGAAGCCTTAGCCATAAGGCAAAATGCAGTAGATGATGATGTACGATCCCTTGAAGCACCATTCAAGACTACATCTTGTTCCATGGGGTGTTGGGTTTCCTCTACATTGTTAGCACAACAATTCGAGGGAATAGATGCATTTTTATCATGGCAACAAGACATAGCAAGCATATCATCATGAGTTTTAGTCAAGCAATTTCTACAAGATATGCAAGGACTATCAACACAAGCATGTGAAACATGTAGGGTGCTCGAAGTGTTAAAGTCCAAAGAAGATGCATTGCAATAAGATAGTGATGAAGGATCATCCACAATAAGCATACTATCATCATTGCAATGACCAACACTACTCACCATATCATTACCTTGTGGCAAACCACATGTAGGTGAAGTAGAAGAAGTTGAGAACACAACACGGCCGGAGGTGGAGGGAGAACAATCATTCCTACAATTTTTGGACACACCATATTTATCTTGAAGCTTTGTCCACAACTCATGAGCATCCCGGAACGGCATGAGTTGAAATATAACTACATTGCTCAAAGCATCAAAAAGCACATTAGAAGCTTGAGCATTGAGATAAGAGTTTTTCTCATCCTCTAAAGATAATCTTTGTGGATCCTTTGGAGGAGAAAAACCCATATCTACAATTCGCTCTAAATTTGGGTCCATGACCCTAAAGAGATTAAGCATGCGAATTACCCAAACATCAAAATTTGTGCCATTGAAACTAAGAGTGTCAGAGAATCCTAAACCCCTAGTCGACATCCTTACTCTCTAGGCGGTTAAGCCCTATAAAGAGAGACGAGGCTCTGATACCAATTGAAAGATCGTGGATGTCGCCTAGAGGGGGGGGTGAATAGGCGCTTTAAAATAATTACGGTTTAGGCTTGAACAAATGCGGAATAAACCTAGCGGTTAATTTGTCAAGCACAAAACCTACAACAACTAGGCTCACCTATGTGCACCAACAACTTATGCTAAGAAAGATAAACAACTAGGTGATAGCAAGATATATGACCAGAAACAATATATCTATCACAAAGTATAGTGCATAAGTAAAGGGCTCGGGTAAGAGATGACCGAGGCACGCGGAGACGACGATGTATCCCGAAGTTCACACCCTTGCGGATGCTAATCTCCGTTTGGAGCGGTGTGGAGGCACAATGCTCCCCAAGAAGCCACTAGGGCCACCGTAATCTCCTCACGCCCTCGCACAATGCAAGATGCCGTGATTCCACTAAGGGACCCTTGAGGGCGGTCACCGAACCCGTACAAATGGCAACCCTTGGGGGCGGTCACCGGACCCGTACAAAATGCTCGGGGCGATCTCCACAACCTAATTGGAGACCCCGACGCTTGCCCGGAGCTTTGCACCACAATGATTGAGCTCCGAACACCACAAGGTTGGGGCTATCTCCCCAACGACACCACGAAGCTTCACCACAATGGAATATGGCTTCGAGGTGACCACAACCGTCTAGGGCACCCAAGCACCCAAGAGGAACAAGCTCAAGGGTACCAAGCACCCAAGAGTAATAAGCTTCTCAACTTGTAATTTCCACGTATCACCGTGGAGAACTCAAACCGATGCACCAAATGCAATGGCAAGGGCACACGGAGTGCCCAAGTCCTTCTCTCCCAAATCCCACCGAAGCAACTAATGCTAGGGAGGGAAATGAGAGGAAGAACAAGAAGGAGAACACCAAGAACTCCAAGATCAAGATCCAAGGGGTTCCCCTCACCTAGAGGAGAAAGTGATTGGTGGAAATGTGGATCTAGATCTCCTCTCTCTTTTCCCCCGAAAACTAGCAAGAATCCATGGAGGGATTGAGAGATAGCAAGCTCGAAGAAGGTCAACAATGGGGGAAGAACACGAGCTCAAAGGATAAGGTTCATTGGGGAAGAAGAGCCCCTTTTATAGGTGGGGAAAAATCCAACCGTTATGCTCACAGCCCGCACAGAGCGGTACTACCGCTCCAGGAGCGGTACTACCGCTAGGGCATTAGTACTCCTTAGAAAAACAACAGCGAGGAGGCAAAAAGTCCAGAAAAACCGTCGGAGCGGTAGTACCGCTTGACCTCACGGTACTACCGCTAGGGGTAGCGGTAGTACTGCTAAGGGTAGCGGTACTACTGCTTACGAGCGGTACTAAAAAATTACATCCGTGCCTACCACCGCTGGACTTGTGATGAGTTTTTTGGTCCCAAGCGGAAGTAGCCACGGAAGTAGCCGCGGTAGTACTGCTCCAAGCGGTAGCGGTACTACTGCTTGCGAGCGGTACTAAAAAATTACATCCGTGCCTACCACCGCTGGACTTGTGACGAGTTTTTGGTCCCGAGCGGAAGTAGCCACGGAAGTAGCCGCGGTAGTACTGCTCCAAGCGGTAGTACCGCTCCCGAAAGCGGTAGTACCGCTTCCGAAAGCGGTAGTAAAAAATTACTTCCGCTCCTACGCGCGGTAGTACCGCTGCAGCCTTTTCAGTACACCAAAACGACAATAACTTTTGCATACGGACTCCGAATTCGATGAAACCAAGTTTGTTGGAAAGCTAGCGACAAGGGCTAACACAATCTTGATAGAAATATCAATAAGAAGCAAGTTAGAAAAGTCCCAAAAGAAAATGGTGAGAACCCTTTCTCGGATAAGACCGGTAAAACCTCCAACACCGAAAACATCATAGAAGACACATGTGAACTCCGTTTTCGATGAACTCAAGCTTGTCATCAAGATGACCATAAGCTCTAAGACTACAAAGAGAACCAAACAAGAACCAAGAAACATGATGCAAGGATGCAATGGTTTGAGCTCTCTACTAACGATACGATCAAGCTACCAACTTGAGAGCCCCCCTTGATAGTACGGCAACGATCCTATAACCTGGTCTCCCAACTACCACCATGAGACCGGTAAAATAGAAAACCTATCAAGGGCAAACCTTTGCTTTGCACAAAGTCCACTTGAGCTAGATGTAGACGATCTTGACTTCCTCAAGTTGGACCATCTTTCTTGATTGCGTTGTCTCGGTGAAGACTAGTAGATTACTCCCCCATACTCCTCTATGGGTGAGCCACTCTTCGGCATATCTTCACAAGTCCATTATCACGACAATGGACGGCAAGATTCAAGCACTTGATTTCTTTGTGATGCTCCACTTGAACTTGCACACCGCAACCTAACCCCACAAAGAACTCTCACGAAGAACATGGGTTAGTACACAAAGCATGATTGACAATGCTTACCATACCATGGGATTGCTTGATCCCTCTCGGTACATCTTCTACACTTTGTGTGTTGATCAACTTGATTCACTCCTTCACTTAGTCTTGATCAACCTTGAATCTTTCCAACTCTCTTCATTTGGATGATGTCTTGAAGGTAACATGAATGATAACACACTCTTCTTCTTCAAGACATGCTTGCAATAAGCTCAACACTCACAAGACCAATCTTTGGATAATTCCTTAATAGCACCTTGGTCATCACAAACTCTCCTTGAAACCAACAAATGAACTCCAAGAAAAGCCTATGGATAAACCCTTCAAATATAACTCAAGGCAACCATTAGTCCATAGAGATTGTCATCAATTACCAAAACCAAACATGGGGGCACCGCATGTTCTTTCATAGTGTATTGAGTTCAAACGAACAGAGTAACGCCTTAAGCAAGATGACATGATGTAGAGGGATAAGCTCAAGCAATATGATATAAACCCCATCTTTTTATCCTCGATGGGAACAATACAATACGTGCCTTGCTGCACGTACTGTCACTGGGAAAGGACACCGCAAGATTGAACCCAAAGCCAAGCACTTCTCCCATTGCAAGAACTATAGATCTAGTAGGCCAAACCAAACCAATAATTCGAAGAGACTTGCAAGGATATTATGAGCACACATAAAAATTTCAGAGAAGAACCAAATATTTCTCATAGATAATCTTTATCACAAACTCACAATTCATCGGATCTCGACAAACACACAGCAAAAAGAGATTACATTGAATAGATCTCCTCGAAGACCGAGGAGAACTTTGTATTGAGAGCCAGAGAGAGAGAAGAAGCCATCTAGATACTAGCTATGGACCCGAAGGTCTGTGGTAAACTACTCATAGCTCATGGTGAGGGCGATGATGATGATGATGAAGAACTCCGTGATGGATCCCCCTCCGGTGGAGCTCCGGAACAAGCTCCAAGATGGGATCTCATGGGAACGGAAGGTTACGGCGGTGGAATTAGGTTTTTCTCTCTGTTTTCAAAGGTTTCGGGGTACGTGGACTTATATAGGAGGAAGGAGGACACCGGGGGACGCTCAAGGGGCCCACGAGGTAGGGGGCGCGCCCTGGGCAGGGGGGCACGCCCCCACCCTCGTGGGCTCCTCGATGCTCCCTTGACGTGGCTCTCAAGTTCCATGTGTGTGATTTTCTCCACAAATATCTCTCATGAAGGTTTCATTCCGTTTGGACTCCGTCTGATATTCTTTTTCTGCAAAACCCTGAAACAGGCAAAAAACAGCAATCTAGACTGGGCCTTTGGGTTAGTAGGTTAGTCCCAAAAATGATATAAAAGTGAATTATAAAGCCCATTAAACATCCAAGACTTTATAAATAATAGCATGGAACAATCAAAAATTATAGATACGTTGGAGACGTATCATATGGTACCGGCGAAAGTTGCGCGGTACAAGAGAGGCTAGCAATGGTGGAAGGGTGAGAGTGCGTATAATCCATGGACTCAACATTAGTCATAAAGAACTCATATACTTATTGCAAAAATCTACGAGTCATCAAAACAAAGCAATCGACGCATGCTCCTAGGGGGGAGGTTGGTAGGAGTTAACCATCGTGCGCCCCCGACCTCCACACAAAGGTTGGCACTTTACAATTACCTCATGCTCTAACTTCGTCACATAGCGGTTCACCATACGTGCATGCTACCGGAATCACTAACCTTAACACAAATATTTATCAATTTCATAATAACTCCACTAGCATGACTCTAATATCACTATCCTCATATCTCAAAACAATTATCAAGCATCCAACATCTCATCATATTCAATGCACTTAGCGTGAAAGTTTTTACTACATTGATATTGGATGTCTATCATGCGAAGACTAGTTTTTTAGCCTAAACGCATTACCATGCTGTTTTAATAGACTCTCAAAAGGATATAAGTGAAGCATGAGAGTTCAACAATTTCTTCAAAATACTATCACTACCGTGCTCTAAAAGATATAAGTGAAGAGCTAGAGCAAAAACTATTCAACTCAAAAGATATAAGTGAAGCACATAGAGTGTTCTAGCAATTCCTAGGCCATATTTAACTCTCTCAAATAGGTGTGTCCAGCAAGGATAATTGTGGAAAAATAACAAGCAAAGACTCAAATTATACAAGACGCTCCAAGCAAAACACATATCATGTGGTGAATAAAAATATAGCTCCAAGTATAGTTACCGATGGATGAAGACGAAAGAGGGGATGCCTTCCCGGGGCATCCCCAAACTTAGGCTTTTGATTGTCCTTTAATTTTACTTGGGGTGCCATGGGCATCCCCAAGCTTAGGCCTTTGCTACTCTTTGTTCCATAGTCCATCAAACCAATACTCAAAACTTGAAAACTTCACAACACAAAACTTAGACAAAAATTCTCGTGAGCTGCGTTAGTATAAGAAAGCAAACCACTACTCAAAGGTACTGCAATGAATTCATTCTTTGCTTATGTTGGTCTTAAACATGTTGTATTCCAACTTCTCTATGGTTCATACCTCCAAATATTACTCATAGATGCATTGAATAAGCAAACAACACACAAAAAACAGAATATGTCACAAACAGAACAGTCTGTAGTAATCTGCAGGTTTCGCATACTTCTGTAACTCCAAAAAATTCAAACTAAATTTGTAAACATGAGTAATTTGTCTATTAATCATCTGCAAAAATAATGAACTAAATAGCATGCTCCAGTAAAATCTGATGACCATTCTAGCGAGCTCTAACGATTCTGTTTTTCACAGCAAGATCGCATAAACTTCACACAAGTCTTCCCAAAGGTTCTACTTGGCACAAACACTAAACAAAACATGAAACCACATCTAAACAGAAGCTAGATGCAATATTTATTCCCTAACAGCAACAAAAACAAAAAATATAAAATTGGGTTGCCTCCCAACAAGCGCTATCGTTTTACGCCCCTAGCTAGGCACGATACAAGATAGATCTAAGTATTGCCATCTTTGGAAGGCAATCCATAAGTGGATATCATGTTAGATTCATCTGGTAATTTGATTTTCTTTCTAGAAAGTGTTCCATGCCTTTCCTTAACGGAAATTGGAATCTAATATTTCCTTCCTTCATATCAATAATTGCACCAACCGTTCTAAGGAAAGGTCTACCAAGAATAATAGGACATGAAGGATTGCAATCTATACCAAGAACAATGAAATCTACGGGCACATAATTCCTATTGGCAACAATAAGAACATCATTAATCCTTCCCATAGGTTTCTTAATAGTGGAATCCGCAAGATGCAAATTTAAAGAACAATCATCAAGCTCATGGAACCCAAGCAAATCACACAAAGTTTTTGGGATAGTGGAGACACTTGCACCCAAATCACACAAAGCATAGCATTCATGATCTTTTATTTTTATTTTAATAGTAGGTTCCCACTCATCATAAAGCTTTCTAGGGATAGAAACTTCTAACTCAAGTTTTTCTTCATAAGATTGCATCAAAGCATCAACTATGTGTTTGGTGAAAGCTTTATTTTGACTATAGGCATGCGGAGAATTTAGTACGGATTGCAACAAGGAAATACAATCAATCAAAGAACAATTATCATAATTGAATCCCTTGAAATCCAAACTAGTGGGTTTCATCACTATGCAAAGTTTTAATCTCTTCACTCCCACTTTTAACAATTTTAGCATCAAGATTTAAAAGCTCCGAATCATTGGGACACCTTAAAGCAGAATCATCTCCAATCCTATCTTCAAGATTTATACTAGAAAACAAGGATCTAATGGGAGATACATCAATAACTTTCATATCTTCATCTTTCTTTTAATGATAACTAGAAGAACACGCTTTAATATAATTTTCTCTTTTAGCACGTGCTACTACTCGAGCTTGTGTTGTATTCCCTCGAAGAGGAAAGGGAGATGCAGCACAGTAGCGTAAGTATTTCCCTCGGTTTTTTAGAACCAAGGTGTCAATCCAGTAGGAGACCACGCGTGAGTCCCTCGCACCTGCACAAACAAATAAGAACTTCGCAGCCAACGCGATAAGGGGTTGTCAATCCCTTACGGTCACTTACGAAAGTGAGATCTGATAGAGATGATAGTTTATATTTTTGATATTTTTGATTTATAAGAACAGCAAATAAAATCGGTAAAAGTAAAGTAGATGTAGATTGATATGTTGAGAATAGACCCGGGGGCCATAGTGTTCTCTAGTGGCTTCTCTCATGATAGCGATATTCTACGGCGGGTAAACAAATTATTGTCGAGCAATTGATAGAAAAGCGAATAATTATGAGAATATCTAGGCATGATCATTGTATATAGGCATCACGTCCGAGACAAGTAGACCGACTCCTGCCTGCATCTACTACTATTACTCCACACATCGACCGCTATCCAGCATGCATCTAGTGTATTGAGTTCATAAGAACTAGTAACGCCTTAAGCAAGATGACATGATGTAGAGGGATAAACTCAAGCAATATGATATAAACCCCATCTTTTTATCCTCGATGGCAACAATACAATACGTGCCTTGCTTCCCCTACTGTCACTGGGAAAGGACACCGCAAGATTGAACCAAAAGCCAAGCACTTCTCCCATTGCAAGAACTATAGATCTAGTAGGCCAAACCAAACCAATAATTCAAAGAGACTTGCAAGGATATTATGAGCACACATAAAGAGTTCAGAGAAGAACCAAATATTTCTCCTAGATAATCTTGATCATAAACTCACAATTCATTGGATCTCGACAAACACACCGCAAAAAGAGATTACATCGAATAGATCTCCTCGAAGACCGAGAACTTTGTATTGAGATCTAGAGAGAGAGAAGAATCCATCTAGATACTAGCTATGGACCCGAAGGTCTCTGTTAAAATACTCACAACTCCTGGTGAGGGCGATGATGATGATGAAGAAGAACTCCGTGATGGATCCCCCTCTGGTGGAGCTCCGAAACAGGCTCCAAGATGGGATCTCATGGGAACAGAAGGTTACGGCGGTGGAATTAGGGTTTTCTCTCTGTTTTCGAAGGTTTCGGGGTACGTAGGCTTACATAGGAGGAAGGAGGACACCGAGGGACGCTCAAGGGGCCCACGAGGTAGGGGGCACGCCCTGGGCCGGGGGCGCGCCCCCACCCTCGTGGGCGCCTCGATGCTCCCCTGACGTGGTTCTCAAGTTCCCTGTGCGTGATTTTCTCCAAAAATATCTCTCGCGAAGGTTTCATTCCGTTTGGACTCTGTTTGATATTCTTTTTCTGCAAAACCCTGAAACAGTCAAAAAACAACAATCTGGACTGGGCCTTTGGGTTAGTAGGTTTGTCCCAAAAATGATATAAAAGTGTATGATAAAGCCCACTAAACATTCAAGACTTCATAAATAATAGCATGGAACAATCAAAAATTATACATACGTTGGAGACGTATCAGCACTCATCCTAGCGGTTCTTTCTTTGCATTCATCAATGGAAATTCTCATGGCTTTGAGAGACTCATTGATATCATTCTTAGGCGGGATTGATCTAAGTTTCAAAGAATCAACATCAAGAGTAATTCTATTCACACTTCTAGCCAATTCATCAATCTTAAGCAATTTCTCTTCAAGCATAGCATTGAAATTCTTTTGCGAGATCATAAACTCCTTAACACTAGTTTCAAATTCAGAAGGCATCTTTCCATAAGAGTTGTTGTAGGAATTACCATAATTATTAGAGGAATTACTAGGAAAGGGCCTAGGATTAAAGTTCCCTCTATAAGCATTGTTACCAAAATTGTTCCTACCAACAACATTCACATCCAAAGATTCATTGCTATTTTCAATCAAAGTGGACAAAGGCATATCATTAGGATCAGAAGAAGCACTCTTAGCAACAAATAATTTCATAAGTTCATCCATCTTTCCACTCAAAAAACTAATTTCATGCACTTTTTTACTAGTAGATCTTTCGGTGTGCCATTGGGAATAATTAACCATAATATTATCTAGGAGTTTGGTAGCTTCTCCTAAGGTAGTTTCCATGAAAGTGCCTCCTGCGGCCGAGCCTAAAAGATTTCTAGAAGCAAAATTCAAGCCAGCATAAAAGTTCTGAATAATCATCCATAGATTCAAACCATGTGTAGGGCAATTACGTAGCATTAATTTCATTCTCTCCCAAGCTTGTGCAACATGCTCATGATCTAGTTGCTTAAAATTCATAATATCGTTTCTAAGAGAGATGATCTTAGCAGGGGGAAATACTTAGAGATAAAAGCATCTTTGCACTTATTCCACGAATCAATACTATTTCTAGGCAAAGAGGAAAACCAAGTTTTAGCACGATCTCTAAGTGAAAACGGAAAAAACTTCAATTTAACAATATCGTTATCCGTATCCCTTTTCTTTTGCATATCACACAAATCAACAAAGTTGTTCAGATGGGTAGCGGCATCTTCACTAGGAAGGCCAGAGAATTGATCTTTCATGACAAGATTCAACAAAGCTGCATTGATCTCACAAGATTCAGCATCGGTAATAGGAGCAATCGGAGTGCTAATAAAACCATTATTGTTGGTATTGGAGAAGTCACACAATTTGGTATTGTTCTGAGCCATAGTGACAAGCAAGCAATCCAACACACACAAGCAAACAAGAAGCAAGCGAACGATAAACACACGGCAGAAGAAGGGCAAATAAAACGGCAAGGGTGATGTGAGGGAGAGGAAAACGAGAGGCAAAAAATGTAATGTGAAGGATAAGGGTTTGTGATAGGTACTTGGTATATGACTATTGCGTAAGCCTCCCCGGCAATGGCACCAGAAATTCTTCTTGCTACTTCTCGAGCATGCGTTGTATTCCCTCGAAGAGGAAAGGGAGATGCAGCACAGTAGCGTAAGTATTTCCCTCAGTTTTTTAGAACCAAGGTATCAATCCAGTAGGAGACCACCCGCAAGTCCCTCGCACCTGCACAAACAAATAAAAACTTCGCAGCCAACGCGATAAGGGGTTGTCAATCCCTTTACGGTCACTTACGAAAGTGAGATATGATAGAGATGATAGTTTATATTTTTGGTATTTTTGTTTATAAGAATAGAAAAATAAAAGTGGTAAAAGTAAAGTAGATGTAGATTGATATGTTGAGAATAGACCCGGGGGCCATAGTGTTCTCTAGTGGCTTCTCTCATGATAGCGATATTCTACGGCGGGTAAACAAATTACTATCGAGCAATTTATAGAAAAGCGAATAATTATGAGACTATCTAGGCATGATCATTGTATATAGGCATCACGTCCGAGACAAGTAGACCGACTCCTGCCTGCATCTACTACTATTACTCCACACATCGACCGCTATCCAGCATGCATCTAGTGTATTGAGTTCATAAGAACGTAGTAACGCCTTAAGCAAGATGACATGATGTAGAGGGATAAACTCAAGCAATATGATATAAACACCATCTTTTTATCCTCGATGGCAACAATACAATACGTGCCTTGCTGCCCCTACTGTCACTGGGAAAGGACACCGCAAGATTGAACCAAAAGCCAAGCACTTCTCCCATTGCAAGAACTATAGATCTAGTAGGCCAAACCAAACCAATAATTCAAAGAGACTTGCAAGGATATTATGAGCACACATAAAGAGTTCAGAGAAGAACCAAATATTTCTCCTAGATAATCTTGATCATAAACTCACAATTCATTGGATCTCGACAAACACACCGCAAAAAGAGATTACATCGAATAGATCTCCTCGAAGACCGAGAACTTTGTATTGAGATCTAGAGAGAGAGAAGAAGCCATCTAGATACTAGCTATGGACCCGAAGGTCTGTGGTAAACTACTCACAACTCATGGTGAGGGTGATGATGATGATGTAGAAGCACTCCGTGATGGATCCCCCCTCCGGCGGAGCTCCGGAACAGGCTCCAAGATGGGATCTCACGGGAACAGAAGGTTACGGCGGTGGAATTGGGGTTTTCTCTCTGTTCCTG
This sequence comes from Secale cereale, assembly GCA_902687465.1. Taxonomy (NCBI): domain Eukaryota; kingdom Viridiplantae; phylum Streptophyta; class Magnoliopsida; order Poales; family Poaceae; genus Secale; species Secale cereale. The sequence goes on from LR738710.1 coordinate 76,083,661, forward strand.
ATGGTTTCGGGGTACGTAGACTTATATAGGAGGAAGGAGGACACCGGGGGACGCTCGAGGGGCCCACGAGGCAGGGGCACGCCCTGGGAAGGGGGCGCGCCGCCCACCCTCGTGGGCACCTCATGGCTCCCCTTCCGTGGTTCTCAAGTATCCCGTGCGTGATTTTCTCCAAAAATATCTCTCCCAAAGGTTTCATTCCATTTGGACTCCGTTTGATATTCCTTTTCTGCAAAACCCTGAAACACGCGAAAAACAGCAATCTGGATTGGGCCTTTGCGCTAGTAGATTAGCCCCAAAAATAATATAAAAGTGTATGACAAAGCCCATTAAACATCCAGGACATCATAAATAATAGCATGGAACAATCAAAAATTATAGATACATTGGAGACGTATCAGGTACACTTTCCGAGGAAACAACCTCAGGTCCACAGTATCAATTATATTGGAAAAATTTCAACTATTACTATTGGAGGTTTTGAATTTCCTCTTCCTACTGTCAAGAAGACGTATGACATTCTTATTGTTGGGGACATACATATCCCCATTGAGGTAACCTAGAGTTATTCAAAAATTCTCCGGTTTCATGTTATTCGGAAAGAGTTTATTAACAAGACCTGATCAACCTTGTTAATGGATTCCTTTTGATGAGCATGGGATAGGTGAATCTAGATAGCACAACCTTCTGTACCCTCCTTTTACTTTCTGTTAATTAGGATAAATAAAGCAAAAATAGTATTTTCTGTCTATTTCCAGACTTATTCGTTCAATAAAAAATATCCCGAAAATACAAGTTCTCCAAATGCCCTGAAAATGAAATATAATTTTTTCTGGAATATTTGAGAATATATGGCACGGAACACACAGCGAGGGGAGCCAGCACCTGGCCACGAGGGTCCAGGGTGCGTCCCCCCTGCCAGGGCGCGCCCCCTGCCTCGTGGGCCCCACGTGGCCCCCCTCCACTTATTCCTCCACCCACACTCTTCTTCTTCCTCCCAAAAAATTCACCAACCAGCTCATACCCGAGTTCTAGCTCATCTTGCTACCATTTTCGATCTCCTTCCTCAAAGCACCATTCACCAAATGTTTGGGGAGATTGTTCCTTGGTATGTGACTCCTCCATTGGTCCAATTAGTTTTTGTTCTAGTGCTTTATTTATTGCAAATTTTTGCTGTTGTGGCGACCTTGTTCTTGAGCTTGCATGTTAAATTTCTTTGGTCCCAAGTAGTTCTAATGCATGCTATAGTCTCTAGGCACTTATAGGAGTTGTTGCTATCAATCTTGTTGAGTTTGGTTAACTTTTATTTTGAGTTACTCAAAATTTCAAAAAAAAATCAGAAAAAAGCATAGGAAAAACTTCCAAGGTGGTTCTTCAAGGAAGCAAGAACTGAGGCTCGCGTTTCGTGAGCCGGACGATGAACTACCGAGGGATGCTGACATGCGGCCTTGTGAATGGCCGTCAGATGACTTTATGGATCAGGTTGGCATCAAGGATGAATTTTACGCATATGTGCGCATTGCTGACCTCGAGGGCTTCATACAAGATAAATGCCCTCAATACCGTGGCTTAACTGATAGCATTGTGAGAAGGTTTAAATTTTCATCTTCACGTAATTCTCACACTGTCCTGTTTGACCTGTATGATAAATCTTACACCATGGACTTAGAGGATTTTAATGATGCTTGTAAGCTCCCACAATGGGGCAGTATGGGTGATCCTCGCAAATCTGAATTTAGAGAATTCCTTGCTAGTATCACAGTGGGGAAATCTAGAGAAATCACACGGGCCACCATAGGGAGCATCCATTTTACTGCTATTCATTACTTTGCTCTCTTTACTGGTAGATGCATAAATGGTAAAGATGAGGCTTATCACATGTGTGTCCCTGATCTCAGTGTTCTTAGGAGTGATGTACTAGGTGATAGACAATATAACTTGGGAGCCATTGTTGCACGTAGGCTACACCATAATGGTATGAATGGAGATTTATTTGGTGGGATTTATGCCACTCGCATAGCCCGCCGTCTTGGTGTGCCTGTGCACGAGAATGATGAACCTTTACCTCCTGCTCATTTAGATTGCCATGCTATGACTAGTCACCGGTTTATAGAGAGGGATGATCAATCCATCAAATATCGATTAATCTTTAACAGGCAGCAGGCCATCCCTATTGTTCTTCCTGCCCCTACCTTGTTTGACTTTCAGGCAAAAGGGAGATACACTATAACTATGGAGGAGGCAAATGCGTATTATAATATGACAGAAGCAACCCGCCTTCAAGCTACAGCTCAGCATGTGGTAGCTGTTGCATCTAAGTACAACCCCAACTACGACATTGGATATCAGTCAGGCCAATACTGGCCATAGACCAACTTAGGCCAAAAGCCAAAGCTTGGGGGAGTACGTGTTTCTCACCGACTTTACATTCATGTTCACACTTATTCTAGTTGTCGGTGCTCACACTCTTTCACTGTACCATCCATGTTTAGTTTCATTTCTTTTTCCTAGTCTTTTCCTTGTGTGTTAGAAGAACCTTAAGAAAAACAAAAAAATATTAGTCGTAGTTTCTAGCTAGTTTACTTTCCTTGTAGTAGTAACTAAAAGAAAACCCAAAAAGATTTCCCGTTCTTCTTTTGCTTGTTGGGAGCTTTCCCGTGTAAATAGTTTCTTTTCTTTTCTTTGGGGGTCAAGAGTAGAAGACCATGATTAAAATGCTTAGTGGCTCTCATATGCTTTATTGTTGATTTAGCCTTGAGCCATATTACCTTGTCTTCCCTCTTGTATTAAATGCCTGCAAATTCTAGCTTAGTCCAATGCACATGCACTATTATTATTATCCACACCATTCGGTCGTGCGAGTGAAAGGCAATAAGGATGATATATGATGAACTAATTGAGATGAGAAAAGCTGGTATGAACTCGAACTCTCTTGTTTTTGTAAATATGATAGTTCATCGTTCCTGATTCAGCTTGTTATGAATGAAACATGCTTGCAATGACAATTAGAGATCATAGCTGCTATGCCACGCTTAATTAGCTGAGAGTTTATAATGGTCTATCTTGTGTGCCAACATGATATTAAAATGGTTGTGATGTGGTATTATGGGGTGGTATCCTCCTTTGAACGATTCACGTGGTCTGACTTGGCACATGTTCACGCATGTAGTTGAAACAAATCAACATAGCCTCCACGATATTTATGTTCATGGTGATTTATATCCTACTCATGCTTGCACTCATTGTTGATTAATTTTAATGCATGTTCATGACCGTTGTTGCTCTTTAGCTGGTCGCTTCCCAGTCTCTTTCTAGCCTTCACATGTACTAAGCGGGAATACTGCTTGTGCATCCACTTCCATAAACCCCAAAGTTATTCCATATGAGTCCACCATACCTTCCTATATGCGGTATTTACCTGCCGTTCCAAGTAAATTTGTATGGGCCAAACTCTAAACCTTCAAATGAAATTCTGTTTTGTATGCTCGAATAGCTCATGTATCAACTAGGGTTGTCTATATCTTCCATGCTAGGTGGGTTATTCTCCCGATGAGTGGACTCCACTCATCATTCACGAGAAAATGGCTGGTAACCGGGATGCCCAGTCCCATGCTCAAAATCATAATAATTAAACAAAACTTCCCCATGGTTGTTGCTGGTTTGGACGGTACCCGTTGTTTCGGGCTATCCGTGGAGTGTGCTTGTTGGTGGTTGGGGGAGTATAAACTTTACCATTCTGTTTGGGAACCGCCTATAATGTGCGTAGCATGGGAGATATCAAGATTCTTGGTTGTTATGTTGACAATAAAAGTATACCGCTCAAAATGTTATTCATCTCTATTTAAAAATCGAGCTCTGACACCTCTACAAATCACTGCTTCCCTCTGCGAAGGGCCTATCTATTTACTTTTACGCAGAGTCGGCATCCTCTTATCAAAGAGCACCAGTAGGAGAGCACCTCTGTCATTTGCATGTATTACTATTGAGTATGATCATGACTGGATCTCTTTTGCCATGAATTACAATGTCTAGTCAGTCCTTGATCTTTAAAGGTGCTCTGCATTTATGTTTTGCGGTCTCAGGAAGGGCTAGCAAGATACCAACTTGTTATATCATATCATGATTGTTTTGAGAAAGTGTTGTCATCCGAGGTTTATTATTATTGCTCGCTAGTTGATTATGCCATTGATGTGAGTAGACTTGAGACCTGAAAGTTATTGTGAATGTGGTTAGTTCATGATCTTGCTGAAAACCTGAATGCTGGCTTACATATTTACAACAACAAGAGCAAACAGAGTTTGTCAAAGTTTTTCTTTATCACTTACAGTTTATCAACTGAATTGCTTGAGGACAAGCAAATGTTTAAGCTTGGGGGAGTTGATACGTCTCCAACGTATCTACTTTTCCAAACACTTTTGCCCTTGTTTTGGACTCTAACTTGCATGATTTGAATGGAACTAACCCGGACTGACGCTGTTTTCAGCAGAATTGCCATGGTGTTGTTTTTGTGTAGAAATAAAAAGTTCTCGGAATGTCCTGAAAATCCACGGAGATTTATTTAGGAAAATATAAAAAATACCTGCTAGAAGATCCACACCAGGGGGCCCACACCCTGTCCACGAGGGTGGAGGGAGCCTCCCCCTAGGGCGCGCCCCTGCCTCGTGGGCCCCCTGGTGCTCCACCGATGTATCCCCAGATCCTATATATTCACTTTCGGGAGAGAGAAAAATCATAGAGGGAGAATTGTCGTGTTTTACGAGACAGAGCCGCCGCCAAGCCCTAATCTCTCTCGGGAGGGCTAATCTGGAGTCCATTCGGGGCTCCGGAGAGTGGAGATCGTCGCCATCGTCATCATCAACCTTCCTCCATCACCAATTCCATGATGCTCACCGCCGTGCGTGAGTAATTCCATCGTAGGCTTGCTGGACGGTGATGGGTTGGATGGGATCTATCATGTAATCGAGTTAGTTTTGTTAGGGTTTGATCCCTAGTATCCACTATGTTCTGAGATTGATGTTGCTATGACTTTGCTATGCTTAATGCTTGTCACTAGGGCCCGAGTGCCATGATTTCAGATTTGAACCTATTATGTTTTCATGAATATGTGTGTGTTCTTGATCCTATCTTGCAAGTCTATAGTCACCTACTATGTGTTATGATACGGCAACCCCGAAGTGACAATAATCGGGACCACTCCCGGTGATGACCTTAGTTTGAGGAGTTCATATATTCACTATGTGTTAATGCTTTGGTCCGGTACTCTATTAAAAGGAGGCCTTAATATCCCTTAGTTTCCAATAGGACCCCGCTGCCACGGGAGGGTAGGACAAAAGATGCCATGCAAGTTCTTTTCCATAAGCACGTATGACTATATTCGGAATACATGCCTACATTGCATTGATGAACTGGAGCTAGTTCTGTGTCACCCTAGGTTATAACTTCTACATGATGAATTGCATCCGACATAATTTCCCATCACCGATACAATGCCTGCGAGCTTTTCACATACTGCTTGTTGCTTATTTACTTTTCCGCTTCTACTATTACAAAAACTACAAAAACACTATGATGTCTACTACGCACCCTTCTTCTTGTAAACGTTGTTGGGCCTCCAAGTGCAGAGGTTTGTAGGACAGTAGCAAATTTCCCTCAAGTGGATGACCTAAGGTTTATCAATCAGTGGGAGGTGTAGGATGAAGATGGTCTCTCTCAAGCAACCATGCAACCAAATAACAAAGAGTCTCTTGTGTCCCCAACACACTCAATACAATGGTAAATTGTATAGGTGCACTAGTTCGGCGAAGAGATGGTGATACAAGTGCAGGATGGAGGTAGATATTGGTTTTTGTAAACTGAAAATATAAAAACAGCAAGGTAACTAGTGGTAAACGTGAGCATAAACGGTGTTGCAATGATAGTAGAGAAGGCCTAGGGTTCATACTTTCACTAGTGTAAGTTCTCTCTACAAGGATAACATAATTGGATCATATTACTAGCCCTCAACATGCAACAAAAAGTCACTCCAAAGTCACTAATAGCGGAGAACAAACGAAGAGATTATGGTAGGGTACGAAACCACCTCAAAGCTATTCTTTCTGATCGATCTATTCAAGAGCCCGTATTAACGTTCAATCTATCATAGAGTTCGTACTAGAATAACACGTTAAGACACAAATCAATCAAAACCCTAATGTCACCAAGATACTCCATTGTCACCTCAAGTATCCGTGGGCATGATTATACGATATGCATCACACAATCTCAGAAACATCTATTCAACCAACACATAGAACTTCAAAGAGTGCCCCAAAGTTTCTATCGGAAAGTCAAGACGAAAACGTGTGCCAACCCCTATGCATAGGTTCCCAAGGTCATGAACCCGCAAGTTGATCACCAAAACATACATCAAGTGGATCACATGATATCCCATTGTCACCACAAATAAACACGTGCAAGACATACATCAAGTGTTCTCAAATCCTTAAAGACTCAATCCGATAAGATAACTTCAAAGGGAAAACTCAATCCATTAGAAGAGAGTAGAGGGGGAGAAGAAGATCCAACTAGAATAGCAAAGCTCGCGATACATCAAGATCGTGCCATCTCAAGAACACGAGAGAGAGATCAAACACATAGCTACTGGTACATACCCTCAGCCTCGAGGGTGGACTACTTCCTCCTCGTCATGGAGAGCGCCGGGATGATGAAGATAGCCACTGGAGAGAGATTCCCCCCCTCCGGCGGGGTGCCAGAACGGGTGTAGATTGGTTTTCGGTGGCTATAGAGGCTTTCGGTGGCGGAACTCCCGATCTAGGTTAATTTCTAGAGGTTCAAGTATTTATAGGAATTTTTGGAGTCGGGGCCAAGTAAAGGGGAGCTACGGGCCGTCCTCGAGATAGGGGGGCGCGCCCCCTACCCAGGGTGTGGGCCCCACCCTCGAGGGCAGCCCGTGGCTCTCCTGGCCCAACTCTTTTGCTTCGGGGGCTTCTTTGGTCCAGAAAAAATCGTCAAAAATTGGCTCGTCAATTGGACTCCGTTTGATTTTCCTTTTCTGCGAAACCCTAAAACAGGAGAAAAACAGAAACTGGCACTGGGCTCTGGGTTAATAGGTTAGTCCCAAAAATCATATAAAAGTATATAATAAAGCCCATTAAACATCCTAGAAGGATGATATAATAGCATGGAACAATCAAAAATTATAGATACGTTGGAGACGTATCAGCATCCCCAAGCTTAATTCCTGCTCGTCCTCGAGTAGGTAAATGATAAAGAAAGAATTTTTGATGTGGAATGCTACCCAACATAATTCTCAATGTAATTTTCTTTATTGTGCATGAATGTTCAGATCCGAAAGATTCAATATAAAAGTCTATATTGACATAAGAAATAATAATACTTCAAGCATACTAACAAAGCAATCATGTCTTCTCAAAATACTATGGCTAAAGAAAGTTATCCCTACAAAATCATATAGTCTGGTTATGCTCCCTCTTCATCACACAAAATACTCATATCATGCACAACCCTGGTTTCAGCCAAGCACTTGTTTTCGTACTCTATTCTTTCAAACATTTCAACTTTCACGCAATACATGAGCGTGAGCCATGGATATAGCACTATGGGTGGATTAGAATGGTGGTTGTGGAGAAGACAAAAAAGGAGGGAGATACTCTCACATCGACTTGGTATATCAACGGGCTATGGAGATGCCCATCAATAGATATCAATGTGAGTGAGTAGGGATTTCCATGCAACGGATGCGCTTAGAGCTATAAATGTATGAAAACTCAACAAAAGAAACTAAGTTGGTGTGCATCCAACTTGCTTGCTCACGAAGACCTAGGGCATTTGAGGAAGCCCATCGTTGGAATATACAAGCCAAGTTCTATAATAAAAATTCCCACTAGTATATGAAAGTGACTAAACATGAGACTCTCTATCATGAAGAACATGGTGCTACTTTGAAGAACAAGTGTGGAAAAAGATAGTAGCATTCTCCCTTCTCTCTTTTCTCTCATTTTTTGGAGGGGCTTCTCCTTTTTTTTAGCCCCTCTCTATTTTTTTGGGCCATCTTTTTTTTTGGCCTTTATCTCTTTTCTTGATATTTTTTTTGTTTCCTCACACGGGACAATGCTCTAATAATGATGATCATCACACTTTTATTGATTTACAACTCGATATTACAACTCGATACTACAACAAAGTATGACTCTATATGAATGCCTTCGGCGGCGTACCGGGATGTGCAATGAATCAAGAGTGACATGTATGAAAGATTATGCATGGTGGCCTTGCCACAAATAGGATGTGAACTACATGATCATGCATGGCAATATGACAATATGAAGCGTGTCATATGAACGGAACGGTGGAAAGTTGCATGGGAATATATCTCGGAATGGCTATGGAAATGCCAAGATAGGTAGGTATGGTGGCTGTTTTGAGGAATATATATGGTGGCTGTTTTGAGGGAGGATATATAGTGGGTGTATGGTACCGACGAAAGTTGCGCGGTACAAGAGAGGCTAGCAATGGTGGAAGGGTGAGAGTGCGTATAATCCATGGACTCAACATTAGTCATAAGAACTCATATACTTATTGCAAAAATCTACGAGTCATCAAAACAAAGCAATCAATGCATGCTCCTAGGGGGGAGGTTGGTAGGAGTTAACCATCGCGCGCCCCCGACCTCCACACAAAGGTTGACACTTTACAAATATCTCATGCTCTAACTTCGTCACATAGCGGTTCACCATACGTGCATGCTATGGGAATCACTAACCTTAACACAAGTATTTCTCAATTTCATAATAACTCCACTAGCAGAACTCTAATATCACTATCCTCATATCTCAAAACAATTATCAAGCATCCAACATCTCATCATATTCAATGCACTTAGTGTGATTTTTTTTCTACATTGACATTTGTCAGGACCGGTCCTTCAGTAAAACAATTACCGGAAGACCGACCTTTATATTAAACCAGCGAGGAAGAATATTTCTTGCTGGTAGACAATTCCTTGATACAGGATTCCAGTACACTGAATATTATACAAGGTTGAGCTGGGGTTGCTCGACAATTTTATTACAAGCGCGCCAATATATTACATAAAGGCGGGTATGACACAAGGCAGGGCGGCATACTACTAACTCGTAATAAAAGGTGGTGGTTATGTCACAATGAAGTGGGTGACGCGACTCCAATATAATACAGTTCATCGAGTGTCGGAGTGAGACCCGATGAATTTATTTGGTGGTAGGCGGAAGCGGTTATAAAACAGTGATCAACTCTAGGATCGCAAGAGACTGACTGGGACTCCACTAGACGTCGGACTCGCTATCGAACTCTTCATCCATGAGATCGCCTTCGTCCACATCTGGCCAAATCAACAAGCCAGGTGAGTACTTTGAATGTACTCGCAAGACAGTTCGGACTTAAGATATAATAAATGCCAACATGATGCATGTGAGTATTCCAACAAAAATGCGACCGGATAAAAATATTAGTGTGATGTATGCAACAATAGAAATCGGGCGGTAATCCTCCCGAAATCCATAAGATAAAAAGAAGGAGACTAATCGAGTGTCTGAGTGACGCCTCGTGAGAAAATAATAAATGAAAGCAGGCCACAGTCGGGCGTCTGAGCGACACCACATCAAGGGCTTATAGAAAAAATAAATAACAAGAATGCCTCAGTCGGACGTCTGAGCGACATCGCATAAAGGGCTTATAAATAAAAAGAATGCCACAGTCGGACGTCTGAGCGACATCACATAAAGGGCTTATAAATAAGAAGAATGCCACAGTCGGACGTCTGAGCGACATCGCATAAAGGGCTTAAAAGAGTGCCATAGTCGGACGTTTGTGCGACATCACATAAAGGGCTTATAAATAACAAGAATGCCACAGTCGGACGTCTGAGCGACATCACATAAAGGGCTTATAAATAAAAAGAATGCCACAGTCGGACGTCTGAGCGACATCGCATAAAGGGCTTATAAATAAAAAAGAATGCCACGGTCGGACGTCTGAGCGACATCACATAAAGGGCTTATATAACAATAGTATAACGATGAAATACTTCAGGAAGTAAATCGGTACAGAGATAATTGGTGAGTTCATCTACCAAATGAACTTGACGAAATCACTACTCTTGTTACCATCAAGAATTTACTAGAGACGGTCACCCGGTTGACACGAAGATTGACCCTAGGCCATAAACATGGCTACTTGAAGGATTTAACTCTGCAGAGCTTGTACTATTAACTCATAGCCAACGGATTCTACTAGCCACGGGAACTAGTTCCGTCTATGGTGTTTTAGTAGAAACCCAACTAACCAGTACACACCCATTTCACATCCTGCTGTCCGGAATCACCCGCGACAACGTTCACGAAAAACCTTAAGACGGGGAGGCTACAACCTCGAATAGCATGGGATCAAATTTATATATGCGCGCTCTAAGGGGTGCCCCCCTCTCGGTCCCAACCGGAAACACCCATGCCCCCTGACCGGATGATGGGCTTTAATCCAGGGCCATGGAACCCTCATCCCGGCCCCTCTACTTGGTGTGTACTCGGGAAGTGGTTTACAACTGACTAGACCGCAATCTTAACAGACGGCCTATGATAGTACCAAAAAGGAGATGAACGGAATCACGACATGATCTCCGTTGATACTAAGTTAACCAACTACTGGCATGCTCCAACAATACTAGCATTCCACCCACCATGTCACCACATGATCGAGGTGGTTCAAACATTATCATTCGGGGCTCACCCGAAGCTTGCCTGCATGAAATATAACCATACACAATTGCTTATATGACCATGCTTTTGAGAAGAACTACTCGAGCAAACATGCAACACACTCATCATATCAAAGGTTCAAACATGCTTGCCTGGTTCGGAGTAGTCGGAGTCTAACTCGGTGAGGTTCGCGGCTCCGTCGCGTCCTTCGGTATCTACGTATTCAAACAAATGGGTGCTAACATAAATACCGCGTGTGCAAATAAAGTTGCTCCAAAAAAATTCACATAAATATGACAAAAAACTAGACAGAAAACTAAAGAGGACAGAAAAAGAATCAACTCAAAATCATCTTTAGTTAAAAAGATATTAGAGTTTTTGTCCAGGGACTCATCTGTAATGAAACAGAAAAATTCCAGGGGCAAGAATAGAAAACAGAAAAGCGAACCGGTACGCAGTACGCCAACCGAAGAAGGAAACGTACTTCGCCCGAAGGCGCTTTCCAGAAAAACGGTTCGGGGGAGAGGTGAGAGGCTGACGAGGGGTCCCACTCGCCGGGTTTGAACTCTGAGACAGAGTCGCGCCGGCGCCAGGTGCTGCGGTGGTCGCCGGCGCCGATCCACGGCGAGCTAGGGGGAGAAAAGGGTATGTACGGCTTCCTGGTGTTCTTCCGCGTCGATTGGTGGTGGAGTTGAGCGTCGGCGAGCCCCACGTCGACGGCGACCCTGTTTCCGGCGGACAACGGCTCGGGTGGTCGTGGGCCTCGTCGGAGAGGATCTCTGGGGTCAAATTGGAATGGGGGTTAGGCTTAGGTAGGTGCCAGGGTGCTACGCTCGAGTCCACGGCAGCGGAGAAGCTCTCACCGGAGAGAACGCTGCTGGAGCCCGAGGCGGACGGAGTTGGCCGGAGTTGGGGAAGAAGGGCCCCTCGAGGCTCTTCCAGAGGCTGGGCGCGGTCTAGGGAGATGGTGGAGGTGTGCGGGCTCGAGAACGAGCTCGGGGGTGCTTTATATAGCCGGCCCGAGGCGATTGCCGTGAACGGGATAAGTCCGGCGAGTGGTTACGGCGATGCAGTGGCTGGACGGCGGGTTTAGGGGCTTGAGCATCAACTAGGAAGTGCACTGGTTCCATTCCCGTGCCTACCTCAGCAGGGGAAAGATGATTACGGGCTGCCCTCGACGGAACGGCCGTGCGGCACGTCGGCAGCAGAAAACGTGCTCTGCGCGCGCCAGGCCACGGCGACGGTGCTGCAGGCGTGCGCTGGCAGTGGAGATGGCCACGCAGAGCGCTGGGGTGATTTGGGCGGTGCCAAACGGCGTCGAGCCGCGGGGTGACTTCTGCCAGCCGCCACGGGCGGTTCTGTTGCCGTGGAAGTCGCCGGCGTGGTCGGGCCAGAGCGCCACCGATGCCCAGAAGCAGCCAAGCGAGCGTGCGGCGCGTTGGATAAGCAGCAGGTGCAGTGTGCATCGATCCAAGGCAGGCACTGGCGAGATTGTCGCTGTGGTTCTGACGAACTGACGAACTGCCGAACTGCACCGTCGACAGCTTCAGTTAGCAGTTTCTGAACCTGACAGCACAGTGCATGCTAGGTGTTTGATGAAATGATTCTGGCATGAGGGAAATGTTTCTGGGGCTGATTTTTGGTGGAGTGGCCTCCTGATGTATCTAGAGGCTGCCTGATTTTTCACAGAATTTTTAGAAGAAGATAAATATGAATTTCACCAAAATTTGCAAATCTGGTCCAAACTTGCATCAGGTGAAATTTGAAAATTTTGAACTGTGGACCAGTGAAACAAGATGGATCTAGGTTGTGGGTACTAAGGACTAACTAGGGGAGTTAGTTTGGAAACAAACAACAAGATGGACATGGTGGTTCCTTTGTAAATCACCAAGGTCCACTATAAAAGACAGAAATAGTTTTTGGAGTATAATATATAGAGGAAAAATCCCAATAAGGTCAAAACTTACTGGAATTGATAAGAGACTTGTCCTAAGGTGTGAAGAGGGTCTTGGAGAGAAATATTTCTGTTGGGGTCATGGCAAGATGAAGGTTGGAGGGGAAGATAAGTCCAAGGTCAAACCTGAGAGGTTTAAAACAAGAAGGGGAGAATTCAAACAACCTCTTTTAAAACTCAACTTGTGCTTGAGCCAACACAAGAGAAAAATCTTCAAGATCAAAAACCAAGCTTGAGAAAACACATAAACTTTGGCCAGAAGAGATTTTAGAAGGGTCTTAAGAAAAGATCAAACAACCCCCTTCCAAAAGGCCAAAAGTTTGGAAGAAAAACCAAACTCAAAAATTTGGGGTGTTACAACATTGGATGTCTATCATGTGAAGACTAGTTTCTTTAGCCTAAGCACATTACCATGCTGTTTTAATAGACTCTCAAATGGATATAAGTGAAGCACTAGAGCAAACAACAAACTACTACGAAAGATATAAGTGAAGATCAATGAGTAGTTGAATAATTATGTAACTATGTGAAGACTCTCTAACATTTAAGAACTTCAGATCTTGGGATATTATTCAAACAGTAAGAAAAACAAAATAAATTAAATTGACGCTCTAAGCAAAACACATATCATGTGGTGAATAAAAATATAGCTCCGAGTATAGTTACCAATAGATGAAGACGAAAGAGGGGATGCCTTCCCGGGGCATCCCCAAGCTTAGGCCTTTGCTACTCCTTGTTCCATACACTAGTAGAAAAAGGGCCATTTATCCCGATTCGTAAGGGCCATTAGTCCCGGTTGGGGAACCGGGACTAAATGATCGATACAAATGCCCTTGACCATTAGTCCCGGTTCTTATACCAACCGGGACAGATGGTGTTCCACGTGGCCACTGCGGCTTGCCCAGGCAGGGGGGCCTTTTGTCCCGGTTGGTAGCACCAACCAGGACAAATAAGCTTCCACGCGTCAGCAGTTCAGTGGCTCGGGTTTTTGTTTTTTTTTTAAGGGGGGAGGG
>LR738710.1:76097404-76128775 GCA_902687465.1 Secale cereale
GGGGGGAGGGGGTTTGGGGGGTTTGGGGGGTTTTGTAGGGTTAATTTAGGGGTTTCATATATTGTGTTAGCCCGCTAATAGAGAGAAGTGTCCTCTCTTATCTACGTGCTTGGTCGACGCTATGTTCTATATATATACGTATAGATCGGAGGACTCGACACGCTAGCTAGTAAGAAAATGAAGGAAACCATTAAGTACAGAAGATCGACCTCTCTCCTTCTTCGAGAGAGATAGGTCGAACAACAAGTTTTCGTATATCTATATGATTCTACTGGCTGCATACATACAATATAAGATCTCTTACTACAATTCCCTAACATTTTATATCATATTCCATATGGAATTCTCCGGCTTTATTGATGACGTGATCAAGAAAGAATCCCGCCAATTCCTCTTGAATTGCCCGTATGCGATCATGTGGTAGGAGTTCATCCCGCATCTGCCACATCTAATTTGAAGAAGGGGGTCAATATATATATATATATATATATATATATATATATATATATATATATGAATTAAACTCAATAGAAATGATGGTAATAAAATAAAATTGTGAATATTTTTGCTTACACACCTCAAATTGTCTTTTAGAGTAGCCTCGCCTATTCTTGGCTGTTGCGTCATAGAAGAACTCGCAGACGTAGTATCCACAGTAATTATTCCCGGCTTCCTGCCACAAGCACTTTACAAGAAATAAAGGTCAATCAAACTGATAATGAAGCATTATAAAGGCATTGATGAAAGTATAGCTAGAGTCAACGGGAGATGCGCAGAACTAGCTAGCTAGGAGTACTTACTTTCGGGTAAATCCATCGCAGTTGCCGCGGCATTGCCGGAACTTTTTTGGTGAATTCTTTCCAGAACCTGCGAGACAAAGAAAAGAATTACTTTATATCAGGAAAATGAACAAAGTTGCCGATATGGTGTGGTAATGATCGATTGAACTTACTTGTTGAGCATTTTAGACATGTCCACATACTCCTCGGGATCTTTTCGTCTCGAGTCTAAGACGGTTACTAGTCCCTCCTCAAGCTTAATCTCTATGAGAATATAGTGGAAACTGCGCACGCATGCATACAACTCATCAATTACATTAATTACTATAAGCTCGAGTAATATATAATTAAGGGAAACCGAATATGCACAAGACAGTAACACTCAATTGAAGTTGTAAGGAAAGAGTATTTTATCTTTGTTTTGATTTACTATCAACGATTGTAGCAAGTTGGCCTCGGCTTCTTTGGCATGATCTTTTACCTGATATTCATCTATGAGATTTGTGTTAATGAAGCCAATATCGTAGATATCAGCTTTTCTACATTCGACGATCTTCAACCTGCATAATATAGTGAGGATAATTATATATACTTGCAATGAAGTATACTTGCAATATGAAGAGTTGAGCTATATATAGAGACTTAATTGATGACAGAACTAGTACTTACAGACAGTAGCAAGTGATCGATGGTTTATCGAGGGCCTTCTGATTGAAAAACTGGAAGAACTCCTCAAATTAATAGACAACAGATCAATTCCAACGAGGTCGTGCTCCTCTGTAACTTTCAGCATCAGAGTATCCTGGCCACCAGAGTCTCTGTAGGTTTCCATGTACCAGTCATGCAATCTTCGCATCATCGTGGTTAGAGTTCTGGGATCTTTGGCGAGAGGCTTCCTGTACTGGTATTTGTGATCATCCACCTCTAACACATCAGGAAGTAAATCACCGGGCACGTAATCTGCAAGATTGGTACCGGGCGCCATCCCCGGATGATGAGGGACGATGTCGCTAGGCACCTTGAGCGGGGGCATGATTGGTTCTCTTGTTCGCTGAGCTGGGGAATTTGTTTCCCACATTTTTTTTGTGCTAACCTTTGATCACTGCAAGTACTTCCCAACCGCGATGCTTCGACATATGACTTTTGAATAATGCGCTCATAGTTGCTTTTCGGCGGAGACGGTGGTGGTTTCTTCAGGGCATCAATAGTGCACTTCGCTCTCGCCGGATCTATCTTCTGCTTTGGAGGTACAGGTTTCTTTGCAAAAAAGTCCTTCACTTCGGCTTTACAGATCCCCGCGTTCTCCTCGTCGGTCCTCTTGTATGGTAACTTCTCTGATGGCCTGAGAGATGGACCGTATCTGTTTTGCCTCCTGCCTCTGGTTGTACTGCTAGACGCTTGAGCAGTCCCAGCGGCTGCCTTCTTTTGTTGCTTACGAGGCGGAGGAGGAGGCGGGGTGCTACCACGCGTCGGAGCAGCCGGAGCGTCGGCGACTCTCTTCACGCCTTGCTGATGAGGCGGATGAGGAGGCGGGTTGCTCGGACGCGCCGGCGCAGGCGGAGGAGGAGGCGGGCTGCTCGAACGCGCCGGCGCAGGCGGAGTGCCGCCACACGCCAGATCACCCGGAGAAGGAGATGGAGTGCGCTGATCCCTTGCCGAAGGAGGAGGCGGAGGAGGAGGTGGAGTGCGCTGACTCGTCGGAGGCGTCCTATTCACAAGGTTGATGAGGTCCTTCCGCCATAGGCATGGAGTCTTCAGAGAAGAACCCAGTCGAGTCTCCCCTTCACCGGTAGGGTGGTCAAGCTTGAGATCCTCAAACCCCTCCGTTATTTGATCCACCATGACCCTAGCATATCCTTCTGGAATCGGACGACGGTGAAAAGTTGCGCCGGGTTCCGAAGGATAAACAGAGCCTACAGCCGCCTTGACTTTGAATTGCATCCATTGCGTCATAAGGTGGCAATGTTGAGACTCCATGATAGCATCCACGGGGTAGCTAGCAGCTGGAGCATCCAAGACAGGCTCCTCACGTAGCTCGGTGGAAGCAACGTTGCTTTTCCGCTGAGATGGCGGGGTAGCTTCGACAAGCTGCTTGCTGCGAGATTCTTCTCGTTTCTCCTCTAGCGCTTTTACTCTTGCGTGCAGCGCCTACAAAGTGGTCTCATCCACTTTCTTCTTCCTCTCCCGGCATTTGTAACCGCGTGCGTCGGGAAACCCGGCCTTCCACGAAAGAGAGCCTCGCGTGCCTCCTGTCCGTCCAGGGTGCTCAGGATTCCTGAGGGCCATTGTGAGCTCGTCGTTCTCTCTGTCGGGAACGAACGTCCCTTGCTGCGCTGCTTCGATATAGAACTGAAGCTTCCTGATGGGTATTGCAAGTTGCTCCTTCGTCCAAATGCACTTCCCTATTACAGGGTCCAAGGTTCCCCCAACTCCAAAGAACCAAGTCCTTGAACAGTCTGGCCAGTGTAATGTCTATGGTTCGATCCCTTTAGCAATCAGGTCATTCTCGGCCTTGTCCCACAACGGCCGGGCTTTGAGGTAGCCACCTGACCCCGTGCGATGGTGATACAGCTTCTTCGCATTATTTTTCTTGTTTCTCTCTGACATCTGCTTACTCTTTTCTGATTTCTTGTGGGCCAAAAATGCGTCCCAGTGATCTCTGATCTTCTCAAACCGGCCGGTGAATTCTGGAGACTTCTTTTTTTCGACAAACTTTGCATTCAGCTCATTCTTCCACCTCCTGAATAGCTCCCCCATCTTCTTAAGAGCGGCCGCCTTGACCAAATCCTCTATAACTGGCTTCTCCGGATCCTCCTCTAGCGGTAGAGTGAAATTGGACTTCAGCGCGGTCCAAAGATCATTTTTCTGCATATCGTTGACATAAGACACATGAGGGTCTTTGTTCTTAGGCTTGTACCATAGGTGGATGCTGATCGGGATCATGTCCCTAACAACAACCCCGCATTGAGCCCTAAATGCGTCCTTGGCCTTGCTGGGTTGACTCGGTAGGCCATCGCGCCCGATTTCTTCTATGATGAACTTTTCATCCTAGCGCAACCTTTTCTTCGGGCCTCGTGTCTTTACCGAACTTTGGCTCGATCTGGAGGGCTAGAAAAGAAGAAAGAAGAGAGTTAATACGTGTACATATATACCAAAACAATCAATGCATCAATTAGCTATAGTGTCAGCACATGCTTAATGAATACATATATACCTGGCCGGACTCCGTTCGGTCACCGGAGCCGTCATCACCGTGTCCTTCTTCCACCGTCAATCGGTCACCGGAGACATCATAATCATGTGTTTCCTTCTCCATTGGATCACCGGAGCCTTCACAATCATGTGTTTCCTCCTCCATTGGATCACCGGAGCCTTCATAATCATTATGTGTTATCTCCTCCATTGGATCACCGTAGCCTACTTCTTCATCACCATGTCCTTCCAAATGACCATCGTAGTCGACATTCATATACAATTCGACAGCAGCTCCGTCTGCGATTATGTCCCCCAACACCTGTTTCGCTACCTTGTCTCGTCCTATGTCCATAGTTTCTGCAAATATTACGACATGGCAATTATTATACAAACATGATAGAACGGATATATTAGTGGCCTCGACGCTTCTCTAGGGTTTGTGGTGGCCTCGGCGACCCTCGACCCCCTCGACCCTCGAACCCTCATGTCAAAGTTATCGAGGAGGGGGTATATCGACAAAATTGACCAATCGACGACACTCGAACCCTCGACCCTTGAACCCTCGGCCCCTCGACGACCCTCGAACCCTCGACCCTCCACCCCTCGGCGACCCCTCGACCCCTCGGTGACCCTCGACCTCCTCGAACCCTCGACCCTCGAACCCTCAGCAACCCTCGACCCCTTGGCTACCCCTCCCCCCCCCCTCATGTCGAAGTTATCGGGGAGGGGGTATATATATATCGAGAACGACGACATATACGTAGAAAAAAATGTTAAAGGGTAGGGGGTAGATATCGATCGACCCCCCTCATGTCGAAGTTATCAGGCAGGGGTATATCGACAAAATTACATCATCATATATCATCGAATAAAATTACATCATCATCATCATATATTATACATATAAAAACTTATTTATTTCTCCTCTTCTCCTTTTTCTTTTCCTTCTTCCTAACCTAAACATAAACTAAAATAATCCTAAAACTAAACGCAACTTCTCCTCCTCATTTTTTTTCTTCTTCTTCTTTTTTTTCATCCTAAAACTATATGAACAAAATTACAACAGACAAAACCATAAAAATTACATATGGACATAATCTTTGCATATGAACATACAAACATTTGCATATTCTACAATAATATCACCAAAAAAATCTATGAACAGAAAAAAATTCTAACTTTTGCATACATACATATATACATTATATATATATGAAAAAAATGATATGAACAAAAAAATTAATACACATTATATGAAGAAAAAAATGAAAAATTGCCCGAACAGCTGTGGCAGCGGCGGCTCACATTGGGGGCGGCGACGACGAAGATGGTGGGGGGCGCGGGCCGGAGCAGGGGCCGGCGTGGCGAGGGCAGGGGCCGCGACGTGCGGACGGCGACGCGGGGCGGTGACGGTGTCGGGGCGGCGACGGCGTCGGGGCGACGCGGGGCGGTGATGGCGTCGGGGCGGCGCGGGACGGCGTCGGGGCGGCGCGGGACGGCGTCGGAAGCAGGGCGATGACGGCGACGGCGAGGCAGAGGGGCAGCCTGGCGGCGGCGTCGGGATGGGGGGGAGAAGATAACTGAAATTTTTGCAAGTGTTCTGCTTATATAGACGGAGCTTTGGTCCCGGTTTGTGGCACCAACCGGGACCAATGCCCCACCAACCGGGACCAAAGGTCTCTTTTCAGCAGCCCAGAGGGCGGGAAGCTGAGTCCTTTGGTCCCGGTTGGTGGCACCAACCGGGACTAAAGGGGGGCATTGGTCCCGGTTGGTGCCACGAACCGGGACCAAAGGCTAGTATTGGTCCCGGTTCGAGCCACCAACCGGGACCAATAGCCTGTGCACAGCGGCGTGGTGGTGGGAGTTTAGTCCCACCTCGCTAGCTGAGAGCACCCAGCATCTGTTTATAAGCCCCGCTGCCTCCTCCATCTCGAACTCCTCTGAACTGCAGGCCTATGGGCCTAAACTGACACTGCTATGCATGTGGGCTTGCTGGGCTTTCTACGGGCCTAAATCCTGGCCCATGGTTGGGTTTCTAGTCGTATTCAGCCCGTGTTGGCCCAGTAGGTGGCATTTTTTTATTTTTTTCTTTGTTGCTTTATTTTTTTAATTTTGTTTCTACTTTCAACAAAATACTTACTGTTGCTATTTTTATTTATTTTAAATACTTACTGTTCTATTTTTATTTATTTTATTAAAGTTTATTTATTTTACTTTATTAAAGTTTATTTTGTTTCTACGTATTTATTTTATTTTATTCTACTTATTTATTTTATTTTATTTTATTGCTTTTTTATTTATTTTATGAAAATTCTTTTTGCTTTTAGAACAGAAAATACTTGGATAACTTTAGTTGCATAAATTTTATATAATTCTAGTTTCACTAATACAAAACGTACTATTTATTTCGAGGTATCAGGGTTTTAGACGAAAAATCATCTGTTAGAAAGAGATTTCAAAATTTTAAGTTATTTGAACTACAGACTACTTCTGTGTTCAAAATGCACAAGTACAAAGTGATATTCTAGATTAAAGGCATCATCACAATAGTTGTGGAGAAAAAGTCTTCACTTTTTCTTAGCTTGTGTCCTTTGCTTATTGCGCCGTAACCATGGATAATCTTCATCGTTTATTAGGGTGCTTGGGTCACCCTTGACTTTGAAGGGGGGAATTTCATGAAACTTTTCATAATCTTCGGAAATGTCTGTCTTGTCCTCCACTCCCACGATGTCTCTTTTTCCTGAAAGAACTATGTGGCGCTTTGGTTCATCGTTTGATGTGTTCGCTTCCATATCTTTTCTTTTTCTGGTTCTTGTAGACATGTCCTTCACATAGAAAACCTGCGCCACATCATTGGCTAGGACGAACGGTTCGTCTGTGTACCCAAGATTGTTCAGATCCACTGTTGTCATTCCGTAATCTGGGTCTACATGTACCCCGCCTCCTGACAGATTGATCCATTTGCACTTAAACAAAGGGATCTTAAAATCATGTCCGTAGTCAAGTTCCCATATGTCCATTATGTAACCATAATATGTGTCCTTTCCCTTATTGGTTGCTGCATCAAAGCGGACACCGCTGTTTTGGTTGGTGCTCTTTTTATCTTGGGCAATCGTGTAAAATGTATTCCCATTTATCTCGTATCCTTTGTAAGTCAATACAGTTGAAGATGGTCTCCTGGACAACGAGTACATCTCATCACAAACAGTGTTGTCACCTCTGAGACGTGTTTCCAACCAACTGCCAAAAGTCTTAATGTGTTCACATGTAATCCAGTCGTCACACCGCTCCGGGTGTTTGGAGCACAGATTGTTCTTGTGTTCATCGACATACGGGGTCACCGGGGTAGAGTTCTGTAGAACTGTGTAGTGTGCTTCAGACCAAGAATGCCCGTCCCTGCATATTATTGACTCCCCTCCAAGCGTGCCTTTCCCAGTTAGTCTCCCCTCATACCGCGATTTAGGGAGACCAATCTTCTTAAGGCTAGGAATGAAGTCAACACAAAACCCAATGACATCCTCTGTTTGATGGCCCATTGAGATGCTTCCTTCTGGCCTAGCGCGGTTACGGACATATTTCTTTAGGACTCCCATGAACCTCTCAAAGGGGAACATATTGTGTAGAAATACGGGGCCCAGAATGACAATCTCGTCGACTAGATGAACTAGGACGTGCGTCATGATATTGAAGAAGGATGGTGGGAACACCAGCTCGAAACTGACAAGACATTGTGCCACATCACTCCTTACCCTTGGTATGATTTCTGGATCGATCACCTTCTGAGAGATTGCATTCAGGAATGCACATAGCTTCACAATGGCTAATCGGACGTTTTCCGATAGAAGCCCCCTCAGTGCAACCGGAAGCAGTTACGTCATAATCACGTGGCAGTCATGAGACTTTAGGTTCTGGAACTTTTTCTCTGCCATATTTATTATCCCTTTTATATTCGACGAGAAGCCAGACGGGACCTTCATACTGAGCAGGCATGCAAAGAAGATTTCCTTCTCTTCTTTGGTAAGAGCGTAGCTGGCAGGACCTTCATACTGCTTTGGAGGCATGCCGTCTTTTTCGTGCAAACGTTGCAGGTCCTCCCGTGCCTCCGGTGTATCTTTTGTCTTGCCATACATGCCCAAGAAGCCTAGCAGGTTCACGCAAAGGTTCTTCGTTGCGTGCATCAGGTCGATTGAAGAGCGGACCTCTAGGTCTTTCCAGTAGGGTAGGTCCCAAAATATAGGTTTCTTCTTCCACATGGGTGCGCGTCCCTCATCGTCATTCGGAACAGATAGTCCGTCGAGACCCTTTCCAAAGATTACCTGTAAATCATTGACCATAGCAAGTACGTGATCACCGGTACGCATGGCGGGCTTCTTCCGGTGATCTGCCTCGCCTTTGAAATGCTTGCCTTTCTTTCGACATTGATGATTGGTCGGAAGAAATCGACGATGCCCCAGGTACACATTCTTCCTGCATCTGTCCAGGTATATACTTTGGGTGTCATCTAAACAGTGCGTGCATGTGTGGTATCCCTTGTTTGTTTGTCCTGAAAGGTTAGTGAGAGCAGGCCAATCATTGATGATTACAAACAGTAACGCATGTAGGTCAAATTCCTCCTGGTTGGCCTCATCCCATGCACGTACACCTTGTCCATTCCACAGTTGTAAAAGTTCTTCAACTAATGGCCTTAGGTACACATCAATGTCGTTGTCGGGTTGCTTAGGGCCTTGGATGAGTATTGGCATCATAATGAACTTCCGCTTCATGCACAGCCAAGGAGGAAGGTTATAGATACATAGAATCACAGGCCAGGTGTTGTGATTGCTGCTCTGCTCCCCAAAAGGATTAATGCCATCCGCTCTTAAACCAAACCATACGTTCCTTGCGTCACCTGCAAACTCCTCCTAGTACGTTCTCTCGATTTTTCTTCACTGCGACCCGTCAGCGGGTGCTCTCAACTTCCCGTCTTTCTTACGGTCCTCTGCGTGCCATCGCATCAACTTGGCATGCTCTTTGTTTCTGAACAGACGTTTCAACCATGGTATTATAGGAGCATACCACATCACCTTGGCAGGAACCCTCTTCCTAGGGCGCTCACCGTCAACATCACCAAGGTCATCTCGTCTGATCTTATACCGCAAGGCACCGCATACCGGGCATGCGTTCAAATGCTCGTACGCACCGCGGTATAGGATGCAGTCATTAGGGCATGCATGTATTTTATGCACCTCCAATCCTAGAGGGCATATGACCTTCTTTGCTGCGTACATACTATCGGGCAATTCGTTATCCTTTGGAAGCTTCTTCTTCAATATTTTGAGTAGTTTCTTAAATCCTTTGTCAGGGACACCATTCTCTGCCTTCCACTGCAGCAATTCCAGTACGGTACCAAGCTTCGTGTTGCCATCTTTGCAATTGGGGTACAACCCTTTTTTGTAATCCTCCAACATGCGATCGAACTTCAGCTTCTCCTTTTCACTTTTGCACTGTCTCCTTGCATCAACAATGACCCGGCGGAGATCATCGTCGGGCACAACATCGTCTGGTTCCTCTTGACCTTCAGCAGCTTCCCCCGTTGCAGCATCACCGTATTCCGAGGGCACATAGTTGTCATCGTCCTCTTCTTCTTCGTTGTCTTCCATCATAACCCCTATTTCTCCGTCCTTGGTCCAAACATTATAGTGTGGCATGAAACCCTTATAAAGCAGGTGGGTGTGAAGGGTGCTCGAGTCGGAGTAAGACCTCGTATTCCCACAGATAGTGCATAGACAGCACATAAAACCATTCTGCTGGTTTGCCTTAGCCACTTCGAGAAAATTATGCACGCCATTAATGTACTCTGAGGTGCGTCTGTCACCGTACGTCCATTGCCGGTTCATCTGCTTGCATTTATATATAATTAAGTGTGTCAAAAACCATTACAGAACATCATGGATACATAAGTGATCAAATTAATATATGTTCATCATCACATTATATTCAAAGTACATGCATATATAGCTCACCACGGTGGTGCCGATGACGAGATCGGCGCGGGCGATCGACGGCGGTGAGACGGGAACGAGACGTACGACGGACTGCTCAACCTAGCCAAATCTCGGAGAAAATGGAGCTTCGAGTTCGAGCTTCGAGAGGAGAAAGCTTAACTAGTGTGGCTCGGGCATTTCATCGAGCACCTCATGTGCATATATGGGAGGTGAGCTAGAGCACCACACAAAGCTCTCCCCTCACCGGCCAGAAAAAACAGAGCAGTGTGGGCTCGCCGGCGATGGGGTATATATAAGCAATCAATTGGTCCCGGTTCGTTACAGGAACCGGGTCTAAAGGCCACCCATTTGTCCCGGTTCCAGTTACGAACCGGGACCAATGGGTGTGGGCCAGGAGCGAGGCCCATTGGTCCCGGTTCGTGCCTGGAACCGGGACAAATGGGCCCAGACCAACCGGGACAGATGCCCAACGAGGCCCGGCCGGCCCCCTGGCCGCACGAACCGGGACGTATGCACCCATGGGTCCCGGTTCGTGGATGAACCGGGACTAATGGGCTCGCAAGGCCTGAACCAAAGCCTTGTTTTCTACTAGTGATAGTCCATCAAAGCAATACTCAAAACTTGAAAACTTCACAACACAAAACTTAGACAAAAAATCTCGTGAGCTCCGCTAGTATAAGAAAACAAACCACTACTCAAAGGTACAGCAATGAATTCATTCTTTGTTTATATTGGTGTTAAACCTACTGTATTCCAACTTCTCTATGATTCATACTTCCCAATACTACTCATAGATGCATCGGAATAAGCAAACAACACACGAAAAACAGAATCTGTCAAAGACAGAACAGTCTGTAGTAATCTGCAGGGTTCGCCTACTTCTGGAACTCCAAAAAATTCAAACTAAATTTGTAAATTTGCGCAATTTGTCTACCAATTATCTGAAAAAAGAATCAACTAAAAATCATGCTCCAGTAAAATCCCACGACTACTTTAGCGAGCACTAACGATTCTGTTTTTCACAGCAAGATCACATAAACTTCACACAAGTCTTCCCAAAGGTTCTACTTGGCACAAACACTAAACAAAACATGAAACCACATCTAATCAGAGGCTAGATGCAATATTTATTCCCTAACAGCAACAAAAACAAAGAAAACAAAATAAAGTTGGGTTGCCTCCCAACAAGCGCTATCGTTTAACGCCCCTAGCTAGGCATGATGATGCTCACATAAAAGATAAGGATTGAAACACAATGGTAGCATCATGAAGCACATGAATAGCACATTTAAGTATAACCCACTTCCTATGCATAGAGATTTTGTAAGCAAACAACTTTGGGGAACGATAATTAACTAGCATAGGAAGGGAAAACGAGCATAACTTCAAGAATTTGAGCACATAGAGAGGAAACTTGATATTATTGCAATATGTAGAAGCATATGATCCTCTCTCATAATAGTTTTCAGTAGCATCATGAATGAATTCAACAATATAACCAGCACATAAACCATTCTTTTCATGATCTACTTGCATAGAAATTTTACTACTCTCCACATAAGCAAAATTATTCTCATTCATAGTAGTGAGAGCAAACTCAACAAAATAACTATCATGTGAAGCATAATCCAATTGAAAACTAAAATCATGATGACAAGTTTCATGGTTATCATTATTCTTAATAGCATACAAGTCATCACAATAATCATCATAAATAGGAGGCATGCTTTCATCATAATAAATTTGCTCATCAAAACTTGGGGGACTAAAAATATCATCTTCCTCAAACATAGCTTCCCCAAGCTTGTGGCTTTGCATATCATTAGCATCATGGGTATTCAAAGAATTCATACTAACAACATTGCAATCATGCTCATCATGCACATATTTTATGCCAAGCATTCTATGTAATTCTTCTTCTAGTACTTGAGCACAATTTTCCTTCCCATCATTTTTACGAAAGATATTAAAAAGATGAAGCAAATGAGGTAACCTTAATTCCATTTTTTGGTAGTTTTCTTTTATAAATGAAACTAGTGATAAAACAAGAAACTAAAAGATTCTATTGCAAGATCTAAAGATATACCTTCAAGAACTAACCTCCCCGGCAACGGCGCCAGAAAATAGCTTGATGTCTACTACGCACCCTTCTTCTTGTAGACGTTGTTGGGCCTCCAAGTGCAGAGGTTTGTAGGACAGTAGCAAATTTCCCTCAGGTGGATGACCTAAGGTTTATCAATCTGTGGGAGGTGTAGGATGAATATGGTCTCTCTCAAGCAACCCTACAACCAAATAACAAAGATTCTCTTGTGTCCCCAACACACCCAATACAATGGTAAATTGTATAGGTGCACTAGTTTGGCGAAGAGATGGTGATACAAGTGCAATATGGAAGGTAGATATTGGTTTTTGTAAACTGGAAATATAAGAACAGCAAGGTAACTAGTGGTAAATGTGAGCATAAACGGTGTTGCAATGATAGTAGAGAAGGCCTAGGGTTCATACTTTCACTAGTGTAAGTTCTCTCAAGAAGGATAACATAATTGGATCATATTACTAGCCCTCAACATGCAACAAAGAGTCACTCCAAAGTCACTAATAGCGGAGAACAAACGAGGAGATTATGGTAGGGTACGAAACCACCTCAAAGCTATTCTTTCTGATCGATCTATTCAAGAGTCCGTATTAACGTTCAATCTATCATAGAGTTCGTACTAGAATAACACCATAAGACACAAATCAATCAAAACCCTAATGTCACCTAGGTACTCCATTGTCACCTCAAGTATTCGTGGGCATGATTATACGATATGCATCACACAATCTCAGAAACATCTATTCAACCAACACATAGAACTTCAAAGAGTGCCCCAAAGTTTCTACCGGAAAGTCAAGACGAAAACGTGTGCCAACCCCTATGCATAGGTTCCCAAGGTCACGAACCCGCAAGTTGATCACCAAAACATACATCAAGTGGATCACATGATATCCCATTGTCACCAGAGATAAACACGTGCAAGACATACATCAAGTGTTCTCAAATCCTTAAAGACTCAATCCGATAAGATAACTTCAAAGGGAAAACTCAATCCATTACAAGAGAGTAGAGGGGGAGAAGAAGATCCAACTAGAATAGTAAAGCTCGCGATACATCAAGATCGTGCCATCTCAAGAACACGAGAGAGAGATCAAACACATAGCTACTGGTACATACCCTCAGCCTCGAGGGTGGACTACTTCCTCCTCGTCATGGAGAGCGCCGGGATGATGAAGATAGCCACTGGAGAGAGATTCCCCCCCTCCGGCGGGGTGCCAGAACGGGTGTAGATTGGTTTTCGGTGGCTATAGAGGCTTTCGGTGGCGGAACTCCCGATCTAGGTTAATTTCTAGAGGTTCCAGTATTTATAGGAATTTTTGGAGTCGGGGCCAAGTAAAGGGGAGCTACGGGCCGTCCTCGAGATAGGGGGGCGCGCCCCCTACCCAGGGCGTGGGCCCCACCCTCGAGGGCAGCCCGTGGCTCTCCTGGCCCAACTCTTTTGCTTCGGGGGCTTCTTTTGGTCGAGAAAAAATCATCAAAAATTGGCTCGTCAATTGGACTCCGTTTGATTTTCCTTTTCTGTAAAACCCTAAAACAGGAGAAAAACAGAAACTGGCACTGGGCTCTGGGTTAATAGGTTAGTCCCAAAAATCATATAAAAGTGTATAATAAAGCCCATAAGACATCCTAGAAGGATAATATAATAGCATGGAACAATCAAAAATTATAGATACGTTGGAGACGTATCACACTACCGTTACTTTTATTGCTGCTACCGCCACTATCCTATTACTTTGCTACTAAAACTACCTTGCTGCAGATACTAAGTTTCCAGGTGTGGTTGAATTGACAACTCAGCTGCTAATACTTAAGAGTATTCTTTGGCTCCCCTTGTGTCGAATCAATAAATTTGGGTTGAATACTTTACCCTCGAAAACTGTTGCGATCCCCTACACTTGTGGGTTATCAGAGAGCATTGTGCAAGGCATATGATTTTGAGGAGGGTATGTATGTCACATTTGACCTTGGTGATGATGGCGATGGCATGTGGGTCCTTCTTGGTATTTATTAAGTAATTTATATTATTTATTTCAAAATAATTGACAGTTTATTTCCTTTAACAGCTTATTTCCATTCTTCAAGAAATGTACGGAAGATGGTAGACAAAACCCACTGCACTGATGGTGCAGAAGTAACTTGTCAGAAGAAAGATCATCTTGTCTCATTACTTACTTATCTTGAGAATTACAATGTCTATTCTAAAACTCCTGCACATTATGGTCAATACGTGCCACTAGTGCACGTGTTGAACTACGGTAACATCCATGGAGATGTCATGGTGAGATTTGTGCCCGATCATCTTTTGCATAAATTCTTCTAAAACTAAACTACATTACTAACTACGAAGTTATTACTATGTTTTTCAACAGAAAATCCCTTCGGATTGTGTGCCTCATCTGATGTTTCAGAAAGGTCACCTTAATGTTATGAGCTTATTACCGTACTCATCAGGTCATCATCCTACGCATAACTGTCCATACCGGATTTCTAAAACCAATGAAGACATGACAATCAAAGATTGGAAGAAATGTGTGGTCAATCGTAGGGAGCTACATGGAAGCAACATTGTGCGAAAGCCAAGAATTGGAGACAGGATAATCTGCATTCTCCATAATGGAGAGTCAGGGCCTATCTTGTTTTATGCTATTTCACCTTAGAGATGGTGTACTTAATTAAGTCTGGCTACTCATGATCATGTGCTAAGAAGTTGTTAGATGACTATGATGATGATGATGAGTAGGACTTGTTATTATGACAACGAGTAGAAGTTGTGAGATGACGATGATGTTGAGTACGACTTTTTTATTATGACAACGACGATGGTGATTTATTATTAATTATGATGATGCATTGTTATATGAGCATGCACGGAGATAAGAGAGGACACTTCTCTCTATTAGCTAGCTAACACAATATATGAAACCCCTAAATTAACCCTACAAAATCCCCCAAACCCCCTCCCCCCTTCAGAAAAAAAAACAAAAACCCTAGCCCCTGAACTGCTGACGCGTGGTAGCTTATTTGTCCCGGTTGGTGCTACCAACCGGGACAAAAGGCCCCCCTGCCTGGGCAAGCCGCAATGGCCACATTGAGGCCCATCTGCCCCGATTGGAATAAGAATCGGGACTAATGGTCTCGGGCATTTGTATCAACCGTTTAGTCCCGGTTCCCCAACCGGAACAAATGGCCCTTATGAACCGGTACAAATGACCATTTTTGCACTAGTGCTAGAAGATATGCTCAGGCCGTTGTTATTCCAATTCAAGCAAGGGCAATACCTGATCTTCCACTCCTCCTCTACTTCAGTTATGCCATCTCTTTTTCTTTTAAAGACCAAATAAATTTTTCTTCGAATCTGATTTTCCTTGCCCATGACTACCTATATTGCAATTTGCATAAGGTCATTCACTGGCCTTGCAGATTTGGAGTTGGGGGAGATGAGGATAACAACGGCAGGAATTGATGGCCGGCAGCACGCACTGCGCACTAGTGATCGGTGGATGATAGGCAACAACGCTGCAGGAGGGAGCAGGGCAGGGGCGAAGCAAGATCCCGACACCGGCGGGCGTCGCCGTTGCGGTTGCTCCGCGAGACGGGGGCTGACGCTCTCCCGTTGCTCCACGACGGTCTGCGGCAGCTACATGAGCGTGAGACAACGGATGGGGAATCGGGGAAGTCTATGCGTGCCTGTGCGTGAGACATTGACGAAGAGACGAGATGTTGTGCCTGTGGCTCAGTGGGCTAAGATGACACATAGGTAAAAATAATTTGGTCAAATTCCTAAGTGGGCCATGGCCCTGTTTTGCCTCTACAAAGCTCCGCCCCCGACCTTGTGTACGATCAACACATTACCGCGAGTCTAAATTGTGCACCATGGAAGAGCGGATTATCTACCATGCACGGGATATCCCGCGCATGTTCTGGCGCCATGATCAGGTTGTGTGCCAGAACCATTTGTAAATAGTGTCAGGTCCACGCATGCCCCACCTCTCTCTCTCTCTTAACTCCAACCCAGAAATATCTCCTCTTATTTCCTTCTATGTAAACAATTTAGATGCCTGATATCTTGTGAAACAAAAGTGTTGATTTACATTCTATTTGGACAAATGTGTTTATTCCGAAGAGATATTCAAAACAAGACCAATATTGAATATATTACTAGACAATAATATATTTTTACAAATATATTCAAGAGTGGTCTTCTTTTGAAGTCCTAACTTAAGGAACACAATATGCAAATGAATAGTAAATCAAATTTTCGGTTCAAAAGGTAAAATGGATTCTAACATTAAAATCAATGGGAAAATCATGGGTTGGTGAGAGGAGAGAGGTCACATGAAAAGGGAGGGTCAACAGTGTGAAAAATAGTGACCTGTTGGTGTGACCCATTTGACATGCATGAACACGAATCTTCATCATGCATGATCAACGGCCAATGCATGCACGGGATGTCCCGTACTGGTAGATATGCTTTTCTTGTACGAATACTAAGATTGGAAGTTTCACTCACAAATATATACATGTTATATTGAGGTCAAATCTGAAATCAATGCGTAATGTACGTGCTGGTTTCCTTCTTAAGCGGCCCATGTGGCCATGTAAATTTCCTGGATGAGTCTCACTAAACTACGAACAAATTGTGCAGTCCAAAAATTGGAGCTTCAAAATTTAGTGTTTATTAAGGGCTTGTTTGGGACTGCTCTGCTTCACAAAAATCAGTTTCGCTCCACTAAATTCACTTTGGAGCAGTTTCAACTAGAAGTTGTAACACTACCAAAGAGAATGTTTGGCTTCCAACTAGCTCCAGCTTCACGAATGAGAAATTTGGTGGAAAGAATCTATTTGATTGGTTGAGGGCGGAGAAACGAAGGGGTATCCACTTACTGGTGGCAATGGTGGGTAATTTCCACCCAACTCCAGCTTCTAGAGTTTTTTGGAGCACCCCTTGAAGAGCTTCATAAAAAACTAGGAGTTGTACCACAGATTCTAGTTTTTTGCGGAGCAGCATATCGTAGAGCTACCCCTGTTTGGCTTGTGTTTTCCGGAGCAGAGCTGAATTTTAAGGAGTAGAGCAATCCCAAACAGACCCTAAGGCTAACTCCACCGCGCGACCCTATCTTGTCCGGGTGCATCCATTTGGGGTAAAACGGACGAATAGCACGGCCCAACGCGCGGCCTCAAACGGACAAATGTCCGGATTCCGTCCGTTTTCGAACCATCCCGGCCCAAACTTGCGCTCGGTTTGGGATGAAACGGACGCGCGCGGACAGCCTCGACGCACGCCCTTGTCCCCCCCCCCCCGCCTGCCTGCCGGGGACACTAGCAGTCCCTTCGCTCCCAACGCTTCACCCTCTCTCCCCGCCCCGCCCCGCCGCCGGCGCCGCCGCTATTCTCCGGCCGCCTCCTCACTGCGCAACCCCCGGCCGTCCATACGAAACCACGTCTCGACATGGCCGCCACCACGTCCGTGCTTTCGCCGTAGTATTGGCCGTCGATCGGAGGAGGTTTGGCCGTCGCCGTCTTTGCCGGTGGCAGAGGGGACACGACCGCCGACGACGTACCACGACGGACGCGACAGCTTCCGACGAGAGCTCCAGAGCGGCCAGTAGCCGGCCGGCAACCACCCCTGCTGCGTCGATGTGATCATCGCGGCCTCTTCGAGACCACGACCGCAAGGTGTTCGACATTTGCCAACAAAGGTATGGACAGTGGAGACGAGTTTTTCTTGCATCACTTCCTTTATTCATCGGACGATTCGTCGTCGGATGATGAAGATCTTGTGGTGGCTGCACTGGTCGTTCACGACCACATTCAACGGCAGCTTCCTCGGTACAGGGGGTCAGTCCATGGCCGTGCTCCCAACCTGAACCGCAACAGGGAGAGAGGCCACGCCCTGCTCTATGTCGATTACTTTGCGAACACTCTGCTTTTCGAGCCGGATAAATTTCGTCGCCGTTTTCGTATGGCAAGGCATGTGTTCGATCGTATCCGAGAGGGAGTGGTTGCTCATGACCCATACTTCGAGTGCAAGACGGATGCCTTTAGCAAGCTTGGATTCTCCTCTTATCAGAAATGCATCGCGGCCATCCGCATGCTTGCATATGGAATTCCAGGCGATCTGGTGGATGAGTATGCGCGTATGAGTGAGACAACATGTCTGCTGTCAATGTACAAGTTTTGCCAGGATGTGATCGAGGTGTTTGGCCCAGAGTACTTGAGGCAGCCAACTACCGCTGATACAGAGAGATTGTTGGCGACCAACGCAGGCTTTCCAGGCATGCTTGGCAGCATAGATTGTATGCACTGGGAGTGAAAGAACTGTCCATTTGCTTGGCAGGGCCAGTACAAGGGGCATGTCAACGCGTGCATTGTCATATTAGAAGCGGTGGCTTCACAGGATCTTTGGATATGGCATTCTTTCTTCGGCATGGCAGGTTCTCACAATGATATCCATGTGCTGCAGCGTTCTCCAGTCATCGCAAGGCGTGCAGAAGGCCACTCCCCACCTGTCAACTTTGAGATCAACGACCACCAGTACAACAAGGGATACTATCTAGCTGATGGTATATATCCTCGGTGGTCAACTTTTGTGAAGACAATCTCGAAACCCCAAGGTGAGAAGAGAAAGAGATTTGCCCAAATGCAAGAGAGTGCTAGAAAGGATGTGGAACGTGCTTTTGGTGTGCTTCAATCTTGGTGGGGTATCGTTCGAAACACTGCACTGTCATGGGATGAAAGGAAGCTTTGGGAGGTGATGACTGTTTGTGTGATCATGCACAACATGATCGTCGAGGACGAGCGTGATGAGAGTATCTTCGACCAAGGATTTGATTATCAAGATGAAAATATTGAGCCCCTGCACCAAGACCCGGCCACATTTGAACAGTTTGTGCAATTCCACAGTGAGATGCGTGATTGGCACACTCATTTGAATCTTCAAAATGACTTGGTTGAGCACGTGCAGGATCACATTGGCAACCGATAGATGTATTGGTTCATTTTATGTTCAGTCAAGACAATTTCGATTTGGTTGTAAAACTTTTTTATTAAAAACAATTTCATTTGGGTTGTAATAAAATTATTTTAATTTTTAGACAAATATTTGGACGTGCAAACTAGTTTTGATGAAAATATGGGCATTTTTGGCCCTGACAGACATGATGGGCAAAGGGATGCGGCCGCGCGCTGGGCGGACGGCTACCGCATCTCCGGACACGTCTGGACATGATCCCATTGTCCTACCTAAACAGAGAGAATCCGGACAAAACGGACGTCCGTTTGGGATCACGGAGTTGGCCTAAGCCGTGGCTTACTCATCATTTCCAATCTCCCCTCCACTTGATCATTCAGCTGGCGTGGCAACCAGTTAAAGATGGATGGCCCAAATGGGCGTCTGACACTGCCGTGACAGAACGGGCCATGCATACGCCGCCAAGCTAGGTTGCCATCATGAACCACGAGCCGGTCGATCGATCCGGACAAGCCCGAAAGCTAGACTAGCCGTACGTCAACACAAGGGGGCTCTACCCGTGCAAAAGATATCTAAAGAGATAAGCCTCGGCCATGACACGATAGCACGTTCCCCACGACACGTCACACGCGCTTGTAGGCTTGCGTGCATCACTCACATCGTCGCGGGCCAACGGTTCGCCTGCATCTGCTTTCTTAACCTGCTGCGATTTTGTGGGTTCTCCGTTCGTGGAAAAAATCCAAAAAAAATATCAAGTCATCAATTTTCTTTTAAGAAACAGAAAAGTATAGATGTTCACATACATGCACATACGCTCATCAGGAATCTGCACATCTTACCTCTATGAGCAATTATAAAAGATTGAGCTGATGGGTTTTGAGATTGACAAAGTCGTCACCAGCGCCCAGAAGACCATCTCCCGCTGATGGACATTCCGACTTTGTGAGACACACATGTGTTAAATTTGGGATTCGATCCCTGATGGGTTGGGGGTACCCAGTTGTCAAATTTAGTTTCACGGTTCGCATGTTTGACTTTCCACCTTGTATTTTGATGAAAATATATATTAAACCAACATGCAAAAGTTAAACTAATATCAGAGGTTGTAAAAGAACTGCTTGAGCCGATCGCTCTATTACGTGAGAGAACTTGAAATCATTGAATGCATTGTTGTTGAAACACACGACTTGCAAGGAAAACATATCAATTGTTTCTTCGTTGCATCATCATTATAACCAGACTATAAACATAAAATGAAAGATGATAGAGAACCTCTGACCGAAACGCAAATGGTGCAATTATCGTCCTCACAGCCAAGACATGTCGAGGGTCGGACAACCGGTTTGCACGCCCATCAACCGGACAAAAAACACGGTGGAGGCCTAGGTGATGGCTCCATGGGCCACGATGACCAGGATGAAGATAGAGCCGAGAAATTTTTATTCTAGTCTAGATACATCCGTTTGAGCAATAAGTAAATCTGGGAAGATAGTATGTAAGAATGAAGTTTCCCTGGCCTGCGATGCCCGATAGGTCGTCACGGACAAGGGGGATTGAGCTAGGTCTTTTCTGCCGTATGTCTTGTCTAGAATCACATATGCTTGTAGGGGAGACATGGTTGGTGTTCTGTTGTATGCACCTTTTTTGCATGATTGTGTTGTACTCCCTCGGTCTGGAAAAGCTTGTCCCAAGCTTATCCATCAAATGGATGTATCTAGCACTAACTTGCTGCTAGATACATCCATTTAAGGGATAAGCTTTTTCGGACAGAGGGAGTATGTATCTAGGAGTACATTTTTTCTTTTTTTTATCGTATTCTTGTCTTGAAAACGAAAAATAAAAATTATATGTGTCATTGTCAACAAGGTCCATCGTGCTTTAATGACAAAAGGTAGGCATCGTCACATCACTATGTACCCACTTACATTTTTCATGGTGGTTATGTTTTCATGGTGGTTATGCCGACGTGATGGATAAACCTGAACGTCTTAGTACCTCCTGTTTTTTTAGCAACCGACTGGAGCTTTGCCTTTTTATTAAGAAAAAAGTACCAGAAAATCGATACAATTGCGATATCCGCACACACTAGGCCCGAGACTGCGCAGCAACCAAGCCGATGACCTTGCCGCCCAAGTGACCAAAGACAACACTACAATACAACAACAAATTCAAAGCCACCGCTTCGACGTCCGCGCTGGCGCCGAGGGTACACACAGCTCTAGCCGATGGCTCTGCTGCCCAACCAACCAAAGCCAACACACTAGTCGCAGGAGATTTTTGGAGCCACCGCTCCAACTTCCACACCTACCACGAGGCCGCAAACCAGCCTAGTCGAAAGCTCATTTGCCCAGGCAACCGAAACCAACATAACACGTAGGAGAATTTCGGAGCCGTCGCTCTGACTTCCATACCGGCTCCGAGGTCGCTCTCGCCTAGCCGATGACGGAGCTACGAAGCCACATGAGGAACCACCAATAGACAAAAGACCGGACCTCCAAGGCATCGCCCCCAAGAGGGGAGCCACAATGACTGTCGATGATGCCCCTCCGCCGCTGATAACATCACGCTTCCTTTTACTATGGACGGTGGACGGACGAGCGGCAGCGACGGTGCCCCGAGCATATAAACGAATAAGGCGCTCAAATTGCCAGCATGGATCATCATCGGATCCGCCTACGTCCGTCCGAAGCTAGATAAGCATGCGTCATTAGAGCATCTACGGCCTGGCTTAGCAAATCCGCCATCCTAAACGTCCGTAGACGTGCCCGGTCTGTGCCTGAGCGTGTCTGTTTTAAGCCCCTAGTTGTTTGTGCATGCAACGATGTTCTTCATTTTCTCCCTTATACGTAGAGTCACTTGCATATGATTGCTGGAGATGAAGAGAGAGAAAGAAAGAAAGAACAAAGAAAGAGAAAAGATGGTCCGGGCCTCCCGGGTGAGCTGCGTCCTACGTGAGGACTGACCTAACGTGTCTGTGAGCCCCATATTTGATATTAATATAAGGGTTTGCGGACAGCCCGATCGCATAGAGTATGCTCAAAGGGGGCGGGTAAGGGTATGGAATGGCTACATCCGTATCCATACTCTGCGGGTGCCATCCCTACATGAGATGATACGAGGGATCCTACTGGGTATTTATTTTTTATTTTTTATGATATAACTGACCGGACGTGATAAACCTCGCCCATGCGTGACACGGTATCCCGTATCCCCTGGATGGCTGGACCAGCATCACGGTTTGCAACAAACCGACAAGTCTATCTTCATATCTTCGTTAGATCTCTTGGCCTGTTGGGGTACGTACGTACCCCGGTCGCGTCACCGAAATCAGGGTAGCTATTTAGCTTTGATCTCGGCGTACGTGCCCCAGTCTCCGTATGCTCCACCATAGAAGTGATCAATTGGATGAAGATTTTTGGGCAATGGCGGCAGCCCCTATCTAGTACTACTCCCTCTGTATTACGGAGGGAATAAATAGTATATGAAGAAATTTGCATCCAGGCTAGCGCTTTACCAACATATTGTATTCTTTCTATCAGAGGCAGGCCAATTGTACATGGGTGGATGTCAAACGGATCAAACCGGGCTATAGTTTTTCCCCTACGCCCTGGCGCCTAGGGTTTCTTTCCTCTCGGGCGATCGTCCTCGCCCCTGAGTCCCTGCACCCGCCGCTACTCCCGATCGCCGCCCCGCTGTTCGCACAGCGCCCAGGCTGTCGTCGGTATGGCCTCCCCCTCGGATGCTAACTCAGCCACGAGCGGAGGTGCCTCGGCGGCCGCTAGCGCCGCCCTGGAAGATTTTTTTGATCATCTAGATCTGAACGACGAGGAGTTCAACGATGTGGAGATCGATGAAGAGGATCCTACAATAAAAGAGAGCGTACGGTGGCTAGCCCTAGCTAGGGTTCACACCGACAAGAATTTCTCACCGGCAGCCTTCTACAAAGATATGAGGGCGGCCTGGAACCCAGCGCAGCAAGTTAGATTCCGGCCGGTCGGTCCTAACAGATTTGTCGTCCAAGCTTCTTGCCTGGGCGATTGGGAGAGGATGATGATGCAAGGCCCTTGGCTCTTCCGCAATATGGCAGTTCTGATGTGCCCGTATGATGGATTTACAAAGGCGGATGATGTAGTTTTTGATCATATGCCCATCTGGTTACAGATCCATAAACTGCCAGATCCCTATTGCAAGCAAGGGATTGTAGAGCGGCTCCTAAAGGGGGCCGGTGAGATTCTGGAGATGCGCTTAAACGGCAACACCCGCGGGGATTATGTCAGGGTTAGGGTTAACCATGACATTAAGCAGCCTCTTACAAAATTCGTGAGCATTGTTCGTGCGCAGGAGAGGCAAGTTTATCTTGTGCGGTATGAAAAGCTAGCCCGTTTCTGTGGTTTCTGCGGTCGCATTGGACATGAGCATAAGGAGTGCGGATCAGGCGTGCATGACAGGAAGAACCTCAAGTTTGGCGACTGGCTTTATGCTGATGGTACTAGCAGGCCAAGGCCTGACCAAACCCCCATTAAAACTGAAGGTTACCGTCAGGAGAGGAAGAATGGTGGCCCTAGTGCCACCGTAATTCCTGGCACCAAGGCAATAGACCCAGAGATACTTGACACTGCTACAAGCCCGGTGAAGTCACCGAGTGCCCTTATGGAAATTGACAGAGATGCAAGAAAGAGACTGAATATGGACAGTGCAGCAACTGATGAAACGAGGATACCGAAGAGCAAGGAAGTGGTTCTGGCCATTACGGATGGCAGTGCTCAGGACCAGGTAGAGCACGCCTCCCCCACGAGCAGTTCCTCGAGCAGTAAACGTGCCAAGTTAGCGAAGGACCTTAACCCAGCGGAGATATCGGCGGCTTCCCTAGAGGAAGACCGCCGGACACAATGAATGCTCTAGTTTGGAACTGCCGGGGGGGGGGGGACCGTCGGACAGTTCGTGAGGTTTTGGCCCTCGCAAAAGCCAACAACCCCAAGCTTGTCTTTCTATGTGAAACAAGGCAAGCTAGTGTGAAAGTTGAAAAGCTTCGATGGAGATTAGGCCTGAAGGGCTTTCATGGAGTGAGCAGCGATGGAAGAAGTGGGGGCTTAGCCCTATTTTGGGATGAGTCCCTCTCTGTCACAATGATTGAATCTTGTGATCGCTTCATTGATGTTAGAGTGGTCGATGGAGGATCTGGTTCTTCTTGGCGAGGTACCTTTGTCTATGGGGAGCCTCGGGTTGAGAATCGTTACCGCATGTGGGAGCATCTCTCTAGGCTTCGTGCTGTCTCACGTGATCCTTGGATGGTGTGTGCTGACTTCAATGAAGCTCTATGGCAACATGAGCACTTGTCAAGGTCGGAGCGCTCGGAGGCCCAGATGATAGCCTTCAGAGATTGCTTGGAAAGTTGCAAACTCGAGGACCTAGGGTTTTCGGGCTTTCCGTTTACATACAATAACGGTCAGGTCTCTGACCGCAATGTCCAGGTCCGCTTGGACCGTGCCTGCGCAGATGAGTCTTGGCGTGACCTCTTTCCGTTTGCTAAGGTGGTCC
Organism: Secale cereale; assembly: GCA_902687465.1. Classification (NCBI taxonomy): domain Eukaryota; kingdom Viridiplantae; phylum Streptophyta; class Magnoliopsida; order Poales; family Poaceae; genus Secale; species Secale cereale. The sequence goes on from LR738710.1 coordinate 76,121,969, forward strand.
ACCTGTCAACCTCTTGTTCGGATCATTGCCCAATTCTGCTGCAGCTCGAGGGGATGCAGGACCAGCAGCGTCGGCCTTCTTGTCTGCATTATGAAATAATGTGGGAACGTGATGGAACCCTTCCTACCAAGATAGCTGAATCATGGAATAAACACAAGGCCCCGGGCGACTTGGGCTCGGTAGCCTTGTCCTTGAGGGAGGTCTTAAAGGAGTTGAAAGATTGGAGCAGACTGAAATTTGGTAATGTGTTGAAGGATATCGAGAGGCTCCGTTCTCAACTAGCGGACCTACAACTGGCTGGTGCGGACCGCGCCCTGATCCGCGAGAAAATGAACCAACTCGACGAGCTCCTATACAGGGAAGAGATGCTTTGGCTCCAGCGATCGCGTATCACCTGGCTCAAGGAAGGTGAACGCAATACAAAATACCTGCATAGAAGAGCTGTTTGGCGTGCCCGCAGGAATCTGATTCAACGACTGCGGAAACAAGATGGTTCGTGGTCTAACACTCCTTCTGAGATGGAAAGAATGGCGCAGTCATACTTCAAGGAGATCTTCTCCAAAGATCCTACCCTCGCCCCGGATGCGGTGGTGGATTGTATTGCCCCAAAAGTGACTAAGGAGATGAATGCTTCCTTGTGCCGGCCTTTTTCTGACGATGAGATATCTGATGCCTTATTTCAAATTGGGCCTCTTAAGGCGCCGGGATGTGATGGCCTTCCCGCTAGGTTTTTTCAACGAAACTGGGCTCTATTGAAACCGGAGATTGTCATGGCGGTTCACGAGTTCTTTGCTTCTGGAGTTATGCCGGATGGTGTAAATGGTACAGCTATTGTGCTAATTCCTAAGATCCCTCATCCTACCAAACTCAAGAATTTTAGACCAATTAGCTTGTGCAATGTTATATACAAGATAATCTCTAAATGTATGGTAAACAGGCTACGCCCAATTCTATCTGAGCTCATCTCTGAGAACCAAAGTGCCTTCATACCGGGGAGGCTGATTTCTGACAACTCTATCATCGCATTCGAATGTCTTCATCACATCCAGTCCGCAAGTAACAATGCAGCCGGCCTTTGTGCGTACAAGCTGGATCTCTCTAAAGCCTACGACAGGGTGGACTGGGTGTTCTTGGAGAAAGCTTTGACCAAGTGGGGTTTCTCGCCCTTTTGGATCGCTCGGGTCATGGCTTGCGTTTCGTCGGTGACGTACTCGGTAAAATTCAATGGGAAACTGCTGGAGCCCTTCTCCCCCTCGAGGGGACTCCGCCAAGGTGATCCACTGTCCCCTTTTCTCTTCTTATTTGTTGTTGATGCTCTCTCGGCGTTGATTGAAAAGGCAGCAAGGGAGGACGGCCTAAAGGGTGTCACAATTTGTAGAGGGGCTCCAGAAGTCACTCACCTTCTGTTTGCGGACGACTCACTTCTGTTCTTTCAAGCTAACAATCAGCAGGCCTTATTAGTGAAAGGGGTGTTGAACACTTTTGCGACGGCGACAGGACAACTCATCAACCCGTCGAAGTGCTCCATCCTTTTCTCGAAACAATGCCAGGATGATTTGGTTAATGAGGTAAAAGCAACGCTGGAGATCATCCAAGAGGCGTTTGAACCTAAATACTTGGGCTTGCCGGTTCCGGAGGGGAGGATGCACAAAGGACACTTTGAAACTATACAAGAACGGTTAAGGAAAATCTTGGTGGACTGGAGTGAGCAATACATGTCCTCAGGGAATAAGGAGATACTCATCAAGTCAGTGGCACAGGCCTTACCAGCTTATGTTATGAGCCTCTTCAAACTCCCGGCTTCGGTTTGTGATGATCTTTCAAGGATGATACGGTAATATTGGTGGGGGTGGAGAACGGGAAGAAGAAGATGGCCTGGATGAGCTGGGACAAGCTGCGGCTACCTAAAGCTATGGGCGGCATGGGCTTCAGGGACATGAGGGCATTTAACCAGGTGCTGTTGGCTAAGCAAGCCTCGCGGCTTCTGGATCGGTCGGATAGCCTTTGTGCGCGCCTCTTGAAGGCGAGATACTATCCTTCTGGTGAGCTTTTAGATATTGTGTTCCGGAGCTCCGGGTCTGAGGTTTGGAAGGGAATTCTTCATGGCCTTGATTTGCTCAAGAAAGGCGTCATTTGGCGGGTCGGCAATGGCAGAAAGATTCGAGCATGGCGAGATCCTTGGCTGCCTCGGCCATTCTCTCTTCGGCCGATAACTCCTAAGGGGAACTGCCGGCTCCACAGGGTCTCGGACTTCTTAGAAGAAAGTGGTGCATGGAGGCTGGACCGGTTGAGGGCATTCTTTTGGCCAATGGATGTTGATCAAATTCTGAAAATTAGGACCTCGCCTCGCCAGCGCAACGATTTCTTGGCTTGGCATCCTGAAAAGAGTGGGGTGTTTACGGTGAGAAGTGCCTATAAGCTGGCCACATGTGATCATAATGCTGCCTTTGCGAATGGTGCGTCGAGTGGTGCTCCGGAGGGAAACCGTGCGGGATGGAATCATGTGTGGCGATCCGGGGTACCGCAAAAGATGAAGATCAACGCGTGGAGATGTGTGACAGGTACGTTGGCTACACAGAGCTATATGGTCTACCGTCATTTGGCGACGCGATCCACTTGCTTGCTCTGCGGGGTTGAGGAGGAGGATTCATTCCATGCCCTGATCGCTTGCCCTCATGCCAGACTGCTCTGGACTAATATGTGTCTCCGCTGGCCTCTACCGGCTGATAATCTCCTCATCTATGACGGCAAGGAATGGCTTCTCTCTCTCCTATCGAAATGCTCGCCTGAGGTGATTGACATGCTGATTATGCTCTTTTGGAGGATCTGGCAAATTCGGAATGATTTGACCCACGGTAAGGAGGCTCCGCCGGTCCTAACCACCGTCGAATTTCTGGATAGTTACTACAAATCTATAAAACTGGCGGCTCGCTATTCTGCGGAGGAGATCATTAAAGGTAAAATGCCTCTATTGGCAGAGGCGCGGCCTGGACCGAGCGACAAGTCGCCAGCATTGCCTTGGCCGGCGCCGCCGCCTGGTAAACTGGCGCTCTCGGTCGACGGCTCCTTTCTATCTGAGGACGGCACGGCAGGTATCGGGATGGTTCTCCGGAACGATAAAGGCGAGATCTTGATGGCAGCTTACCGGTTCATCTTCTATTGCAACGATCCACTTGAAGCAGAATTACATGCAATCATGCAGGGGTTGGCCCTTGCATTACAACACTCGGATTTACCGGTGGAGGTGCAGTCCGACTCCTCGGAAGCCTTGTCTAGTTTGACAAATAACGCACTTCTCCGCTCGTCCTATGGTCAGATCATCCAGGAGATTAAGTCACTTTTAGATAATAGGGAGTTTCTTCCGCAAAAACTTAGTAGAATTCAAAATAGAGTTGCCGATCGGTTGGCTAAGTATAGCCGCACCGAGCGTGCCACGGCTGTTTGGCTCGGCGTGGCTCCACCTTGTATCGAGGACTTGTGGCCTCTCGACTGTAACTCTATTACTATGCAATAAACTCCCTTTATCCCCGCAAAAAAAAAATTGTACATGGGTGGATGACTCCCTACTTCTACCATTTCGATGTCGAAATTGCTGAACGGACGATACTTGACAGCCGACCTACCCACGACAAAGGATTCAATAGTGCTAGGCACTTAAGCTCAACGCCTGGACGGCTTGATATGCTGCGTCCTGCCAAAATCGTTCAGGATATGTCGTCCGTCTAGCAGCGCTCTTTCGATGTTGGTGGACGATGTAAGTGTGGTAAGTATAATTAATGAAGCCAATGATGAAGACATTTTCTTAATAAAAAGGGTCATAAAAGTCCTTGTGTCCTCGTTACAAAATGGCAATTACAGTACAGTACATACGATCTTTTAAAGAAATGGCAATTATGCAGCCAGGGCATCATCATCGGACCATTATGCGGCCACCAATATTTCGCACGGTGGTTATCAAATCATGTGATGTCATCTTAATATCTATCGATCATTATTCAGTCTGACTATGAAACCAGACAATAACTTAAGCCCATCCTAGCGAAAGTACGACCGTACTCGGCGTATATAGACCCTTTTGACTTGCAAGCAGCCAAAGACGTGAGAATCGACATAACTGATCATTTTCTAAAACTTCAACACAAAATGATCCCAGTCTAAAAATATTTCATAAACTGGCACCTTTTTACATGGCGCCCGAGGCTGGGGCGTCGTACTAGATAGCATGACGCCCCGGACGAGGCGCCCTCGTCCGGGGGGTCATACAAAAGGATCAGTTTCGAAAATATTTTTAGATTGGGATCATTTTGTGTTGAAGTTTCGAAAAAAAATCAGTTTTGTCTATTTTCACGCCAAAGGCATCATGAAAGATCCTTGGCCGTCAGATCGACTGAAAACGCGGACGTGGATTCATCAGAGGCAGCAAGGCAGCAATAGTAATTATAACATTACATAGAAGTAATGCAACCTGTTGTTACCGTAGCCAATTAATGGTACGTTGACCACGACAGGTTCTGTACAGGCAGACGTGGATGTCCAATTTAAAATTGGTTGTGATTGCAAATGATTCCTCCTAAAATATCAAAGAGGGTCGCCAATGATTGCAGTTTTCTAATTGCGCGGACCGGACACGAATCATAATCATATTTCTTCATACTGGTGTTGGTGTGAGATTGGACGCGGCCGCTCGATCTACGCATGACATCGGCAAACTCGTCATCAAAGGACAAACAGCTAGTACGAGTAGTTTGTATACGTAGTACTCCCTCTGTAAACTAATATAAGAACGTTAGCTAAGCAGAGAAACAAAACGTAAATAAATACGGGAGCGTAGCTCGTACTCCCTCCGTCCAAAATAAGTGACTCAAAAATGACTCAACTTTGAGTCACTTATTTTGGGACGGATGGAGTATTAAATACGGGAGTATATAATTGGCCAACGCTAGGCGCCGGTGCGCCGGCCGAAATTTCGGCCGGTCGCACCAGACCTATCCGATGTGCTGCAATGAAACTTTTTTTATAAACGGTTGTAGCATTTTATGTCAATGGTTGTATGTAACGCCCCGAACACACCCGCCGGTGGTCGTTACTCCTGACGGGATCTAGACTGGCCTCACATATCAATACTAGTCTTTTTTGCGCACTTTGTCCTCACTCGTGCGCACCCGGGACCAACTTCCCGGTCGGTCACCCATCCCGAAACTACTCCAAGCTGAGCACGCTTAACTTTGGAGTTCTATCCGAATGGGCTCCCGGAAAAGAAGGAATTCCTTATTGATATGAGTAATCTATCATCCCTCATAAGCCAGGCTATCACATACACCCACACTCAGAGGAACCGACGTCTTCGTCGGGTCACAGGAACGTTCCCTCTTGGCACAAACGTCTGTGCTTCCAGGACAGCACATGTGCCATGCCATGTGCCACGACGGGTCACAAACGTCATGCACAACATGACTGCAAACTGTCCGCAAACATCCGTGTAACCATGAGGGTCGGCTTTGATACCAACTTGTAACGCCCCGGACACACCCGCCGGTGGTCGTTACTCCTGACGGGATCTAGACTGGCCTCACATATCAATACTAGTATTTTCTGCGCACTTTGTCCTCACTCGTGCGCACCCGGGACCAACTTCCCGGCCGGTCACCCATCCTGAAACTACTCCAAGCTGAGCACGCTTAACTTTGGAGTTCTATCCGAATGGGCTCCCGGAAAAGAAGGAATTCCTTATTGATATGAGTAGTCTATCATCCCTCATAAGCCAGGCCATCACATACACCCACACTCAGAGGAACCGACGTCCTCGTCGGGTCACAGGAACATACACCCACACTCAGAGGAACCGACGTCCTCGTCGGGTCACAGGAACGTTCCTGTGACCCGACGAGGACGTCGGTTCCTCTGAGTGTGGGTGTATGTGATGGCCTGGCTTATGAGGGATGATAGACTACTCATATCAATAAGGAATTCTTTCTTTTCCGGGAGCCCATTCGGATAGAACTCCAAAGTTAAGCGTGCTCAGCTTGGAGTAGTTTCAGGATGGGTGACCGACCGGGAAGTTGGTCCCGGGTGCGCACGAGTGAGGACAAAGTGCGCAGAAAAGACTAGTATTGATATGTGAGGCCAGTCTAGATCCCGCCAGGAGTAACGACCACCGGCGGGTGTGTCCGGGGCGTTACATTGTAGCATTCCGACTGTTATGTCAATGGTTGTAGCATTTTATGTCAATGGTTGTAGCATTTTGCTGCAGAAAAAGCTTCGACCGTGGACGAAAAAAGCTTCAACCGTGTATGAAAAACAGCTTCAACCGTTGGAAAAAAAGCTCCCAATCAGACACTGCAAACCAGAGTGAGTAGCAAAAAGCTCCAACGATAGTAGCAAAATCCTACTACGGTTGCAGCAAAATCGTCGTTGTCGTCGTCGTGAGGTCGCAGCTCCACCTGATGGATGTAGCAAAAAGCTTCGCTGGTAGTAACAAAATCCAACTACGGTTGCAACTTCCCCTTGTTGTGCAGTGCCATTGAAGCTTCTTTGTCTATGGTTGAAGCTTTTTTCAACAGCTGTTGAAGCTTTTCTAGGTGACGGTTGCAACACTTGTATACGCGGGGTGGATTCGAGCATGGCGGCAGGCAACCATGGCGGCCGGCGAGGGGAGCTCCTGGCCTCCGGCGATGGAGCGAGGGGAGCTCCTGGCCTCCGACGATGGAGCTTGTGGTGGCCCATCGCAGCCCGGGAGGAGGGGGGTGGACATGGCCATGGCAGCAGGCAGCCATGGCGGCCGGTGAGGGAGGCGTGGTGCGTGGGGCT
>LR738710.1:76128844-76152892 GCA_902687465.1 Secale cereale
GGGGAGGGGGAAGGGATGGGGAAGGGGTGGGGAGGAGGGGCAGAAGAAGAGGGCGGCGCGCGCCCCCGGCGAGCTGCGCGAGATCTGCGGGAGCTGCGAGGAAGAAGACGTGAGGAAGAGGGAGACCGGCGGAACGGTTCGGCCGGCGTGCCGTTCCTAAACACTTCCCTATATAATTTGACCTACCGTGATAGACGCCCATAGTATTACTGGTGCTAGTAGTACTTGTTTCCGGGTATTTACATGGAGCTCATTTTCTATTTTTTACGGGGGAAACGAGTGTGTATATATTAATGGAGGTTATTACACTCGCTTTGGCATCTGCTTACAATCTGAACAACCGAGACCCAAGCGACACCACTGTGCGTCGTGAGCCTTTCCTCATCTATATATATATATATAATAATAATAAAGCACGGATTGAATCCGTCGGATTCACCGTCACAATATGCTTTCACCCAGTCGTAATACGCTTTTACGATTTGTATATACAAAATTGTAATATAAAGGAGGTGGTACTAATCTTATGTTGCACGATCGTTCAAAAAAATGTCGTACATTGGCAATGGCTGGCTTCTTCGCTCGATCCGTTTCCGGCACATCCTCGGCTGGGCCTGTCTAGCCCCATGGGTGGGCCTACGCCCACGCACAAAAGACAGTCAATCAATCCTAAAGCTGGTGCCGTGTGCTGCTCCTATAAGGTGCATCGTATTGGATTACTACCAGATTTGGCTAGCTTATGTGCTATATATACTACTATGTGTTTTTGTTTAAAGAAAAATACCCTCGCCTCTTCATCAAGCGATGCACACAATCATATTTATTACATTATTCAACAGAGTAGTATAAGAATGAATTCATTAATTAACACCAAGCCATCATCCTCACGAACTACGTCACTACACCTACTAGCTTGATGATGTGACCTGACCATGCATGAATGCACACCATATAATCCGGTAGTCTCACCAAGCCGCCCCACAGCAAGCCGAGATCATCAACTGGTCTAGCAGATCCACACCGTGCATCGGATGCGCACGCTCCAGATTCGCCGCCGCCATTTTCCGTCGTCCCAACTTCTGGAGAGATTCATGCATTCACCTTGCCATGTACAACTACCGTCGACGCCACCATGACGCCAGACATCACCTCCACCCTGAGCACGTCCATCAACATATGTCCAACGTTGAGACCCCGCTGCGCCACACCGCCGAGATCCGCGGTCGTTTATGCGGTAGATGCCACACCGCACCAACTCTGGCACCGGGAACCATTCGTGCTCACCACGCAAACCCTCCATCTAATGCCCAAGATGGAACCTCCAAGGAGGTGATGACGCCATGGCTCCGCCGCCCCTCATTCATGGGGAACTAGGGAGTAGGGAGGATCGGAGTTGACCTCACCGTTGCCACAAAGAAAGGGAATAACGCCCAGAGTGCCATCAGCGACGTGGCCGCCGCCGTCGGCCAGAAGTTTCCCCTAGACAAGCTCCCACCCCGTCACCAACCAAGGCAGCCACCAACACCTCCGAGAATGGACGCCGAAGATCTGGAGCAGCCGATGAAGGGAACCGCATGCTATGATAGTCCGCCTCAGATCTGACGAGAGGGGCAACGGGAACCACTTCACGCCACGACCGTCGTCCACTGGGACCCTCTGCCCAAGCAGCCAAGGAAATCTGGCCGACCGATCCGACAAACGCCCACCACTGGCAGAAGGACGCCGTCCGGCCACGTCCAGTCACCGACTGCCGAGTGAAGAGAAATGAACCTTGCCAGCACTGGCGTGGGCCGAGCTTTGCCTGGCCGCACCCTCCGGTGGCGGCAAGGGAGAGGGGAGAGAGAATTGTTGTTGAACTACTAGAATTTTTATGACCCGTTGCAACACACGGGCATGTTTGCTAGTATTTACCAAACAATGGACAACATGATTAGCTTGTCTACTTACAGTGATAATTTGGTACTCCCTATCCTGAAGAAATTGTTTGATTTCCCCAACCATGGAAGCAGCAGGAGAGTGATTGATGCCAGCTTCCTGAATGAACATGGCGGCTTGCTGACAGTCTAGCTGAATGATGAATGAACTCGAGCATGAGTGAATTGCAAAAAACATCGACATTGAAGCACTGTCTTGCAGAAACCACAAGTCTCTAGTTTTGTGCCCAAAAACACTAATTCTCAGGCTAATTTTTTGCAAAAAACACTAGTCGCTCGATTCGGTCGTTTTAAGCTGGATTATGACAGGTGGGACCCGCTTTTGCTGACGTGGCGGTACGGTCGAGCCGTTAGACTCGGTGGACGCCGTTAGACGCCGTTTGCGGGCCGTCCCGAGCCGGACCCCATTTGACCGGTCCGCACCCTCTCCCACACCCTATCTCCTCCATCTCTTTCCCTCCCCTGCACCCTCTCACATGACGACGGCGAGTGGCGGCGGCGACTGCGGTGGGCCTGCCGGTGGCGGAGACGAGAGACCACCGGTGTCAGGGAAACTGATCGCCCACGAACACCTATGGGACCGGAGCCCCTTTTCGGTACGGTGAGGGAGCGGAGGGAGCACAAAGAGCAGATCGAGGGGCACACGCGAGCAGTTTACCCAGGTTCGGGCCGCACGGATGCGTAAAACCCTACTCCTGCCTTGGTTGTATTGAGTTCTTGAGCTCGGGAGCTTGAAGATCTACAGTACTTAGCTACACTGAGCGTGGGAGTGATCAAGTTTCTGGAATCGAACCTCCTCTACGTTGTGCATGGGCCTCCTTTTATAGCTCAAAGGGGTCACCGACAGGTGTCAACGTAGATGAGGGTAAAAACGTAAAATTGGTGGTAGATGGAACAATGCATGAATAGTGTATGCACAGTGGTCTATACCTAACCCTGACGGTGGGGGACAAGGGCATTGAATGCCTGTCGCCGTCACCCCAAAAGCGTCCGCCCGGGCGTCTCCGTTCGCCACGATGGTGGCCTCGTCACCGCGGCTCACCACCGTGTACCCCAGGCTGCACAGCCATCTGCCACGTGCCCCTGGAAGGGCCCCAGGGCGACGCGTGGACAGATGAGCTGGAGCGCGGGCACACGGTGAAAGCCTCCCCCGGCAAGCACCTTGCCGGGGTTGCTATCTTGCCGGGCCCGTAAGCTTGTCGCTCTCCGGGTCCTGCCGGGGCGCGTGATGCGCCACGATATATCTTCTGAGGTGCTATTCTTTGGTCTTCCTGGCAAGCTCCTCTTGCCAGGGTCTTGTGCTGGAATGATAACCTTGAGCCTGGTGCGGCCTTCCCGGCAAGCTCCTCTTGCCGGGGTCTTGTTTCTTAACTTGAATACTTTGTTCTTGAATGGCTCCAAAGGAACTAGAGTGGGCCTTGGCGGGCGCGTGGTGAGCCTGACCACGGGACGTTGCTACTGCCCGTGCACAAGTTGGGATACTAAGGTACCCCTACTTTAGTACACCGACAGGAGCCCCCGGGCCTGGGCCACACATGGTGCCGAGCGCTGTTGGGCCAGGCCCAAAACAGTGCACGGGCACACGCGGCCCACGGCACACCGCTTCCCACTCCAGATTCGCCGCATCCCTCCCTAACGGCACGCGTCGATTGCGGCGTCGTGGGAGAGATCGTGGCCTGTTTCTTTAATGGGAAAATGCGGAACGTCCCCCACTTCCCCCTTAAAAGCAGAGGAAGCAGGGGCAGTTTCCCCCCATTGCTTTCATTGTGTCTTCAATCTCCAGAAACCCCCGGCGCCCTCCGCCTCCCCAAAGGTCGAGAGAGAGCCGAGCTCCACCTTTCTTCCGTCGCCGTCTGCCTCCCCGGCGCCGCCGACCCCTCTCGCCGTCCCCGCCATGGCCCCGAAGAGCAGTAAGGCGAAGAGCGATAAGTCCGACAAGGCGGCGAAGCTGGCAGCCATGCGGAAGAGGATGGTGGTCTTCCCGCCGAGGCTCGGCGCGAGGGAGCTACGGGACAAGTATTACCTGTTCTGGGCGAGGGAGACGAAGGCTCATCCGCGCACCAGAGTCCTCCCCGCCCAAGCCATCGACATGTACCCAGGAGGTTACTACTACTTTGCTCTGTTCTTCCACTGTGGCCTTTGTCCTCCGTACTCTGAGTTTTTCTGCGATGTGATGAACACATACGGATTCCACCTCCTAGATTTCACCCCGAATGATGTCCTTACTATGGCCGTTTTCGCACACCTGTGCGAAAACTTTGTCGGGGTCCACCCCAACGTAGCTCTCTTCCGCCACTTCTTCACACCTAGAGTAGAGTCTGGATCCCCACTCTCCGACGGCATCTCCTGGATCTTCAGGCTCAACAAGAAGGAGGTGTACTTGATTGGAGAGCTCCGCGGCAAGTGGGACGAATGGAGGGCTGATTGGTGCTGGGTTATGGAAGAGGAACCCCAGCAATTCACCTCACCGCGCCGAGCTGCAGTGGTGTGCGGCAAGGATTGGAGTGACTTGGCCCCGGAGGACGACAAGCTGCAAATTGCCCTCACTAGGATCCTTCGCCTCCGGGCCGCCAACCTTACTGTAGGTGAGGTTGGAGCTGATTTCCTTCGCCGCCGCATTCCTCCTCTGCAGGATAGGAAGAGACCTGCTTGGGAGTTCGGCAATGTGGCAGACTGCATGAGGCTGCGCCCCGGGCTGAATTATAACTTCACTGTCTTGGAACTCAAGGGGATGATCCGCTCAATGTTCAAGCACGACCCCAAGCACCCGGAGTGGTTCACCCCGTCGGACGGAGTAGTTCCGTTATGCAACAACTCTGCCCTTAGTGCCATCCGCGCGGTAATGCCTGAGTGCGACTCTCACGGGGTTGTTCCCACTTGGCTGACGCCTTCAGAGGAGACCGTGCAGACTTTCTTCGACAATCTGGTTGAACGGCCACGCAACCCCAAGGAGAAAAAGGGGCTCACCCGCGCGACCACCGACCGGGATGTGGCGTATATAGCCACTAGAATGGAGGAGGCCGCCGCAGCTGCGGCTGCGGGCGAGTTTGGGTACACCGTGGACGAAGCAGAAGCAGCGGACGCAGTGAGCCGGGCCGAGGAGGAGGAAATCCTCAAGCTGCTGAGGCCCGCCGGGAAGCCTGCCGGGGAGCCTGCCGAGACGAGCGAGGCTGCCGGGCAAGGCACTGAGTCCAGTGAGCCCGCCGAGGAGGACGCCGAATCGGGCGATTCCGACGAAGACTCGGGCGGGTCACTGAACCTCGACGACGCCTCCTCATCCTCAGAAAACTCTCCGCCACCACCGAGTCCTCCGCCACCGCAGAAGAAGCGCCTCCGCAAGACCACTGAGACGACGAGGCCACCGGCGCCCCGACAGCAGCCGAAGCGTCGTGCGACGCGTGCCACCACGACGAGCAAGGTCGTCAAGGAGGCGCCCCGTGTCTCAGCGGCAAGCGGAGGGGGATCTTCCCGAAGCGGCTCTGGTGTTCCTTCTGCCCCTCGGTCCTCGGCGACGACCGGAGCGGGGTCTTCGCAACCCACGGCTCCGGAGCCCGCCAAGCGCCCGAGGGAGCCTACTCCTCCAGCTCCTCGCGCTGGGACACGCGAGGCGGAATTTGACTTCTCCGCCCTTAGCTCTGACGAGGAGGAGGAAGAGTAAGCACTTGCAACTTTCATTTCTTCTGATTCTTGTTGTTCTTGTCTTGACTTCTCTTTGCCTAACTCTGATCTTGTTTGGCTTCCAGGACCTTGACCCAAAGGATGGCGAAGAGGGCCAAGATCCCTGTGGTTGATTTCGAGGACGACGAGCCTGTCGCAGCGACAGGGGATGCGCCAGCGACAAGCTTGCCGGACCAGCCTGCTGCTCCGGAGAGCAGCCCCCAGCGCAGCCCCCAGCGTAAGTCTTGCGCTCACTTTTCTGCTTGACGGGCGCGCTTGAGGTTTTTATCCTTACTAATGTCTTGTTGTCTTGTGCAGAAGTGGAGCCGCAGCCGCAGGAGCACCAAGAGGCCGCCCCCGACGAGCCGCTTGTTCCACCCTCCCCGCCAAGGAGAAGCTCCCCGGCGAGGGACAGCGCTCCGCCAAGGATGGGTACTCCGCCAAGGGCGAGCACCCCGCCAAGGGTGAGCACCCCAACAAGGGTGGGCACCCCGCCAAGGGAAGGCGCCAGCGGCCCTCCGCTGGCGGGGGCCACTACCACACCGCCAAGGGAGAACTCCCCGGCGAGGGACCCCGTTACCAAAGAGGCCCGCGCAGGTAAACCCTTGTACTTTCTTTCTTTCGAATTCCTCTTTTTTGGATATTTGCTTGACGATTCTTTCTTTTCTTTTTCTTCTGTTAGATCCGCCCGCCCCGGAGCCGATGGAGACAGAGGCCATCGCCGAGGAGGACGTGCGCGGCGATGCTGGCGACGCCACCACCGCCGAAAGAATGGTCGGCGCTGACGAGCAAGCCGCCGAGGAGACCGCCCCGACCGCTGACGCGGCAGCTGGGGAAGGGACCGGCGACCATACTGCTGGCCCTGAGGCCGCAAGAGCGCCGGACGCTGCGCCGGCCGCCGACCCCTCCGCCCCCACGGCTGGGTCGGGTGTCTATCTGGAGGCCGCCAACGGGGTCTTTATCCAAGTCCCGTGGGCGTCCTCATCAAGGGCGCCCGCAGAGGGGGAGAGCTTCGACGGAGAAGTTCTCGCCTCCGCCGGGCTGAGGGTTGTCGACGCGCCCGGCAGCAGCAATGAGCCCGAAGAGGAGCAACTCCTACATCGACTCCTGGGCTTGTACCGGGCCAGGCAAGCCAAGTTGGAGTCCCGGGAGGCTCTGGCTGCCAAGGCTGGTGCTGATCTGGAGAAGCGCGCCGCGGAGCTCCGTGCCGCCAACCAAGCGGCCCTCCGGAACTTGGCGGAGGACCGCGAAGAGCTTGCCGAGGCGCACCAAGCGTTCATCCTCGAGAAGGCCGAGGTCGAGGAGCAGCAGCGACGGGCCGCCGAGGATCTGGCTCGGCGGGGGGGGAGTGCTGAACCAGCGGAAGGTCGACCTCGATAGCCACGAGGACGACCTTACCGCGCGCGAACAGTCTATTGGCGGGGCTCTGCAGGAGGCGAGGGACGCCACTGCTGCCGCAGAGACCGCCAAGAGGGACCTGGAGGCAAGGGTGGCGCAGCTAGAGTTGAGCTTGAAGACGAGCGAGGAGAGGGTTGCCGCGCTCAACTTGGCGCGGGAGAAGGACGCCCACACCAACTCGGAGCTGCAAGTCCGTCTCTCCGAGAAGGGCAAGGAGCTCAACGATGCCAAGGACTCCATCGCCGACTTGGAGCTGAAGGTTTCCACCCTTACTGACTCACTTGACGCCGCCCAGAACCGCGAAACGAAGCTGAAGGAAGATCTCCGCGGCGAGAGGGCACTGCTGGACAATGCCGCCCTGTCGCAGAACAACTTCCAGCGGACGGTGGAGCAGTGGACCGAGGAGCTCGTCGCCTCCACCGCCAACATCGACAAGGAGATGGTGGCGTTGAGGACGGAGCACCTCGCATACTCCCCCGACGAGAGCCTTCCCCACAGCGCCAAGCTGAGCTTGTTCTTCAGAGGAGTGGCGCCGGCCCTTGCGCAGCTACGGGAGAGGGTCCCCACGCAGCTGGCTAACGAGGCGCGCCGGCTTTGCATGGGTACTATGGAGCGGGTGTTGACGAAGATCGTCTACCGCAACCCCGGGATTAATCTCGAGAACGTCCTCCGGACCTTGCCGCCCGAAGCTGACCTGGAAGCGTTGAAGGCGCAAGTTGCCCACATCGTGGCCAAGGCGGGCAAGATCAAGAGGGTCGACGGAGACCGTGTAGACTAGGCCCCCTTCTTTCTGCTTCCCTTGCCGCTGTCAATTAAGTCATGGGTAGTAGTTGGTTAGAACAGCGGCAAGTTATCTTGTAATATAACTTTATTTTGGATAATCAATGTAGTGTTATCTCCCTTGCTTGGTTCCTTCACTTTGTATGCTTTCCACCTTACGCTTTTAGGGAACTTGCCGGCAAAGGGACCCTTGCCGCGAGCGCTGAGTGCGGGACTCTTAGCAGCCCGCTGGCAATGCCCTTGCCGGCAAGAAACCTTGCCGCAGCTAGTCGCAGCACACTTAGATTGTTGAGCGAACTCGAAAACGAAGTAAGGGCGCGACACTTGTCGCAGCTCACTTAAGCCGTTGAGCGTGCTCGAAACAAAGTAAGGGCGCGGCTAACCACGGGTAGGTTCCTTCGCGCACAGGTTTTCCATACAAAGTGTGGTCGTTCAAGGAAGACAACCAAGATTTTAAAATTTTGAATGCTCAAACTTTGGCAACTTAGCTTTCATGGATTGTTTGCTTCCCGGCAAGGCCTTCCTTTCTTGAACAGCACTTGGTCCATACCACTGTCTCCTTCCCCCCCCCCCCCGGCAAACTTGTGCACGAGGAACCCCTCTTCTACTTGAGAGAAAAAAGAAAGAAGGGAGGAAACATAGATACGGAGCCTTGCGGCTTATTATTGCTTACCGGGATCTTGTGCTGCACAAAGTGTCAGATAATGCATGCAATGAAAACAAGAATGTATGAAACGACAAGCCGTGCGAAGCACAAAAGTTTTACTGATGCACGGGGTCTGCGCCCGGCTTTGTACAAAGGTTTACATGCAACAGCGGCAATACTTGTACAAAAAGTTGGTTGCCGGAGCGGATCACGGCAACCGCGCCTTATGGGTGAAACTTGCGAAGATGCTCTATGTTCCAGGAGTTGCTCACCGGTAAGCCTTCTTCGGTCTCAAGGCGGACAGCGCCGGGCCTTGTGACTTGTCTCACCCGATAAGGGCCTTCCCACTTTGGCGTCAACTTGTTGGAGTTCTTGGCGGACTGAACGCGCCGAAGAACAAGGTCGCCTTCCTCGAGACTCCTGGCCTTGACTTTGCGGCCATGATAGCGGCGCAAAGCTTGCTGGTATCGAGCAGCTCGTACAGCAGCCTGGAGACGGTCCTCCTCGAGGAGCAGTGCATCATCTTGCCGCAGCTGCTCTTGCTCAAGCTCATCGTAAGCGAGCACTCGAGGAGACCCGTATACGAGTTCCGTGGGGAGAACTGCCTCTGCTCCATAGACAAGAGCAAAGGGTGTCTGCCCGGTGGCTCGATTTGGTGTCGTTCTGATTGACCAAAGAGCCGCCGGCAACTCGTCGATCCAGTTCCTTCCGCACTTGTGCAGCCTGTCGAAAGTTCTTGTCTTGAGCCCGCGCAGCACTTCAGCATTGGCCCTCTCCGCTTGACCGTTGCTCCTCGGGTGAGCAACCGAAGCAAAGCAGACCTTGGCGCCAATGTCTTGGACGTACTGCATGAAGGTGCGACTTGTAAACTGTGTGCCGTTGTCGGTGATGATCCTGTTAGGGATTCCGAAACGGCAAACAATCGATCTGAAGAACTTGACCGCTGACTGTGCAGTCACCTTTCTCACTGGTTCCACTTCCGGCCACTTTGTGAACTTGTCGATAGCAACATACAAGTACTCAAAGCCCCCGACAGCACGGGGAAAGGGGCCGAGGATGTCGAGCCCCCAGACCGAGAAGGTCCAGGACAAAGGGATCGTCTGGAGAGCTTGAGCTGGCTGGTGTATTTGCTTGGCATGGAACTGGCACGCTTCACACTTGGTTACTTATGCAGCTGCATCTTGGAGGGCTTCTGGCCAAAAGAAACCTTGCCGGAACGCCTTCCCGGCAAGTGCTCTTGCGCCAATGTGGTGGCCACATATGCCTCCGTGTATCTCTGCCAACAGCTTCTGTCCATCTTCCCGGGAAATGCACTTCAATCTGACACCATTGAGTCTTCTTTTGTACAGTTCATTGCCAAAGAACTGGTACATACTTGACTGCCTGGTTATTCTCTCTATCTCTTCTGGTTCTTCGGGAATTTCTCCAGTTTGCAGAAAACGGACGATTTGCTGTGCCCATGCTGGAGCCTGAGGCTCAACAACAAGGACTAAAGGCATCAGTGCTGCTGTGGGAACGTTAGCTTCTACGGCAAGAACCTGCGGCTCTGCCGGAGCTGAACGTTCCCCGGCAAGCTCGCCGGGGCGAGACTTGTCGGGAACGCCTGCTTCAACTGTACAAACCTCGGGGCTTGCAGGAGCAGACTGTTCCTCAGCAACTTGGTCGTTGATCTTGGGGACCTTGGCGGCGGCTTCAGGAAGGTCCGCCGGCATGTAGTCGCCGGAGACCAACTTCCTTTTCTTGCTTTGCCCAACTGATGGTGTAACGGATGGTTGAGTTAGCTTGAGCACGAAGGTCCCTGGTTCCACAGGTAACTTCATTGCAGCACACTTTGAGAGGCCATCTGCGATATCATTTTGAGCTCTTGGGACGTGCTCCATCTGCAGGCCTTCAAAGTGTTCTTCAAGCTTTCTCACTTCATCGACATAGGCTTCCATCAAAGGACTCTGGTAGCTCTTGTTACTTGTCGGACCACCAACTGTGAATCTCCCCGCACAATCAGCTTCTTGATCCCAAGTTCGGCCGCAATTCTGAGGCCGGCAAGCAAACCTTCATACTCAGCAGTATTGTTTGTCGCTTGCTCCTTGGGAAAGTGCATTTGAACAACGTACTTGAGGTGCTCCCCGGTGGGCTCTACGAGTAACACGCCAGCACTGGCGCCTTGCAGCGAGAAGGCACCATCGAAGTACATTATCCATTCTTTGCTTGCTTCTTTGACGGGGATGTTTGTCTCTGGAACTTCTTCATCCGGTGTTGGGGTCCATTCTGCTATGAATTCTGCCAAAGCTCTGCTCTGTATAGTTGAAGTGCTTTCAAACTTAAGACCAAAGCTTGACAGCTCCAGTGCCCACTCGACAATCCTACCGGTTGCTTCTGGGTTTTGTAATATTCTCTTCAACGGAAAGCGAGTGACCACCGTTATCTCATGTGCCTGGAAGTAATGGCGCAGCTTTCTCGAGGCCATGAGGAGGCCGAAAAGCAGCTTCTGCACCCCAGAGTATCTTGATCTAGCCCCCTGCAAGAGGGAGCTTACAAAGTAAACTGGGCGCTGCACCATCTTCTTTCGCACTTCTCCTTGTTCCTGCGCAGACTCGTCCTTGTCGGGTTCAGAGCTTGTCGGGGAAGCCCCCCGCTTGTCGCCGGATGTGCTTGCCGGGGCTGTGGGCTCCTCCTCTACCTCCCTCTCCGCTACCAACGCAGCACTAACCACTTGATTGGTTGCTGCTAAGTATAGCAGCAACTTCTCTTGCGGCTTAGGTGCGACAAGTATAGGAGTGGAGGACAGGTATCCTTTCAAGTCCTGCAGCGCTGCCTCCGCTTCTGGAGTCCATTTCATTGGACCTGCCTTTTTCAAGATTTTGAAAAAAGGCAGGGCGCGTTCTGCAGACTTTGAAATGAACCTGCTAAGGGCAGCCACACAACCAGCAAGTCTCCGTACATCATTGACGCGCTTCAGGGCTTCGATCTGTTCGATGGCCTTGATCTTGTCGGGATTTGCTTCAATCCCCCTCTGGGACACAAAGAACCTGAGAAGCTTTCCGGAGGGGACTCCGAAGACGCACTTCTCGGGGTTCAGCTTGAGTTGTATCTTGCGCAGATTTGCAAAAGTCTCATCTAGGTCTTGGATTAGGGCATCCTTGTCCTTGCTCTTGACCACTATGTCATCCATGTAGGCCTCTACATTCCTGTGTATCTGTGGCTCAAAAGCAGTGTGGACCACCCTTGCAAATGTTGAGCCCGCATTCTTCAGTCCAAAGGGCATGCGTATGAAACAGTAAGTGCCACATGGAGTAATGAATGCGGTCTTCTCCTCATCTTCCTCAGCCATGAATATCTGATGGTATCCAGAGTATGCATCAAGGAATGAAATCAACTCACACCCAGCCGTGGAGTCAACGATCTGGTCAATGCGCGGCAAGGGAAATGGATCCTTGGGACAAGCTTTATTCACATCAGTGAAGTCTATACAAAGCCTCCACTTCCCATTAGCTTTGCGCACGACAACTGGATTTGCCAACCATGTAGGATGAAGTACACCTCTAACAAGGCCTGCTGCTTCCAACTTCTTGATCTCTTCGGCAATGAATTCTTGGTGCTCCACCGCTTGCTTCCTGACCTTCTGCTTGACGGGCCGCGCGTGAGGACAAACAGCAAGCTTGTGCTCAATTACCTTCCTGGGAACGCCGGGGATATCAGACGGTTGCCATGCAAACACGTCGACATTCGCCCGCAGGAAGGCAACGAGCGCGCTTTCCTATTTGGGGTCGAGTGTAGCACTGATGGTGAAAGTACCACCAGTGCCGTCTTCCTTGGCGGACACCTTCTTCGTTGCGGGTGGAGCTGCCATCCCTCTCTTGCACTTGCCGGTGGAGCTCGATGGTGCGTCCTCGACGGCAGCGCAGCACTCCGAAGAGGTGCGTTTGCCGGAGTGGGCCCCAGAGCTATTGCCGGACTTGGTCTTGGTCTTCCCCCCGGGAGCTTCAGCGGCAAGTGCCTTGCTGTCTGCCGCGGCTGCTGCGTCCCGGTAGATCTTGTCGGCGCAGATAAGCGCGTCCTTCTTGTCGCCGGGGACAGAGATGACGCTTATTGGCCCTGGCATCTTGAGCATGTTGTAGCATGGTGAGAGGCCGCCATGAACTTGGCGAGCGCAGGACGGCCAAGTATCCCATTGTATGGCAATGGGATATCGGCGACGTCGAAAGTGATCCTCTCCGTCGTGAAGTTTAGCTCTCCGCCAAAGGTCACCGGCAGTGTTATCTTCCCCTTCAGCTTGCTCCTTCCCGGGTTGATCCCTTGGAAAGTTCCGGTTTCTTCGAGCTCGCTGTCGGGGATCTGCAGCTTCCGGATTACAGCAGAGGAGATTAAGTTGAGGCCGGCCCCGCCGTCAACCAACATCTTGGTGACCATGAGGTTGCGGATGGTTGGCGATACTAACATCGGCAAGCACCCGACCGTAGTTGTGCGGTCAGGGTGGTCCTCAAGGTCGAAGATGATGGGCGTGCTGGACCATTTCAAAAGTTTGCGCGACTCAACGGGTGGCTCCGCTGCATTCACCTCCCGCACCCATTGCTTGAGTTGGCGGTGGGAAGTGTGCAGAGAGGCACCTCCGTTGACGCACAGAACTTCTGTGGCCTTCTGGAACTCCTGCTCGCTGTTGTCTCCTTCCTCCATGTCCTCGTCATCGTCTTCGTCTTCATCCTTGTCGCGGCCCCGTGGAGGTCTGTCTCCTTGCCGCTGCTTAGCCTTGCCGCGGCGTCCTCCCCGGCCATTGAATGGCCGCTTCTTGCCGGACTCTCCTCCGCCTCCTTGGGCCTTCTCCTTGTCGCGACGCTCGTATTCAGCCTTCTGCTGTTCCACGAGGTACTCTACCCTCTTGCAGTTCTGGAGATCGTGGCCCTTGGTGCGGTGGATCTTACAGTACTGCTTGTCGGAGCCGTCCTGCTTGTCGGCGGCCGCTACAGGGGTGGCCTCCTTGCCGGAGCCACCAGCCTGTGTCTTCTTGGCGGCAGCCTCCTTGCCGGACTGCTCGACAACCAGTACTTCTTTGTTCTTCTTCTTCTTATTGTTCCGCCGCCGGTTTTTCCTTGCCGGGGCGGCATCCTCGCTGTCCGTTCCTCTTGCTCCGGTATCCTCTCCGGGAAGTCTCCTCCCCTCTTCGTCACGCGCACACTTGTCAGCCAGAGCGTAAAGCTCGCTGACGTCCCGGATCTTGGTCATTGCCATCTCTTCCCTCATCCGGCGGTTACGCACGTTCTGGTGGAACGCGCTGATAACCGCGGCAGGGTGGACATCCGGGATGTTGTGCTGAACGCGGCTGAACCTCTGGATGTACTTTCGCAGGGACTCTCCCTCTTTCTAGGCAAGAATGTGGAGATCGCTCTCCTGGCCGTGGGGTTTGTGGCCGCCCGTGAAGGCGCCAACAAACTGGTGGCACAGATCTGCCCATGAAGAGATGGAGTTCTCCGGCAAGTGCATAAGCCAAGATCTGACGTTTGGCTTAAGCACGAGCGGGAAGTAATTTGCTAGAATCCTCTCGTCGCGTCCCCCGGCAGCCTGCACCGCAATGGTGTAGATGCTGAGGAACTCCGAGGGATGGGTCTTGCCGTCGTACTTCTCGGGTACGTCGGGCTTGAAGTTCTTCATGTTGGGCCACTGGACTTGTCGCAGCTCTCGGGTGAACGCAGGGCAACCTGCCGCATACGGCAAGTCGCCTGGTTCACCGGGCGCGTGCAAGTCGACAGCGGTCCCAGCGCGCTGGTCGGACTGTCGCCGTGCTTCTCTTCGACGCTCGATGCGAGTTCGAGCGTCCTCTTGTCGCCTGTCGTCGAGGACTTGGCGCTGATCGCGGCGAGCTCGCGGATCCGACGACGCCGTGGAGTCGTCGTCGACGTTGATCCGGCGAGCTGGCGATTTTTGCTTCTGCGGCGGGGAGTGCACGGTAGTTGCACCCCCGGCGGTCTTGTCTCCATCGGCCTTCGCTTGGCTGACTTGCCGCGGCCGTGATGTTGCCGGCTGCTGCGGCGAGTCGTTGTTGGCGAAGGCGATGAGGCTCTGGATTGTAGCCCTCCAGTCTTCGGCTTTGTCCGCCGCTGGAGGGAAGTCGAGGAGCAGCTGAGCCCTAGCTAGAGCTTCTGCTGGAGAGGAGGGAAGCGGTGGCGAGCGGTGCGAGGAGCGAGATATGCTCGGACTTCTAACAGCGTTAGAAGGAGCAGGTTCTCGCCCTGGCGACCTGTAACATCCCCAGATCTTCACCCTGTTGTTAAGCTCATTAATTGCCATGTCATTATATTCATCATCAAGGTAAATGCATTAGGAAATAATTCAACTCAAATTCAAAATTCAAATAACAAGTTAAAATAGAAAGACTCCAAACTTGCCAACAAAAATGTTCATAATATTGCAAATAATCCAAAAATAATTGTAAAAATAAAATCAACATTAACTGAATCATTTGATTGGCCCTAACCTATTTAAAACAGTAGCTAAATCAGTTATCTAAATCCAATTCTAATCAAATAAAATTCAAATGATTTTCAAATGACCCAAAAACGTTTGAGGCAGTGAGGTATAATACATATTAAGTATTAGGACCAATTACACATTTTACAAAAGTATTCTAGTAGCTTAACTAAATGCTAACAGTGGCTAAAAGAAATAGCAGAAAAAGAAAAAAAGGAAAAGAGTAAAAGCTTACCTGGCGCTCACCCGTTGCCAGCGACGGCCCAGCCCTACTTCCCCCACCTCCCACCTGCTCCCGCCTCTCTGTCAAGCTCACCGTGGCTGGGAGCGCGCCGCTCCGCCCACCGGCCGCCACGGTGGCAGAGCAGTTGGGGGAGGAGGATAAGGACCTCCCCCGACGCCTCTCACTCACCCACTCCCCCTGGCTCACTCCCTCCCTCCTCCGTCATCTCTCTCTCACCGTTTCACCTCTGCCGATCACGGTCGGCGTGGCCACTGGCATCCCCGTGACTCCCTCTGGTGTCCAGGAGGCGCGCCTGCCTCGACCTCGTCCTCTCCTTGCGAGAAAACAGCCGGGGGAGCACCGCATCGAAGCCGCGGCCCCCTTCTTCTCCGGCCCCGACGTGGATCTTGCCGTCGTTTGCCACCGCTGCACGCCTCCACGCGCCTCCCCGAGCACGGCAACACCCTCAGTGAGCACCCGCGGGCTTTTCCCCTTTAGCTCGAGCTCGGTTTCGAGCTCCGGCGCCGTTTTACCACAAGGCCGAGCCCTCCGCCGCCTGGCCTCATCGCCGGCACGGCCACGGTGACCATATGGTCCCGTGCGTGCCGCCGTTTTACTCCCCGCATCGAATAGACGCCGTAGCCACCTCGCGCTATTCATTTGGCACGCCGTAGCTCCGATCCCGATGACAACTGAACTCCGGCTGCCGCCGCACTCGCCGTAGCCGTCGTTCCCGACCACCCCCGTGGCTGCCGTCGGTACAGATCGACGCGGCGCTCGCTTCTCATCCCAATGGTGGTCGTGGCGCTGGATTTGGGCGTCTGTGCGCAGTTTCCGAGCTCGCCGGAGCTCGCCACCGCATCTGGGCTCGCCGACGCACTCCGGCGGCCGGTGCTGACTGGGCACCGACGTGGCTGCCACGGGGCCCGCCTTGTGACACTGACGGGTGGGCCCAAGTTGACTCGTTGACTGGGTCAACCCACTGACATGTGGGGCCCAGTCGGTTAATGATTTTTAATAAATAGAAAGTCTGTTAATTGATTAATTAGTTAGTTAGAGCACTAATCAGACACTGACAGCTGGGCCCCGTGCGGCTTAATTAACCCTAATTAAACTGTTAGGTTAATTAATAGAGCTGACAAGTGGGGACCACCGTATACTATTCCTTTGGATAAGATCTGCTGACTGTGCTGCTGACTCAGCACTGGACCCACATGTCAGCCTCTGCTGACTGGACCTTTGACCCAGTCAAAGGTCCCACTGGTCAGCCCCTATGCTGGAAAGTTGGGTACAGAACTGGGTGCATCTAACCATTTCAATCTCTGTGCATATTCGAATTAATAAATCCAGTAATTTCCAGGATATTGCTAAAACTTGCAAAATTCATATCTTTTTAACCGTAGCTCGGATGGAAAAACTTTCTACATGAAAGTTGCTCAGAACGACGAGACGAAGCTAACCGTGCTATCTGTTTCCGTGACGGGACCCTCTACGGAGGTGAACCCGCAACTTTTAGCCCGTTTCCGGTAGATGAATAGTGCACATACACCGGTTAATAATTCCAGTTAAATCCTAAAATTAATCAATATGACTTAGACATGTTTTTAGGCAACCCTGCACTGCACCCCAGTTGCCACTTGACTCTGACACCACTAACCTGCAACCGTCCCCCCCTCCGGTAATCTGTCCGACACAGGTCCGGAACCGGGAATACTTTCCCGGATGGGTTCCCCTTCTCCGTTATCGGTAGCACTGCGTTAGATCGTCATGCTTTGTGATTATTTTCGTTACTGTGTATTTATATTGTTTCCTCTCCCCCTTTCTTCCCGGTAGACCCCGAGACCGCTGACGGTGCCCTGGTGATCGACTACTTCACCGCCGTTGTTCCTTTTCATTTGCCAAGCAACCAGGCAAGCAACCCCCCTTTGATCATTCCGATATCGCCTATGTCTATTCTCTCTTATTCTTGCATTAGAATTGCTGCTATTGCTACTGCTCCTATTACTGTTGCATAGCCTGTTTTTGCAATACTGTTGATACCTGTCTTTATTCATAAACTGCTTAGTATAGGTTGGGTAGCACTGCTGTGGTCCCGCTTTCTCGTAGTTGCCTCGCATAGTACCCTTGCCTCGATCAAGCGATCGAGCCCCTTCCCCTGACCTTCTTCACACCACCGCACACCCCCCTAATATGCTCGACTCCGCAGAGTTAACATCGGGTGACGAGGGTGATACCTCCGAACTCACTTCCGATGTTGTCCCTGTAGTATAGCTAGCTCGTTGTGGGTTACCGAGGGTGATTCCTCTTCCCACTTCCGACTTAGCTTTGTCGTGCATCCGCTATGGTGATTACCGCCGAGGGTGATTCCTCCGGTATCACCTTAACGGGACTTGTCGTTTAGGAATCCTACGAGGGTGATTCCTCGGATTCCTCATCGGCATGAAAACCACACGGATGCCCTGGTTTACCGTACCGTGTTTAAAGACGTATCGATCCCCGAGGCCGGACGTCGCCAGGAACAAAGGCGTGCGGCCAGAGGTATCGTGCGTCTGAAGACACTTTGAAGTTACTACTACACATGTTGGATGGAGGCGGGTTGACCCAGAGGGGTACCCGCGAGTGCCTTTGAGGCGTGAGCTGTGGAGTCGGGTGACCAGTGAGGGTACCCGCGAGATAACTACGAGGCGTGGCCGGTCATTCCCAGTCCTTGTCACAAGTCCTCGAGACGGGACGACGGGGCCAACAGTATCGTGGGCTCTGCTCGTTACCGCGCGCTCCCAATCCACTAAGCGATTTGGATATTTGATCCGAGGGGCCTTCGGGTCCGATAGCACTAACCACCACGTGGGTGTGAGTGGGTGCTCTGCGTCGTATACATCAGCCGGAGTCGTCACGACGTCAGCGATTGAGCGGCCCGTTCGGATTGGACCCAGGATGCAACAGCGTGCTTGTATAAGGGGTTGCTAGGTCTGCTACCGAACGGCCACGTAACGTGCAGGAGCGTCCGGGGCGATGGCCAAGACCCCCGGGGGCATAGGTTAGTCCGACGTGCTTGATCCTCTCTGGCGGTATCCGGTCGGGTTGCGTCGTGTTGTTTAGCCGAGGCCGGGCAGGACCCAGCAAGTGTGTCCGGCCGGAGTTAAGCGAGCGTGGTGGGTAACTTGGTGCACCCCTGCAGGGAAGAAAACACCTATCGATAGCCTGTCCTACGGTAACGGACACTCGGAGTTGTATCCACTTCGGTACAACTAGAACTGGTGACTGGAGATATGAGGTTGATATTACTATAAACACTTTACATTATGATGTACTAATCTACACCCTTCTAATTGCTGCAAGACCCTGAAGATGCTAGTCTTCGTCAGGACTAGGCTTTCCCCTTCTTTACTCTGGCTTTCTGCAGTCTAGTCCACCCACATAAAGCCTCCTTTGAAAATAATGCATTGCTTAGTATAGATCTGATGTAAGTCTTGCTGAGTACTTTGGATGAGTACTCACGGTTGCTTTGCTTCCTCTTTTGTCCTACCCGCATGATAAACCAGACGACGGAGCCATGGTGCCTGCAGCCCCCGTTGACGACTACTACTACCAGCCCGAGGCTGGCTACTACTACTACCCGGCCGGCGAGTACTTCTACGAGGAGCCGGCGGACGACGACCAGGAGTAGGATCGGAGGTCCCAGGCAGGAGGCCTGCGCCTTTTCGATCGTAGCTTTTTATTTTGCCCCGCCTCGTATGAGGCCTATCTGTACTTGTGCTCTGTATCTGTACCCAGATACCTAACGCTTCCGCTGACTATATGTGTGACACTTGTTATGTATTCGAGCCCTCGAGGCCCCTGGCTTGTAATATATAACTTGTATGTATTTATTTATGTTTTAGAGTTGTGCTGTGATTCCTTCACGTGAGTCCTTAGGCTTGATCGTGTGCATTTGCGTGTATGATTAGTGCACGGTCGGGCCGGGGTCGTCACAGGTTGGTATCAGAGCCGACTGCCTGTAGGAACCCCCTTTCCAACTCCTTGGTCGAAGTTGAGTCTAGAGGTCCAAAAATGTTTTACTAACTTGGCTGTGTGGCTTATGGCCCCACGTCGCCAAATGGGTGGTGTAGCTTCTTTTATTCCTCGTCTATACTCTGGGACTCTGAATCTCTCTTCCATTCGGGTCAAATGATTTTACTAACACCGGCCTTAGGATCTCGTAACCGCTTTCTCCCGGAGAGTCCCCTCGTCTCCGAAGATGGCGTGTCATCATCAGAAGACTCCGAAGATACTCGTTGGAGTTTCCCGAGACCATTGTGCTCACTGCTTTTGCAAGTGCCCTATTACCGATAATCACCGTGAACAACTACACATCCTTACCGTTTGTATCTTCGTTCCCAGCCACCCCTTTCTGTATAAGATACCCCGAAGTACTCCTTGTACTCCGAGAATCCTTTGAGCCTACTGCCGTACAGTTTCTTTCGCACTGTGGTTAATTCCTCACAACACCGGGGATTTGTTCATCCCCAGTTGTTCCTATGTTCCCTGAAATATTTCTTATTGTTGTCCGCTCTCCCGAGTATCCTCTGCAATCTATTGCTTTCAAGGTTTTGTCTGTCTGCATCATGGTAAATCCTATATAACCTTCGTTGACATCCTTGTCGCTAGCATTTTGCGTCCCTTGATTCAATATGTTGCGACTATTCGCAATCATCAGTTGTTACCTACTAACTCATCCGTCCGGCTCAGACGTTATTTTGAACATGAGCTGGTTCTCGGTAAATCAATCCTTAATTGATGGGCAATCTAATTCTATTCAACATGCTCATCTTTTTACCAGAGCCTCTGCCTCTGATTCCTCGACTTTGGAAATTGTAACTCTTTGCATTTAAGCTTCGGCTTATCCAGATAATTTCCATAAACTGATGCCCTTGCATTCTCCTTCTTCTGGTTGAGTACCGATACTCACATCAGATCCTTTGCCGACCACCTGATCTTTTGTTGGATTAATATCCGACACTGCCCTCCATATTCCATAACCTTGTTAGTTTCCCCTGATACATAATACCTTCGGTAAATTGTATCCCCCGTCTTGTCAACCATACTCTGCTTCTCAAGCTTATGCTACTTACCCCTGAAGTTTGTGGTATATGTTCTTAAGTTGTCCCGGTGGGTTAAACATATGCCTTCTCTAGTCTGTGTGAATCAAAAGCTATGCGGGTTATATCTACTCGCGTTCCGTCGAATAAATTCTCGACCCCACAATTGCTTCGAAGACGAGAAGTGAATGAAAGGTTATGCATTGAAGAAGTGGGAGTCGACCTTGAACCTAGAGTTCATGCCTATGGACCCGATGTAGAACTTATCATGGAAGCTGCTCGTAAAAAATGATTCCCCTCTGGTATAAAATCATCTTATATCTGTGAATTGATCCTTTGCAACCATGGGTCCGACCATATTCTTCCCTTGATTACAATTCCCGGATAAGTTAAAATACTTGTCCTCTACAGATCATTTCACCCGTCCAACCTCTATTCTGATTTACCTTCGGGTATTAACCCTACTACTTGTTACTGGGAAGTCCATCACTCCATCACCTCATTCCTAGCCTGATCGGCTATATCAGTATCATGCTAAATCTTAACCATGTTACCTGGTCTTTATGCCGGAGCACAACTTCCGACGATGAGCGAAGCTTACGTCGATCTTCTTCATGTTATCATTTCACCTCAAACAACAAGCTTGATTTCGAGCTTGTGCCGTATCCGTGGCTCCATTAACCCTCTCGCCTCATCATTCCTTTTATCGATGCCGTCGCTGTTCGATGGCATCCTCGTGAAATCTCTCGACAAAATGTTTCTTGATCCATTATCCACACAACATCGTATGGATAATATCAAGATTCTTCTCTCGCCCCTTTATCCAAATGTTTTTGAACTTGCTGCCCTATCATGTATATCATGCTCCGCTCTTTCTTGCGAAATGATATGCCCCTAAAACTTATGTGTAAACACATATTTCTTTCCATTGGCGTGATTAATCGATTAATCACATTTTCCTTTCCATTTGTTTGTTTAACCTTTCTTGAGATCATTAAGACATGAGCAGGAATAATTCCCTGCTTATGAAAACATCTCGGTCTACAACGCTGTCAGTGAGACCCTGTTAATATTGTTGATGACGTTCCGGTAACCACCGATGGACGAGAACTTTGCCTATTGGTCCGCCTCGTTTAACGAGCAGGAAAATGGTTCTCCTCGTCCCTCGCCCTTGGTACCGACGATGTTACCGACATAACTGACAGACTGCCCCTGACATACCTTGTTGTCGTGACAGGTAAAATGTCACCGTTCTCCCTACTTTCGATCGTCCCTCGCCACGGTTCTACACGATCAGAACCTGACCCTCCTGTACATCCTCGATTCCGAACTATCTTTTGGTTCTTGGTTTTGTGTGTTACCACGAGCCACCCTCCGAGAGATGATCCATTCCCGATGCCCTAAACCCCTTTTCACACTCTGTTCAGGTATCGATCGGTTGTCCATTCGCTTGGAAATTTTCATTGCACCTTCATACTTTGCTCTCGATGTTTCCTAAGTTTTAACTCGAGAAATATTTCTGCCACATCCCTTGAATTATCTGCCAGATAATCGACCTTGTAAAAGGTCCGTTCTTCCGAAGTTACCCTTTTCTTCCCCACTTAAATCTCGGGACGAGATTTCTTGTAGTGGAGGAGATTTGTAACATCCCCAGATCTTCACCCTGTTGTTAAGCTCATTAATTGCCATGTCATTATATTCATCATCAAGGTAAATGCATTAGGAAATAATTCAACTCAAATTCAAAATTCAAATAACAAGTGAAAATAGAAAGACTCCAAACTTGCCAACAAAAATGTTCATAATATTGCAAATAATCCAAAAATAATTGTAAAAATAAAATCAACATTAACTGAATCATTTGATTGGCCCTAACCTATTTAAAACAGTAGCTAAATCAGTTATCTAAATCCAATTCTAATCAAATAAAATTCAAATGATTTTCAAATGACCCAAAAATGTTTGAGGCAGTGAGGTATAATACATATTAAGTATTAGGACCAATTACACATTTTACAAAAGTATTCTAGTAGCTTAACTAAATGCTAACAGTGGCTAAAAGAAATAGCAGAAAAAGAAAAAAAGGAAAAGAGTAAAAGCTTACCTGGCGCTCACCCGTTGCCAGCGACGGCCCAGCCCTACTTCCCCCACCTCCCACCTGCTCCCGCCTCTCTGTCGAGCTCACCGTGGCTGGGAGCGCGCCGCTCCGCCCACCGGCCGCCACGGTGGCAGAGCAGTTGGGGGAGGAGGATAAGGACCTCCCCCGACGCCTCTCACTCACCCACTCCCCCTGGCTCACTCCCTCCCTCCTCCGTCATCTCTCTCTCACCGTTTCACCTCTGCCGATCACGGTCGGCGTGGCCACTGGCATCCCCGTGACTCCCTCTGGTGTCCAGGAGGCGCGCCTGCCTCGACCTCGTCCTCTCCTTGCGAGAAAACAGCCGGGGGAGCACCGCATCGAAGCCGCGGCCCCCTTCTTCTCCGGCCCCGACGTGGATCTTGCCGTCGTTTGCCACCGCTGCACGCCTCCACGCGCCTCCCCGAGCACGGCAACACCCTCAGTGAGCACCCGCGGGCTTTTCCCCTTTAGCTCGAGCTCGGTTTCGAGCTCCGGCGCCGTTTTACCACAAGGCCGAGCCCTCCGCCACCTGGCCTCATCGCCGGCACGGCCACGGTGACCATATGGTCCCGTGCGTGCCGCCGTTTTACTCCCCGCATCGAATAGACGCCGTAGCCACCTCGCGCTATTCATTTGGCACGCCGTAGCTCCGATCCCGATGACAACTGAACTCCGGCTGCCGCCGCACTCGCCGTAGCCGTCGTTCCCGACCACCCCCGTGGCTGCCGTCGGTACAGATTGACGCGGCGCTCGCTTCTCATCCCAATGGTGGTCGTGGCGCTGGATTTGGGCGTCTGTGCGCAGTTTCCGAGCTCGCCGGAGCTCGCCACCGCATCTGGGCTCGCCGACGCACTCCGGCGGCCGGTGCTGACTGGGCACCGACGTGGCTGCCACGGGGCCCGCCTTGTGACACTGACGGGTGGGCCCAAGTTGACTCGTTGACTGGGTCAACCCACTGATATGTGGGGCCCAGTCGGTTAACGATTTTTAATAAATAGAAAGTCTGTTAATTGATTAATTAGTTAGTTAGAGCACTAATCAGACACTGACAGCTGGGCCCCGTGCGGCTTAATTAACCCTAATTAAACTGTTAGGTTAATTAATAGAGCTGACAAGTGGGGACCACCGTATACTATTCCTTTGGATAAGATCTGTTGACTGTGCTGCTGACTCAGCACTGGACCCACATGCCAGCCTCTGCTGACTGGACCTTTGACCCAGTCAAAGGTCCCACTGGTCAGCCCCTATGCTGGAAAGTTGGGTACAGAACTGGGTGCATCTAGCCATTTCAATCTCTGTGCATATTCGAATTAATAAATCCAGTAATTTCCAGGATATTGCTAAAACTTGCAAAATTCATATCTTTTTAACCGTAGCTCGGATGGAAAAACTTTCTACATGAAAGTTGCTCAGAACGACGAGACGAAGCTAACCGTGCTATCTGTTTCCGTGACGGGACCCTCTACGGAGGTGAACCCGCAACTTTTAGCCCGTTTCCGGTAGATGAATAGTGCACATACACCGGTTAATAATTCCAGTTAAATCCTAAAATTAATCAATATGACTTAGACATGTTTTTAGGCAACCCTGCACTGCACCCCAGTTGCCACTTGACTCTGACACCACTAACCTGCAACCGTCCCCCCCTCCGGTAATCTGTCCGACACAGGTCCGGAACCGGGAATACTTTCCCGGATGGGTTCCCCTTCTCCGTTATCGGTAGCACTGCGTTAGATCGTCATGCTTTGTGATTA
>LR738710.1:76161191-76200531 GCA_902687465.1 Secale cereale
GACGTCGAAAAACCAACCTAAATGAGTTTAGGGTGCCTCAACGTCGAAAAACCACCTAAATGACTCTAGGGTGCCTCGACGTCGAAAAACCACCTAAATGAGTCTAGGGTGCCTCGACGTCGAAAAAGCACCTAAATGACTCTAGGGTGCCTCGACGTCGAAAAACCACCTAAATGAGTATATGCAATACATAACTAGGAGATATAAATCCACATCCAAATTGATCACATTCAGCATATTGGGAGATCCATACATGAACATTACCAATAAGTAGCATCATTGGGAGTAGTTCATACATGACCATCACATAACTGGGAGATCCATACAAGAACATTACAGAACTAATAAGTAGCATAATTAGGAGGTCCATACATAACGAATAAGTAGCATACTTAGGAGATCCATACATGACCATGAACTCCATGAGTCTTGCTGCCCATTGTGGCTCATTCATATAAGATTGACTTGATCCCATCCAGCTTGACCTTGGTCTCCTCCACAACCTTTTCAAGCTCATCAATGTGGGCCTGCAACTTAGTCTTCTCTTCAGCAAGCTTCAACTTCATGTTCCTAATGACACTGGCTTGAGCAATTGTCAGGTTCTTAACCATGTCATACTTCTCCTGGAGCTTGCTCTCATCAGGCTTACTTTCCATTTGGGCCCTCTTCTCATTCTCATCCAAAAGGGCTTGGACATCTTCAACCAACTTCTCATAACTGGCCTGCAGCTTGATCTTCTCTTGTGTCAGTTTGTGAACAGCAAATGAGTTCATCAGATTGTCCTCAGTCCTGTTTATCTTGGACTGTTCATACATATCCCACAACTTGGCCAGTGCATTCTCCATTGTAGCTGGCCAAGATGGATCAACCCATTGAACTAGTCCACAGTTTTTACCATCCTGTTAAATTACAGTGTTAAACAACAAGATATGAGCTACAAGCCACTATGAGCTCTTTACTAATAACAAGTAAACAAGGGAAACAGTACTTCATCGAGTACCAACAATTATGCAAGCTAAATAATAAGTTCTTGCTAACTAAAACCAACAATCATCCAGTGCCAACTGTACTTCATAAAAAATAATAATGAGTGATTCTAACCCAAAGCACATGCTGACATATAAACAAACCTCACTTGCACTAACTGTCACATGCTGACATATAAACAAAGTACCTCACTTATCCACACTCAGCCAGTAAGCATTAGGCACATATTTAAACATCCTAACTAACAAGCCAGATCTGCTAACACTAGTAGAAAACAGGGCTTTGGTCCAGGCCTGTCCAGCCCATTAGCCCCGGTTCAATCAAGAACCGGGTCCAATGGGGGCACTGGACCCGGTTCGTGAGCCCAGGGGGCCGGCCGGGCCACGTGGGCCATTGGTCCCGGTTCGTCTGGACCTTTTGGTCCCGGTTAGAGCGACAAACCGGGACCAATGGGTCTTGCTCCTGGCCCACCACCATTTGTCCTGGTTGGTGATATGAACCGGGACCAAAGGCACCCCTTTAGCCCCGGTTCGTAGCACCAACCGGGACCAATGAGGTGCCTATATATACCCCCTCGCGCAAGAGCAGAGCACACTGCTCTGTTTTTTTTCTGGCCGAGGGGGAGAGGGGTTAGTGGTGCTCTAGCTCACCTCCTATGCACACAACGTGTTCGATGGAATGCCCGAGCCACAGTAGTTAAGATTTTCTCCTCTCGAAGCTCAATTTTCTCCGAGATTTGTCTAGGTTTAGCGGTCCGTCAGGTCCCGTCCCCATCTTCGCCGCCGTCGATCGCCCCTGCCGATCTCGTCACCGGCACCACCGTGGTGAGCCTCTTGTTATGTCCATGCTTTTATTACTTTTATTATTGCTTGTTATTATTGCTTTAGATAGATATTTGTCTAATTTTCTTACGTTTATTATTGCTTGTTATTATATAGTGCGATGGTTTTGATATCCGCCCATGTGGGCCCTCGTCCTGTCTACGATTCGGATGTGGTATATTATCTTTAATTTATAACTATTTGTTTTAGTGTTTATGATAGTTATGCCGACCAACCTGACATGCATAGATGTTTTATTATGTCTAGGAGGTAGTTGAACCGGAAATTCCAACCGACCCTCTTATGGAGAGGTTAAATTTAGTTGAAGAGGAAAACATTTCCTTAAAGAAAAAATTGGAAAAAATGGAGGAGGAGAAGATGGAATTGGGGTTGCATGTTGCGGAAGTCGTCGATGATCACAAGATCAAGATGGACCCTATTGTCGAGAGGTTAAATTTAGTTGAAGAAGAAAACAAATTCTTGAAGGAAAAAATAAAAAAAATTGAGGACGAGAAGATGATATTGGAGTTGCATGTTGCGGATATCGTCGATGATCACAAGATCAAGATAGATGCAATGCGGTTGAAGATTAGAAAGATTAGAAAATATGCCATTCATACCGAGGCTTGGTATCATTATGCCGTTGGATCAATTGTTACCTTGGTTGCGATTATGATCGCATTTGTTTTCGCATTGAAATGTTTTACATAGTTTCGATGTGTATGGAGAGCTATATGTTGTTAGATGAGAACTATATATGTATGTACTTTGGTTTTAATGTGATGATGAACTTCTATTAATTTGGTCAGTTAATTATCTATTTATGATGTTCTGTTATGGTTTTTGACACACTTAATTATATATAATGCACGCAGATGAACCGGCAATGGATGGACGGTGACAGACACACCTCCGAGTACATTAAGGGCGTGCATGAGTTTCTAAATGTGGCTGAGGCAAACAAGCAGAATGGTTTTATGTGGTGTCCATGCACTAAATGTGGGAATACGATGTCTTACTCTAACCGGAAAATCCTTCACTCCCACCTGCTTTACAAGGGTTTCATGCCACACTATAATGTTTGGACGAGGCACGGAGAAATAGGGGTTATGATGGAAGACGGCAAAGAAGAAGAGTACGATGACAACTATGTGCCCCCTGAATACGGTGATGCTGCAATGGGGGGAGCTGGTGAAGATCAAGAGGAACCAGACGATGTGCCCAATGATGCTGCAACGGGTGAAGCTGCTGAAGATCAAGAGGAACCAAATGATGATCTCCGCCGGGTCATTGTCGATGCAAGGACACAATGCGAAAGTCAAAAGGAGAAGCTGAAGTTCGATCGCATGTTAGAGGATCACTGATACGTCTCAAACGTATCTACTTTTCCAAACACTTTTGATATTGTTTTGACCTCATTCTTGCATGATTTGAACTAAACTAACCCGGACTGACGCTGTTTTCAGCAGAGCTGCCTGTATGGTTTTATTGTGTGCAGGAAAACGGATTTTTAGGTATCTCAGAAAAATCCACGAAAAATCACAGAAAATCCACGCACCCGAAGGAACCCGGAGCCAGAAGAGGGGCCAGAGGGGGGCCAGGGGGGCCCCAGGCGCCCTGGTGGCGCGGCCCACCCCCTGGCCGCGCCGGGGGGTCGCCTGGGTGCGCCCCACCTCCCCTGGTGCCCTACTTTGACTCGTATTTTAGCTCGTGACGGAGAAATCCCACATCAGAAGTTCTTTTCCCAGTTTTCGTCGCGGAGCCGCCGCCACCCTCTGTTCTTCTTCGGGAGGGCTAATCTGGAGGTTGAATTGGCCTCCGGAGAGGGGAGATCGTCGCCATCGTCATCATCATCACCACTCCATCATCCCTCCATGACTTCTCCTTCCATGTGTGAGTAATCCCCTGCTGTAGGCGAAGGGGATGGTAGGGATTGGATGAGTTAGATCATGTAATAGTTTGTCAGATCGTTGGGGGCATGTTGCCTATCATCTACTATGGTGTTTATCATCTTTGCTTCAACTTGTTATTCTTAATGCTTGTCACTTAGGGCCCGAGTGCCATGATTTCAGATCTGAACCATATGTGTTTGCATGAATATATTTGTGTTCTTGATCCTATCTATGAGTTTATTGCACCTATTACGGTTTGGAACCGGCGATCCCAAAAGTGACAGCTTGGGACACCAAAGGGGACGATCCGTAGTTTGAGGATTACATGTATCCATTGAGTTTATTGCTTTGTTCCGGTGCTCTTTGACAGGAGCACCTTAATCTCCATAAGTTCCTTTTGGCCCCGTTCGTAGCGGGATGGTAGGACAAAAGATGTTGTGCAAGTTCTTATTGCAAGCACGTACAACTACCTACGGGATACATGCCTAATGTTTGATATTTGCCTAGATGATCATTACTTTTCCGTGTGCCTTGCCCCAAGTTAGAATCATGATATATCTCATCCATGCAGTGCCCAACCATCCGTCTCCCTAGCCTACAGTGTTTTAAATCTTGCTGGTTACTAGTTGCTACTTTTGCTATTTGCTCTTGCTATTTACTTTTGCTGTTTACTTTTACTATCACTGTCATCACTATCATATCACCGTTACCACTTATCTTTTGTTGCAAGTAAGTATATTTCAGGTGCGGTTGAATTGACAACTCAACTGTCAAAGCTTATAAATACTCTTTGGCTCCCCGTGTGTCGAATCAATAAATTGGGTTATTCTTACCCGCGAAGACTATCTCGATCCCTTACGGTTGAGGGTTATCAAGTACCGTTTTCCGGCGCTATTGTCGGGGAGCATAGCAATATTTACAAGTCTACTTGAAGTATCCTACCTGCTGCACTTCATCCGCTATGGGTAAGAAAGGAGACCCCAAGGTTCCGATCTTACTATCCACTACAAGAAGAGGTACTGTTCTGAGCACTAGTGCTACACTTGATTCACCTTCTGTTATGAGTAAGTTTGCCTCACCGCCACCATATGATGCTCCTATTGAATCTGTTACTATGTTCGATACTCTTGATGATGCTTCTACTACTGTTGATGATATTAGTTCCCTTGGTTATGCTCTTGAGAAACAGATCGCTGCTGCTGCTAAAAAGTCTGGAATTGAAATTCCTGTTACTCGCTACCCTATTGGTGAAACTTATGATTATCCTGATTTGAGTAAACTCAAGGAGAGACTCCTTGATGATGATTACTATATGCTTGATGAAGATTTATGCAGGGAACTGACAGAGTTTTCTGGCTCTGACCCTGAAGTTATTAAGAAATTGTTTGAAAAACACTCTTTGAAGAACAAAACCGTTCCTGATCCTGAATTTGCTACATCTCCTATATGCATTGATGATCCTGATTATGATTTCTCTGTTGATCTTTCACTTATACCTATGGTTGAAGCTGACCCCTTTTATGGCAGAGAAAATGATGATGCTATTGCACACCTGACTAAACTCGGTGAGTTGGGTGGCCTGTTTACCACACATGAGAAGATACGATACTTTTATGTGACCAAGCTTCTTCCTTTCTCCTTGAAGGAAGGTGCTAAAGTATGGTATGATTCACTCCCATGCGGTTCCATTAAGAGTCCTCAAGACTTAGCTCGCTCTTTTGTTGATAAGTACTTTCCTGCTCACATGCAAAATGCTGCTTTACAAAGAATTTATAACTTTAAACAGTTGCAGGATGAGTCCCTCCCTAATGCTTGGGGGAGGTACTGCGGTCTGATTCGGGCTAGACCAGGACATGAAGTCCCTAAGAACGAATTAATCGATATATTCTATGCTGGTCTAACTGATGAATCCAGGTACTATTTGGACAGTTGTGCTGGTTGTGTTTTCAGGAAAAGGACGCCGGAGGATGCAGAAGATTTGATGGGCAGAATTGCCAAAAACCATGAAGATTGGTCCGTCCCTGAACCACCTCCACCACCAAAGAAGAGGGCATGTTTGTTCTAAGCCCCGAAGATATGCGAGAAGCAAAGAAGTCTATTAAAGAGAAAGGTATTAAAGCTGAAGACGTGAAGAATCTACCCCCTATTGAGAAGCTGTGTGAGCCTACCACTCACCCTCCTATGGTAGAGGTACACTCTCTTTTAGATTTCAACGCAAGTGACATCCCTCATGGTAAGCCTCCTGATCAATGTTTAGATGAGTTTGATAATTTTATTATGAAACAAAATCATTTTAATGAGAGGATACAAAGTCAATTGCATGATAATTCCCTTGCTATCAAAAGTCTGCTTGATGTTCTAGGTAGAACGGTTAATGATGTTCAATGTCTTGTGAAGCATTTTCATATGGTTCAAACTCAGCTTGACCAAATTTCTAATGTGCAAAAAGATTTGCTTGCTAACAATGCCAAACAAGATGATTTGCAGGCTTTGGGGATTAAGACCCGAGAAGGAACTGGCATAGAGTGCGCCCGGCTCAGAAAAGATAATACAACAAACAAACCCTCCTTCACGCTTTGTTCATGAGAAATCAGAAAACTTTGGCAGTGATAAACAAAGGAGATTAAGAGGATGTGATCGTCCTCATGCGGGAGCCGTTCCTCGAGACTTGTCCAGCTCAAGAAGTGATTGAGTTATCTGCTAGCATTCGTTGACGAAATATGCACCTCTCAAAAACGTTTTTACCTCTGTTTTTAAAACCAAGAGCTCTGGTACATGTTTAGTTTTTGTTTCCGACCACGGGTTTTCAACCTTGCCAACAAAAGCCACGGTTCGAGAGTCTCCACCTTCTTTCTTCAAAGCACCAACTAGGAGAGCATAATTGTCATTCTGAGTGTAATGTGCATTGTCCCAAAGTATTACATTGTCTTCTGCATGCTTGTGATATGATTTATTCTGAAATTCTTAGTTCCAGTCTCCTTTAAAACTCTGGAGGAGTTTCTGCATTTATGTTTTGCTTCACTCATGGAGGCTAGCGAGATACCACCCTAGTATGCTCAAGCTATGTGCAATGTAATCTTGTCTTGGTTTTCAGTAATATATTATTTACTTTTAAGTATTTGTGATTGGTCACTTGAAAGAAGGATTGCTCCGTGCATTGTCCTCATAGTACTGTTTCAATACTTGCTAGGCTCTTTTCGTAGTACATGCTTATATACATCTAATGAAGCAAAAGAGTTTGTCAAAGTTTTCGTTGTTGCGTCCAGTTCGTTGAACTGAATTGCTTGAGGACAAGCAATATGCTAAGCTTGGGGGAGTTGATACGTCTCAAACGTATCTACTTTTCCAAACACTTTTGATATTGTTTTGACCTCATTCTTGCATGATTTGAACTAAACTAACCCGGACTGACGTTGTTTTCAGCAGAGCTGCCTGTATGGTTTTACTGTGTGCAGGAAAACGGATTTTTAGGTATCTCAGAAAAATCCACGAAAAATCATAGAAAATCCACGCACCCGAAGGAACCCGGAGCCAGAAGAGGGCCAGAGGGGGGCCAGGGGGGCCCCAGGCGCCCTGGTGGTGCGGCCCACCCCCTGGCCGCGTCGGGGGGTCGCCTGGGTGGGCCCCACCTCCCCTGGTGCCCTGCTTTGACTCGTATTTTAGCTCGTGACGGAGAAATCCCAGATCAGAAGTTCTTTTCCCAGTTTTCGTCGCGGAGCCGCCGCCACCCTCTGTTCTTCTTCGGGAGGGCTAATCTGGAGGCTGAATTGGCCTCCGGAGAGGGGAGATCGTAGCCATCGTCATCATCATCACCACTCCATCATCCCTCCATGACTTCTCCTTCCATGTGTGAGTAATCCCCTGCTGTAGGCGAAGGGGATGGTAGGGATTGGATGAGTTAGATCATGTAATAGTTTGTCAGATCATTGGGGGCATGTTTCCTATCATCTACTATGGTGTTTATCATCTTTGCTTCAACTTGTTATTCTTAATGCTTGTCACTTAGGGCCCGAGTGCCATGATTTCAGATCTGAACCATATGTGTTTGCATGAATATATTTGTGTTCTTGATCCTATCTATGAGTTGATTGCACCTATTACGGTTTGGAACCGGCGATCCCAAAAGTGACAGCTTGGGACACCAAAGGGGACGGTCCGTAGTTTGAGGATTACATGTATCCATTGAGTTTATTGCTTTGTTCCGGTGCTCTTTGACAGGAGCACCTTAATCTCCATAAGTTCCTTTTGGCCCCGTTCGTAGCGGGATGGTAGGACAAAAGATGTTGTGTAAGTTCTTATTGCAAGCACGTACAACTACCTACGGGATACATGCCTAATGTTTGATATTTGCCTAGATGATCATTACTTTTCTGTGTGCCTTGCCCCAAGTTAGAATCATGATATATCTCATCCATGCAGCGCCCAACCATCCGTCTCCCTAGCCTACAGTGTTTTAAATCTTGCTGGTTACTAGTTGCTACTTTTGCTATTTGCTCTTGCTATTTACTTTTGTTGTTTACTTTTACTATCACTGTCATCACTATCATATCACTGTTACCACTTATCTTTTGTTGCAAGTAAGTATATTTCAGGTGCGGTTGAATTGACAACTCAACTGTCAAAGCTTATAAATACTCTTTGGCTCCCCGTGTGTCGAATCAATAAATTGGGTTATTCTTACCCGCGAAGACAATCTCGATCCCTTACGGTTGAGGGTTATCAATCACAAAAAAGGGTTATACCCCAATTGCGAAGATGGCAACACAAAGCTCGGTACCGTACTGGAATTGCTGCAGTGGAAGGCAGAGAATGTTGTGGCTGACAAAGGATTTGAGAAGCTATTGAAAATATTGAAGAAGAAGCTTCCGAAGGATAACGAATTGCCCGACAGTACATACGCAGCAAAGAAGATCGTATGCCCTCTAGGATTGGAGGTGCAGAAGATACATGCATGCCCTAATGACTGCATCCTCTACCGCGGTATATACAAGGATCTGAACGCATGCCCGGTATGCGGTGCATTGCGGTATAAGATGAGACGAGATGACCCTGGTGATGTTGACGGCGAGCCCGCCAGGAAGAGGGTTCCTGTGAAGGTGATGTGGTATGCTCCTATAATACCACGGTTGAAACGTTTGTTCAGAAACAGAGAGCATGCGAGGTTGATGCGATGGCACAGTGAGGACCGTAAGAAAGACGGGAAGTTGAGAGCACCCGCTGACGGGTCGCAGTGGAGAAAAATTGAGAGAAAGTACTGGAAGGAGTTTGCAAAGGACCCAAGGAACGTATGGTTTGCTTTAAGTGCGGATGGCATTAATCCTTTCGGGGAGCAGAGCAGCAATCACAGCACCTGGCCCGTGACTCTATGTATGTATAACCTTCCTCCTTGGATGTGCATGAAGTGGAAGTTCATTATGATGCCAGTTCTCATCCAAGGCCCTAAGCAACCCGGCAACGACATTGATGTGTACCTAAGGCCATTAGTTGAAGAA
Organism: Secale cereale; assembly: GCA_902687465.1. Classification (NCBI taxonomy): domain Eukaryota; kingdom Viridiplantae; phylum Streptophyta; class Magnoliopsida; order Poales; family Poaceae; genus Secale; species Secale cereale. The sequence goes on from LR738710.1 coordinate 76,170,384, forward strand.
CTTTTACAGCAGTGGAATGGAAACGGTGTATGTGTGTGGGATGAGCACAGACAGGAGGAATTTGACCTAAAGGCGTTGCTGTTCGTGACCATCAACGATTGGCCCGCTCTCGGTAACCTTTCAGGACAGACAAACAAAGAATACCACGCATGCATGCACTGTTTAGATGACACTGAAAGTATATACCTGGACAAATGCAGGAAGAATGTGTACCTGGGCCATCGTCGATTTCTTCCGACCAACCATCAATGTCGAAAGAAAGGCAAGCATTTCAAAGGCGAGGCAGATCACCGGAAGAAGCCCGCCATGCGTACCAGTGATCACGTACTTGCTATGGTCAATGATTTACACGTAATCTTTGGAAAGGGCCCCGGCGCACTAGCTGGTCCAAATGACGCTGAGGGACACGCACCCATGTGGAAGAAGAAATCTATATTTTGGGACCTACCCTACTGGAAAGACCTAGAGGTCCGATCTTCAATCGACGTGATGCACATGACGAAGAACCTTTGCGTGAACCTGCTAGGCTTCTTGGGCGTGTATGGAAAGACAAAAGATACAGCTGAGGCACGGGAGGACCTGCAACGTTTGCACAAAAAAGACGGCATCCCTCCGAAGCAGTATGAAGGTCCTGCCAGCTATGCTCTTACGAAAGAAGAGAAAGAAATCTTCTTTGAATGCCTGCTCAGTATGAAGGTCCCGACTGGCTTCTCGTCGAATATAAAGGGAATAATAAATATGCCAGAAAAAAAGTTCCAGAACCTAAAGTCTCATGACTGCCACGTGATTATGACGCAACTGCTTCCGGTTGCATTGAGGGGGCTTCTACCGGAAAACGTCCGATTAGCCATTGTGAAGCTATGTGCATTCCTCAATGCAATCTCTCAGAAGGTGATCGATCCAGAAATCGTACCAAGGCTAAGGAGTGATGTGGCGCAATGTCTTGTCAGTTTCGAGCTGGTGTTCCCACCATCCTTCTTCAATATCATGACACACGTCCTAGTTCATCTAGTCGACAAGATTGTCATTCTAGGGCCCGTATTTCTACACAATATGTTCCCCTTTGAGAGGTTCATGGGAGTCCTAAAGAAATATGTCCGTAACCGCGCTAGGCCAGAAGGAAGCATCTCCATGGGCCATCAAACAGAGGATGTCATCGGGTTTTGTGTTGACTTCATTCCTGGCCTTAATAAGATAGGTCTCCCTAAATCGCGGTACGAGGGGAGACTGACTGGAAAAGGCACGCTTGGAAGGGACTCAATAATATGCAGGGACGGATATTCTTGGTCTCAAGCACACTACACAGTTCTACAGAACTCTACATTGGTGACCCCGTATGTCGATGAACACAAGAACAGTCTGCGCTCCAAACACCCAGAGCAGTGCGACGACTGGATTACATGTGAACACATCAGGACTTTCAGCAGTTGGTTGGAAACACGTCTCAGAGGTGACAACACTGTTTGTGATGAGTTGTACTTGTTGTCCAGGGGACCATCTTCGACTGTATTGATTTACAAAGGATACGAGATAAATGGGAATACATTTTACATGATTGTCCAAGATCAAAAGAGCACCAACCAAAACAGCGGTGTCCGCTTTGATGCAACAACCGAGAGGGGAAAGGACACATATTATGGTTACATAGTGGACATATGGGAACTTGACTACGGACATGATTTTAAGGTCCCTTTGTTTAAGTGCAAATGGGTCAATCTGTCAGGAGGCGGGGTACAGGTAGACCCACAGTACGAAATGACAACAGTGGATCTGAAAAATCTTGGATACACTGACAAACCGTTCGTCCTAGCCAATGATGTGGCACAGGTTATCTATGTGAAGGACTGATACGTCTCAAACGTATCTACTTTTCCAAACACTTTTGATATTGTTTTGGCCTCATTCTTGCATGATTTGGACTAAACTAACCCGGACTGACGCTGTTTTCAGCAGAGCTGCCTGTATGGTTTATTTGTGTGCAGGAAAACGGATTTTTAAGTATCTCAGAAAAATCCACGAAAAATCAGAGAAAATCCACGCACCCGAAGGAACCAAATACCAGAAGTGGAGCCAGAGGGGGGCCAGGGGGTGCCCAGGCGCCCTATGGGCGCCCCCCCTGGGCCGCGCCGGGGGGGGCGCCTGGGTGGGGCCCACACCCCCTGGTGCCCTACTTTAGCCCGTATTTTTCCTCCCGACGCAGAAACCCCAGATCGGAAGTTCTTTCGTAGTTTTTCGTCGCGGAGCCGCCGCCACCCTCTGTTCTTCTTCGGGAGGGCTAATCTGGAGGCTGAATTGGCCTCCGGAGAGGGGAGATCGTCGCCATCGTCATCATCATCACCACTCCATCATCCCTCCATGACTTCCCCCTTCATGTGTTAGTAATTCCCCTGCTGTAGGCGAAGGGGATGGTAGGGATTGGATGAGTTAGATCATGTAATAGTTCGTCAGATTGTTGGGGGCATGTTGCCTATCATCTACTATGGTGTTTATCATCTTTGCTACAACTTGTTATTCTTAATGCTTGACACTTAGGGCCCGAGTGCCATGATTTCAGATCTGAACCATATGTGTTTGCATGAATATATTTGTGTTCGTGATCCTATCTATGAGTTGTTTGCACCTGTTACGGTTCGGAACCGGCGATCCCAAAAGTGACAGCTTGGGACACCAAAGGGGATGGTCCGTAGTTTGAGGATTACATGTATCCATTGAGTTCATTGCTTTGCTCCGGTGCTCTTTGACAGGAGCACCTTAATATCCATAAGTTCCTTTTGGCCCCGTTCGTAGCGGGATGGTAGGACAAAAGATGTTGTGCAAGTTCTTATTGCAAGCACGCACAACTACCTACGGGATACATGCCTAATGTTTGATATTTGCCTAGATGATCATTACTTTTCCGTGTGCCGTGCCCCAAGTTAGAATCTATCTCATCCATGCAGCGCCCAACCATCCATCTCCCTAGCCTACAGTGTTTTAAACCCTGCTTGTCACTAGTTGCTACTTTTGCATTTACTACTGCTATTTACTTTTGCTGTTTACTTTTACTATTACTATCATCACTATCATATCACTGTTACCACTTATCTTTTGTTGCAAGTAAGTATATTTCAGGTGCAGTTGAATTGACAACTCAACTGTCAAAGCTTATAAATACTCTTTGGCTCCCCGTGTGTCGAATCAATAAATTGGGTTATTCTTACCCGCGAAGACTATCTCGATCCCTTACGGTTGAGGGTTATCAAGTACCGTTTTCTGGCGCCGTTGCCGGGGAGCATAGCAATATTTACAAGTCTACTTGAGGTATCCTACCTGCTGCACTTTATTCACTATGGGTAAGAAAGGAGACCCCAAGGTTCCGATCTTACTATCCACTACAAGAAGAGGTACTGCTCTGAGCACTAGTGCTACGCTTGATTCACCTTCTGTTATGAGTAAGTTTGCCTCACCACCACCACATGATGCTCCTACTGAATCTGTTACTATGTCTGATACTCTTGATGATGCTTCTACTACTTTTGATGATGATATTAGTTCGCTTGGTTATGCTCTTGAGAAACAAATTACTGCTGCTGCTGAAAAATATGGAATTGAACTTCCTGTTGCTCGCTACCCTATTGGTGAAATTTATGATTATCTTGATTTGAGTAAACTCAAAGAGAGGCTCCTTGATGATGATTACTATATGCTTGATGAAGATCTATGCAGGGAACTGACAGAGTTTGCTGGCTCTGACCCTGAAGTTATTAAGAAAATATTTGAAAAACACTCTTTGAAAAACAAAACCGTTCCTAATCCTGAGTTTGCTACATCTCCTATATGCATTGATGATCCTGATTTTGACTTCTCTGTTGATCTTTCACTTATACCTATGGTTGAAGCTGACCCCTTTTATGGCAGAGAAAATGATGATGCTATTGCACACCTAACTAAACTTGGTGAGCTAGGTAGCCTGTTTACCACAGATGAAAAGATACGATACTTTTATGTGACCAAGCTTCTTCCTTTCTCGTTGAAGGAAGGTGCTAAAGCATGGTATGATTCACTCCCATGCGGTTCTATTAAGAGTCCTCAGGACTTAGCTCACTCTTTTGTTGATAAGTACTTTCCTGCTCATATGCAACATGCTGCTTTACAAAGAATTTATAACTTTAAACAGTTGCAGGATGAGTCCCTCCCTAAAGCTTGGGGGAGGTACTGCGGTTTGATTCGGGCTAGACCAGGACATGAAATTCCTAAGAATGAATTAATTGATATATTCTATGCTGGTCTAACTGATGAATCCAGGTCCTATTTGGACAGCTGTGCTGGTTGTGTTTTCAGGAAAAGAACACCGGACGATGCGGAAGACTTAATGGGCAGGATTGCAAAAAACCATGAAGATTGGTCCATCCCTGAACCACCTCCACCAACAAAGAAGAGGGGCATGTTTGTGCTAAGCCCCGAGGATATGCGAGAAGCAAAGAAGTCTATTAAAGAGAAGGTATTAAAGCTGAAGACGTGAAGAATCTACCCCCTATTGAGAAGCTGTGTGAGCCTACCACTCACCCTCCTATGGTAGAGGTACATTCTCTTTTCGATTTCAACGCAGGTGACATCCCTCATGGTAAACCTCCTGATCAATGTTTAGATGAGTTTGATAATTTTATTATGAAACAGAATCATTTTAATGAGAGGATAGAAAGTCAGTTGCATGATAATTCCCTTGCCATCAAAAAGTTGCTTGATGTTTTAGATAGAACAGTTAATGATGTTCAATGTCTTGTGAAGCATTTTCATATGGTTCAAACTCAGCTTGATCAAATTTCTAATGTGCAAAGAGATTTGCTTGCTAACAATGCCAAACAAGATAAATTGCAGGCTTTTGGGATCAAGACCCGAGGAGGAACTAGTACTCAAGATCCTCTTTATCCAGAGGGACATCCGAAGAGAATCGAGCAAGATTCTCAAATGCAGGAAGAAGAAATTGTTGTCTCTCCAAATAGGAAGAACAAACATAAGGAGACTAACAATTCTAATGATCCTATTGCAGATGAAGAGCCAGCTATTGATCCCAACAGTGTATCTATTTCCGATGCTGAGACTGAAGACGGTGCTGAACCTAGAGGTAATAATAATGAGAAGAATGATCCGCCTGAAGTTCGAGAAGAAGAAGCACCTGACAAACGTAAGAGGTACACTAAAGAAGACTTCATCGCAAGAGAACATGGGAAGGAGAGAGAACCATGGGTACAGAAACCCATGCCCTTTCCAGGTAAGTCCATCAAATCTAAAGAAGAAGAGCATTACAATAAGTTTTGTGAATGGATTAAACCTCTTTTTCTTCAAATCCCTTTGACTGATGCTATTAAGTTACTTCCTTATTCAAAATATATGAAAGATATTGTCACTAACAAAAGAAAAGTTCCTAATGATGCAATATCTACTATGCTTGCTAACTACTCTTTCAGTGGCAAGATTCCTGAGAAGCTCGGTGATCCAGGTATACCCACCATTCCTTGCTCCATAAAGAATAATTATGTCAAAACTGCTTTATGTGATCTTGGAGCAGGAGTGAGTGTTATGCCTGTCTCTCTTTACGAGAGGCTTTGTTTAGAGAAACTAATTCCTACAGATATCTCCCTTCAGATGGCTGACAAGTCAACCGCTGTTCCGATAGGTATTTGTGAGGATGTTCCAGTAGAAGTTGCTAATTGTTTAATTCTTACTGATTTTGTTGTGCTTGACATGCCCGAGGATGGGAGCATGTCCATTATTCTTGGTAGACCTTTTCTTAACATCGCAGGTGCTATTATTGATTGCAACAAATGGAAGGTTACCTTCCATGTGAATGATAAAGAACACACGGTATATTTTCCGAAAAAGACCGACAGGAGGCATGCCCTCAACTGTATAGAGAATATCGAGACCGTGAAAATTGGAGAATAGGACTGTCCACTACATGTGCCTCACAAATACAAAACTATCATGGTAGGGACAATGTCCATCAAGGTAAAAGTTCAGTGATTACTTCGTAGGAGGTGAGACTTTTTGCTCTATATATCGCTTGTTTGTTGGTAAGACTTGATCAACCTTACTAGTGAACGTGTTTTATATGGATAAAAAGTTGAGCTTGCTATGCTTTCATTTGTTTTTAGTTTTGTCCTACTTGCTGTACCAAGTATCTATGTTTTTGAAGCTTCACAATACTACTAACTGCTTCAAGTTTTCAGAGAGTTTCGCAGCTTTTTGAACTTCGAAAAAATTTCAACAGTGAAGTTTTCAGAAAAATTATATTAAAAATTTCCACAATGGGAGAGACCCGGAAAGTCCTGGGGCCAGCCAGGGGGGGCCACCAGTGGCCCAGGCGGCCAGCTGGCGCGACCCAGCACCTGGCCGCGCCCACAGGGCGCCTGGGGCCCACGGGACCCCTCTCCAGGTACTTTTTCTTCCCTCCTCTCTCTCTTTTTCCAGAAACCCGAGTTCTGGTCTTGTTCTTGCTGTTCTTGCTGTTCTTGGAGGCGATTCTTCGATCTCTCTCTACAGCCCATCATTTGAGCTGAAATTTTGAGCAAATACTCCCTGGTATGTGAGTCCTCCACCCCTCCAATTAGATTTTTGATTGGTGGCCTCATTTGTGAGTATTTAGTAGTTCTTGGTGCTGTAGAGATGAGCTTGCATGCATGTGTAGAAAGTTATTTTCCAAGTTTTGATGCAAGTTTATGCCTTGGGCAAGTGAGTTGAGTAGTTTGCCTTAGCTCACTTTGTTTTAATCCTCGTTTTTGTAAATTGTAAAAAAAATCAGAAATGAGTTTGTTAGGAAGGGCAAAAGGATGGCTTGAGAAGAGGAGGCCCGCACACTCCGATCGAGTCACTAGAGCCGCAGCTTCACCATCGACTGCTAGGGTGAGCTATAATGAGGATCATGTGCCCCTGGAGTTGTTGGAAGACACAAGTCCAGCACGTGCGATGACATTTCCATGTGATGAATTCATGGAAGCTGCGGGAATCAAGGATGAGTTTTATAATCTTTGTGCTAATGCAGGTTTGACACGACTCGTCACGAGCCGTGTTACTCAGTATCAAAAACTCACCTCCGGTTTCATTAACAGTTTTAGATATAATTATGATTCAGGTGCTATTGAGTTTAAAATTTATAATGATCTTATCACCATGACTCTGGGAAATTTTTGTGAAGTAATAGGTGTGCCGAACGTTGGGAGGACGGCAAGGATGGCCACTCAGCCCTCCGAGCTGAAAACCGTCATCAACTCTCTCTGCAGCATGGGTACGAGGGATATTCATCGGTCGAAGATCTCCAGCATCTTGTTTCCTCACCTCAGGTATTTTGCATATTATATTGCTAGAGGGGTGTTAGCTCGTGACAACACGAGCAGCATTTCTGCTCCGGATATTGCTATCCTGGCAGCAGCCCTCTCAGGGAGGTCTGATTATAATCTTGGTACCTTAATTGCTCGACGCCTTGCTATGAACGGTAACAAGGGGGACTTATATGGTGGCATTTATGCCACACTTATCTTAGAGCATCTTGGAGGCACCCCACACCCCGATGATACTCCTTTTACTTATTTAAGCTTTGATCTTGCTGCTATGAAAAGGCATAAGTTTGTTACCATGGGTTCTGAGCTTGATAACCCTGTTTATATCTTGCGTTTCGGAACTACCGCGGAACGCGAGATCCGTCTACCTGCACCTCTTTTGTTTGATTTTTCTCGCAGGAACGGATGGTCCTTTGATGTTGTCCAGTTCGATGAGTTCATGGTCCAGCATCAGTTCCATAACCCCATGGAGGGGATTGTGCTCGACGAGGAGAGGCACGGTGAGATACCACATTTTCAGGAAGAGACCGCCACCGAGTTTGGTGAAGGGTCTTCCTCTGTTTGGCGCTCGGAACCTTCCTCGTGGGAGACTCCGAGGAGTTCGGTGTACGCGCCATCATCCTTCTACGACCCTTGGTCTCACCACCATACCCCAGGAGCAGGAGGCTCCTGGGGGCAGTAGCTGCTACCAACTTAGGCCAAAAGCCTAAGCTTGGGGGAGTACGTGCCCTTCTCACTTTTTCCATTGTATTATCCGTTTTATTCACTTTGATCTTTTCAAAGTTTTTGCCCGTTCTTCTTTATTTTTCTCTTTGCAAAAAAACAACAAAAAGATTTTCTCTTTCTTTTGCTTTTATTCAACCTTTAAAAAAAACCAAAAAGATTTCCTTTTTTTCTCTTTAGTTTGCTTTGTTTTCAGAGATCAGCTCGAGTCCGTGATGGCATTTGATTATATTTCCTACGTTCGATCGTGCAAGTGACAAGCAGTAATGACGAAGATCGACTGAAAGGAAGCAACAAGGAAGACCGGTATGAACTCTTATTGTTTCTACTTTTGTACATATGCTTGTACTTATGATCTAGAGACCAGCTTGTAGCGACATAGTGCTATGTTTACAATGCTCTTCCAGTGGTTCATGCTTTCCTTGTGGCTAGTCTCGAATAACTAGAGTATATAATGTGTTATTGAAATGATCTACATGCATTGCACTGTTCATAGTCTGGTATACTAAGGTGGTATTTCCCTTTAGAGAATTTTTTGATTGACTTGGCACATGCTTACACATGTTTAAGACTAAAAGTCTACTTTGCCTTGATGATCTTTGAGTTTTAGAATAGTTATATCACTTTCATGCCCGATTCAATGTTGCTTTGTCGCTCTGCATGATTATGACCGTTATTGCTCTCTAGTTGGTCGCTTCCCAGTCTTTTGCTAAACTTCCACCCGTACTAAGCGGAATGACTGCTTGTGCATCCAAAACCTTTAAACCTGTTATGCCATATGAGTCCACTATACCTTCCTATACATGGTATTTACCTGCCATTCCTAACGAAGACTTTCATGTACCATCTCGAAATTATTCAAAAGCACTTCTCTTTTTGTGCCTATGTTTTAGCTCATGAGGAAGTAGTAGTTAATTCATGATCTCTTTAAGTTGGACAAGTTTCACCCCTGGATTGCATGTATAATGTGCAAATCCCTAATATGAAAAGGAACTGGCATTGAGTGCGCCCGGCTCGAAAGATAATATAACAAACAAACCCTCCTTCACGCTTTGTTCATGAGAAATCAGAAAACTTTGGCAGTGATAAACAAAGGAGATTAAGAGGATGTGATCGTCCTCATGCGGGAGCCGTTCCTCGAGACTTGTCTAGCTTAAAAAAGTGATTGAGTTATCTGCTAGCATTCGTTGACGAAATATGCACCTCTCAAAAACATATTTACTTCTGTTCTTAAAACCAAGAGCTCTGGTACATGTTTAGTTTTTGTTTCCGATCACGGGTCTTCAACTTTGCCAATAAAAGCCACGGTTCGAGAGTCTCACCTTCTTTCTTCAAAGCACCGACTAGGAGAGCATAATTGTCATTCTGAGTGTAATGTGCATTGTCCCAAAGTATTACATTGTCTTCTGCATACTTGTGATATGATTTATTCTGAAATTCTTAGTTCCAGTCTCCTTTAAAACTTTGAAGGAGTCTCTGCATTTATGTTTTGCTTCACTCATGGAGGCTAGCGAGATACCACCCTAATATGCTCAAGCTATGTGCAATGTGATCTTGTCTTGATTTTCAGTAATATATTATTTACTCTTAAGTATTTGTGACTGGTCACTTGAAAGAAGGATTGCTCCTTGCATTGTCCTCATAAGTACTGTTTCAATACTTGTTAAACTCTTTTCGTAGTACATGCTTATATACATCTAATGAAGCAAAAGAGTTTGTCAAAGTTTTCTTTGTCGCGTCCAGTTCGTTGAACTGAATTGCTTGAGGACAAGCAATATGCTAAGCTTGGGGGAGTTGATACGTCTCAAACGTATCTACTTTTCCAAACACTTTTGATATTGTTTTGGCCTCATTCTTGCATGATTTGGACTAAACTAACCCGGACTGACGCTGTTTTCAGCAGAGCTGCCTGTATGGTTTATTTGTGTGCAGGAAAACGGATTTTTAAGTATCTCAGAAAAATCCATGAAAAATCAGAGAAAATCCACGCACCCGAAGGAACCAAATACCAGAAGTGGGGCCAGAGGGGGCCAGGGGGTGCCCAGGCGCCCTGTGGGCGCGCCCCCCCTGGGCCGCGCCAGGGGGGCGCCTGGGTGGGGCCCACACCCCCTGGTGCCCTACTTTAGCCCGTATTTTTCCTCCCAACGCAGAAACCCCAGATCGGAAGTTCTTTCGCAGTTTTTCGTCGCGGAGCCGCCCCCACCCTCTGTTCTTCTTCGGGAGGGCTAATCTGGAGTCTGAATTGGCCTCCGGAGAGGGGAGATCGTCGCCATCGTCATCATCATCACCACTCCATCATCCCTCCATGACTTCCCCCTTCATGTGTGAGTAATTCCCCTGCTGTAGGCGAAGGGGATGGTAGGGATTGGATGAGTTAGATCATGTAATAGTTCGTCAGAATGTTGGGGGCATGTTGCCTATCATCTACTATGGTGTTTATCATCTTTGCTACAACTTGTTATTCTTAATGCTTGACACTTAGGGCCCGAGTGCCATGATTTCAGATCTGAACCATATGTGTTTGCATGAATATATTTGTGTCCGTGATCCTATCTATGAGTTGTTTGCACCTGTTACGGTTCGGAACCGGCGATCCCAAAAGTGACAGCTTGGGACACCAAAGGGGATGGTCCGTAGTTTGAGGATTACATGTATCCATTGAGTTCATTGCTTTGTTCCGGTGCTCTTTGACAGGAGCACCTTAATATCCATTAGTTCCTTTTGGCCCCGTTCGTAGCGGGATGGTAGGACAAAAGATGTTGTGCAAGTTCTTATTGCAAGCACGTGCAACTACCTACGGGATACATGCCTAATGTTTGATATTTGCCTAGATGATCATTACTTTTCCGTGTGCCGTGCCCCAAGTTAGAATCTATCTCATCCATGCAGCGCCCAACCATCCATCTCCCTAGCCTACAGTATTTTAAACTTTGCTTGTCACTAGTTGCTACTTTTGCCATTTACTACTGCTATTTACTTTTGCTGTTTACTTTTACTATTACTATCATCACTATCATATCACTGTTACCACTTATCTTTTGTTGCAAGTAAGTATATTTCAGGTGCGGTTGAATTGACAACTCAACTGTTAAAGCTTATAAATACTCTTTGGCTCCCCGTGTGTCGAATCAATAAATTGGGTTATTCTTACCCGCGAAGACTATCTCGATCCCTTACGGTTGAGGGTTATCAAGGACATGTCTACCAGACCGAGAAAAAGAAAAGATATGGAAGCGAATACATCATACGATGAGCCAAAGCGCCACATAGTTCTTTCAGGAAAAAGGGACATCCTGGGAGTGGAGGGCAAGACAGACATATCCGAAGATTATGAAAAGTTTCATGAAATTCCTCCCTTCAAAGTCAAGGCTGACCCAAGCATCCTGATAAACGATGAAGATTATCCATGGTTACGGCGCAATAAGCAAATGACACAAGCGAAGAAAAAGTGAAGACTTTTTTCCGCAACTATTATGATGATACCATGCCAACATTGTAACACACGAGTATGATACCATTGTCCGTTTGTACTATTCAAATTTCAATACTACTTGCACTAACAGAAAGTTTGTAATTGGTTTTACCAGAAAGAATTAAAAAATAAAGCAAAAAACAAAAGAAAATAAATAATGCAGAAAACAAAACAAAAAAACTTGCAAAAAAAATAAAAATAGCAACAATAAGTATTTCGTTGTAAGTAGAAACAAAATAAAACAAATAAAGCAACAAATAAAACAAATAATTTCAAATTTAAACTATTCAAATTTGAATACTACTTGCACTAACAGAAAGTTTGTAATTGGTTTTACCAGAAAGAATTAAAAAATAAAGCAAAAAACAAAAGAAAATAAATAATGCAGAAAACAAAACAAAAAAATTTGCAAAAAAATAAAAATAGCAACAATAAGTATTTTGTTGTAAGTAGAAACAAAATAAAATAAATAAAGCAACAAAGAAAACAAATAATTTCAAATTTAAACTATTCAAATTTGAATACTACTTGCACTAACAGAAAGTTTGTAATTTGTTTTACCTAAAGCAATAATATTCACAAAGAAACTCTAAATACAGCAAAAAACAACTTAGAAATAAATAAAGCAAAAAAGGAAAAAAAAGGAAAAAAAAATTGGGCGCTGCCCAGTGAGCCTGCAAGGCCTACAGCCCAGGATGTATCTGGACTATAAGGCCCAGCAAGCTCACAGGGCAGCGCGCAGAGTTAGGCCCAGAAGCCTGCAATTGAGAGGAGCTCAATACAACCACCGCAGTGGGGTTTATAAACCACTCCGAGCCCCTGTCAACTAGCGAGGTGGGACTAAATATTTGCGCCGCGGGGCAGGACAAGGGCTTTGGTCCCGGTTGGTGCCACCAACCGGGGCTAAAGGGGGGGTATTAGTCCCGGTTCGTGGCACCAACCGGGACCAATGCCCCCCTTTAGTCCCGGTTGGTGCCACCAACCGGGAAAGGGCGGGAAGAAGGGACCTTTGGTCCCGATTGGTGGCACCAACCGGGACTAAAGGGGGGCATTGGTCCCGGTTGGTGCCACGAACCGGGACTAATACCCCTCCTATATAATCAACACTTGTGAAAATTTCCAGACAGTTCTTATGCCCCGCCCCCGACGCCGCCTTGCTCGAGCTCGCCGTCGCGCCGTCGCGCCGTCCCCCCGCGCCGTCGCGCCGCGCCGCCCGTCGCTCCTCGTCGCCGGCGCCCTCTGCCCCCGCGCTCCTCGTCGCCGGCGCCCTCTGCCTGCCCCGCGATGTGAGGAGATTTTTTTTCATATGTGATATAATATATATGTGTGTATATATTTTGTATGTGTATATATATAGTTGCATATATGTGCATATGTTTATGTGTATATAGTTGCTGTATGTGATGTGTATGTGATGTATATGTGTATGTGGCTATATTTTTTTATTTTTCTTAGGAATTTGCTAAATATATATGTTAAAAATGTTTTGTTTCATAGAATGTTTTTTGTTTATATATAGAAAGTTACAATTGTGATGTATAGTTGTTGTATGTGATGTGTATGTGATATATATGTGTATGTAGCTATATAGTTTTTTGTTTATATATGCTAAATATATGTAGAAAGTTTTATATATGCAAAAGTTACAAATTTAGAAAAAGAAGGATAGGAAAAAAGAAAATAAGAAGAGGAAAGAAAGAAGAAGAGGAGAGGAAGAAGAGGAGAAATAAATAAGAAGAAGAAAAAAGAAGAAAAAAAAGGAGAAGAAGAGAAATTTTCTCTTCTTCTCCTCTATTCCTTTCTTCTTCTCCTTTTTTTTCTTTTTTTTTCTTCGATCTTCTCCTCTAGCGGTTCCTTTCTTCTTCCTCCTCTTTTTTTTATCGGATATGTCGTTGTCGATATACACCCTCCCCGATAATTTTGACATTAGGGGGGGGGGTCGAGGGTCGTCGAGGGACCAAGGGTCGTCAAGGGTCGAGGGATCGCCGAGGGGTCGAGAGGTTGCCTAGCTAGTGTCAAAGTATTGAAGAAATCCATGCCTTCATCATTTGCCAGAAGTAACCGGGGCATGTTGGTACGAAGTTCTGCAAAGTTATTCTGGAACGGAGTTCCTGATAGGATAATTCATCTTTTCTTACGAATTATCCTATCTGGGACTCCGTTCCAAAATAACTTTGGAGAGCTTCGTACCATCATGCGACTGTTACTTTCGCCTAATGATGAAGTATTGGTTTTGTTGAATCCTTTAACACTAGACAAAATGTGACATGAGGGGGTCTAGGGTTGTGGATCGCCGAGCAGTCGAGGGTCGAGGGGTCGAGGGGTTGCCTAGCTAGTGTCAAAGTATTGAAGAAATCCATGACTTCATCATTTGCCAGAAGTAACCGGGGCATGTTGGTACGAAGTTCTGCAAAGTTGTTCTGGAACGGAGTTCCTGATAGGATAATCCGTATTTTGTTACGAATTATCCTATCTGGGACTCCGTTCCAAAATAACTTTGGAGAGCTTCGTACCATCATGCGCCTGTTACTTTTGCCTAATGATGAAGTATTGGTTATGTTGAATCCTTTGACACTAGACAAAATGTGACATGAGGGGGTCTAGGATTGTGGAGCGCCGAGCAGTCGAGGGTCGTCCAGGGGTCGAGGGTCGAAGCTAGTTCTACGTTTGCCATTAATATATACATCTGTCATGTTTGAATAATAATTGGCATGTTGTAAATATTTGTAGAAACTATGGACGACAACACCCGAGACGAAGCACAAGAAGCGATGTTGATGGACATAATCGCAGACGGACAAGATGCCGTCTTGTCGTTTCTCAACGAAACCAATGAGCTGGTGGAAAGAGAGCTGGAAGATCTAGGCTATGATATTGATGGCTCCGGTGACCCAATGCACATGGAAGAAGTAGACCGTGAGGACGGCTCCGGTGACCCAATGCCGGTGCAAGAAGGAGACCGTGATGCTGGCTCCGGTGACCGAACCAAGTCCAGCCAGGAGGTATATATATTAGTTAAGCCTGTGCTGACTAGTTAATTGATGCATTCATTAACTCTCGTCTTTGTTCCTTTTTCTAGCCCTGCGGATCGAGCAAATCTTCGGTAAAGAGACGAGGCGCGAAGAAAAAGTTGAGGCCGGATGAAAAGTTTGAGATCTCAGAAATCTCGCGCTCCAGCGAACCGATTGAACCCATCCGGACAAAGAACGCATTTGTTAATCAGTGCGGGGTTCTGGTTAGGGACAAGATCCCGATCAGCATCCATCAATGGTTAAAGCCGGCTGCAAAAGACACTCAGGTGTCTTATGTCACTGATAAGCAGAAAGAAGATCTTTGGACTGAGCTGAAGTCAAATTGCATCCTACCGCCAGAGGATGATCCGGTGAATCCAGTTAAAGAGGAATTAATCAAGTCTGCTGCTCTTACGAAGATGACAGACCAATTCAGGGCATGGAAGAAAAAACTGAATAAGTTTGTCCGCGAAAAAGAGACTCCAGAGTTCGTGGGCATATATGAGAAGATCAAAGATGACTGGCCCGCATTTGTGGCCTATAAGACATCGGAAAAGAGTAAGAAGATGTCGGCGACAAACCAGATAAATGCTGCGAAGAAGAAGCATCACCATCGCACGGGGTCAGGTGGCTACCTCAGAGCCCGGCCTAAGTGGGCCAAGGCTGAGAATGATCTGCTTCAGAAAGGGATCAAACCAGAGACAATGCACTGGCCAGACCGTTGTCGGACTTGGTTCTTCGGGGCTGGCGGAACCTTGGACCCTGTATCAGGGAGGTGCATTTGGACGGACAAGCAATTGGAAATACCACACAGGAAGCTTCGGCACTATATCAAAGCAGCGCAGCAAGGGACGTTCTTCCCCGACAGAGAGAACGACGAGCTGACAATGGCCCTCAGGAATCCTGAGCACCCTGGACGGACACGAGGCACGCCAGGCTCCCTTCCATGGAGTGCTGGGTTTCCGGACGCAGGGGGCTACAAATGCCACGGGAGGAGGAAGAAAATGCAGCAGACCGAACTGCAGGCGCTGCGCGCCAGAATACAAGCGATAGAGGAACGAGAAGCAAATCGGGACAAAAGAATTGCCGAAGCTTCCCCCGAAGCTACCCCGCCATCTCAGCGGAGAAGCAGCATGGCTTCCACCGAGCTGCTTCAGCCGGAGCATGTCTTGACGGCTACTGCCAGGTATCCCGTGGATGCTATCACGGAGGTACAAAATTGCCACCTTATGACGCAGTGGATAAATATGAAGGTCAAGGCGGCTGCTGGCTCTGTTTATCCTACTGGACCCGGCGATACTTTTCACTGCCAGCCGATTCCAGAAGGATATTCTAGGGTGATGGTGGATGAAATTACGGAGGGATTTGAGGAGCTCCAGCTTGACCACCCTACCGGTGAAGGGAAGACTCGGCTGGGTTCTTCACTGAAGACTCCATGCCTATGGCGGAAGGACCTCATCAACATTCTCAACTGGACGCCTCCGACTCCTCCTCCCCCTCCTCCGGCGAGTCAGGGCACTCCGCCTCCTCCTCCGGCGAGTGACGATCAGGGCACTCCGGCTCCTTCTCCGACGCGTGGCGGCACTCCGCCTCCTTCTCCGCCTGCGCCGGCGTGCCCGAGCAGCCAGCCTCCTCCTTCTCCGCCTGCGCCGGCGCGTCCGAGCAACCAGCCTGCTCCTCCTTCTCCGCCTAGTCAGCAAGGGCGGAAGATACCGGCCGCCGCTCCGGCTGCTCCTGCTCCGGCGCGTAAGCAAGGAAAGAAGACAGCCGCTTCGTCTGGTCTGCCGACGTCTAGCAGTACAACCAGAGGCGGGAGGCAATGCAGATTCGGTCCTTCTCTCACGCCTCTAGAGAAGTTACCATACGAGAGGTCCGACGAGGAAAACACGAAGATCGCTCAAGGCGAAGTGAAGGACTGGCTTGAAGGGTTGAAAGCACAGAGACATCCACCTCCGGAGGAGAAGATAGATCCGATGAAAGCAAAGCGCACTCTTGCTGTCCTGAAGAAACCAGCGAAAAGTAAGCCGAAGGACAACTATGACCACATTATTGAAAAGTCATTTCACGAAGCGAAGCGGTCGGGAAGTACTAAAAGTGATCAAAGGTTAGCAGAAGGACGAGCTGAGAAACAAATTGCCCAGCTCGGCGAACAAGCGGACCAATCGTGCCCCCCGCTCAAGGTTTCTAGCGACATGGTCGCTAATGATCCGAGGATGGTGCCCGGTTATAGCAATCTTGGAGATTACCTGTCCGACGATGTACATTATGATTTCTTGGAGGTGCAGATACAAAGATACGAGTACGGGAAGCCTCTCGTCAAAAATGAAAGATCTCTATCAACGAATATGCGAAGATTGCATGATTGGTACTTGAAAATCTGCAGAGAGTCTGGGGGGAGGGATAGTTTGTATGTGAGAGTTAAACCGGAGCATGACCTCGTTGGAATTGAACTGTTGCCTATTCCATTTGAGGAGTTCTATCAGTTTTTCAATCAATTGGCCCTCGATAAAGCAACGGTCACCTGCTACTGTCTGTAAGTAGTACTACTTCTGTCATTAAGTCTTTCTATATAGCTCAGCTCTTTCATTGCATGTATTTATAATTATCCTCACTATATTATGCAGATTGAAGATCGTCGAATTGAAGAAAAGACAAGTCGGTGATATTGGGTTCATTAACACATACCTCATAGATGCAACCGGGGTTAAATGGCGTGCCTCAGATACCGAGACCAACTTGCTACAATCGTTGGTGGTAAATGAAAACAAAGATATAATACTCTTTCCTTACAACTTCAAGTGAGTGTTACTGTCTTGTGCATATTTGGTTTCCCTTATATATCAGTCAAGGTTATAGTAATGTAATTGATGAGTTCATGCATGCGTGCGCAGCTTCCACTATATTCTCTTAGAGATTAAGCTTGAGAAGGGAGTAGTAACTGTCTTGGACTCTAAACGTAAAGATCCCGAGGAGTATGCGGACATGACTCAAATGCTCGACAGGTAAGTTAAATCGATCAATATTATCCACCATGCATATCAGCAACTTTGTTCATTTTTGATATCAAGTAATTGTTTTCTTTGTCTGGCAGGGTTTGGAGAAAATTCACCAAAAAAGCTCCGGGACTGCCGAAGAAGCTAGAATTTAGACACCCGAAAGTAAGTACTATATAGTAGCATGTTCCGCGCATCTCCTATATCTTGATTCAAGCGCTAGTTTCATCAATACCATTTGGCATTCTTGCTTATCAGTTTGATTGACCTCTATTTCTTGTAAAGTGGTTGTGGCAGGAACCCGGGAATGATTTCTGTGGATACTACATTTGCGAGTCCATCCGCCACACGACCTGTGAGCGGGGCTACTCTGAAGCACAATTTGAAGTGCGTAAGCAATTAATAATATTCACAATTTTATTTCATTACCATCATTTGAAGTGCGTAAGCAATTAATTAATAATATTCACAATTTTATAGCATCATTTCATGTATTGACCCCCTTCTTCAAATTAGATGTTTCGGATGCGGGATGAACTCCTAGCACCAGATCGTCTGCGAGCAATTCAAGAGGAATTGGCGGCATTCTTTCTTGAACACGTGATCGCACCAGACGGAGAATACTATGTGGACCGTGCGTCCATCGTATAGGAGATTATATTTGTAAGAGATAATTATTGTATATATGTACCCGGTAGTGTCGGATAGATATACGAGAACTTGTTGTTCGATCAATCTCTCGGAGAAGGAGAGGTGGTCGATATTACTTCTCTCTGTATGCATATATATGTTGATTACGATCTTCTGTTTCCTTCGTTTGCTTACTAGCTAGCTAGCTAGCGTGTCTAGTCCTCTCTATACGTATGTGTAGTACGTAGCGTCGACCAAGCACGGACATAAGAGAGGACACCTCTCTCTATTAATTAGCTAGCTAACACAATATGAAACACCTAAATTAACCCCCCAAAACCTCCAACCCCCCCTCCCCTTTCAAAAAAAAAACCACAGCCACAGAAATGCTGACGCGTGGATGCCTTTTGGTCCCGGTTGGTGCCACCAACCGGGACAAAAGACCCTCCTGCCTGGGCTCGGCGCACAGGCCACGTGGAGACCCATCTGCCCCGGTTCTGGATTGAACCGGGACTAAAGGGTCAGGGCATTAGTACCGACACTTTAGTCCCGGTTCAAGAACACAGGCTAAAGGCCCTAACGAACCGGGTCAGATGTACCTTTATCTACTAGTGTAACTAACAAAATTAGTACTAAACAATGACCAAATGATTAGTCCAGTACAGCTATTAGCAGAGAATTGACCCAAACCTTCACAGCACAGGCAAGGAACCTCCTTCCAGTATGGATGCCCTCAAAAGCAACAAGTTTCTCTGCTCGCTTCCCGTGTTCATGGCACAGAACAAAAGCATTGCCCTCAAATTCGGAGTCAGCCGTGGTAGCAGGGATCTGCCCATGAGAAGGAAAGCAAGAGATTTGGGATAGAAACTTCAGATCAAGCTCAACATGAAAATCCCCAAATCGAAACCCTAAACCTAGTTCTACCAACTCACCTTCACGATGCCGTCGTGTGAACCTGAGGTGGAGTACTGGTAATAATACTCACTGATGTCATCTTCCTCGCTCCAGGAAACCATGGCGACACGGCGGCGGCGGCGGCGGTCGGAGATGTGGACGGGCCGACGGCGGCGAACAACTAGGAGCAGAGAAGCAGAGAGCGCGGCGAACGAATGAGGGTTGGGGGTGGGTGGGTGGGCTCGGGGGACCGGTCAAATGGGGTCCGGCTCGGGACGGCCCGCAAACGGCGTCTAACGGCGTCCACCGAGTCTAACGGCTCGACCGTATTGCCACGTCAGCAAAAGTGGGTCCCACCTGTCATAATCCAGCTTAAAACGACCGAATCGAGCGACTAGTGTTTTTTGCAAAAAATTAGCCTGAGAATTAGTGTTTTTGGGCACAAAACTAGAGACTTGTGGTTTCTGCAAGACAGTGCTTCAATGTCGATGTTTTTTGCAATTCACTCACTCGAGCACCGTTCTAGCGCCAGTGCAACTCCTTCCATGCGGGCTGCCATCTCGGCTTCAAGAGGAGACGAGCAGGTCCGCAGGTATCTACATGCAGAGAAGATGATAGCGCCTTTCTCGTCCCGCAGCACCATACCCGCTCCTCCGGTGGCTGATGATCCGATGAAGGATCCGTCCACATTTAGTTTCACCCAGCCAGTAGTAGACTTGGACCATCGCTCCAACTCACAAGAGTTTGTAGCAGCCGCTGCCGGCCTCACTTTGCTATGTCTGGGATGGGACTAATATGACAAGGAATCACCATTTTGCCTTTAACAAGATCGCCCGAGGGCTGCTGCTTGATACAGAGCAATGGCTCGATGCAGCCGTTGAGGAAACGCCGAGAAGCTTCAACAGAGGGTGCCGGCTTCGGCTTGGCATGGGAATTTACATGGAGCTCGGTTGACTCCAATTTCAACATACTACTAACTTGATTTCTGTTTTCCCCTCGCAAAAAAAACTTGATTTCTGTTTAACTTTTCAACAAACTCCGCGTGGTGCCCCCGAAAAACAAACTCCGCGTGAGCACGTTTGTGCGCATCTGCGTGCTGTCCACGGCGTTCTTTTTTCTTTTTTCTTGTAGAGATGAGAAAACACGAGTAAATCGCCCACGGAATAACAGCAACCGCACCACACGCGCACCCGCAGCAGTAGATCCCATCCCCATCCCATCCCTTTCCACCCGCCGTGCACGCCCGCCGCACGTGCGAGCCCGCCTCCACTGACGGGCCCACACGCCAGCCCCGCCTCCCCTGACGGACCCACACGCCAGCGGCCTCCCGCCCCGCGAACCCCACGGCGCCGCCGCCCGCCCACGCTGCTCCTACGCGTCGTCCTCGAGTCGAGACGGCGACGTGAGCAGGCAGGCACCAGGCCCAAGCGCCCCCGGCCCGCGGCTCTCTCCTCCCCCGGTCGATAGCTTTCCTCCTCTCTCGTCGTCGCCCGCCTACAAAACTAGACGAGGGGAGGGGAAGCTTCTCTCCTCCTCCCACCCCCCACCCCACCCCCGTCGCTCTCCCAGGCCCTCCTGTCCCGCCTCCCCGAGCTAGCCCCGGGGGCCGCAGCGCCACTACGTGGCCGCGGCTTTACACCGCTTCTAGCATCAGCTTCCCCTGCTGCTGCTGCTTCGAGTAGCCGTCGCCGCGAGATTCCAGTGGTGAGCAGGCGGGTGCCCCCAATGGACGAGGAGATCGGCGCCGCCGCCGCCGCGCCGCAGGTAACGAACCGCTCCGCTACTC
Source organism: Secale cereale (assembly GCA_902687465.1). Lineage (NCBI taxonomy): Eukaryota > Viridiplantae > Streptophyta > Magnoliopsida > Poales > Poaceae > Secale > Secale cereale. The sequence goes on from LR738710.1 coordinate 76,191,209, forward strand.
CGCTCCACCCGGCCCCATGCCGCCTCGGGAATTCGGATTATGCTGCTGTGATTTGGAAGGCGGCTGTGTTCGGGTTTTACTAGATGGTGATGGCGAGATTTCGATCTCGCTTGTTCGGAGCGGGGGCGAGAAAATTACCGCCGGATGCGGGATGATGCGGTGTGGCTGTGCAATTATTCCGGTTATATAATTCGCTGGGTAGTTGTTTTGTTATAAGTTCAATTTTGCTTGGTTCTAGAGCATTGGGTACATCCGTACCATGTGATCGAATCGGGTCAACTGTTTCGTTGGTGCTTGCTCGATGCTCAGGGAGCAGTCAGTCAGGCTGACCATGAATCGACTTTTTTTGTTTTCACCTTCTTATTACAGGCATGCGCATCCTCATCATAGAGTTCTCTGTTGATACAGCTTCAGTTCCTGAATTTCAAATCACCGTAGAGGTGTAGACTGCATTAGAAATTCTTTGATACAGCAAAAGCTGTTTCATCAGCTGTTGGTTTATCTATCCAATTTTGGCCAACGTCGCCGGAAATCGACATATCATTGCAATTGCATTGGCCGTCTGTTTTGTGTACTAATTTAGTAGAGACGTTCACCAAGTCAGCGACCGGTTTCTTGTGTTTGCTGTTCGTGGTCTTGCTGTGCTGATGGTTGTCGTTTCGCAGGGCCAGTGGAAATATCACAAAGCTCTCTCCCTGCTAGCGTTCCAGAGCTTTGGTGTGGTGTACGGAGACCTGAGTACGTCGCCTCTGTATGTCTTCAAAAGCGCACTGTCTGGACTGGACAAGTACAGTGATGAGGAGACCGTCTTTGGATTGCTTTCACTAATATTTTGGACCTTGACACTCATTCCGTTGCTCAAGTACGTCATAATTGTCTTGGCTGCCGACGATAATGGCGAGGGTGAGTGATCTCATTCTACTAGTTTGTTTTACTGGTCTCCTAATTGAAGTACATATGCTCATGTGTTTTAAGTTTGGTTCATAGAATCTTTTGGAAGTTTTAGACTAGCTTACTAGAGCACACATAAATTCTGGTAGGCGGACAGGAATATAGAAAATGTGAAGTTCTGTAATAAGACTGTAAGCATAACAAGCAACAGACGTTATTGTCTTAAGTATTTGTTCTTTCTCCGAACAATGAACTTGTGTTCCTTCTCTTTTACAGTAGAGTGGTGACCTGAGCTATCTAGGAGTAGTCGTTTTGTTTAGCTAGTTTTTTTCACTGCATGTGGTTACTGATAAAGTTAATGTGTTATCCAGGTGGGACGTTTGCTTTGTATTCACTACTCTGCAGACATGCAAAGATGAGCCTGCTTCCAAACCAGCAAGCGGCAGATGAAGAGCTGTCAACATATTATCAGCCTGGGGTTGATCGGACTGCCATGTCCTCACCATTCAAAAGGTTTCTAGAGAAGCACAAGAAGCTGCGGACATGTTTGCTTCTTTTTGTTCTGTTTGGAGCATGCATGGTGATAGGTGATGGCGTCCTTACACCCACCATCTCTGGTATGCACAACATGTCCATGTTTTTTTGCTTTTCTTTTCTTTCTTTAATTATGGACACATACTTTCGCTGTTATCAGTTGTAACATCTCATGCTGTGCTTGTTGCAGTTTTGGCAGCCTTGTCTGGATTACAAGACCGAGGCACAGGTGGATTAAGAAATGGTATGTGTAGCTTCTTCTTTATTTTCCCCCAACCGCATAATACTCCCTCTGGTCCTTTTTACTCCGTGTATTAGATTTGTGTCAAGTCAAACTTTGCAAAGTTTGACCAAATTTATATTAAAAAATATCAACATCCACAATATCGAATATATATACCATGAAACTACATTTCATAATGAATCTAACAATATTAGTTTGGCATTGTGAATGTTGATTTTTTTTTCTATAAGTTTGGTCAAAGTTGAGATATTTTGACTTCGTACAAACCTTACATGCGGACTAAAAAGGACCGGAGGGAGTAGATATTTAGCAACCTGTTCCTGTGACAGTAATATGCTATAATCGTTACATATTTATTATAAAAACCCTCTTAAGAAGGCGTTTCATCTAGTTTTACTTCAAACCTTCCGAGTGGGTAAGTGAACTTCCATATGTTAGAATGGAGTTAAACAACACAAGCATCTCCAGACTTCCCTTGATTAGTATGGTCAAATTCTATGTAGAGGTTTTCCTATTTTGCAAGTGCCAGTCAAGCTATCTGATATAATATTAATCTTGGCTGTTCTTAATCTATATGCTAAAATCCAATGCATTTCAATGTTTAGTTATCTATCTGTCATGCGTGGAACTGTACAATTGGAGCTGTAGCTCAAATTACCTGCAAGTATTCAAAGGTTTTCTTGTCTTCATCTTTAGTTGAGGAAAATAATTGTCCCATTTTGTGATAATGAAATCAATTATTTAGTGTACTTTACGATTTTCTTTGTATGCTTATTTGCGTGAATTCGACCAAGTTGATAAGAAACAGATGGAACATTGAAATTGGAAAGAGTCGGTTGCATGAAGGTAATAGATGGAACATTGAAATTTGAAAGAATGAGAACACCTAATTATTTGTTAAAATTATATTAGTAGTATGGGGGATGACGTGACTGAAAATTAGATAAATTTCAAGGCACCCCTGTTTGCATGATGATCTGGTGTAGAATTTAAAGGAGCTGCCTTTATGACTTCGTAACCTGTATATCTTGAAAGAGTACATAGTTCTTATTTTGGCATCAAAGATATTACTGTTGCCGTTGATTTCTTCCTTGAGGAACATATCTGCATTACTTGTAGTTTCCTTTAGTAAATGGCTCTCATTATATTGACTAACTTGTTCTTTTACAGGTTGGGTAGTACTCATTGCATGTGTTGTGCTTGTTGGCCTCTTTGCGCTACAGCACCGAGGTACTCATAGGGTGGCATTCATGTTTGCCCCCATTGTTGTACTTTGGCTCTTGAGCATTGGTATCATTGGTCTCTATAATATCATCCACTGGAATCCAAGAGTATGTCTTGCTCTTTCCCCGCATTATATTGTGAAGTTCTTCAAGATAACAGGAAGAGATGGTTGGATTTCTCTAGGAGGAGTACTTCTTGCCGTGACAGGTGAATTCAAATGGATGTGCTATCTAGCTATGATTATCAATTATTTGTAATGAAGAGTTTGTCTTATGAATATTTGTGATACATGCAGGCACTGAAGCTATGTTTGCCGATCTTGGCCACTTCACTGCTGCATCCATCAGGGTATGCAGAACTTCATATATGAGTATATTTTAAGGCTAGCCTGATAAAAAATATATATCATGCTGACTGACTACAACTCTTCACCTTTTTTAGCTGGCTTTTGTTGGTGTCATATATCCCTGTCTTGTTCTGCAATACATGGGGCAGGCTGCGTTTCTTTCCAAGAACATGTCTGATGTACATGACAGTTTTTACCTATCAATTCCACGTAAGTTTCAGAAGACCAAAGCATGCTTGAGAATTCTCACTTCACATGTTGCTGAAAATAGTATTAAATCATATCACATCACTTTTGCAGGTACTGTGTTTTGGCCCATGTTTGTCCTGGCATCTCTTGCTGCAATTGTGGGCAGCCAGTCAATTATATCTGCAACCTTCTCTATTGTCAAGCAGTGCCTTTCTTTGGGATGCTTTCCACGGGTGAAAGTTGTGCATACATCAAGGTGGATCTATGGCCAGATTTACATACCTGAGATAAATTGGATTCTGATGGTCCTTTGTTTAGCTGTGACAATTGGCTTCCGTGACATAAACATTATAGGAAATGCTTATGGTAAGTTCGACCACTTCAATAATGCAGAAACTATGCATATCCTATGGTACACTTGGGTTTTGCTCTTGAATCTGATGGTTCCTCATATACTTTATTTTATTCAGAACCTGCTATTTTCTGTGCAACATAGTTCACCATCTTATGTTGACAATTCATTTCTGTGATGCACATTCAATTGCACTGTTCTTGATTCAACCAAAATATACTCCCTCCGTCCCAAAATATAAGAACGTTTTTGACACTAGTGTAGTGTCAAAAACGTTCTTATATTTTGGGACAGAGGGAGTAGTTATGAATTTTTAATTTCTGTGCTAAGAATTTATAATTGTCTAAATTATGTATCGCGCGTATCTCATCGATGTGGCAAATTCAGCCAACCAGCTGCTACTTTTCTTGTATAGGCTAAGTGTGATGTTTGTATCCTTTAGAGGTGAATAGTATATCTTGGGTAGGAGGGGTTACGTTGATGTTCATATCTTGGGAGGTGTGTATAGTTAGCTGGTCACTAGCATCTTTCCTTGTTTTGTCATGAGACTGTATCTAGCCTGCCCTTTTTTCATGATTTTTTTATGCTTGGTATGCCTGGACTAACATTTGCTCCCATCCTGTGCATGATCTTAGGTCTCGCATGCATCACTGTGATGTTTGTTACGACATGGCTGATGGCACTGGTCATCATATTTGTGTGGAAAAAGAATATCCTGCTTGCCTTGTCGTTCCTCATATTCTTCGGTTCAATTGAGGGCGCGTATCTGTCTGCATCATTCATAAAGATTCCTCAGGGAGGATGGACTCCGATTGCGCTTGCTTTTGTGTTCATGTTCATCATGTACGTGTGGCACTACGGCACACGGCGAAAGTACCTGTTTGATCTCCAAAATAAGGTCTCAATGAAATGGATCCTTACACTTGGCCCGAGCCTTGGAATCGTGCGTGTGCCTGGAATCGGCCTCATCTACACAGAGCTAGTGACTGGGGTGCCTGCCATCTTCTCACATTTCGTCACCAACCTGCCTGCATTTCACCAGATTTTGGTCTTCGTCTGCGTGAAGTCTGTGCCAGTGCCCTATGTTCCAGCTGATGAGCGGTACCTCATCGGGCGCATCGGCCCCAGGCAATACCGGATGTACCGGTGCATTGTGAGATACGGTTATAAGGATGTGCAGAAAGACGATGAGAACTTCGAGAACCACCTGGTGATGAGCATCGCCAAGTTCATCCAAATGGAGGCCGAGGAAGCCGCCTCTTCTGGAAGCTACGAGTCATCGAATGAAGGAAGAATGGCGGTCATACACACCACCGACGCGACCGGAACTGGGCTGGTCATGAGAGACTCCAACGAAGGCACCTCCCTGACCAGGAGCAGCAAGTCGGAGACCCTCCAGAGCCTGCAGTCCATCTACGAGCAGGAGTCGGGCGGCCTGAGCCGCCGCAGGGTCCGTTTCCAGATCGCCGAGGAGGAGCAGATCAATGCGCAGGTGAGGGACGAGCTGTCGGACCTCCTGGAGGCCAAGGAGGCAGGCGTGGCGTACATCATCGGCCACTCCTACGTCAAGGCGAGGAAGAACTCCAACTTCTTGAAGTCGTTCGCCATCGACTATGCCTACTCGTTCCTCCGCAAGAACTGCAGGGGCCCGTCGGTGACGCTGCACATACCCCACATCAGCCTCATCGAGGTCGGCATGATCTACTACGTTTAGTGTAATTTTTCCGCCTGTTCTTTTGGATGTCTGCTAGTGTTGCCGAGCTTTCAGGCGATGTAAAGATGGGCGGTGGCCGGCCGAACAGGCTAGCTGCCACCGTTCTGAATTCCGGGGCTTCTGCGAACATGTAAATACACCGCGTTTCAGAATTTCAGTTCATGATAGGTAACATCATTACTACGATCAACAACTACAAAGTTCGAACATTCTTTGCTTGTGCATGTCAGTAACTTCATTTTCACATATTTGAGCAAGCACATTGCGTTATCTGCCTGAGATGAACAATGGACAGTATGCAGTATACATCTCTATATCTTGTGATCTTTCTTATGAGTTTGGGAATGCAGCAGAAACTTTGACGGTCATAGGTGGGCTTCCACCTAGTATTTGAGCAAGCGCGATCTGGTCTCAACTTGAGATAGATGAAGAGCCGATAGTGTAGGAGTATACTGTATGCAGAAAGTTTGGAATGCAGCTGAATTAAAACTGCGGATCTTTCTAACGCAGCATAACATAGCATGAATACTAGGAGCAAAGTTCAGAAATGTTTCTAATGCAGCATTACTTAGCATGATCATAGCCTTGCAGATTTTGCTTGGCTGCACTGAACTTTTGCTTGGAACAAAAACACTTCCTTCATATCTTCTATTTGACCGCTTTTAAGCCTGGGGAAGACTCAAAAGTTCAGTCAGGCTCCTACTATTCGTTGGAGTTTTCAGCCGCATTAGAAAGCTATGGAGAGACTTTTGACTTAGACTATGTGCTGCTACGGGAGCCACATTTTTCTTAACGCCGTAAAAGAAGCATACACAAAAAATAAATCATAATGCAAATCAAATAACAAAAATGATTCCCAAATGTTAAGTATCACATATGTGGCACGAAATACTCCGGTAACGGCGTTTTTTACAACTAAAGTTGTCATCTGAAAAGAAAAAAAAACATAAAAAAAGGGAAACTTGTGATCCGAAAAGAAGTTGCAATGCTTGACAACTAAAGTTGCCATCCTCGCATCACTAAACTTGGCGAGTTGCCATGTGATTATGCCACACGTGTTACACTTATCAGGGTCACACATGTTTTGAGTGTAAACATAGGTTTTTTAACAACTTTGCCATAGGACATACTTAAGGCCAAGGAACATCAGAGTGGAATCTAATTATCTGAATGACATGATGTTAGACATTAATGCAAATAGATTAAAACCAATTTGAACAGCCTACCTAATATAAGACTGTTCTTTAAGAAATTACAGATTTAATGTATTTTAATTTGATATCCAAGCATCTCTCTCTCTCTCTCTCCCTGTGTGTGTGTCCTCATAGGAAGAGAGATGTTTGTCCTCTTAGGAAGAGAGATGGGAGGAATTATGACCACGGAACTCGTCGCCTGCGCGTCGCCATATATCAAATTCAATCCAGTCTTGTGATTTTGTATGAATGATTGAGCATAATACTAACTGAATTGAAAAACTTCAAAACTGAATTGGCATGCTCCAAAAAAAAAAAGATGCAGATTTGTTGAATTTTGAAAGCAAGGACAATAAATGGGGATTGTTTCTCTACCTAATTCTGCAATAGTCTACATACATAGGTCATGTTTGCTGCCAATTTGATAGCAAGAGGAAATGAACAACAAATCTGTAATATGTATGCAACTTATGTAATATTAGTTGTACTCTAGAAAAGCATAGTTGTACTCTAGAAAGAAAATATAGTTAGTCGAGCCAGAAACATGTGGAGATTAAATGTAGAATGGACACTCGAAAATGTAGCAAAGTTCAAGAAATCATTCCCAAGAGAATAGATCAATATTTCTCACCACAAAGTGTGGGTTGTAATAGTCCTCCTTGTGCAATGTAGGAAGAGTGCAAAACAGAGCGTGCCTTGGAGTGTCATCTCTACCACCATATAGGTCATGGCCTCCAATGAAAGTGACTATCTTCCATTTACCGTGTCTGACATTAGCATTGAGATCACCGTTTTCGAATGGTGAGTACAAATAGTTCATCTCTCCTGGTTTCAGTTGATACCATCATTAGTTCATGGCCCTAAGCATTAAAAAAAAGTTCATGGCCCTAAGAAATGACTACCAAAAGAAAAATTGTATGGAGTTGGATGCCAAAGAATGCTTGAAAAAACTTTGTGTCTCATCCTGTGTGCCCATGTAACCTCCCTACACATTACAATGACATGTCATAATTTACGTGGTAAAAAATATTATCAGAGGCCAAATTTACTTGTAACAAATTCATCAAAGCCAACAATGCAATTTGGAGTAGAATTCAAATAAGTCATATGAAGATAAATTTGGATCCAGGATGAAATTTAGTAAGTCGTTACTTGAATTTAATTAACCACACATGTTACCATCTAGATACCAAGGGCGCTCTTGGACGGATCCGTGGGTCATCCCAAAGTGTCACACTACAAGCACATGCGATGGGGCATGGGTGGCGGAGCTTGAGCTCGGCCTCGAAGCACGGATGGGCAGGCTGCAGGGCAGAGTCATGACTCGGGGCAGTGGCTAGTATTGGAGAATAGATGAGGAAGACAAAGGAACCGCTCGAGGAGAATGTGTGTGTGTGTGGGTTTCAACCGGCCAGTTTTTGTTGTTGTTTTCATTGTGTGCTATCTCGACCGAGTGGGTCAAAATTGAGGTGCAGGGATGAAACGGAGGACGAAAAAACCCTGACAAAATGGTTAAAACGGGAACACTATATCCTTTTAGATACTCCCTCCGTTCATAAATATAAGATGTTTTACTTTTTTCTAAATAGATGTACATAGCCACATTTTAGTTTGTTTGTTCACCATTTCAGTTTATATATACTCCCTCCGTTCCTAAATATTTGTCTTTCTAGGGATTTCAACAACTGACTACATACGAAACAAAATGAGTGAATCTACACTCTACACTATGTCTACATACATCCGTATGTTGTAGCCATTTGAAATGTCTAGAAAGATAATTATTTAGGAACGGATGGAGTAGTTCATATTATAAAATATTTAAACAGCTTATGTTTATGAACGGAAGGTAGTAGAGAAGAGATTCATCGTGCGCTGTCTGAATCGAGTGAGGATGAAGAAAAATCGATGGAAAGATGAAAACGGATATTCACGCTCCGGTCAGGCTGCAAACCTAGCCCGACCGAACCCGAAACCGGTGCGCACGGGCCCACGCGGCATAGAGGGACAGACGATCTGGTCCGATCTAACCCCGAGAGAGCAACCAACCAAACCCGAACAGACGAGTCGCCTCCCTCTTCCTCCTCGGCCCAGCGCGCGGCGGCGGCGGCGGCGGCATGGCGGCGGGCGGCGACCTGACCGACGAGGAGCGCAAAGCGCTGCGGGGGAGCAAGTTCGCGCCCCTCCCGGCGCCACCGCCGTCCTCCCGCCCCAACCCGAGGTACCGCGTCGCGCCTTCACTAGCGCCTGCCGCCTCCAGATGCACTAAATGTAGCTCGCGGTCTGACGGTCCAGGCGCGTCGTGTTGTTTCGCCGTTGTATAGGCGGGGTTGGGGCTCGATTCAAGCGTGAGTGTCTGCTTAATTCGGTTCGGTGGGGGAATTGGTCGAGCTCAAGGGCGTTCTGGGGCTGTGGATTAGGGCCTCGTCATTTTGCTCGTTGATTGCTTCATTTGAAGCGGAGTGCGAGTAGTTGAAGTCAGGCTGTGTGATTGAAGTCTTCCGATAAGCTGATTCCCACTAATTTCTAGCGGTTTACTTCTGTTGCTCTCAGTGCTGCTGATTAAATTTGTGAGGTTTGCACTGCTAGATGAGAAAAATGACTAGGACTTATTATGCTTTCAACACTCCTTTTTT
>LR738710.1:76200627-76218373 GCA_902687465.1 Secale cereale
TTTTTTGTGGTGTGCCTGCTGCTTGCACATGAACTGAAGAGTTAGCGAGTGGACTGCGTGATTAAAAATTTCATATCACTGGGATGCTTTACTTTTTGTGGCTCTCATGAGTGATTGGTGATGTATCTGATTTTGGATTAAGCTGGGGTTATTGCTTCTATGCATACTTGCGTCCGTATAGTCCTTAGTTTTGTTTAAAAAAATAGAACATTCATGCACGATGGATATCTCATGGAACATAAAGCAGGGTTTTACTTTGGTATGATATAGTTAGTATCATGCACAAATAACCAGCAGGGTTATTCCTTGTGATGTTTATATGGGCTTGCTAAAGAACATAGAATTTACATGAGTACTTTTCTTTGGTTACGGATATGACTGTTTCATCTCCTTTCAAATAGGATGGCTCATCCTGGAGGACCACTAACTACAAATAAGGCTGCTGCTTTAGCGAAATTCCTCGAGAGAAAACTACAGCAACCTGATGGCTTGGACTCTCTAAATCCTGATCTTGTAAATTTGGCTGTGAAAAATGCGAAGGAAACAATAAAGGCAAGCAAGGGTACGGGTTGTCATTCCACCTATCCTATATCCATATGTCTAGCCCTTGAAATGCATGTACTGGATGAGTTATATCATGATAAAAGTTTATGCATCGGTTTTAGGAGCCATTTGCTACTTCTAAGCGCAATACTGAAATATGAGCATGAGTAAACCTTATTTTACGCCTTTTGTTTCCAAGTCTTGCTTGCTTAGACTGCTTGTTACTACTCCCTCTGTAAAGAAATATAAGACCGTTTAGAGTACATCTCTTGCGATTTTTGCCGCAGAACATGACACAGAAGTTTGAAAGAGTGGATGCCATTTGTTTTAGGACCATGACTCTCCAGTTATAGATCGAGAGAGAAACACCTAAATTACTAACGAAGCTTTAAGACTAGATCTTATTTTCCTGATACTGGTTGTTTTAAAATTAATGGTAAGGCTTTGCCTGATTTCTGGACTGCTGTTAAGATATATTTTTGTAGTTGAGCTCTGCGACTGTTTTTTGCACTGTTGATGTTGTCAATTTTACTTTTTATATATTGCACTGGCAAATTTGACCTACATGGCCAGTTGGCCACATCCCCTCAAAACCTATTTTGACCTACATCCCTTCCAGACCTGACCAAATTCGACCTACACTGTCCTGCTATTGTAGGTGAGGCCTCAACTTCTGGGAGAGTAGTACGGCATGTTCCATCATTTGAGGATTCCTCTGAGGTTTCCAATCAAGATGACGGGGAGCAGAGAAAGGAAAAGAAGAAAAAGAAAAAGAAAAAGAGAAAAACAAAGGTAATACTATTTTTGGACCGAAACATACTTAAGTGGATGTTTTGGTATTCTGTTTGTCCTTTTGTAAAAGGATATCATTGGGTAGACATTAGATAATGTGATTAACTGAATTGTATTCAACAATCCTCGTTCATAAAGTGGGTTTTGGAAACTAAAGCCGTTATGCAGCTGTCATTGGCCAGAACGACTTGATATACATAATATAGGTTCTGGGCACTGTCACCTGTGTTCACCGTATGAGCCTGATATTTATAGTCCACAGTGTCTGCTTGCAGTGTTGCTCATTGGATGGTGCCATATGAAACGGCTCCTTATCGATGTGATAATTCTGTTACTGGAATTTTACTTCACCGTCTGGCACCTACCACCTACATGGAACATTCATTCATGATGTTCATGGTTTCCTATAACAGTATCTTATCTATGTTTTCTTGGGTCATCAGCCCTCCTATGTCTCTGATGGATGATTTCCTCATGCAGGCCGCTAAAGATTCCAAGCTCCACAATACATCAAAGAAGAAAAATAAGTTATCGTTATGACTCTTGAATATCAATGGGACCATGGAGTTAAAAGAAGGCAGCCTTCCACACTTTTGCACTTCTTAGATCTCTTGGTTTCATCTGAACCTCAATCAGCACTGTAAAGTGTAAACCTAGCAGTGGCATCAAGGTGACCCGTCACAGTGAACAAAACTTGAGAACCCAGAGTGCAAAACTGAATGTAGCTGGTTCTTCTTTTTGAGGGCGAATGTAGTTGGTTCTGGTCTAACGGTCCCTATACCATTAGAGTTGCTTGGAAACATCTATGTATTCTGCACTTTATTACTGTTGTTGAATGCTGTTCTGAGTTTGTGATGATGCAGCTCGCCACTGATCTGCTTGAGGCGTTTTTTTAGGGTTGCTTGAGGAGGTGTTGTGGGAACTGAGAAATGCAATGCCGCCGTGTCCTTTTTTGGTTTTTACTGGATATTCTTTGGATCACATGGACGATGATGGATTTTTTTTTTTGAGAAAATGGATGATGATGGATTTTTTTTGAGAAAATGGAAGATGATGGATTTTTTTTTTTGAGAAAATGGAAGATGATGGATTGGAAGCTTTGTCCGGGCCCTCCCTCGATGGAATGCCTGCTCGATGTGTCTTTTCCTGTGTTCCAGTGATTGGCATGGCCTGCTGGCCCGATAAATCTGCTCGGCTTGTTATTTTCCAGGAGTCAACATGTCTGTCTATATAGGTATAGCCTGTGCTAGTATACGCCTATTATGTGCCCCTAGTTGATGGGCCAAAATGCTCCACTTTTCCCTGCAATTGATCTTAGAGCATCTCAAATCCGATCCTTATTTCTCCCCTAAAGTATGGGAGGTCCGCCCGAACACGACCTAGACCAAAACTGGTCATCCAACCGGACTCCTTAAACCGAGGCCAAATGTTCGGGCTGTTGGAAATATGGCCTAGAGGTAATAATAAATATTATTATTCATTTTTTTTAGTTTTTAATTCATGTTTTATGTACTATAATTCTGATAGTACTTGAGCCTACAATAGCCACGAGATTTAGAGGAAAACTCAGGTGCATGTGTGGAATAATAAATAGTAAATAGATTCCTAGTCTCGCCCCAAGACCAGCTCAAGTGTTGCATGGTTGTTCTGTTTTCCTAATCATGGGCATACTTAAAGTAATAAGGACGTCGGCAACTCTGAGAGCACATTATTGGAAGAACATTTGTGTTAAACAGACCAACTTATTGTTGTACTACGAGATCATATCGTCACAAGTTATTATTATAAGCACACATATGTTGACGTATGCATAATTCTTTAGATCATGAGAGTATCATGTTCTGCATACCGGATGATGTACCTTGGTTCGTCAAACGTCAACCGCAATAAGTGATCATAACGACAACTTTCAGGTGCATCAGAAAAGTATGACAAGTGACTTGATAGCTCGAGACTGGAATTTGCTCCTTCGACGATGGAGATATATTCTTAGGACCCTCTCGGTGCAGAGGTATCCTATCCACTATCGTCTGGCTAGACACAATGTGATTTTTCACGGGGATGTCAAAACACGGGAACGAGAAAAGAGAACAAAATCGATAACGGGGATAACTGGCATAGTGATCAAGTGTTGATTCACGTGGATGCCGATAAATCTCACCTCGGGTTTTGTAAAGTATCTCTATAATCATTCGTGTGGGTATAGGGGTCAATATGGATGTCCACAATTCCGCTATTGATCATTGAACAGAAGGAGTTCGGGTCATGTCTATACTTTACGGAACCTGCGGGTTTAGGGTTCGGACCATAACGTATGCTTAAGGGCCTCTTGAATATTAGAAGTGTAAGCTTATGTAATTTTCACCACAAAAGTCTCGAATAAAGAGAAAATGTTTCGGAGAGAGAGTCGGAAGGTTTTCGAAAAAAACTGAAATGTTTCGTGTAACCCTAGAAAGCATCCAGAAGGAGTGGGGAGATTTCAAAAGTTTCCCGAACCTCCCAGAATGTTCTGGAGGGTATTGTGGAGCTGCCACTTGGCAATGCCCAAGTGGAGCAGCTCTACGTGGGCCACTAGGCTCAATAGTGAGGGCACCCCCCTTTGCCTTGGGGGGCAAGCCCCCCCCTTGGTGCGGTTAGGCTTGGGAGGGGGTGCGCCCTTTGGGGGCAACTGGCCCTAGATATGGGCACACCCCTTTGGGGCAGCCCACTCCCCAAGTCGGCCACCCCATGGCCTATTATAAATAGAGGGGAGGAGCAGCCCCCTCTCCAAGCCGGCCACCCCTGACCTATTATAAATAGAGGGGAGGGGAAGCCCCCCGCCCCCAAAGACACAATTTTCTGTGTTGCCCCCCCCTTCTCTTCCACAATTTCCTCCACGTCGTGAAGCTGTTGCTTTTCTGTTCTTCTACTCTGACACTGCTTAGCTCTAGATGGCGAAGCCCTGTCGTATTATTGATTATGTACACGTGGACACCAACGTAGAGGTCATCCGTTCGATCTTTCTTTGAGGAAAAATTCTCATGGTTGGGAGGTTGTATATCCTAGCCGCGGAAATCTGCATCAACAATCTACGCCAACTCTAATTCCGTTGCACTCTAGTTGATAAGATCTAATCTAATCCCATGTGGATCTTCGTAGTGTTCCTAGATTTGATTCGTAGGATATTTTTTGTTTTCTTGTTGGTGCAATAATTTGGTTCCTTATGTTTTGAAGATGTTGACATAAACGGTAAGGGACTAATGTGTTTGGTAGTGCACACAGAGAAACAAGTCCTCGAGGTCATGAAGCTTATGCTGTGAAGAGTAACCCCTAAAATTGTTGACACAAAGCAATTTGTTCGGTGGGTTCCGAAGGAAGTGACAGTAGCCGATGGAAGTCGAAGACGGAGTATTTGTTTCGTTGTTCTTCTATTCTTTTATTGAGTCACATGACCACCGTACTATTAAGAGGGGTATAACGTTCGAAGCTTAGTTTCTCTAATGCTAAACTCAAACCTATGAAAGTTGTGAGAGAAATCTCTTTCTGTTCCGAGCAAATACTTGCTAGCAAGATACTGTGATCTTCTCCGCTACGAGAGATTTGACTCTGAAAGAAGAGTTAGCATTACTTGTTCCTCAAGTAGTGTTAGTGTTGCTCCAAAATCCGACCGTTGTAAATGTGTCAGTTGGCCATTGGCTGGACTGGATGTCTAAAATGGTCATTTCCCATCACGAAAGGTTGCGGCTGTAAATAGCCACCCCACACCGGCCTTGTCCGGTGGCTGCTCCGTTTGATTGTGGGAAGATTGTTGAGCAACCCCCTCGCTAGAGTGATTTGAGTTTAAAATCCTGAGGAAAAAACCTAGAGCCGAAAAATTAGATAGTGGTTTAGCATCACTCGAATCTAAGTCCAGTACGCTCCACCTATTACTCTTGGGAGCTGCAAACTCTCTAGACGGTTAGGTGCCATTTCCTTCAAAGACCAAGAGTGATTGTCTTTCTCAAAGAAGTCTGTAAGGTTCGGAGATCACCTCAGGTATCTACCATGAGTAATCGACATTGGTTGACAAACCAATTTTCAAGGAGAATAGGGCGAGGAGAATTTATCTTCTGTGTTAAATCACAATCCCTCCAACCAGACGTAGTCCTTGTGCAGAAGGATGAATTGGTCTACCAAATTCGTGTCTCCATCGAACATCACTGGTTATTTATTCACACTATTCCATTCGAATTACCCCGCTTGTATGATTACCATAATGTGATTTTCTTCGATGACCGTGCTTAGTTTTAGTTTGGCAGTTTACTTTCACTCATTGTTATGTGTTATTCTTCTTTCCGCCGCCGTGTTTTGAGAGTTTAAAGTTTCTGAAAGAAATTTGAAAACTCCCATTCACCCCTCCCCCTCTGGTGGACATACTTTGTTCCTATAATTGGTATAAAAGCAAGTTACTCCTTGACTCTGCTCATTTGGTCTAACCACCTTGGAGTTTAAGTATGTCTTCAGTAAGTTACAAATCACACCTCAAGATTCCTATCTTCGATGGGACGGACAATCCCTTCTGAAAGGAGAAGATGAAGATCTGTCTTGGAGCAATCGACGATGACATGTGGAATGTGGTGTAGAATGGTTTCACTATGGAAATCCCTCAAGTCCCAATTGAACACGAGAAGAAACTTATTCAGATGAATGCTCAAGCCAAAGATGAAATTGGTGGTCATCTTTCTCACACCCAGTTCCTTTGGTACCGTGAATGTGAAACTGTGAAGGAATTATAGGACATTCTCGAAAAGATCAATGAAGGTGTTTCATATCAAAAATAAGCTCGCATCGACACTCTTTGAGCAAAATTCAACCGCTTCAAGAGAATTGTCAATGAAAGCCGTCAACAAACCTTTGGTCACCTTAGTGACATTGTGAATGAACTGCAAGGTCTCGGGGCCAAAGATATCACTGATCATGAAGTAGTGAAGAAGTTTCTCCAGTCTCTTGACAGTTCCTTCGATACCCTTGTTCTAATGATTCGTGAACGAGGTGATTTCAAGACTCTTGACTCTGCTGATATCATTGAAAGTACGAACACCCATGAGGAACAGGAGGAACAAAAGAGAGATCTTTATGGCACCAGTCACCGAAAGAATCATGCTCTCAAAGTTGTTGCCGATTATTCCTTAGAAGATGACAACAAACAAGATTCCGATGACCCTGAAAAAATCACCAAAGACATCGCACTTGTCACCAAAGATTCCAGCGCTTCCGAAAGAAAAACCAGTTTCAGGGAAAAGGATCAAACTCTTCCGGCAAGTCGAAATCCTCGCCAAAACGCGCAGGAGAGTACACATGTTTCAAGTGCAAGAAACCAAGACATTTCATCTCAGACTGTCCTCTTTGGGAAGCTGAGATACAAGCTAGTGGAAGATTCAATTCGGGAAACAACAACCATGCCAAAGGCAAGAACAAGAACTATGACTCAGATGACGAGAATAAATCAAAGAAGTTCTTCAAGAAGAAGGAAAACTCCTCCAAATCTCCGTCAAGGTCTTCTTCACGTAATCCCTCCAAGTCCTCGTCCAACAGTAAGAACACCTCTCACAAGGCCAAGGCATACATCGACAATGAGATGGATTTTGATGAGGAAGAATCGTGTTATTCTGAAGAAGATGTCGAATCTGATGACGTTTCGGACTCGGGAATGGCTGGCATCGCTTGTGCTTCAACACCAACCTCAAACTTCTTTGAGAATCACTCAAGCGACAATCTATTACCATCTTTCTGCTTCATGGATAAGGCCTCGAAGGAAAAGGTATCCTCCAAACATCACACGGTTCATACTAGTGATCAATTTTCTTATGATGAGGATGACCATGCTAGGTTGATCGAAATTGATAAAAAGCAAAAAAAAAAACTCTCTAGGGAAAAACCGAGAAAACTCTCAAGAAATTTGAAGGGTTGCTGGTTGAGGCGATGGAGAAAAACCAGTCTCTGACTGAAGAGCATTCCGCTCTCTGGTATCGAATGGAAGAACTGAGTAATCGTCATGATTTTCTCTCAGCAGACCACGAAAGATTGACCTATGATTACCTGAAAAGGAAACATGAACTCGAGTCGCCGTGAGAGGCTCGTGATGATTTCATCAAGGAAAATTCTCTTCTCACCCAACAATTCAAGGCGAAAACTGAAGTTTTTATATCACCTTGCCTAAAGTGCCTTGAATGGAATAGTGCTGAATCAAATGTTGAATCCTCTTTGAATGCTAACCCCTTAATAGAGGAAAATGGTTATGTATCTTATGGAAATGCTGGGTTGAAGGATCTTCTTCACACATGAATGTTCAAAATTCTCAAAGGGCATCAAACCTTGTGCGATGTTCTGAAGAAATCCATTCTTCACAAAAATCCCAGGAAAGAGGGTTTGGGTTTCGAAAGGAAACTCAGTCAAAATGGTTCATCTTGGGAACCTGATCAATATCCTCATACTGTGTGGGTTCCTGCAAAGAGCAAAACTCTCGACCCTGCTTTACTATCAGGATATGATTGCCCTATTCCTGAATACTCTTATGACGACTCTCTAGAAAATTATAAATTGTTCAAAAACCAACGTGGTGATGTTGTTGCTCGCTATGTTGGACCCGACTGTAGAAATGCCCCCCCCCCCAAGAAAACTATTTGGGTCCCAAAGAAAACTATCAAGGCATTACCTATTATTATGCTAACCATGTAGGAAGAAAATGCTCGATACATTCTCGAGAAGGCTCGACGAAGTGAATATATGCATGAATCTTCGAACCATTATGCTCATATGTCTGGAAACAATTTCAATGCTTATTCCTTTGATTATGCTCGAACTTCTGCGAGAAACAACTCTTCCACTTACCGAACGAAATCATATCCTGCTCGCTCATATGTTCGAAGCTACCTGCAAAGATGTGGGTGGTTAAGAAAGCCTAATTCTCCTGTAGGACTATGTGTCCGGGTGTACTGAATGGATCATGGACATTGGATGCACTAGTCATATGTGACGCCCCCGAAATTAATCATGCACTAAACATCCACACAACATGCATGATCAAGACCAGTGACTCACGGTACAATATCACAACACAACTCTATGACTCAAATTTAAACAAAGAAACAATATATTACAAGCTAGGGCCGCAAGACCCGAAATTACATCAAAAGTTAGGTCTGAGTACACACAAATACAAAGGTGCCTTAAGAAGGCAAAACCAAACAATGGCTCTAGATCTAAAAGGCAAGTCCTCCTGTCTGGAACTCCGAACTACTCCTCGACGTTGAACTCTACATAGTAATCATCCTCGGGATCCTCTGGCTCCTAGGATCCATCGTCTGATTGTAGCAATGGGGAAGAAGAAAATAGGTAGCAAAGTGAAAGCACAAGTGCTCCCTGGGTGATTATGGTAATTAATGTCAACATATCTCTTGTTGGACTAATGTTTTATCCAGTACATTTCAGATAAGTTCAACAATGGCGTGGAAATGACAAGAGGATGTGGAACCCCTTCAAAATGCTAAGGGCACATATTGGCAAGAGATCAAGACTCTTCATTTCTATTTTAGTGATCCAAGATCACATTGAGTCCATAGGAAAGCCAATAGTATTAAAAGGGGATGAGGTGTTGCTTAATGGCTTGCTTGCTCACGTGCTTAATGATGTTGCTCCAAAACCCTTAGCCACTTTCTCATTCCAAGTATGTCAAAACCCTAAACTCCAACTTGTGCTCACCGATATATCCTACCAGACTCCACCGAGTTCATATGACATAGCCACTGCCAAAAACCCTAATAGCTCGGTCACACTGATACGGATCTCGGTCTCACCGAGATGGCCTTGCCAATTAGGGATGGCAATGGGTAGGGTATGGGCGGGTACAACACTTTTCTACCCAAACCCATACCCAAATATTTTTCCTATATCCACCCACTTCACTACCCATCGGCACAAATTGGTACCCATGCCCATACCCATCGGGTATCCTATGCCCAATGGGTATCCGGTGGGTAAAACATATGGCATTGACATGACAAAAGTAAGATGAGCAAATGTCTAAATTCAGGTACCCATCCGGTGTTGGAGATATGCCCTAGAGGCAATAATAAAGGCATTATTATTATATCTCCTTGTTCATGATAATTGTCTGTTATTCATGCTTGAATTGTATTGTACGGAAACAGCGATACATGTGTGAATACATAGACCACAATGAGTCCCTGGTAGGCCTCTAGTTACCAGTTCGTTGATCAACAGATGGTCACGGTTTACTGACCATGGACATAGGATGTCAGTGATAACGGGATCACATCATTAGGAGAATGATGTGATGGACAAGACCCAAACTTGAGCATAACACGAGATCGTATAGTTCATAATGCATAAGCTTTTCGGTGTCAAGTATTTATTCCTTAGACCATGAGGTTGTACAACTCCCGGATGCCGTAGGAATACTTTGGGTGTGCCAAACGTCACAACGTAACTGGGTGGCTATAAAGGTACGCATCGGGTATCTCCGAAAGTGTCTGTTGAGTTGGTACAAACCGAGACTGGGATGTTGTCACTCCGTATGACGGAGAGGTACCTCTGGGCCCACTCGGTAAGACATCATCATAATGAGCTCAATGTGACTAAGTAGTTAGTCACGGGATGATGGATTACGGATCGAGTAAAGAGACTTGCCATGACGAGATTGAACAAGGTATCGGGAATACCGACGATCGAATCTCGGGCAAGTACCGTACCGATGGACAAAGGGAATAACGTACGGGATTGAGTGAATCCTTGACACAGTGGTTCATCCGATGAAGATCATCGAGGAACACGTGGGAACCAACATGGGTATCCAGATCCCGCTGTTGGTTATTGACCGGAGAGTGGTCTCGGTCATGTCTACGTGTCTCCCGAACCCGTAGGGTCTACACACTTAAGGTTCGGTAACGCTAGGGTCGTAGAGATACATGCATGTGGAAACCCGAAAGTTGTTCGGACTCCCGGATGAGATCCCGGACGTCACGAGGAGTTCCGGAATGGTCCGGAGGTAAAGATTGATATATAGGAAGTCCAGTTTCGGCCATCGGGTGATCTCCGGGGTCACCGGGAGCGTCCCGGGACCACCGGAGGGGCCCCGGGGGTCCACCGGGTGGGGCCACCCATCCCGGTGGGCCCCCTAGGCCGCAAGGGGAAGTGTCCAGCCCTAATGGGCTGGCGCACCACTAGGGGCCCACCTCCCCATGCGCCTAGGGTTGAAACCCTAGGGGGGAGGGGGCGCCCCACTAGCCTTGGGGGACAAGGAACCCCCCTGGCCGCCGCCCCCCCTGCAGATTGGATCTGCAGGGGCCCTGGCGCACCCCCTGGCCCCCTATATATATGTGGGGGGGGGGGGAGAGGGCAGCCGCAGCCGCACCTTTGCCCTGGCGCCTCTCCCCCTCCCGTCACACCTCCATACTCCCACGCAGGGCGCCCGGCGAAGCCCTGCTGCGATCTCCACTGCATCCGTCATCACGCCGTCGTGCTGCCGGATCTCTGACGACTTCTCCCCCCCTTGCTGGATCAAGAAGGAGGTGACGTTGCTGCACAGGACGTGTGTTGAACGCGGAGGTGCCGTCCGTTCGGCGCTAGATCATCGGTGACGAAGAACGCGAAGAGTACGACTACTTCATCCACGCTTCTTCGAAAGCTTCCGCTCACAATCTCCATAACGGTATGTAGATGCACTCTTACTTGCTCGTTGCTAGATGTCTCCATAGTTGGATCTTGGTGAAAGCGTAGAATTTTTTTGAATTATGCTACGTTCCCCTACAGTGGCATCTGAGCTAGGTTTTATGCGTAGCATCTTGCATGAGTAGAACACAAAGCAGTTGTGGGCGTTTGATTTTGTTCAACTTTCTTACCGTTACTAGTCAATCTTGATTCGGCGGTATTGTGGGATGAAGCGGCCCGGACCGACTTTACACGTACGCTTACGTGAGACTAGTTCCACCGACAGACATGCACTAGATGCATAAGGTGGCTGGCGGGTGTCTGTCTCTCCTACTTTAGTCGGATCGGATTCGATGAGAAGGGTCCTTATGAAGGGTAAATAGAAGTTGACAAACCACATTGTGGTTTTGGCGTAGGTAAGAAACATTCTTGCTAGAAATCCTATAGAAGCCACGTAAAAACTTGCAACAACAATTAGAGGACGTCTAACTTGTTTTTGCAGCATGTGCTATGTGACGTGGTATGGCCAAAACGAAGATGTGATGAATGATATCTGTGATGTATGAGATTGATCATGTTTTTGTAGTAGGGAATCACGACTTGCATGTCGATGAACTTGACAACCGGCAGGAGCCATAGGAGTTGTCTTAATTATTGTATGACCTACGTGTCACTGAATAACGCCATGTAATTACTTTACTTCATTGCTAAACATTAGCTATAGTAGTAGAAGTAATAGTTGGCGTGACGACTTCTTCAAGACACGATGATGGAGATCATGATGATGAAGATCATGGTGTCGAGCCGGTGACAGGATGATCATGGTGCCCCGAAGATGGAGATCCAAGGAGCAAGATGATATTGGCCATATCATGTCACTTTAATTGATTGCATGTGATGTTTATCATGTTTATGCATCTTGTTTACTTAGAACGACGGTAGTAAATAAGATGATCTCTCACTAAAATTTCAAGTATTGTGTTTCCCCTAACTGTGCACCGTTGCTAAAGCTCGTTGCTCCGAAGCACCATGTGATGATCGGGTGTGATAGGTTCTAACGTTCGCATACAACGGGTGTAAGCCAGATTTACACACGCGATACACTTAGGGTTCACTTGACGAGCCTAGCATATACAGACATGGCCTCGGAACACGGAAGACCGAAAGGTCGAACATGAGTCGTATAGAAGATACGATCAACATGAAGATGTTCACCGTTGATGACTGGTCCATCTCACGTGATGATCGGACACGGGCTACTCGATGCGGATCGTGTATCACTTAGATGACTAGAGAGATGTCATTCTGAGTGGGAGTTCATTAAAATTTGATTAAGATGAACTTAATTATCATGAACTTAGTCTAAATTCTTTACAATATCTCTTGTAGATCAAATGGCCCACGCTCTAGTTTCCCTAAACTTCAACGCGTTCCTAGAGAAAACCAAGCTGAAAGACGATGGTAGCAACTATACGGATTAGGTCCGTAACCTGAGGATTATCCTCATAGCTGCCAAGAGATCATATGTCCTAGAAGCACCGCTAGGTGATGCACCTGCTCCCGATGCGGCTCAAGACGTTTTGAACGTCTGGCAGTCGCGTAGTGATGATTACTCCCTGGTTCAGTGCGGCATGCTTTACAGTTTAGAATCGGGGCTCCAAAAACGTTTTGAGCACCACGGAGCATATGAGATGTTCGAAGAGCTGAAAATGGTTTTCCAAGCTCATGCCCGAGTCGAGAGATATGATGTCACCGACGCATTCTACAGCTGTAAAATGGAGGAGAACAGTTCTGTCAGTGAGCGCATCCTCAAGATTTCAGGATTGCACAACCGCTTGTCTCAGCTGGGAATGAATCTCCCACATGAAGCGGTCGTTGACAGAATCCCCCAGTCGCCCCCACCAAGCTTCAAGAGCTTCGTGTTGAACTTCAATATGCAGGGGATGGAGAAGTCCATTCCCGAGGTATATTCGATGCTGAAATCAGCGGAGGTGGACATCAAGAAAGAACATCAAGTGTTGATGGTCAATAAAACCACTAAGTTCAAGAAAGGCAAGGGTAAGAAGAACTTCAGGAAGGACGGCAAGGGAGTTGTCGCGCCTGGCAAGCCTGTTGCCGGGAAGAAGCCAAAGTATGGACCCAAGGCTGAGACAGAGTGCTTTTATTGCAAGGGAACGGGTCACGGGAAGCGGAACTGCCCCAAATACTTAGCAGACAAGAAGGCCGGCAACGTCAAAGGTATATATGATATACATGTTATTGATGTGTACCTTACCAGCACTCGTAGTAGCTCCTGGGTATTCGATACCGGTGCAGTTGCTCACATTTGTAACTCAAAGCAGGAGCTGCGGAATAAACGGAGACTGGCGAAGGATAAGGTGACGATGCGCGTCGGGAATGGTTCCAAGGTCGATGTGATCGCCGTCGGCACGCTGCCTCTACATCTACCCTCGGGATTAGTTTTAAACCTCAATAATTGTTATTTAGTACCAGCTTTGAGCATGAACATTGTTTCTGGATCTCGTCTTATGCGATATGGCTACTCTTTCAAATCGGAGAATAATGGTTGTTCTATTTATTTGAGAGATATGTTTTATGGTCATGCCCCGCTGGTCAATGGTTTATTTTTGATGAATCTCGAACGTAGTGATACACATATTCATAGTGTAGATGCCAAAAGATGTAAAATTGATAATGATAGTCCCACATACTTGTGGCATTGCCGCCTTGGTCATATTGGTGTCAAACGTATGAAGAAGCTCCATTCATATGGACTTCTATAGTCTCTTGATTATGAATCATTTGACACGTGCGAACCGTGCCTCTTGGGCAAGATGACCAAGACTCCGTTCTCCGGAACAATGGAGCGAGCAACCAACTTGTTGGAAATCATACATACCGATGTGTGCGGTCCAATGAGTGTTGAGGCTCGCGGAGTCTATCGTTATGTTCTCACCCTCACGGATGACTTGAGTAGATACGGGTATATCTATTTGATGAAACACAAGTCTGAGACCTTTGAAAAGTTCAAGGAATTTCAGAATGAAGTTGAGAATCAACGTGACAGAAAAATAAAGTTCTTGCGATCGGATCGTGGGGGGTGAATATTTAAGTCATGAATTTGGCACACACCTTAGGAGCTGTGGAATTGTTTCACAATTGACACCGCCCGGAACACCTCAACGTAACGGTGTGTCCGAACATCGAAATCGTACTCTGTTGGACATGGTGCGATCTATGATGTCCCTCACCGATTTACCGCTATCTTTTTGGGGTTATGCTTTAGAGACTTCCGCATTCACTTTAAATAGGGCTCCGTCGAAATCCGTTGAGACGACTCCGTATGAACTTTGGTTTGGCAAGAAACCGAAGCTGTCGTTTCTAAAAGTTTGGGGTTGCGATGCTTATGTCAAGAAACTTCAACCTGAAAAGCTCAAACCCAAATCGGAGAAATGCGTCTTCATAGGATACCCAAAGGAAACAATTGGGTACACCTTCTACCACAGATTCAAAGGCAAAGTCTTTGTTGCCAAGAATGGATGCTTTCTGGAGAAAGAGTTTCTCTTGAAAGAAGTGAGTGGGAGGAAAGTAGAACTTGATGAGGTGACAGTCACCCCTCCAGCACTGGAAAGTAGCGCAGCGCAGGAAACTGTTCTTGAGGTGCCTGCACCGACAAGGGAGGAAGTTAATGATAATGATCATGAAGAAACAGATCAAGTTACTACTGAACTTCGAAGGTCCACAAGGGCACGTTCCGCACCAGAGTGGTACGACAACCCTGTCCTGGAAATCATGTTGTTAGACAACGGTGAACCTTCGAACTATGAAGAGGCAATGGCGGGCCCGGATTCCAATAAATGGCTTGGAGCCATGAAATCCGAGATAGAATCCATGTATGAAAACAAAGTATGGACTTTGGTGGACTTGCCTGATGACAGGCACGCCATAGAAAACAAATGGATATTTAAGAAGAAGACAGACGCTGATGGTAATGTGACCATCTATAAGGCTCGGCTTGTCGCTAAGGGTTATCGACAAGTTCAAGGGATTGACTACGACGAGACTTTCTCTCCCGTAGCGATGCTGAAGTCAGTCAGAATCATGTTAGCTATTGCCGCATTCTATGATTATGAGATATGGCAAATGGACGTCAAAACAACATTCCTTAATGGCTTCCTCAAGGAAGAGTTGTATATGATGCAACCGGAAGGTTTTGTCGATCCAGAGAACGCTAACAAGGTATGCAAGCTCCAGCGCTCGATTTACGGGCTGGTGCAAGCATCTCGGAGTTTAAATATTCGCTTTGATGAAGTGATCAAAGCGTTTGGATTTATACAGACTTATGGAGAAGCCTGTATTTACAAGAAAGTGAGTGGGAGCTCTGTGGCATTTCTCATATTATATGTGGATGACATATTGCTAATGGGAAATGATATAGAATTCTTGGAAAATGTAAAGGCCTACTTGAATAAAAGTTTTTCAATGAAGGACCTTGGAGAAGCTGCTTACATATTAGGCATCAAAATCTATAGAGATAGATCGAGACGCCTCATTGGTCTTTCACAAAGTACATACCTTGACAAAATATTGAAGAAGTTCAATATGGATCAGTCAAAGAAAGGATTCTTGCCTGTTTTGCAAGGTATGAGATTGAGCAAGGCTTAGTCGCTGACCACGGCAGAAGATAGAGAAAAGATGAGTGTCATTCCCTATGCCTCAGCCATAGGTTCTATCATGTATGCCATGCTGTGTACCAGACCTGATGTGAACCTTGCCATAAGTTTGGTAGGGAGGTACCAAAGTGATCCCGGTACGGAACACTGGACAGCGGTCAAGAACATCCGAAAGTACCTGAAAAGGACTAAGGATATGTTTCTCGTTTATGGAGGTGACGAAGAGCTCGTCGTAAAGGGTTACGTCGATGCTAGCTTCGATACAGATCTGGATGAATCTAAGTCTCAAACCAAATACGTGTACATTTTGAATGGAGGGGCAGTCAGCTGGTGCAGTTGCAAACAGAGCGTGGTGGCAGCGTCTACATGTGAAGCGGAGTACATAGCTGCTTCTGAAGCAGCGCAGGAAGGAGTCTGGATGAAGGAGTTCATCACCGACCTAGGAGTCATTCCAAGCGCGTCAAGCCCGATGACTCTCTTCTGTGACAACACTGGTGCTATTGCTATTACCAAGGAGCCCAGGTTTCACAAGAAGACCAAGCACATCAAGCGCCGTTTCAACTCCATCCGGAATTATGTTCAGGATGGAGATATAGATATTTGTAAAGTGCATACGGATCTGAATGTCGCAGACCCGTTGACTAAACCTCTTTCACGGGCAAAACATGATCAACACCAAAACTCTATGGGTGTTCGATTCATCACAATGTAACTAGATTATTGACTCTAGTGCAAGTGGGAGACTGTTGGAGATATGCCCTAGAGGCAATAATAAAGGCATTATTATTATATCTCCTTGTTCATGATAATTGTCTGTTATTCATGCTTGAATTGTATTGTACGGAAACAGCGATACATGTGTGAATACATAGACCACAATGAGTCCCTGGTAGGCCTCTAGTTACCAGTTTGTTGATCCACAGATGGTCACGGTTTCCTGACCATGGACATAGGATGTCAGTGATAACGGGATCACATCATTAGGAGAATGATGTGATGGACAAGACCCAAACTTGAGCATAACACGAGATCGTATAGTTCATAATGCATAAGCTTTTCGGTGTCAAGTATTTATTCCTTAGATCATGAGGTTGTACAACTCCCGGATGCCGTAGGAATACTTTGGGTGTGCCAAACGTCACAACGTAACTGGGTGGCTATAAAGGTACGCATCGGGTATCTCCGAAAGTGTCTGTTGAGTTGGTACGAACCGAGACTGGGATGTTGTCACTCCGTATGACGGAGAGGTACCTCTGGGCCCACTCGGTAAGACATCATCATAATGAGCTCAATGTGACTAAGTAGTTAGTCACGGGATGATGGATTACGGATCGAGTAAAGAGACTTGCCATGACGAGATTGAACAAGGTATCGGGAATACCGACGATCGAATCTCGGGCAAGTACCGTACCGATGGACAAAGGGAATAACGTACGGGATTGAGTGAATCCTTGACACAGTGGTTCATCCGATGAAGATCATCGAGGAACACGTGGGAACCAACATGGGTATCCAGATCCCGCTGTTGGTTATTGACCGGAGAGTGGTCTCGGTCATGTCTACGTGTCTCCCGAACCCGTAGGGTCAACACACTTAAGGTTCGGTAACGCTAGGGTCGTAGAGATACATGCATGTGGAAACCCAAAAGTTGTTCGGAGTCCCGGATGAGATCCCGGACGTCACGAGGAGTTCCGGAATGGTCCGGAGGTAAAGATTGATATATAGGAAGTCCAGTTTCGGCCATCGGGTGATCTCCGGGGTCACCGGGAGCGTCCCGGGACCACCGGAGGGGCCCCCGGGGTCCATCGGGTGGGGCCACCCATCCCGGTGGGGCCCCTAGGCCGCAAGTGGAAGTGTCCAGCCCTAATGGGCTGGCGCACCACTAGGGGCCCACATCCCCATGCGCCTAGGGTTGAAACCCTAGGGGGGAGGGGGCGCCCCACTAGCCTTGGGGGACAAGGAACCCCCCTGGCCGCCGCCCCCCCTGCAGATTGGATCTGCAGGGGCCCTGGCGCACCCCCTGGTTCCCTATATATATGTGTGTGGGGGGG
>LR738710.1:76227204-76278052 GCA_902687465.1 Secale cereale
CCGGTATTGTACCGGGACCAGCGAAGGGGTTCCGGGGGTCCACCGGTAGGGTCCACCAGCCCCGGAGGGCCCTATGGGCTGTATGTGGAGAGGGACCAGCCCCCAAGTGGGCTGGGCGCCTCCCCCCTAGGGCCCATGTGCCTAGGGTTTGGGGGGAAACCCTAAGGGGGGTGCCCCCCTTGCCTTGGGGGGCAAGGCACCCCCCCTGGCCACCGCCACCTCCTCAGATTGGATCTGAGGGGGCCGGCCCCCTCTCCCTTGCCCCTATATATATGTGGGGGGTGGGAGGGCAGAGATACGTTGGAGACGTATCAACTAGAACATAGTCTTGATAACCAACAAGTGTAGGGGATCGCAACAGTTTTCGAGGGTAAAGTATTAAACCCAAATTTGTTGATTCGACACAAGGGGAGCCAAAGAATACTCTTAAGTATTAGCAGCTGAGTTGTCAATTCAACCAGACATGGAAACTTACTATCTGCAACAAGATAGTTTAGTAGCACAGTAATATGATCGTGGCGGTAGCATCAATAAAAGTAAAGATAATGTTTTTGTAGTTTTTGTGATAATAGCAACGAAAAAGTAAATAGCAGCTAGCAATATAGGTAAAGCTCATAGGCATTGGATCGGTGATGGGAAATTACGTTGGATGCAATTCATCATGTAGAAGTAATAACCTAGGGTGACACAGAACTAGCTCCTGTTCATAAATACAATGTAGGCATGTATTCCGAATATAGTCATACGTGCTTATGGAAAAGAACTTGCATGCCATCTTTTGTCCTACCCGCCCGTGGTAGCGGGGTCCTATTGGAAACTAAGGGATATTAAGGCCTCCTTTTAATAGAGTACCGGACCAAAGCATTAACACATAGTGAATACATGAACTCCTCTAACTATGGTCATCACCGGGAGTGGTCCCGATTATTGTCACTTCGGGGTTGCCGGATCATAACACATAGTAGGTGACTATAGACTTGCAAGATAGGATCAAGAACACACATATATTCATGTAAACATAATAGGTCCAGATCTGAAATCATGGCACTCGGACCCTAGTGACAATCATTAAGCATAGCAAAGTCATAGCAACATCAATCTCAGAACATAGTGGATACTAGGGATCAAACCCTAACAAAACTAACTCGATTACATGATAGATCCCATCCAACCCATCACCGTCTAGCAAACCTATGATGGAATTACTCACACACGGCGGTGAGCATCATGGAATTGGTGATGGAGGAAGGTTGATGATGACGATGGCGACGATCTCCACTCTCTGGAGCCCCGAACGGACTCCAGATCAGCCCTCCCGAGAGAGATTAGGGCTTGGCGGCGGCTCCGTCTCGTGGAACGCGATAATTCTTTCTCCTTGATTTTTTCTCCATGAAACAGAATATATAGGACCTGGGGATACGTCGGTGCGGCATCGGGGGGCCCTCGAGGCAGGGGGGCGCGCCCCCACCCTCGAGGACAGCCCGTGGGCCCCCCGGTGTGGATCTTCTTGCAGGTATTTTTTATATTTTCTGAAATAATTCTCCGTTGATTTTCAGGCGATTTCGAGAACTTTTTATTCTGCACAAAAACAACACCATGGCAGTTCTGCTGAAAACAGCGTCAGTCCGGGTTAGTTCCATTCAAATCATGCAAGTTAGAGTCCAAAACAAGGGCAAAAGTGTTTGGCAAAGTAGATACGTTGGAGACGTATCTACTCCCCCAAGCTTAAACCTTTGCTTGTCCTCAAGAAATCCAGTTGATAAACTGAAAGTGATAAAGAAAAACTTTGACAAACTCTGTTTGCTCTTGTTGTTGTAAATATGTAAGCTAGCATTCAGGTTTTCAACAAGATCATGAACTAACCACATTCACAATAACTTTCAGGTCTCAAGACTACTCACATCAATAGCAAAATCAACTAGCGGGCAATAATAATAAACCTCGGATGACAACACTTCTCAAAACAATCATGATATGATATAACAGGATGGTATCTCGCTAGCCGTTTCTGAGACCGTAAAACATAAATGCAGAGCACCTTTAAAGATCAAGGACTGACTAGACGTTGTAATTCATGGTAAAAGAGATCCACTCATGATCATACTCAATGCAAATTAATAGTAATACATGCAACGACAGAGGTGCTCTCCTACTGGTGCTTTTTGATAAGAGGATGATGACTCTGCATAAAATTAAATAGATAGGCCCTTCGCAGAGGGAAGCAGGGATTTGTAGAGGTGCCAGAGCTCGATTTTTAAATAGAGATTGAACAACATTTTGAGCGGTATACTTTCATTGTCAACATAACAACCAAGAATCTTGATATCTTCCATGATACGCACATTATAGGCGGTTCCCAAACAGAATGATAAAGTTTATACTCCCCCAACCACCAATAAGCACACTCCACGGCCAGCCGAATCCACGGGTTTCCGTCCAAACAAGCAACAGCCCTGGGGGAGTTTTGTTTAATTATTATGATTTTGAGCATGGGACTGGGCATCCCGGTTACTAGCCATTTTCTCGTGAATGATGAGCGGAGTCCACTCATCGTGAGAATAACCCACCTAGCATGGAAGATATAGACAACCCTAGTTGATACATGAGCTGTTCGAGCATACAAAAAAGGATTTCATTTGAAGGTTTAGAGTTTGGCACATACAAATTTACTTGGAACGGCAGGTAAATACCGCATATAGGAAGGTATGGTGGACTCATATGGAATAACTTTGGGGTTTATGGAAGTGGATGCACAAGCAGTATTCCCGCTTAGTACAGGTGAAGGCTAGAAAGAGACTGGGAAGCGACCAGCTAGAGAGAAACGACGGTCATGAACATGCATTAAAATTAATCAACAATGAATGCAAGCATGAGTAGGATATAAATCACCGTGAACATAAATATCGTGAAGGCTATGTTGATTTGTTTCAACTACATGCGTGAACATGTGCCAAGTCAAGTCACTTAAATCGTTTAAAGGAGGATACCAGCCATCATACCACATCACAACCATTTTAATATCATGTTGGCACGCAAGATAGACCATTATAAACTCTTAGCTAATTAAGCATGTCATAAGCAGCTATGATCTCTAATTGTCATTGCAAACATGTTTCATTCATAACAAGCTGAATCAAGAACGACGAGCAATCATATTTACAAAAACAAGAGAGGTCGAGTTCATACCAGCTTTTCTCATCTCAATTAGTTCATCATATATCATCTTTATTGCCTTTCACTCGCACGATCGAACGGTGTGGAAAATAATAATAGTGCATGTGCAAAGGACTAAGCTGGAATCAGCAGACATTTGATACAAGAGAGAAGACAAGGTAATATGGCTCAAGATTACATTAGTCAACAAAGCATATGAGAGCCACTAAGCATTTTCATCATGGTCTTCTACTCTTAACCCCTAAAGAAAAAGAAACTATTTACACGGGAAAGATCCCAACAAGCAAAAGAAGAACGGGAAATCTTTTTGGGTTTTCATTTTCAGTTACTACTACACGCAAAGAAAGTAAACTAGATAGAAGCTACGACTAATATTTTTTTGTTTTTCTGGGTTTTTCTAGCACACAAGAAAAAAGAGTAAGAAAAAGAAATTGAAACTAAGAATGGATGGTACTGTGAAAGAGTGTGAGCACTGAAAACTAGAATAAGTGTGAACATGAATGTAAGTCGGTGAGAAACACGTACTCCCCCAAGCTTAGGCTTTTGGCCTAAGTTGGTCTATGGCCAGGGATCGAAGCCACTCCCTCCAGTGTACTGAGATGTGTCCTCTGGGCGCCACTGGTTGGCTAGCTCGTCCAGCTCCCACCCATAAACAGATTGACAAGAAGGATCAAATGGTGGTTCTAGCTCAGGATCTGAAGCTTGTGCCTGGCCTTGGTACTTGTAGAAGGCATCTGATGTAATGAGGTACTTGCGTGTGGACAGATCAAACAGAGATGGTGCAGGCAAGGTAACAATTTCACATTATATTTCATCAAACCTCAATTTATAAAGTAGTTGCATATTTTTGTCTTTAACAATAAAGTCATGAGCTTCCATGCTTTTGTAATCTAGATAAACAGGGGCAAGCAATTTTTCTTCCTTCTCATGATGCCTAATAGGTATATAAAATGTTCAGCAAGGCGAGAAGCAAAGATGCCTCCAAAGACAGGCCCCTTTGAGCGGTTCAGACTCAATCGTTTGGCAACGACGGCGCCCAAGCTAAAAGTCGTGTCACGAAACAAGGCATGGCGTAAAATGATAATATCAGGGGCACTGAGATTCCCACTATTCCCGCGACCAATTAAACACCTACTAGCAAATAAAGCAAAGTAGCGCAGAACAGGGAAGTGTATGCTGGTGATTCTTGCCCCTGAAACTTGTCTAGTTTCACCTACGGCTATCATATCAATAAACCCTTTGATGTCTTCATGACGTGGTTCATCAAGTCTACCTTCAAAGGGTACTTTGCATATTTCACAAAAGTCTAACAGTGATATCTCCTTAACCACATCATATAAGCGAAACTCCACCGTAGGTGGTGTTTTCCTAGAATGAAAATGAAAGCTTTGCGTAAAAATATTGGTGAGTAAGAGATACTGTTCTTTTTGGTCGTTGATGAAGTCGGTGAGGCCTGCATTATTCGCCATCCAATAAAAGTCTTCGCAAATAGGGCGGACATCATGAAATTATTACAAGGCCATTCGCACGGTCAAACTTCCGCCATGCGAGGAAGATGATACTTGGGCTTCTTATTTTCTTCTTTCTTCTTCTCCTCTGAGCTCTTGCTGGAAGTGCCCCTCAATATTCTTTTTAACATTATTCTTTTCAGAAAATTTCTGAAATTTTTAGTAACTCACAATAAAAGTTAGCCAAACTCAATAAGATTGATAGCAACAACTCCTATAAGTGCCTAGAGGATATATCATGCATTAGAACTACTTGGGACCAAGAAAATTTGACATGCAAGCTCAAGAACAAGGTCACCACAGCAACACAAATTTGCAACAAATAAAGCACTAGAGCAAAAACTAATTGGACCAATGGAGGAGTCACATACCAAAGAACAATCTCCCCAAGCAGTTTGGTGAATGGTGCTTTGAGCTAGGAGATCGAAAATGGCAGCAAAACGAGCTAGAACTCTGTGACGCCCGAAGACCGACGTCCCAGAAGATACCAGAAGATTCCAGAAGACTCCAGATGTTCCGGGTTCTCCCGTGTGTTTCATTTGTGTTTGCTTTATTTATTTTTGCATTGCATCATGTCATCATGCCATCATGTCATATTGATCTTTGCATCTCAACCTAAATAAATTGTGTGGACCTTCGGTCCATTTAAATCGAGGGAAGGATGTCTTCTCTTCAAAACATATCCTCCAAATATTATGGAGCTATTATAAATAATTATTCCGTTGTTGGAATTAACCGCAACACACTTGCATATATTCCCCATGCCTTTGCTACTTCGAGTTTCTCCTTCTAAAAACCTTGCCAATAATTCCTTTCCGCTGTTTCGAGGTTCCTCCGAAAATCCGAGCATTTTTGGACACTTCTACAATCAAGTCTTAGTTCAAACCCATTTGAATTAAACTCAAATGTGTTTGAATTATTTTCCGATCATGCCTTTTATATTTTTTCTCAGACCGTGCTCATTTTATGATGCCCGAGAAAATAGTCCCATGTGCTAA
The DNA here is from genome assembly GCA_902687465.1 of Secale cereale. NCBI lineage: Eukaryota > Viridiplantae > Streptophyta > Magnoliopsida > Poales > Poaceae > Secale > Secale cereale. Next base: position 76,232,885 of record LR738710.1, read on the forward strand.
CATTTCTCCTAACCCCCTCTTTCCTTTTTTTCTAATCTTGTCTCTATCTTCTTTTTCTTCTTTCTTTCTCTCTTCTTATTAAGAGAGTAGAGAGAGGCCCAACCAGGCCATCAGTTTCCCAGGCCCATCTCCATTCTGGCCCCAACCGCCTCCCACTCCTGGCCCATCCGGCCCAAGTCTCCGCTAACCCTAGCCTCGCCTGGCCCAACCGACGCTCCCTGCTCTCCTCCCGAGCGCCGCCGCACCTCTCGTCCCGTTCCCTCGCTCGACCGAGCCCTCTCCCATCTCCTTCGATCCCCTTCGCTCTTCCCTCCCCTCGCCCGCCGCGCCTCCCTCCATCGCCCCGGCCCCGAGCCAGCGCCAGGAGGCCGGCCCGCGCCCGTCCCTCACCGCAGCTACTCCGGCCCCTGCCCCGCGAGCGCCCGTCCTCGCGCTGGAGCTCCCTCCGCCGTCCAGCGGGCCACCGCAGCCGGCCCCTTCCCCGCCTGGCCCGAGCCGGCCGGTCAGGAGCCCCGTCCCCTGCTCCTCCTTGATGCCCCGCGACCTCGTGCAGCTTCGCCATGGCCTCCCTCTGGCCTCCCTCCGTCCGTGTCCTCCCTCCGTTTCCAGCGCGCCATGGAGCTCTGCCGTTCCGCGGCCAGGCCAGAAGCTGCGCCAAGGCCAGCGTCCCTGCCTCCTCGGTGTACTCGTCCAGCGCCGGCCAGAGGTCCCGCCTGCTGCCTCGTCGGGCGCCCTTCCTCTCCGCTTCACCCAGGGCCGAAGCCAGGCGACAGCCAGCCTTCCTCCAGCGCCGGCCAGGAGCTGGTCTCGTTCCTCGTCGTCCCCGTGGCCGCAGCTCCTCGGTTCCCCTCCTCTGCAGCGCCAAGACCTGCTGCTGTTTTTTTTTGTTTTCGCCAAGTGGACGAGGACCCCAAGTTTCGGCAAGTTCGACTACACGAGGAATCATCAAGTTCCCCTTCATTTTGTCAAGACCGGCGAATTGAAGACACAAGTACCACGACGACCGAACGACTTCGATGACATGAACATCTACGTGCGAGTACAACTACCGTCGCCGGAAACACCAAGTACCCCTTCGAACGTTTTGAAGCGCCAAGTACCGCGACGCCTGGAGCACTCGAAACCGTCAAGTACATCTACGAACGAGAACGTCTACTTCCACTACCGTTGACCCGTGAATGGCTACATAACGAGTAGCTCTACGGAACGCCTACTTCTTCTACGAGTAACGTGAACGACTACTTCCTCTACGGCCGTGTACAACTACTTCCCCTACGTTCCTCGACGAACTTGAACCGCCCCGAAACGAGTGTTTCGAAGGTATAACCCGAGACGTGACCCGTGTGAATGCTTGTGTTGTATGAAATGTCTCCCTTGTGTGCATTGTGCCCGTATCTTCTTTTGTCGTGTTCCTCGGTGGCCTCGTCGCCGACTCGTGGGAACCCGGTGACGGGATCACCCCACCTTATCATCTTCCATGTCTCGCTCTCCGTTACCTTTTGCACCGGTCTCTCAACGAGTTACCGGAACCGATATGTTGCCGTGGCATCATTTTCGGAATTGTTGTCGTGGCACCACGGGGACAATTGCTTCATATCTTCTTCATGTCAACCTTTAAATAAAATTGCATAAACTTGATCATGGCATCCGCATCATGTCAACAACACTAAAATGTTTAATTGTTGTTTGCTTATAATTACTAAACATGCTCATGGGGATTTTCCGGATATGTTGTTGTTATTTTCCGGCCTCATTTAAAATGCTTGAATAGTGTAGTTTTACCTTGCTTCCCCTCTTGCCATGTTAACAAACATTTAATCTTGTCTTGTAAATAAACGAGAGTCAATTAAATAATTAAATGTGGTGTTTTGTCAATATGCAACTCGTTGCATATTGAGCTCCACTTAACTTGTAGTCTTGTTTGTGCTCTTTACCATTGCCATGCATATTTAAACCGGACATGCATCATACTTGGATGTGCATCGTATGCCATGTTTATGCTTGTGTGTTTACCGTGTTGTTTGTTTCTTTCCGGTTTGCTTCTCTTGATAGCTTCGGTTTCGTTCCGGAGTTGTGAGGTTTCGCTCGTCTGTGTTGCTCCGTCTTCTTCATGGACCCATTCTTTTCCCTTGCGGAATCCCAGGCAAGATGATCATACCCTTGGATACCTTTACTACCATTGCCTTGCTTAGTTGTCTCGATGCTATCGTTACATGTCGCGCTACCCATCTTTTTGTCAGCCCTCTCCTTGTTGCCATGAAACCTCTAACTTTGAAACCTTCCTAGCAAAACCACTGTTTGGCTATGTTACCCGCTTGCTCAGCCCCTCTTATAGCGTTGTTAGTTGCAGGTGAAGATGAAGTTCGTTCCAGGAGGGAACTTGTTGTTGGATATATCACAATACCTATTATTATAATTAACACACCTATATACTGGGCATGGGTGAAAGGCTTGGCCTTTTGCTCGGTGTTTTGTTCCACTCATGCCACCTTAGGCGCCGATAAACCGGCATTATGTTCCTTGATTTTGCGTTCCTTACACGATGGGTGAAATGGGGACCCCTTGACAGTTCGACTTTGAATAAAACTCCTCCAGCAAGGCCCAACATTGGTTTTAATTTGCCTCATAATAACAACTTAATTAATTAATTAAATTGCATAGGGAGTTAGCGCTACCCGAGGATTCTTAATTCTACATAGCAGGGGGGGCTAGTGCTGATGGTGTTGGTCCCAAACGGGGAGCCTGCGGGGTCACCACGGGGAAACTCGAGGATTGATATAAACCCGTAGCCTCGCCCATCCAGTCGTGTCCTGAGACGAGATACGCGCGGCTACTATCAGGGTGTCGACACACCGGGAGGTCTTGCTGGACTTGTTTTACCATTGTCGAAATGACTTGTGCTACCGGGAAGCCGAGCCTGATCGGATTTCCCTAAGATAAGGAGTGATGATATTATATTTATCACTTCAGCTAATCGTGAGAGCTTGTGATGGGCTAAGTTGGGACACCCCTGCAGGGTTATGATCTTTCGAAAGCCGTGCCCGCGGTTATGTGGTAGATTGGAATTTGTTAATGTCCGGTTGTAGAAAACTTGACAGATGATCCGAAGTAAAACACACAACTGTGTGAGTAACCGTGACTGTCTCTTTTCACTTTGAGAAGAGAACACGGTGGGGTTATGTTTGACTCGTATGTAGTTCAGGATCTTTAGCGATCACTACTTTTGCGACCGTTTGCGTAGATGCTCATCTTATTCTGGTACTCGTAAGTTAGCCACCATACTTTTGCTTAGCCGCTGCTGCAACCTCACCACTTTACCTCTTCCTACCCACAAAGCTTTGCTAGTCTTGATACCCATGGTTATGGGATTGCTGAGTCCTCGTGGCTCACAGATACTACAACACCAGATGCAGGTTCAGCCGAGTTTGATGCAGGAGCTGGTTCAAGTACTTCACTGGGAGCTCGATGAAGAGTTTGGCCGTATGCTTGTGACGTTTCGACGATCAGTAGTGGTTTCTACTAGGATTCGATCCTGACCTGTGGCTTTATGTTGTTTTGGTATCTTTCTTTGGATCTTCACCCGTAGTCGGGTTGTGATGTTTTGAATGATGTATTGCTTATGTATTGTATTGTGTGAAGTGGCGAGTGTAAGCCAACTATCTCCTTTTGCAATTTAATCCCTCTTTTAGATGAGTCGTGCAAAGATACCAAACTTGAGATCATTCTATGATGGGCTTATATCTTTAAGTCGTGCCTCGACACGTAGGAGATATAGTCCCATCCTGGGCATTACAAACTCGGGTTTGAGTTGGTTGGAGATTTTTTTGGGAGGAAGAAGAAGAGCATGGGTGAAATGATAAGTGGAGGGGGCCACGTGCGGCCCTCGAGGCAGGGGGCGCGCCCTATGAAGGGGGGCACGCCCTGTGCCCTCGAGGCCACGTGCTGGCTCCCCTCGCTGTGTGTTCAGTGCCATATTTTCTTAAATATTCTAGAAAAAAATCATATTTCATTTTCATGGCATTTGGAGAACTTTTATTTTCGGGATAATTTTTTATTGCACGGATAAGTCTGGAAACAGACAGATAATGCTATTTTTGTTTTATTTAACCTAATTAACAGAAAGTAAAAGGAGGGTACAGAAGTTTTGTGCCATCTAGATTCACCTATCCCATTTTCATCAAAAGGAATCCATTAACAAGGTTGATCAGGTCTTGATAATAAACTCTTTCCGAGTAACATGGAACCGGAGAATTTTCGAATAACACTATGTTACCTCAATGGGGATATGTATGTCCCCAACAATAAGTATGTCATATGCCTTCTTGATAGTAGTAATAGGAAACTCAAAACCTCCAATAGTAATAGTCGAAGTTTTTTCAATATAATTGATACTATAAACCTGAGGTTGTTTCCTCAAAAAATGTACCGTATGCTCATTACCATTGACATGAAAAGTGACATTGCCTTTGTTGCAATCAATAACAGCCCCTGCAGTATTCAAAAAAGGTCTTCCAAGAATAATAGACATACTATCATCCTTGGGAATATCAAGTATAACAAAGTCTGTTAGAATAGTGACATTTGCAACTACAACAGGCACATCCTCACAAATACCGACATGTATAGCAGTTGATTTATCGGCCATTTGAAAAGATATTTCAGTAGGTGTCAACTTACTCAAGTCAAGTCTACGATATAAAGAGAGAGGCATAACACTAACACCAGCTCCAAGATCACACAAAGCAGTTTTAACATAGTTTCTCTTAATGGAGCAAGGTATAGTAGGTACTCCTGGATCTCCTAATTTCTTAGGCATTCCACCCTCAAAAGTGTAATTGGCAAGCATGGTGGAAATTTCTACTTCAGGTATCTTTCTTTTGTTGGTAATAATGTCTTTCATATACTTGGCATAAGGATTTGTTTTAAGCACATCAGTCAAACGCATACGCAAAAAGATAGGTCTAATCATTTCAGTGAAGCGCTCAAAGTTCTCATCATCCTTTTTCTTGGATGGTATCGGAGGAAAAGGCATGGGTTTCTGAACCCATGGTTCTCTTTCCCTACCGTGCTTCCTAGCAACAAAGTCTCTCTTATCATAACGTTGATTCTTCGATTGTGGGTTATCAAGATCAACAGCAGGTTCAATATCTACATCATTATCATTGCTAGGTTGAGAATCATCATGAAAATCATTATTAAGATTATCACTAGGTTCATGTTCATTACCAAATTGTGTCTCAGCATCAGAAACAGATATATCATTGGGATTCTCAGGTGGGTGAGCTACAGGTTCACTAGAAGCATGTAAGGTTCTATCATTTTTCTTTTTCTTCTTCTTAGAAGAACTAGGTGCATCTAAATTAGCTCTCTGAGAATCTTGCTCAATTCTCTTAGGATGGCCTTCAGGATACAGAGGTTCCTAAGTCATTCTACCACCTCTAGTCACAACTCTAATGGCATTATCATTATTCTTACTATTTAATTCATTGAGCAAATCATTATGAGCCTTAAGTACTTGTTCTACTTGAGTGGTAACCATAGAAGCATGTATACTAATGAGTTTCAGTTCATCCTTAGCATTAGACAGATAATCACTCAAGCGTTCAATCATATGAGCATTGCATTGTAATTGTCTACCAACATAAGCGTTGAAGTTTTTCTTGTTTCACAATAAAATTGTCAAACTCATCTAAGCATTGGCTAGCAGACTTATAACAAGGAATATCACCTTCATAAAATCTATAAAGAGAATTTACCTTTACTACCTGTGTCGGGTTATCAAGACCATGCATTTCTTCAATAGGCGGTAAATTCTTTACATCTTCAGCTTTAATACCTTTTTATTTCATATATTTCTTTGCCTCTTGCATATCTTCAGGACTGAGAAATAGAACACCTCTTTTCTTCGGAGTTGGCTTAGGGGCTGGTTCAGGAAGTTTCCAATTATTTTCATTGGCTAGCATATTATTCAATAGTAATTCAGCTTGTTCCACTGTTCTTTCCCTGAAAACACAACCAGCGCAACTATCCAGGTGGTCTGTGGAAGCATCGGTTAGTCCATTATAAAAGACATCAAGTATATCAGGCATCTCAAGAGGATGATCAGGAAAAGCATTAAGTAACTGGAGAAGCCTCCCCCAAGCTTGTGGGAGACTCTCTTCTTCAGTTTGAGCAAAGTTATATATTTCCCGTAAGGCAGCTTGTTTCTTATGAGCGGGAAAATATTTAGCAGAAAAGTAATACATCATATCCTGGGGACTACGCACACAACCAGGATCAAGAGAATTAAACCAAGTCTTAGCATCACCCTTTAACGAGAACAGAAATAGCTTAAGGATATAATAGTAACAGATCTTTTCATCATTGGTAAACAGGGTGGCTATGTCATTCAACATAGTAAGATGTGCCACAACAGTTTCAGACTCATAGCCATGGAAAGGATCAGATTCAACCAAAGTAATTAACTCAGGATCAACAGAGAATTCATAATCCTTATCAGTGACACATATAGGTGAAGTAGCAAAAGCAGGGTCATGTTTCATTCTAGCATTCAAGGACTTTTCTTTCAGCTTAGCAAATAACTTCTTAAGATCATATCTATCATTGCAAGCAAGAAAGTCTCTAGCAGTTTCTTCATCCATAACATAATCCTTAGGCACAACAGGCAATTCATATCTATTAGGAGTAGTTTCATCATCACTTCCATAAATATCATCAACATTTGCACTCTCCTTAACTTTAGCAATTTGTTCATCTATAAATTCACCTAGTGGCACAGTATCAGGCATAGAGATAGTTTCATCATACATAGCAGAAGTAGCATCATCAAGAACATACGACATATCAGATTCAATAGCCGGAGTAGGTGTCGCAAGTTTACTCATAACAGAAGGAGAATCAAGTGCAGAGCTAGATGGCAGTTCCTTACCTCCCCTCGTAGTTGAGGGTAAGATCTTGGTTTTTGAGTCCTTCAAATTCTTCATAGTGATAAGCAGATATAAATCTCAACTAACTTAAATAATAGAGCTATGCTCCCCGGCAACGGCGCCAGAAAATAGTCTTGATAACCCACAAGTGTAGGGGATCGCAACAGTTTTCGAGGGTAAAGTATTAAACCCAAATTTGTTGATTCGACACAAGGGGAGCCAAAGAATACTCTTAAGTATTAGCAGCTGAGTTGTCAATTCAACCACACATGGAAACTTACTATCTGCAGCAAGATAGTTTAGTAGCACAGTAATATGATAGTGGCGGTAGCAGCAATAAAAGTAAAGATAATGTTTTTTGTAGTTTTTGTGATAATAGCAACGGAAAATTAAATAGCAGCTAGCAATATAGGTAAAGCTCGTAGGCATTGGATCTGTGATGGGAAATTACGTCGGATGCAATTCATCATGTAGAAGTTATAACCTAGGGTGACACAGAACTAGCTCTAGTTCATCAATGCAATGTAGGCATGTATTCCGAATATAGTCATACGTGCTTATGGAAAATAACTTCCATGACATCTTTTGTCCCACCCTCCCATGGCAGCGGGGTTCTATTGGAAACTAAGGGATATTAAGGCCTCCTTTTAATAGAGTACCGGACCGAAGCATTAACACATAGTGAATACAAGAACTCCTCAAACTATGGTCATCACCGGGAGTGGTCCCGATTATTGTCACTTCGGGGTTGCCGGATCATAACACATAGTAGGTGACTATAGACTTGTAAGATAGGATCAAGAATACACATATATTCATGGAAACATAATAGGTTCAGATCTGAAATCATGGCACTCGGGCCCTAGTGACAAGCATTAAGCATAGCAAAGTCATACCAACATCAATCTCAGAACATAGTGGATACTAGGGATCAAACCCTAAAAAACTAACTCGATTACATGATAGATCCCATCCAACCCATCATCGTACAGCAAGCCTACGATGGAATTACTCACACACTGCGATGAGCATCATGGAATTGGTGATGGAGGAAGGTTGATGATGACGATGGCGACGATCTCCACTTTCCGGAGCCCCGAACGGACTCCAGATCAGCCCTCTCGAGAGAGATTAGGTCTTGGCGGCGGCTCCGTCTCGTGAAACGCGATAATTCTTTCTCCTTGATTTTTTCTCCATGAAACAGAATATATAGGACCTGGGGATACGTCGGTGGGGCATCGGGGGGCCCTCGAGACAGGGGGGCGCGCCCTGGGAAGGGGGCGCGCCCCCACCCTCGAGGACAGCCCGTGGGCCCCCCGGTGTGGATCTTCTTGCAGGTATTTTTTATATTTTCTGCAATAATTCTCCGTTGATTTTCAGGCGATTCTGAGAACTTTTTATTCTGCACAAAAACAACACCATGGTAGTTCTACTGAAAACAGCGTCAGTCCGGGTTAGTTCCATTCAAATCATGCAAGTTAGAGTCCAAAACAAGGGCAAAAGTGTTTGGCTAAGTAGATACGTTGGAGACGTATCAGGCAGCCGCACCCAAGCCCTGGCGCAACCCTCCCCCTTTGCCATGTCCTCCTCCTCTCCCGTGGTGCTTGGCGAAGCCCTGCAGGATTGCCATGCTCCTCCATCACCACCACGCCATCGTGCTGCTGCTGGATGGAGTCTTCCCCAACCTCTCCCTCTCTCCTTGCTGGATCAAGGAGTGGGAGACGTCACCGGGCTGCACGTGTGTTGAACGCGCAGGCGCCGTTGTTCGGCGCTTATACCGGAATCAACCGCGATCTGAATCGCTACGAGTACGACTCCTTCATCCGCGTTCCGCATCGCGATCTTCAAAGGTATGAAGATGCACTCCCCTCTCGTTTCTAGTAGACTCCATAGATAGGTCTTGGTGATGTGTAGGAAATTTTTTGATTTTCTGCAACGATCCCCAACAGTGGCATCATGAGCTAGGTCTATGCGTAGTTACTATGCATGAGTAGCACACAAGATTGTTGTGGGCGTAGATCATGTCAATTTACTTGCCGCTACTAGTCTTATCTTGATTCGGCGGCATCATGGGATGAAGCGGCCCGGACCGACCTTACACGTACGCTTATGTGAGACAGGTTCCACCGACTGACATGCACTAGTTGCATAAGGTGGCTAGCGGGTGTCTGTCTCTCCCACTTTAGTCGGATCGGATTCGATGAAAAGGGTCCTTATGAAGGGTAAATAGAAATTGGCATATCACGTTGTGGTTTTTGCGTAGGTAAGAAATGTTCTTGCTAGAAACCTATAGCGGCCACGTAAAAACTTGCAACAACAATTAGAGGACGTCTAACTTGTTTTTGCAGCATGTGCCGTGTGATGTGATATGGCCAAAAGGATGTGATGAAGGATATATATGTAATGTATGATATTGATCATGTTCTTATAATAGGAATCACGACTTGCATGTCGATGAGTATGACAACCGGCAGGAGCCATAGGAGTTGTCTTATTTTATTGTATGACCTGCGTGTCATTGAAAACGCCATGTATTTACTTTACTTTATTGCTAACCGTTAGTCATAGTAGTAGAAGTAATGTTTGGCGAGACAACTTCATGAAGAAATGATGATGGAGATCATGGTGTCATGCCGGTAACAATGATGATCATGGAGCCCCGAAGATGAAGATCAAAAGGAGCAAAATGATATTGGCCATATCATGTCACTTTTTGATTGCATGTGATGTTTATCACGTTTTACATCTTATTTGCTTAGAACTACGGTAGTAAATAAGATGATCTCTCACTAAAATTTCAAGAACCCCTAACTGTGCACCGTTGCTAAGGTTCGTTGTTCTGAAGCACCACATGATGATCGGGTGTGATAGGCTCTAACGTTTGCATACAACGGGTGTAAGCCATATTTACACACGCAATACACTTAGGGTTCACTTGACGAGCCGAGCATGTACAGACATGGCTTCGGAACACGGAAGACCGAAAGGTCGAACATGAGTCGTATAGAAGATACGATCAACATAAAGATGTTCACCGTTGATGACTAGTCCGTCTCACGTGATGATCGGACACGGCCTAGTCGATTCGGATCATGTATCACTTAGATGACTAGAGAGATGTCTATCTGAGTGGGAGTTCATTAAATTTGTTTTGATGAACTTAATTGTCATGAACATAGTCTAAAATCTTTACAATATGTCTTGTAGATCCAATGGCCCACGCTAATGTTGCCCTCAACTTCAACGCATGCCTAGAGAAAACCAAGCTGAAAGACGATGGTAGACACTATAAGGATTGGGTACGTAACTTGAGGATCATCCTCATAGCTGCTAAGAAAGCATATGTCCTTGAAGCACCGCTAGGTGATGCACCCGTTTTCCCAGCAACTCAAGACGTTATGAACGCCTGGCAGTCGTGTAGTGATGATTACTCCCTGGCTCAGTGCGGCATGCTTTATAGCTTAGAATCGGGGCTCGAAACGCGTTTTGAGCAGCACGGAGCATATGAGATGTTCCAAGAGATGAAAATGGTTTTCCAAGCTCATGCCCGAGTTGAGAGATATGAAGTCTCCGACAAGTTCTACAGTTGTAAGATGGAGGAGAATAGTTCTGTCAGCGAGCATATACTCAAAATGTCTGGGTTACACAACCGCTTGTCTCAGCTGGGAATTAATCTCCGAGATGACGCGGTCGTTGACAGAATCCTTCAGCCGCTCCCACCTAGCTACTAGAGCTTCGTGATGAACTTCAATATGCAAGGGATGGAGAAGTCCATTCCCGAGGTGTATTCAATGCTGAAATCAGCGGCGGTGGAGATCAAGAAAGAACATCAAGTATTGATGGTGAATAAAACCACTGAGTTCAAGAAAGGCAAGGGTAAGAAGAACTTCAAGAAGGACGACAAAGGAGTTGCCGCGCCCGGTAAGCCAGTTGCCGGGAAGAAGCCAAAGAATGGACCCAAGCCTGAGACTGAGTGATTTTATTGCAAGGGAACGAGTCACTGGAAGCGGAATTGTCCCAAATACTTAGCGGACGGACTTTTGGAGTCTCTTGATTATGAATAATTTGACACGTGTGAACCATGCCTCTTGGGCAAGATGACCAAGACTCCGTTCTCTGGAACAATGGAGCGAGCAACCAACTTGTTAGAAATCATACATACCGATGTGTGCGGTCCAATGAGTGTTGAAGCACGCGGTGGCTATCGTTATGTTCTCACCCTCACAGACGACTTAAGTAGATATGGGTATGTCTACTTGATGAAACACAAGTCTGAGACCTTTGAAAAGTTCAAGGAATTTCAGAATGAGATTGAGAATCAACGTGACAGAAAAATAAAGTTCTTACGATCAGATCGTGGAGGAGAATATTTAAGTCACGAATTTGGCACGCTCCTAAGGAACCGTGGAATTGTTTCACAATTGATGCCGCCTAGAACACATCAGCGTAATAGTGTGTACGAACGTCGCAATCGTACTCAGTTGGACATGGTGCGATCTAAGATGTCTCTTACCGACTTACCGCTATCATTCTGGGGTTATGCTTTAGAGACAGCCGCATTCACTTTAAATAGTGCACCGTCTAAATCCATTGAGACGACACCGTATGAACTATGGTTTGGCAAGAAACCTAAGTTGTTGTTTCTAAAAGTTTGGGGATGTGATGCTTATGTCAAGAAACTTCAACCTGAAAAGCTCGAACCTAAATTGGAAAAATGCGTCTTCATAGGATACCCTAAGGAAACTATTGGGTATACCTTCTACCTCAGATCCGAAGGCAAGATTTTTATTGCCAAGAATGGATCCTTTTTGGAGAAAGAGTTTCTCTCGAAAGAAGTGAGTGGGAGGAAAGTGGAACTTGATGAGGTGATAGTCACCCCTTCTGAACCAGAAAGTAGCGCAGCACGGGAAGTTATTCCCGTGGTGCCTGCACCGACTAGGGAGGAAGTTAATGATAATGATCATGAAGCTTCAGATCAAGTTACCGCTGAACTTTGTAGGTCCACAAGGACACGTTCCGCACGAGAGTGGTACGGCAACCTTGTCATGGAAATCATGTTGTTAGACAACGGTGAACCTTCGAACTATGAAGAAGCGATGGCGGGCCCGGATTCCAACAAATGGCTTGAAGCCATGAAATCCGAGATAGGATCCATGTATAATAACAAAGTATGGACTTTGGTTGACTTGCCCGATGATCGGCAAGCCATAGAAAATAAATGGATTCTTAAGAAGAAGACTGACGCGGATGGTAATGTGACCATCTATAAGGCTCGACTTGTCGCTAAAGGTTATCGACAAGTTCAAGGAATTGACTACGACGAGACTTTCTCTCCCGTGGCAATGCTGAAGTCCGTCCGAATCATGTTAGCAATTGCCGCATTATATGATTATGAGATATGGCAAACGGATGTCAAAACGACATTCCTTATTGGCTTCCTCAAGGAAGAACTGTATATGATGCAGCCGGAAGGTTTTGTCGATCCTATGAATGCTAACAAGGTATGCAAGCTCTAGCTTGGAACATTTGCTTTGATGAGGTGATCAAAGCGTTTGGGTTTATACAGACTTGGGGAGAAGCCTGTATTTACAAGAAAGTGAGTGGGAACTTTGTAGCATTTCTCATATTATATGTGGATGACATATTGCTGATGGGAAATGATGTAGAACTCTTGGAAAGCATAAAGGCCTACTTGAATAAGTGTTTTTCAATGAAGGACCTTGGAGAAGCTGCCTACATATTAGGCATCAAGATCTATAGAGATAGATCAAGACGCCTCATTGGTCTTTCACAAAGCACATACCTTGACAAGATATTGAAGAAGTTCAATATGGACCAGTCCAAGAAAGGGTTCTTGCTTGTATTGCAAGGTATGAGATTGAGCACAACTCAATGCCCGACCTCGGCAAAAGATAGAGAAAAGATGAGTGTCATCCCCTATGCCTCAGCCATAGGTTCTATTATGTATGCCATGCTGTGTACTAGACCTGATGTGAACCTTGCCATAAGTTTAGTGGGGAGGTACCAAAGTGATCCCGGTATGGAACACTGGACAACAGTCAAGAACATCCTAAGTACCTGAAAAGGACTAAGGATATGTTTCTCGTTTATGGAGGTGATGAAGAGCTCGTCGTAAAGGGTTACGTCGATGCTAGCTGTTGGGGAACGCACCATAATTCAAAAAAATTCCTACGCTTCACCAAGTTCAATCTAAGGAGTCATCTAGCAACGAGGATAAAGGAGTGCATCGACATACTCTTTGTAGATCGCGAGCGGAAGCGTTCAAGAGAACGTGGATGACGGAGTCGTACTCGTCGTGATCCAGGTCACCGAGGATCCCAGCGCCGAACGGACGGCACCTCCACGTTCAACACACGTATGGTGCAGCGACGTCTCCTCCTTCTTGATCCAGCAAGGGGGAAGGAGAGGTTGATGGAGATCCAGCAACACGACGGCGTGGTGGTGGATGCAACGGAAAAATGACAGGGCTTTGCCAAGCACCCGCGGGAGGAGGGAGATGTGTAACGGGGGGAGGGAGGCGCCAGGAGCAAGGGTGCGGCTGCCCTCTCTCCCCCCACTATATATAGGGGCCAGGGGGGTGCCGGCCCTAGGAGATGGGATCTCCTAGGGGGGGCGGCGGCCATGGGGGAGGCTTGCCCCCCAAGGCAAGGGGGGCGCCCCCCACCCCTAGGGTTCCCAACCCTAGGCGCAGGGAGGAGGCCCAAGGGGGTCCGCCAGCCCACTATGGGCTGGTTCCCCTCCCCCCTACAGCCCATGGGGCCCTCTGGGATGGGTGGCCCCACCCGGTGGACCCCCGGGACCCTTCCGGTGGTCCCGGTACACTACCGGTGACCCCCGGAACTCTCCCGATGGCCGAAATTGGACTTCCTATATATAATTCTTTACCTCCGGACCATTCCGAAACTCCTCGTGACGTCCGGGATCTCATCCGGAACTCCGAACAACATTCGAGTTACCGTGTGCATATATCTCTACAACCCTAGCGTCACCGAACCTTAAGTGTGTAGACCCTACGGGTTCGAGAGACACGTAGACATGACCGAGACGACTCTCCGGTCAATAACCAACAGCGGGATCTGGATACCCATGTAGGTTCCTACGTGTTCCTCGATGATCTCATCGGATGAACCACGATGTCAAGGATTCAGTTAATCACGTATGCAATTCCCTTTGTCTATCGGTATAGTACTTGCCCGAGATTCAACCGTCGGTATACCGATACCTTGTTCAATCTTGTCGTGGCAAGTCTCTTTACTCGTTCCGTAATACATCATCCCATGACTAACTCCTTAGTCACATTGAGCTCATTATGATGATGTCTTGCCGAGTGGGCCCAGAGATACCTCTCCGTCATACGGAGTGACAATTCCCAGTCTCGGTTCGTGCCAACCCAACAGATACTTTCGGAGATACCTATTGCGTACCTTTATAGCCACCCAGTTACGTTGTGATGTTTGGCACACCCAAAGTATTCCTACGGTATTCGGGAGTTGCAAAACCTCATGGTCTAAGGAAAAAATACTTGACATTGGAAAAGCTTTAGCATTACGAACTACACGATCTTATGCTAGGCTTAGGATTGGGTCTTGTCCATCACATCATTCTCCTAATGATGTGATCCCGTTATCAATGACATCCAATGTCCATGGTCAGGAAACCGTGACCATCTGTTGATCAACGAGCTAGTAACTAGAGGCTTTACCAGGGACACGTTGTGGTCTATGTATTCACACATGTATCACTGTTTCCGGATAATACAATTCAAGCATGAATAACAGACAATTATCATGAACAAGGAAATATAATAATAACCATTTTATTATTGCCTCTAGGGCATATTTCCAACATTAGCTTCGACACAGATCTGGATGACTCCAAGTCACAAATCGGATACGTGTATATTTTGAATGGTGGGGCAGTCAGCTAGTGTAGTTGCAAGCAAAGCGTCGTGGCGGCATCTACATGTGAAGCGGAGTACATAGCTGCTTCCAAAGCAGCGCAGGAAGGAGTATGGACGAAGGAGTTCATCACCGACCTAGGAGTTATTCCAAGCGCGTCGGGCCCGATGACTCTCTTCTGTGACAACACTGGAGCTATTGCCATTGCCAAGGAGCCCAGGTTTCACAAGAAGACCAAGCACATCAAGCGCCATTTCAACTCCATCCGGAATTATATTCAAGATGGGGACATAGATATTTGTAAAGTGCATACGGATCTGAATGTCGCAGATCCGTTGACTAAACCTCTTCCACGAGCAAAACATGATCAACACCAGAACTCTATGGGTGTTCGATTCATCACAATATAACTAGATTATTGACTCTAGTGCAAGTGGGAGTCTGTTGGAAATATGCCCTAGAGGCAATAATAAAATGGTTATTGTTATATTTCCTTGTTCATGATAATCGTCTATTGTTCATGCTTTAATTGTATTATCCGGAAACAGTAATGCATGTGTGAATACATAGACCACAACGTGTCCCTAGTAAGCCTCTAGTTGACTAGCTCGTTGATCAACAGATGGTTACGGTTTCCTGACCATGGACATTGGATGTCATTGATAACGGGATCACATCATTAGGAGAACGATGTGATGGACAAGACCCAATCCTAAACCTAGCACAAGATCGTGTAGTTCGTATGCTAAAGCTTTTCCAATGTCAAGTATCTGTTCCTTAGACCATGAGGTTGTGCAACTCCCAGATACCGTAGGAATACTTTGGGTGTGCCAAATGTCACAACTTAACTGGGTGGCTATAAAGGTACACTACGGGTATCTCCGAAAGCATTTGTTGGGTTGGCACGAACCGAGACTGGGATCTGTCACTCCGTATGATGGAGATGTATCTCTGGGCCCACTCGGTAATAGATCATCGTAATGAGCTCAATGTGACAAAGGGGTTAGTCACGGGATGATGTGTTGCAGAACGAGTAAAGAGACTTGCCATAATGAGATTGAACAAGGTATCGGTATACCGACGATCGAATCTCGTGCAAGTGATATACGGATAGACAAAGGGAATCGTATGCGGGATTGATTGAATCCTTGACATCGTGGTTCATCCGATGAGATCATCGTGGAACATGTTGGAGCCAACATGGATATCCATATCCCGCTGTTGGTTATTGGCCGGAGAGTTGTCTCGGTCATGTCTGCATGGTTCCCGAACCCGTAGGGTCTACACACTTAAGGTTTGATGACGCTAGGGTTATATGGAATAGATATATGTGGTTATCGAATGTTGTTCGGAGTCCCGGATGAAATCCCGGACGTCACGAGGAGTTCCGGAATGGTCCGGAGGTACATATTTATATATGGGAAATCATCATACAGTCACCGGAATAATTCGGGGGGGGTGCCGGCATTGTACCGGGACCACCGAAGGGGTTTCGGGGGTCCACCGGGAGGGTCCACCTGCCCCGGAGGGCCCTATGGGTTGTATGTGGAGAGGGACCAGCCCCCAAGTGGGCTGGGCGCCTCCCCCCTAGGGCCCATGCGCCTAGGGTTTGGGGGGAAACCCTAAGGGGGGCGCCCCCCTTGCCTTGGGGGGCAAGGCACCCCCCTGGCCGCCGCCCCTCCTCAGATTGGATCTGAGGGGGCTGGCCCCCCTCTCCCTTGCCCCTATATATATGTGGGGGGGGGTGGGAGGGCAGCCGCACCCAAGCCCTGGCGCAGCCCTCCCCCTCTCCCAAGTCCTCCTCTTCTCCCGTGGTGCTTGGTGAAGCCCTGCAGGATTGCCACGCTCCTCCATCACCACCACGCCGTCGTGCTGCTGCTGGACGGAGTCTTCCCCAACCTCTCCCTCTCTCCTTGCTGGGTCAAGGCGTGGGAGACGTCACCGGGCTGCACGTGTGTTGAACGCGAAGGCGCCGTTGTTCGGCGCTTAGATCAGAATCAACCGCGATCTGAATCGCTACGAGTACGACTCCTTCATCCGCGTTCTTGTAACGCTTCCGCATTGCGATCTTCAAAGGTATGAAGATGCACTCCCCTCTCGTTGCTAGTAGACTCCATAGATAGATCTTGGTGATGCGTAGGAATTTTTTTGATTTTCTGCAACGATCCCCAACAGTTATTTCTTTTCACCATTCCACTCGAATTAGCCCGCTTGTATGATTATCAGCATGTGATTATCTTCGCTGACTGTGGTTAGTTTTAGTTCGGTAGTTTACTTTCACTCATCAAAGCTCATTGTCCAGGGGTATAGAAAGATGGTTTCCACATCAAAAACAACAAAAACGAGCACAAACATATAATAGCGTATTCGGAATTGTACCCAAGCCCCTCCCTTGGGTTCTATCCCCGATTCATAACTAGAAATCTCAAATCTTCTCGAATTATACAGAATCCGGGGAGGAAAGCGAATTCGTTGCAATAGCCACCGATCTGGCGAGGCTGTTTCGCAGCTCCCACTCTCAACCCAGGAACAATATGAGTCTGAAGCTTCTTTCATAACTCCCATAATTTCTTTGTAGTGGCTCTGTTCCATGCCTCATTTGATAGGGAAGCCCAAAGTGGATCTATTTCAGTCTATTTCACTTCCCTTTCCTTTTGTCGAAGTGGAATCGTAGAATAAAATGTGATACGATGAGATATAATGCAATAGAACTAGAAACAAGGATAGCGAACTGGTTACCTACTCCTAAGTGTCAAACCAAGCCCTTTGATTCAATTCTTTATTCTTACATTAAAATCTGCTTGGAGGAGAACCCACCAAACGTATAGCATTCCCTCACACGAGGATTATGCTTCACCAACCTGCTAGTGCTTATTATCGGACAAGGGATCTCGCTGGTGCCACCTAAATGGTAAGTATAGGCGGCAGATGTATGACATTTGGAGTTGCCATTTGTGCACCTGTCCCCAATAGAAGAATGAGTGATTGTTAGCTGTTATCCTTCTTTCCGCTGCCATGTTCTGAGAGTTTTAAAGTTTCTGAAAGAAATTAGAACTCCCATTCACCCCCCTCTAGTAGACATACTTCATTCCTACATTTTCTACTACGTTTCCTTACACGGGCTATCTAGCACCCCTCAAATCCAATCCATATGTGAGATGGTATGAGGCGGTCTCGACGCGCCTGCCATGTCAAACATGCCCAGGCGGGCCCACTTTGACCCTGCACAAACCTCATTCTCGACAACTTCGCTCCCCTCTCCATCCTCTCCCCAGCCATTCGCTTTGTTCCTCTTGCCCCGCGCTAGCATGGCTGGCTCCGATAGCAGATCCAAAACTAAAGTAGACTCCATTGACTGGGACGCGCTAGCCCAAAAGGATTCGAGCTTCGTGGCATCCAACGAGGATCTCGCTCGCCGTCGGACGTGGGTGGACAAGGGCGGCTCTTCGAGCTCCGCGCCCGGCTGGGTGAGTGTTGTCATGGTTCTAGGCAGTTTAAGCCGTCCCTAGTGGCACGTCAAGGCTCATGGACCTCCGACCCATTGATACGTCTGAAACATATCTAGAGTTTTTGATTGTTTCCTGCTATTATAATATCACATTTGAATACTTTTTATAGAAATTTATATTTTTCCCGGGCTAACATATTAATTCAATGCCCAGAGCCAGTTGCTTTCTTCTACAAGTTTTTTTATTTTCAAAAATTTCATATTTACAGAGCTCAAAATACCATGGAGATCTACACGCAGCCATGTGGCATGACCAGGGGTCCACCTGGTTCGCTTAGAAGTGACCCTTTTATTCCACCACGAAAGAAGAAATGGCACTTTTTTAGAGGAAATAATCTACTCCTTTGTCCTTTAGAAAATACTCGGCCATATCCACCTCCAAATTATAAGAGCATCTAGAGGCGGGTGCCCCTCACCCCCCTCAAACACCCGGGGTGAAGAAAATATGCCCTAGAGGCAATTATAAAGTTGTTATTTATATTTCCTTATATATCATGATAAATGTCTTTTATTCATGCTAAAATTGATTAACCGGAAACTTGATACATGTGTGAATACATAGACAAAACAGAGTGTCCCTACTATGCCTCTACTAGACTAGCTCGTTAATCAAAGATGGTTGAGTTTCCTGACCATAGACATGTGTTGTCATTTGATGAACGGGATCACATCATTAGGAGAATGATGTGATGGAAAAGACCCATCCATTAGCTTGCATAATGCTCGTTTAGTTTTATTGCTATTGCTTTCTTCATGACTTATACATGTTCCTCTGACTATGAGATTATGCAACTCCCGAATACCGGAGGAACACCTTGTGTGCTATCAAACGTCACAACTTAACTGAGTGATTATAAAGATGCTCTACAGGTGTCTCCGAAGGTGTTTGTGGTGTTAGCATAGATCAAGATTAGGATTTGTCACTCTGAGTGTCGGAGAGGTATCTCTGGGCCCTCTCGGTAATGCACATCATAATAAGCCATGCAAGAAAATGACTAATGAGTTAGTCACGAGATGACATATTACAGAACGAGTAAAGAGACTTGCCGGTAACGAGATTGAACTAGGTATGAAGATACCGACGATCGAATCTCGGGCAAGTAACATACCGATGACAAAGGGAATGACGTATGTGATAACCCACAAGTATAGGGGATCGCAACAGTTTTCGAGGGTAGAGTATTCAACCCAAATTTATAGATTCGACACAAGGGGAGCCAAAGAATATTTGAAGGTATTAGCAGCTAAGTTGTTAATTCAACCACACATGGAGATTAATTATCTGCAGCAAGTGATCAGTAGCAAAGTAGTTTGATAGTTTTAATAGTAGTGAAAGCACCAATAGTAACAGCAACAGTGATGATAGCAATAGTAATGCAGCAAGATCAATATGTATAGAATCGTAGGCATTGGATCGGTGACTTGTTGGATGATATTCATCATGTGATAGTTATAACCTAGGGCGATATGGCACTAGCTCCAGTTCATCGATATAATGTAGGCATGTATTCCGTAAATAGTCATACATGCTTTATTAAAAGAACTTGCATGACATCTTTTGTCCTACCCTCCCGTGGTAGCGGGGTCCATATTGGAAACTAAGGGATATCAAGGCCTCCTTTTAATAGAGAACCAGAACAAAGCATTGACACATAGTGAATACATGAACTCCTCAAACTACGGTCATCACCGGGAGTGGTTCCGGTTATTGTCACTCCGGGGTTGCCGGATCATAACACATAGTAGGTGACTATAACTTGCAAGATCGGATCTAAAACATGGATACAATGATGAATTCATAAACGGTTTAGATCTGAGTTCATGGCACTCGGGCCCAAAGTGACAAGAATTAAGCATAGCAAAGTCATAGCAACATCAATCTAAGAACATAGTGGATGCTAGGGATCGGGCCCTAACAAAACTAACTCGATTACATGATGAATCTCATCCAAATCCTCACCGACCAGCGAGCCTGCGAAGGAATTACTCACTCCCGGTGGGGAGCATCATGGAATTGGCGATGGAGAAGGGTTGGCAATGACGAAGAACAAAGATCCCCCTCTCTGCAGCCCCAAACGAACTCCAGATCTGGCCTCCCGAGGAAGAACAGAAGGTGACGGCGGCTCCGTCTCGTGGATCGCGATAATTCTTTCTCCCCGATTTTTTCTTCAAAAATAGGAATTTATAGGGTCAGGGGTATCGTCTACGGGGCCACCAGGAGGGTACAACCCACCTGGGCGCGCCAGGAGAGGGGGGCGCGCCCTGGTGGGTTGTGCCCAACCAGGGCCCCCCTCTCTGGTGGGTCTTGGCTACAATATTTTTCTTTTATTCCATAAAAAAATCCTCGCAAAGTTTTGTTTCATTCCGATAACTTTTATTTCTGCACAAAAAACAACACCATGGTAGTTCTGCTGAAAACAGCATCAGTCCGGGGTTAGTTTCATTCAAATCATGCAAATTAGAGTCCAAAACAAGAGGAAAAGCGTGAGAAAAAGTAGATACGTTGGAGACGTATTAGTATGTTGTTATCCGATTTGACCGATACAGATCTTCATAGAATATGTAGGAGCCAATATGAGCATCCAGGTTCCGCTATTGGTTATTGACCGGAGATGTGTCTCGGTCATGTCTACATAGTTCTCGAAACCGTAGGGTCTACACGCTTAACGTTCGATGACGATTTGTATTATGAGTTATGTGATTTGATGAGCGAAGATTGTTCGGAGTCCCGGATGAGATCACGGGCATGATGAGGAGTCTCGAAATTGTCGAGAGGTAAAGATCGATATATAGGAAGGCTATATTCGGACATCGGAATGGTTCCGAGCGATTCGGGTATTTTCGGAGTATTGGGGAGTTACGGGAATTTGTCCGGGGAAGTTAATGGGCCTTATTGGGCTTTAGTGGAGAGAGGGAAGAAGGGCCACGAGGTGGCGCACGCCTCCCCCCTGCCCACACCGAATTGGACAAGGGGGGGGCCTGCCCCCCCTTTCCTTCTCCCTCTCCCATCTTTCCTTCTTTCCTACTCCGAAAAGGAAAGGGCATCCTACTAGGAATTGGGAGTCCTAGTAGGACTCCCTACACTTGGCGCGCCCCTAAGAGGGCCGACCTCTCTTTCTCCCTCCTTTATATACGTGGGTAGGGGCACCCCAAAGGCACGACAGACAATCTCTTAGCCGTGTGCGGTGCCCCCCTCCATAGTTACATACCTCGGTCATATCATTGTAGTGCTTAGGCGAAGCCCTATGTGTCACACCCTGATTTTCATGCCACGTTGCATAAGCTAATTATCATGTTAAAAATGTGGATTTGCAAAACTTTTGAGTGTTTTTGATTTTTCTTGATTTGACTTTTGTCTGTTGTTTGCTAGTGCTCTAAAAATCAAATAAATCCTCCAACTCTTATACTTCATCTCCATGACCCAAAACCTTTTTCCAATGATCATGCCATGTGTATAGAGCAATATAGAATTTTCTTATAAAAATATTTTGGCCAAATAGTATTTTCTAAAATTAGTTTTCCAAAAACCCCTGAATTGAGGTTTGCACTACAAGTACCTTATTTAGGGTGTGAAAATCTTTCAAAAAGTATATTTGAATCCTATTAGGTATAGGACTCCCAGAAACCACAAAAGTATAATTTTAAAAGTTATTTTTATATTTTATTTAAAAGCTTTTTCTTAAGGCCAGAAATGGTCTTTAATAGGGAAAAATTATTTAATCATTTCAAAAATATTTGCCAAAATTCAGGGAGACTCTTAGGACATATATTGTCCATATATAAGAGTTTCAGCACATGGTCATGTTCAAAATATTGGGCAAATCCTTCCAAAACCCTTTCTAGATATTTCAAGCTTTTGAAATATTTACAAAGGAAATATTCTCCAAAAATTCCAGGGAAATTCTATCATGTCATATATGACATATTTGGTGATCTTGCAAAGCCTCATGCCTTGAAGTTCAAGGAATCACCATCTAATCCCCTCAAAACCATTTCTGTCCATTTTGAAGTTTGAGCAACTTTACATTGCCAAACTTGTCCAAATGCTCCCAAACTTGGTGCACATGCTAAAGTGATGTAATCATGCATCCATGACAAATGGCACAAGTTTTGAAGAGGCATAACTTGATCTAAGTGCCCCAAAACCATTTCTTTTCAAATGCAAATTTGAACAACTTTACATTGTCAACTTTTTACCTGGAGCCTCAACCTTTGTGGGCATGTTCATAACCCCAAATGTTGATGCTACACCAAGTGGTGCATCAAGGGGAGATGATTTGCTTGACTCAAGCATGGTGAAACCATTTCTGTTGATTTCTAGGGTTCACCAAAGTTACATTGGCCACTTTGCCCAAATGAGCTCAAATTTGGTGGAGAGGCCTAATTATGTGTGACATTTGATCATGTTAAGTCCCATGCCAATTGGAGGTCATTTGTTTCCCCAAAACCTGATCAAACACCTTCTGCAAGTTTGCCAAAACCAGTGGTTGGACCCCTTTTACTATTTCCCTTTACCCCAAATTTCTAACACAGCTTCCCCTGATCATCCTCTACCCCCAGTAACTTCTCTATGGCCTCAGCTCAATCATTGGAGGGGGTAAAACCCCAATTCCTACTGCTGGACAGCAGTTTTCACCTTCTTCCTCACCTCCCTCCTCATTCCAGTGGCTCACCAGAGCATCCAAGACTACCTCCCCATTGTTTACTACTCCCTAGCACTACTGGACACTGGGGGACACGGCCAGGAAGAAAAGACATAAGCATGCCGGCCAAAGGCACGCTCTCGAGCACGCTACAGTGCACCGAGGCACTGTAGCTCGGCCCTCCCAAGGCTTCCAGGCGACCTTGGGCAGAGCGGGCGTGTCCATCGAGGTCGCCTCGACGTCCACGACACGCCCCGCTGTTGGCCTTATCCTCTCCTGTCCTCCTCCTCTCTCCACGAGCACGCCCGAGCGCGTCCATGGGCTTCGCTCACGGTGCACCCCGGCTGCCCCTATAAAAAGCCTCCCCCCGAGCGCCCCTTGCCTCTTCTGGACCCTCCTCTCTCCCGTGCACCTCCTAGACACGCCACCTCTCCCTCTCATGCACTCTTCCTCCCTCCATGGCCGAAGTGCCGCCGCCAGCTGCCGCTCGGTATCGGGCACCACGGCCGTTCTCTCCTCCCCCTTCTCTGTTGGCCGCCAGGAGGAGGACCCCAGGACCATGGAGCTACCCCCACTCCACCCTTCATTCCCCCTAGCGTCTCTGGCACCGCCCCCGTCTCGACCCGAAGCCACCGCCGACGCCTCGGCCGCCGTCGCTCCTGCTCCTCCCGGCCAGCTTGAAGGCCAGGGATGGGCGCGGCTTACTCCGCTGGGCCCTTCGGTGCGCCGGGCACCACCGGGGACGGCCGGAGCCGCCAGGGAACGGCGCCGGCATCGCCCGTGCCTCCTCCTCTGCGTCGGGCGGGGGGAGGACGACGAACCCGCCAGGCGGGCCCCGCCTGTAAGCGCCACATGACCGGTGGGAGCAGCTGACGGGTGGCCCCCCGATAAGTGGAAGCGTACTCGCTTGGCTGCGCCTTCCTGTGGTGGTGGCGCCCACCGTAATTACGCCTTCGGCGTCACCACCTCCATCACGCCGCTGAGCCACTGGGCTGAGCCCAGTAGGCGATGGTTAGCTGGGCTTCGCCCAGAGCACCGTATAAGGTTGAACCCTTATTCCTTTTCTTTTTCTTTTTTCAGTCAACTTCCAAAATCCCCCAAATATTCAAATGAACTCCAAATTGCATGATTCAAATTTCCTATGGCTCCATAAATCATGCTCTATCACATGGTGCCTCATGCACATTATTCCAGAAACATTTCTTTCACAAATATTTATCAAATGCCCATATTCCATTTTCTGTGATGAACTTTAGAAAATCACAGAGAGCTCATTTTTGATCCAAATGCAGTGATTCAAATTCCTAGGTGCTTGTCACATCCAAACTTAGTTTTGGAACATTTTTATTAATACTTTCTGTACCCCACCAAATATTGAGCCATTTCTTCATATTTATCAGCTTTGCAAAATCCTAGGAAATTCATTTGAGTTCCAAATCCAGTGAAACCAACTCCTAGATGCTTCTAAAATCATGACTTGTTGATGGGTGCCTTTACTCATCATTCAAGAAAATATTTCTGTATACTTCTTCCAAATCCATAAACCCCCTTGATTCCATCATATTGGAATGTTCCAAATCATCCATTGATCCAATACCTATGAAACCACCTTGGTCATTTCTAATATGACCAGAGGTATCCTAGAAAAGTCCAACTCCTATTTTTTAGAGCACTTTTATTTTTGCTTTGATTGTGTTGCTTATTATGATTGTTTCCATCGTTAGTTGACGAAATGAACGAAGTACTCGGAGATGGACCAGAAGGTTTGAAGACTCGGAAGAATAAGGCAAGCAGCCCTTTGACCATGTTCAAGAAACCTTTTTATGCATGTCTCATAGCACCTTACTATCAATGCATCGGAATCATGTTGAGGTGGAGACCACTTTGGTTGCTACCTTTGTTACTTACTATTGAAACTTGCATCAAACATGACCCTACCTTCCTATGAGGGTTATGTGGGTGGGAATAGATAGATGTATGCTATAGTAGTTTGCTATGCAAATGGGTCGGGGTTATGCATTGAGTGAAACAGATGTGGTCTGACATACTTGCAAAAGACCCGGTGGGTGCCACTAATGCCCCTGGGAGTTGATGAGGAGCTAGGGCACTACTTGGTGAAGAAGTAGTGTGCCGAGGCTTGACGAAAGTGTTGTTTACAGAGATGGATTAGATTTATGTGTGACTACCATCCCAACCAAACATGCGCAACCACTCTACCCTTATATGGGAAAGGGCATTATTGATTACCTAGGTCGATACTAGCATGGTGCCCGCATTACTAGTGACGGGGGTGACATGAGGTCACTCTCGGGACGGGGTCGTGCTTGGATAGGCGGCCATGACTGTTTTCACAGGGCACCGGACACACCGTTGGTACCCCGTGCTCGTGGTATGTGATGAATTTCGGAGCGAGGCTCCAAAAATCTTGAGATGTGAAATGTGGGGCACGGGGCTGTTACCAATCGAGTGGACTCCATATTAGTGTCGCCTAGGTAAAGATAGTGATCGGGTGCTTACCCCGGATACTTGAGGTACCGCGGATCGTGGATGACACGGAAGTTCCCCGGATCTTGTGGGTAAAGTGTGCAACCTCTGCAGAGTGTCAAACTATTCGAATAGCCGTGTCCACGGTCATGGACAGTTGGGTGGTACTACTTAGACTATGTCCATAAGTTTCTGGGAAACAACACGATTCAGAGATATTGTTGATGTGATTGTGAGAGAGTCACAATGAGCTTGAGCATGAGTTGATTACAAATCTTTCTCGATAATGAAGTCTGTGACCTCCTGATACTTGTTGCAGACACATGCATGCCCATGTTTTATGTTGATCATACTTGCATCTGAAAAACTAGCTTTCTGCAAAACTGCCAACTTAGCAGTAGAGCCTTGCATAGTTATTCTGTCGTCACACTTGGGTTGCTTGCGAGTACATTCAATGTACTCATTGGCTTGCCACTGGTTATTTTATTGGCCAGGCATGAGAGAACATGTTATGATGAAGATTTCTTGGTGACGAGCATGCGAGCTAGGACGCTTCCCAGTCAGAATGCCTGTAGGGTTAAGGCAGATGGCATGGGTCCATGTTGTCATTGAAGATTTTCCGCTGCGACGATATACTCAAGACTTGACCTTACTGGTCCTATTTGTGTAATACGCTATGTATGGATGTAAGACTCTTATTATTCAGCTTCTGTGTGTTCAGTGAGCATTGATCTCTGGGATCACTGTACACGTGCATTCGGTGATCTCGACTTCTAAGTCGGGGTCCCCACAGAGCTGGTATCAGAGCCATCCTGACTGTAGGAAGCCTTAGTTAGCATGGTCGTTAGTTAGGGTAAAACTATTTCCAAAACTATTAGTAGTTTTCAAAACTATCTATACTTCTCTTCCCTTCTCAGTTTTTCAAAAACTAGGCTATACTCGATCTCTTCCCCTTCAAAACTTTTGGTCGCTAGAACCCTTATGCCCCAGACCACTGGATTTTCAGTAATCCTCGTGGAGTGCACCTTTCCAAACACTCACCCACCACTTTTGCACGCAAGAGTGGCGACACCACGACAAGACGATGTCCACAAAAATCCATCCTTGATGAGTGAGGACATGAAGACCCAGAAGATGGTGCAACCCTAGCCTACGATGACCATGGCATGAGTTGTGCAAAATCATGATATACATCGCTAATAGAGTAATCATGTCACTACCGTTGTTGTATCGGCAACCACCGGTGGATGAGAACCTCGCCATTTGGTCCGCCTCACTATAGTGAGCAGGAAAACGGTTCTCTTCGTCCACCGCTCTTGGTGTCGATGTTTCCATCAACGAAACCGACATGTTGGACCTCTATTATGCCTTGTTATTGTCATTACATATGGATTGCCTACCTGGTACCCTCGACGCCCCAGAAGGCACAAGGGATCGTCATGATTAAAGAGACAAGAGAAGACGAGTCAACGCCAGCTACAAGGAGGCACCTTCACCACCTCACCTCATCAGGCGAGAAGTCGTTGAAGAT
Organism: Secale cereale; assembly: GCA_902687465.1. Lineage (NCBI taxonomy): Eukaryota > Viridiplantae > Streptophyta > Magnoliopsida > Poales > Poaceae > Secale > Secale cereale. The sequence continues at coordinate 76,259,896 of LR738710.1, forward strand.
TCTTCAGGCTCAACCCGGATCGTTCATCAAGCAACTACTAGGGACATAGCAACACCAGAGGAAGCTCAGAAGACTGCACGAGGCACAAGTCACGGCACTGAGTCCGAGAACCCCTAGGGTAGGATGAGTCGTGTACCCCCTATGCGCAGTCGAGTCCGTATGATGGTTCGAATAGAACCATGATTGTGTGTTGCTTGCTTCTATTTGTTTGTGTTTTGATATAAGTCGCACTTTTTGCCCCAGGCAACAAGTGCATGGCTATATCACCTTCCTTGCCTTGTTTCTTTTGTCTCGATCTTTTTGCACCTGTTTGTTGCACCTGCACTATAGCACCCCCTTTAGGCATTTCCCTCCTCTACGCTGCTTCTTCCCTCTATTCTCTCTCTCCCCAACTAAAGACCGCAAGACAAGATGCACCAAGGATTCTACCTCGACAGCCAACTGGCACTGAAGACTTCTGCTACAAACTCCACGATCAATTGCAACCCCGTAGAGTTATGTTTAACCCTCCAGACCAGTAACCCCATTCCTAGGCCCTTTGAGACTTCACGAGACACTCCAGCACGAATCCTTAACCATGTGCCTAACCCATGGTAAAGCGAGAGAACCAGTTAAGCCTTTATAACCTTGCACAACACTGGGTTCGTAAAGGAACTAGTGGACACAGTGAACGAGCACATTTTCATCCTAATATAGCACGAGAACTGACGATGCCATAGATAGACCAGTTCGAGGATATTAGACAGATGACTTGGTGGCTTTATATCAGTGACTTCGAGGAATTATCTGAGACCTTGGTGGATTGTGAGATTTCATATTGTTGGGATCATGACTTTGGGGAAGCACGTAGGAGTACCCGTTGGGCATAAGATTTGGATTTATGTAGGTGATTCTGGTTGGAAATGCTTGATATGTCTGCATGGTCCGGAGTAAATTGGATTTAGACCGATGATCTTGATCATGATACCATGCTTCTCGGTGGATAATAACCTAGGAGATTGGATTATTTGTCGGAGTTGATTTAGGGATCTATATAATCATGATCTTGGAGTTTACTGACCCGGATGATGAGAATTTGGTGGACTTATTATCGTGATGCATAGTCTTTCCAAGTATTTGGGTATTATAGGGACTTGAGATCTTGTGGAACACCGTAGACATCGGATTTGTAGGATTGTTGGATTATGTGGTGATTGATGGAAATTACCGGGCTATTGGAGTGATCTATAGGAAGGAAACAAATCTTGGAGTGGCATATGACGTGTTTCCTTAGAATAGAGATGCAATATTGTGAGCCTTGCAAGTATAGGTTGAGTGCTTGGATTGTGGAGTTTAATTTAAGCTCAGCAGCAGCATGTGTGACCTACACATGGATTTTAGGGGTAGACATACATATGGATTTGGGGATCGTAGACTAGTGTAATTTTGTTAGACCGTCTCTTGAGAGTCATGAGGTTATGTATGGCATGAGTGGTGATTGAAGTTGGTCTATGCGAGAGGCCGCTTTTCCGTTCAGAGTACTAGATAGAGCTATTGGCATCTCAGAAACTGTGCTTAAGGATAAGATGATATAAGTTCACTCACTCACTAGAATCCTTGAAACCCTTAAGCCCCACCGAGCCACAACCTGGTCAGATTCTGACCACGGGCCTTCGCTCTAAGTCAGGAAGGCCTCTGCAAATACTCAACCGAGACCACCACCAATACCCAGCCTACCTTGCGTACCCCCATAGACCTCATGGAGTAAGTGGACAAGTTGGGTAACATCATTATTTGATGGCCTACTTGTCTGCCCGAAGACAAAGAAGAGACGGAGAGCTGGATGGAAGACATTGAAGACCGCCCTGTCAAGAAGGAAGATCTACACCGACCACCGTCATCAAGAAGTAAACTTCCGCGTCGAAGACCGGGCGTATCTGCAACCACCCCTCTCAAAGGAGTCGAGCATTTCCGTGTCGAAGGAACGCTCACACCAAGGTGTATCAAGACTTGAAGGCGCGATTCTGGTGGCACATGATGAAAAGAGAGATTGCAACCTATGTTGCAAAGTGTGATGTGTGCCAAAGGGTCAAGGCTGAATATCAGCGACCCGCTGGATTGCTTCAACCACTCAAGGTTCCTGAGTGGAAGTGGGATAAAGTCGGAATGGACTTCGTCACTGGAATACCAAGGTCGGATAGAGGACATGACTCTGTTTGGGTCATAGTCGATCATTTGACCAAGGTGGTCCATTTCATTCCTGTCAAGACCCCTTATGATGGCAACCGGCTGGCAGCTCTCTACATCGACCGAATCGTAAGTCTTCACGGCGTTCCCAAGGAGATTATGTCAGATCGAGGAACCCAGTTCACCTCAAGGTTCTGGAAGAAGTTCCAAGAAGCCTTGGGAACCAAGTATCTTTCAGCACGGCTTTCCACCCACAGATCGGAGGTCAGACTGAACGAGTCAATCAGATTCTCGAAGTCATGACTCCGAGCCTGTGTCTTGGCATATGGAGCCAAGTGGGAGGATTGTCTCCCTTTTGCCGAGTTCTCCTATAACAACAGTTACCAGCCGAGCCTTCAGATGGCACCATTTGAGGTGTTGTACGGACGCTGATATCGCACACCCCTCAACTGGTCAGAGACTGGAGAAGGGCTAGTCTTTGGACCGGATATTCTCCGCGCAGCGGAAGAGCAAGTCCAACTAGTCAGAGAACGTTTAAAGGCAGCCAAGTCAAGGCAAAAGAGCTATGCTGACACTCACCGCCGGGACATGAGTTTCCATGTAGGGGACCACGTGTACCTGCGGGTAACTCCTCTGAAGGGAACCAAGCGTTTCCACGTCAAGGGAAGGCTCGCACCAAGGTTCATTGGACCCTTTGAGATCACCGCACGACGAGGAGAAGTGGCTTACCAGTTGGAACTACCACCCGAGCTATCCGGTGTGCACAATGTATTCCATGTGTCGCAACTCCGGAAATGTCTCCAAGTTCCAGACAAGCCTAAACTCTACAAGGATTTTGATCACCAAGCCATTGATCTGCAGCCTGATTTGACCTACCGCGAGAAGCCCATCCGCATTCTGGACGAAGCAGAACGACGGACGCGAAGCCATACCATCAAGCACTTCAAGATTCCATGGAGCACCATTCGGGAGCAGAACCAACAAGAAGAAGTGAAGACTACCCCGTATCCAAGACTCCGCCTTTCTTTCCACGCCTAGTCTGGGAATCTCGGGGACGAGATTCTTGTAAGGGGGGTAGGTCTGTCACACCCTGATTTTCATGCCACATTGCTTAAGCTAATTATCATGTTAAAAATGTGGATTTCCAAAACTTTTGAGTGTTTTTTATTTTTCTTGATTTGACTTTTGTCTGCTGTTTGCTAGTGCTCTAAAAATCAAATAAATCCTCCAACTCTTATACTTCATCTCCTTGACCCAAAACCTTTTTCCAATGATCATGCCATGTGTATAGAGCAATATAGAATTTTCTTATAAAAATATTTTGGCCAAATAGTATTTTCTAAAATTAGTTTTCCAAAAACCCCTGAATTGAGGTTTGCACTACAAGTACCTTATTTAGGGTGTGAAAAATCTTTCAAAAAGTATATTTGAATCCTATTAGGTATAGGACTCCCAGAAACCACAAAAGTATAATTTTAAAAGTTATTTTTATATTTTATTTAAAAGCTTTTTCTTAAGGCCAGAAATGGTCTTTAATAGGGAAAAATTATTTAATCATTTCAAAAAGATTTGCCAAAATTCAGGGAGACTCTTAGGACATATATTGTCCATATATAAGAGTTTCAGCACATGGACATGTTCAAAATATTGGGCAAATCCTTCCAAAACCCTTTCTGGCTATTTCAAGCTTTTGAAATATTTACAAAGGAAATATTCTCCAAACATTCCAGGGAAATTCTATCATGTCATATATGACATATTTGGTGATCTTGCAAAGCCTCATGCCTTGAAGATTAAAGAATCACCATGTAATCCCCTCAAAACCATTTCTGTCCATTTTGAAGTTTGAGCAACTTTACATTGCCAAACTTGTCCAAATGCTCTCAAACTTGGTGCACATGCTAAAGTGATGTAATCATGCATCCATGCCAAATGGCACAAGTTTTGAAGAGGCATAACTTGATCTAAGTGCCCCAAAACCATTTCTGTTCAAATGCAAATTTGAACAACTTTACATTGTCAACTTTTTACCTGGAGCCTCAAACTTTGTGGGCATGTTCATAACCCCAAATGATGATGCTACACCAAGTGGTGCATCAAGGGGAGATGATTTGCTTGACTCAAGCATGGTGAAACCATTTATGTTGATTTCTAGGGTTCACCAAAGTTACATTGGCCACTTTGCCCAAATGATCTCAAATTTGGTGGAGAGGCCTAATTATGTGTGACATTTGATCCTGTTAAGTCCCATGCCAATTGGAGGTCATTTGTTTCCCCAAAACCTGATCAAACACCTTCTGCAAGTTTGCCAAAACCAGTGGTTGGACCCCTTTTACTATTTCCCTTTACCCCAAATTTCTACCACAGCTTCCCCTGATCATCCTCTACCCCCAGTAACTTCTCTATGGCCTCAGCTCAATCATTGGAGGGGGTAAAACCCCAATTCCTACTGCTGGACAGCAGTTTTCACCTTCTTCCTCACCTCCCTCCTCATTCCAGTGGCTCACCAGAGCATCCAAGACTACCTCCCCATTGTTTACTACTCCCTAGCACTACTGGACACTGGGGGACACGGCCAGGAAGCAAAGACATAAGCATGCCGGCCAAAGGCACGCTCTGGAGCACGCTACAGTGCACCGAGGCACTGTAGCTCGGCCCTCCCGAGGCTTCCAGGCGACCTTGGGCAGAGCGGGCATGTCCATCGAGGTCGCCTCGACGTCCACGACACGCCCCGCCGTCGGCCTTATCCTCTCCTACCCTCCTCCTCTCTCCACGAGCACGCCCAAGCGCGTCCATGGGCGTCGCTCACGGTGCACCACGGCTGCCCCTATAAAAAGCCTTCCCCCGAGCGCCCCTTGCCTCTTCTGGACCCTCCTATCTCCCGTGCACCTCCTAGACACGCCACCTCTCCCTCTCATGCACTCTTCCTCCCTCCATGGCCGAAGTGCCGCCGCCAGCCGCCGCTAGGTATCGGGCACCACGGCCGTTCTCTCCTCCCCCTTCTCCGTTGGCCGCCAGGAGGAGGACCCCAGGACCATGGAGCTACCCCACTCCACCCTTCCTTCCCCCCTAGCGTCTCTGGCACCGCCCCCGTCTCAACCCGAAGCCGCCGCCGACGCCTCGACCGCCGTCGCTCCTGCTCCTCCCGGCCAGCTTGAAGGCCAGGGATGGGCGCGGCTTGCTCCGCTGGGCCCTTCGGTGCGCCGGGCACCACCGGGGACGGCCGGAGCCGCCAGGGAACGGCGCCGGCATCGCCCCTGCCTCCTCCTCTGCGTCGGGCGGGGGGAGGACGATGAACCCGCCAGGCGGGCCCCGCCTGTAAGCGCCACAGGACCGGTGGGAGCAGCTGACGGGTGCACCCCCCCGATAAGTGGAAGCGTACTCGCTTGGCTGCGCCTTCCTGTGGTGGTGGCGCCCGCCGTAATTACGCCTTCGGCGTCACCACCTCCATCACGCCGTTGAGCCACTGGGCTGAGCCCAGTAGGCGATGGTTAGCTGGGCTTCGCCTAGAGCACCGTATAAGGTTGAACCCTTATTCCTTTTCTTTTTCTTTTTTCAGTCAACTTCCAAAATCCCCCAAATATTCAAATGAACTCCAAATTGCATGATTCAAATTTCCTATGGCTCCATAAATCATGCTATATCACATGGTGCATCATGCACATTATTCCAGAAACATTTCTTTCACAAATATTTATCAAATGCCCATATTCCATTTTCTGTGATGAACTTTAGAAAATCACAGAGAGCTCATTTTTGATCCAAATGCAGTGATTCAAATTCCTAGGTGCTTGTCACATCCAAACTTAGTTTTGGAACATTTTTATTAATACTTTCTGTACCCCACCAAATATTGAGCCATTTCTTCATATTTATCAGCTTTGCAAAATCCTAGGAAATTCATTTGAATTCCAAATCCAGTGAAACCAACTCCTAGATGCTTCTAAAATCATGACTTGTTGATGGGTGCCTTTACTCATCATTCAAGAAAATATTTCTGTATACTTCTTCCAAATCCATAAACCCCCTTGATTCCATCATATTGGAATGTTCCAAATCACCCATTGATCCAATACCTATGAAACCACCTTGGTCATTTCTAATATGACCAGAGGTATCCTAGAAAAGTCCAACTCCTATTTTTTAGAGCACTTTTATTTTTGCTTTGATTGTGTTGCTTATTATGATTGTTTCCATCGTTAGTTGACGAAATGAACGAAGTACTCGGAGATGGACCAGAAGGTTTGAAGACTCGGAAGAATAAGGCAAGCAACCCTTTGACCATGTTCAAGAAACCTTTTTATGCATGTCTCATAGCACCTTACTATCAATGCATCGAAATCATGTTGAGGTGGAGACCACTTTGGTTGCTACCTTTGTTACTTACTATTGAAACTTGCATCAAACATGACCCTACCTTCCTATGAGGGTTATGTGGGTGGGAGTAGATAGATGTATGCTATAGTAGTTGGCTACGCAAATGGGTCGGGGTTATGCATTGAGTGAAACAGATGTGGTCTGACATACTTGCAAAAGACCCTGTGGGTGCCACTAATGCCCCTGGGAGTTGATGAGGAGCTAGGGCACTACTTGGTGAAGAAGTAGTGTGCCGAGGCTTGACGAAAGTGTTGTTTACAGAGATGGATTAGATTTATGTGTGACTACCGTCCCAACCAAACATGCGCAACCACTCTACCCTTATATGGGAAAGGGCATTATTGATTACCTTGGTCGATACTAGCATGGTGCCCACATTACTAGTGACGGGGGTGACATGAGGTCACTCTCGCGACGGGGTCGTGCTTGGATAGGCGGCCATGACTGTTTTCACAGAGCACCGGACACACCGTTGGTACCCCGTGCTCGTGGTATGTGATGAATTTCGGAGCGAGGCTCCAAAAATCTTGAGATGTGAAATGTGGGGCACGGGGCTGTTACCAATCGAGTGGACTCCATATTAGTGTCGCCTAGGGAAAGATAGTGATCGGGTGCTTACCCCAGGTACTTGAGGTACCGCGGGTCGTGGATGACACGGAAGTTCCCCGGATCTTGTGGGTAAAGTGTGCAACCTCTGCAGAGTGTCAAACTATTCGAATAGCCGTGTCCACGGTCATGGACAGTTGGGTGGTGCTACTTAGACTATGTCCATAAGTTTCTAGGAAACAACACGATTCAGAGATATTGTTGATGTGATTGTGAGAGAGTCACAATGAGCTTGAGCATGAGTTGATTATAACTCTTTTTCGATAATGAAGTCTGTGACCTCCTGATACTTGTTGCAGACACATGCATGCCCATGTTTTATGTTGATCATACTTGCATCTGAAAAACTAGCTTTCTGCAAAACTGCCAACTTAGCAGTAGGGCCTTGCATAATTATTCTGTCGTCACACTTGGGTTGCTTGCGAGTACATTCAATGTACTCATTGGCTTGCCACTGGTTATTTTATTGGCCAGGCATGAGAGAGCAGGTTATGATGAAGATTTCTTGGTGACGAGCATGCGTGCTAGGACGCTTCCCAGTCAGAATGCCTGTAGGGTTAAGGCAGATGGCATGGGTCCATGTTGTCATTGAAGATTTTCCGCTGCGGCGATATACTCAAGACTTGACCTTAATGGTCCTATTTGTGTAATACGGTATGTATGGATGTAAGACTCTTGTTATTCAGCTTCTGTGTGTTCAGTGAGCATTGATCTCTGGGATCACTGTACACGTGCATTCGGTGATCTCGACTTCTAAGTCGGGGTCCCCACACTATGCCGGTAACGTCATCATCACCGCCACCATGCCGTCGTGCTGACGAAACTCTCCCACGTCCTCAACTGGATCAAGAGCTCGAGGGACGTCATCATGCTGAATGTGTGCTGAACACGGAGGTGCCGTACGTTCGGTACTTGGATCAGTTGGATCGTGAAGATGTTCGACTACATCAACCACGTTACTAAACGCTTCCATTTTTGGTCCATGAGGGTACATGGACACACTCTCCCCGCTTGTTGCTATGCTTCTCCTAGATAGATCTTGCGTGATCGTAGGAAAATTTTGAAAGTGGGCAGCTCCACAAGGGTTGCACATTCCACGCCTCCCCCATGCCGTCCCCTACCCCCACCAATCGTTGCTCCACATGGGCAGCTGTGGGTGCCAGTGCTCACACCACCAGCTCGGATGCATACGCTGCGAGAGGCAACGGGCAGGGGAGAGGTGCTACCTCTTGAGCTTGCGTTGGTTTTTCCCTTGAAGAGGAAAGGATGATGCAACAAAGTAGAGTAAGTATTTCCTCAGTTTGAGAACCAAGGTATCAATCCAGTAGGAGACAACGTGCAAGTCGCCAAAATACCTGCACAACCAATAAACAACTTACACCCAACGCGATAAAGGAGTTGTCAATCCCTTCACGGTTACTTGCAAAAGTGAGATCTGATAGAGATAGATAAACGGTAAAGTAAATATTTTTGGTATTTTTGGTTTATAGATTGGAAAGTAAAAGATTGCAAAATAGTAGATCAGAAACTTATATGATGGAAAATAGTCCCGGGGGCCATAGGTTTCACTAGAGGCTTCTCCCAAGATAGAAAATATCATGCTGGGTGAACAAATAACTGCCAAGCAATTGATAGAAGAGCACATAATTATGATGATATCTAAGTCAATGATCATGAATATAGGCATCACGTCCGTGACAAGTAGACCGATTCCTACCTGCATCTACTACTATTACTCCACACATCGACCAAAACGATTCTGCATCTAGAGTATTAAGTTTATAAAGAATAGAGTAACACATTAAGTAAGATGACATGATATAGAAGAATTAACTCAAGTAATATGATGAAAACCCCATCTTGTTATCCTCGATGGCAACAATACAATATGTGTCATGTCCCTTTTTGTCACTGGGATTGAGCACGGCAAGATTGAACCCAAAGCAAAGCACTTCTCCCATTGGAAGAAAAACTAATCTAGTTGGCCAAACCAAACCGATAGTTCGAAGAGAATTACTAAGATATCAAATCATGCAAATAAGAATTCAGAATAATATTCATAGATAAGCTGATCATAAATCCACAATTCATCGGATCTTGGCAAACACACCGCAAAAGAAGATTACATTGGATAGATCTCCAACAACATCGAGGAGAACATGGTATTGAGAATCAAAGAGAGAGAAGAAGTCATCTAGCTACTATCTATGGACCCGTAAGTCTGTGGTAAACTACTCACGCTTCATCGGAAGGGCAATTGGGTTGATGTAGATGTCCTCCATGGTCGAATCCCCCTCCGACAGATTACCAAAAAAGGCCTCCAGATGGGATCTCACGGATACAGAAAGTTACGATGCTGGAAAAGTGTTTCGATGCCTCCTCTAGGGTTTCTGGAATATATGTGAATATATAGGCGAAAGAAATAGGTCGGTGGAGTCACGGGGGCCCACAAGGGTGGGGGCGTGCCCTACCCCCCTGGGCACGCCCTCCGTCCTTGTGGCCGCCTCGTGGCTCCCCTAACTTGCACTCCAAGTCCTCTAGATTTCTTCTGGTCCAAGAAAAATCACCGTAAAGTTTCATCTCGTTTGGACTCTGTTTTGTATTCCTTTTCTACGAAACTCAAAAACAAGGAAAAGACAAAAACTGACACTGGGCTCTAGGTTAATAGGTTAGTCCTAAAAATAATATAAAATAGCATAATGATGCATATAAAACATCCAAAACAGATAATATAATAGCATGGAACAATAAAAAATTTATAGATATGTTGGACATGTATCAAGCATCCCCAAGCTTAATTCCTGCTCATCCTCGAGTAGGTAAATGAAAAAAATTAGAATTTTTGATGTGGAATGCTACCTATCATATTTATCAATGTAATTCTTATTTATTGTGGCATGTATGTTCAGATCCATAAGACTTAGAATAAAAGTTTATCAATATCAAAACAGTGATACTTTGAGCATACCAAAAGCAATCTACGAAGCTTAAGAAATAACATGGCTAAAGAAAGTGATCCCTACAAAATCATATAGTCCTTATGCTCCATTTTCTTAACACAAGATACCACTCATGCCCATCCCGGTGTTAGCCAAGCAATTGCTTTCATACTCTACTTTTTCAAGCCTTTTTTCAACTCTTCACGCAATATATGAGCGCGAGCCATGGACATAACACTATGGGTGGAATAAAAGGTGGTGATAGGCAAAAGGTGGGAGGAAGTCTCACATCAAAGTGTTAAAATCGATGGACTATGGAGATGTCCATCAATCGATATCAATGTGAGTGAGTTGGGATTGCCATGTAACGGATGCACTAGAGCTATAAGTGTATGAAAGCTCAAAATAAAACTAGTGGGTGTGCATGAACTTGCTTGCTCATGAAGACCAAGGGCATTTGAGGAAGCCCATCGTCGAAATATGCAAGCCAAGTTCTATAATAAAAAATTCCCACTAGTATATGAAAGTAACAAAATAGGAGACTCTCTATCATGAAGAACATGGTGCTATTCTGAAGCACAAGTGTGGAAAAAGATAGTAACATTGTCCCTTCTCTCTTTTTCTCTCATTTTTTTATTTTGGGCTCTTTGGTTTCTCTTTTTTGTGGGCTTCTTTGGCCTCTTTTATTTATTTGGGCTTCTTTGGCCTCTTTCATTTATAATCTCACATGGGACAATGTTCTAATAATGATGATCATCACACTTTTATTTACTTACAACTCGATACTAGAACAAAGTATGACTCTATATGAATGCCTCCGGTGGTGTACCAGTTTGTGCAATGATCTAGAGTGACATGTATAAAAATATGAACGTTGGCTTTGCCACGAATACTATGTCAACTACATGATCATGCAAAGCAATATGACAATGATGATGTGTGTCATAACAAACGGAACGGTGGAGTTACATGACAATATATCTCGAAATGGCTATGGATATGCCATAATAGGTAGGTATGGTGGCTGTTTTGAGGAAGGGTGTAAGGTGGTTTGATGCACCGACGAGAATTGCGGGGTACTAGAGTGGCTAGCAAGGTGGAAGGGTGAGAGTGCGTATAATCCATGGACTCAACATTAGTCATAAAGAATTCACATACTTATTGTGAAAAATCTACTTAGCCCTCAAAGCAAAATACTACGACGCATGCTCCTAGGGGGGAGGATGGTAGGAGTTCACCATCGTGTGCCCCCGACCTTCACGCAAAGAGAAACAATCAAGATACAATGCACGCCAATTTGGTTACATAGGCCATACGTGCATGCTACGGGAATCAAAAATCTTAACACAATTATTTCTTCAACCTCACAAACTACGACTAGCATGAGTCTAATATTACCATCTCAACATCTCAAAACAATTATAAGGAATCAAACTTTTCATAATATTCAATGCTCTTTATATGAAAGTTTTTATTATATCTCCTTTGGATGCCTATCATATTAGGACTAAATTCATGACCCAAGCAAATTACCATGCTGTTTAGAGACTCTCAAAATTATATAAGTGAAGCAAGAGAGTTCAACAATTTCAATAAAATAAAACCACCACCGTGCTCTAAAAAGATATAAGTGAAGCACTAGAGCAAAATGCCTAGCTCAAAAGATACAAGTGAAGCACATAGAGTATTCTAGTAAATCACGATTCAAGCGTGTCCCTCTCAAAATGTGTGTACAGCAAGGATGATTGTGGCAAACTAAAAATCAAAGAATCATATCATACAAGACACTCCAAGCAAAACACATATCATGTGGTGAATAAAAATATAGCCTCAAGTAAAGTTACCGATAGACGAAGAAGAAAGAGGGGGTGCCTTCCCGGGGCATCCCCAAGCTTAGGCTCTTGGTTTTCCTTGAATTTTACCTTGGGGTGCCTTGCGCATCCCCTAGATTAGGCTCTTGCCACTCCTTATTCCATAGTCCATCAAATCCTTACCCAAAACTTGAAAACTTCACAACACAAAACTCAACAGAAAACTCGTGAGCTCCGTTACTAAAACAAAGCAAATATCCACTCAAGGTACTGTTGTGATCTTATTATTATTTTATATTGGTGTAATATCTAATGTATTCGAACTTTTCTATGGTTCATACCCCCCGATACTAGCCATGGATTCATCAAAATAAGCAAACAACACATAGAAAACAGAATCTGTCAAAAACAGAACAGCCTGTAGCAATCTGAAAACTTCGCATACTTATGTAACTCTAAAGATTCTGAAAAATTAGGATGACGTGGGAGTTTGTATATCAATTTTTTGTAAAAATTTCAGAAGGTTTTCACGTTCCAGTGAATTATTGAATTTTATGCACTGGGCGCAAAAGTTTCTGTTTTTTCAACAAAATCAAATCAACGATCACCGTAAGCCATCCCAAAGGTCTTACTTGGCTAAAAAACTAATTAAAACACCAAAACAAAATTACTACAGAAGTAATAATGTGTGAAAATTGAAAAACAGAACCAAAAAGCAAAAAGCAAAAATAAAATTGGGTTGCCTTCCAACAAGCTCTTTCTTTATGGCCATTAAGATCGGCTTGAGATTTCAATGATGCTCACATGAAAGATAAGAATTGAGGCAAAGAGAGCATCATAAAACACGTGGCAAACACATCTAGGTCTAAAATACTTCCTATGCTTAGGCATTTTATAAGCAAATAAATTATTAAGACAAGTGAAAACTAGCCTATGCAAGGAATAAGAAAGAAACAATAGCAATCTCAACATAACGAGGGGTATTTTAGTAACATGAAGATTTATGCAAACATATTTTCCTCTCTCATAATAATTGCATGTAGGGTCATATTCAAACTAAACAATATAGCTATCACATAACATATTCTCTACATGATCCATATGCATGCAAAGTTGACACTCTTCCAAAATAGTGGGATTATCACTAACTAAAGTCATGACCTCTCCAAACCCACTTTTATCAAACATTTCATAAGATTGACCATTCTCCAAATATGTGGGATCTAAAGTTGACACTCTTCCAAACCCACCTTCAATATTATTGCAAACATTATTAGCAATCTCATACTCATCATGGGGCTTAAATAAAATTTCCAAATCATAAGAAGAATCACCCCAATCATGATAATTGCAACAAGAGGACATAGCAAAATTAGCATCCCCGAGCTTAGTGTTTTGCATATCATTAACAAAATTGGCATTAATAGAATTTATAATAACATCATTGCAATCATGTTTTTCATTCAACGAACTATCAAGTATGGGTGCAATAGCAATAATCTCATGTTTAACATAAGGAACTAGAGAAAATTCATCCCCATAAAAATTGGCATCACGGCCATAAGAATAGCAAGCATCATGTTCATCAAGGGAAGATATCTCAATCAAATCATCAGAATCATAATTATCTATAGATTCATGTATATCATTATTTTCTTCCAAAGCAACGGTCATTCTCTCAATAAATTCTTTGACATAGGCATTGTGAGCATAGTTTTCATAGCAATATTTAAGTATGTCAAAATTTTCAAATTTGTAGAGAGTAATATCATACTTTTCAATCAAAGAAGCAACTTCATAAGCACCCTTAAAAGCAACAAATTCTTCAATTTGTTCGATACCATAGTAACTATAAACACCATTTTCATAAGAAAATAAGATTTAATCATCATTAAACTCACATAGGTAGGGAAGGTGTTTTTTAGGGTTCTTAAAGCAACAAGTAAAATCAAAAACTTCACAAAGATTCCAAGCATAACAAAGCAAAAAATTTATTTGATTCCATAAGAGTCTCCCTTTTTCAGACAAACGGCGACACACAAAATGAGCATGCTCATCTAAAGATTTTCCCTCAACTAAACTAGTTGGGGTTTCAGCAGGAGCACATATGGATCGAAGATGATCCAGGTAGAAAACTTTGAGGTGATCCATATCAAATAGATTTTAAGCAAGCAAAATAGAAGACACATGGAAACACAAGCAAATATAGCAAACGAAAAAGCAAACGGAAAAAGGGCGAATAAAAGGTGAATCTTTTCGAAAATCATTTTTGAAGTGGGAGAGAGGAAAACGAGAGGCGAATGGCAAATAATGTAAATGAAAGAGATGAGAGTTTTATGAAGGGTACTTGGAATGTCTTGATTTTACGTAGATTGCAACGGCACCCAAGATTAGCGAGTGAACATCAGACAAATCTTGACTCGTGACTTGGTGTAGATCTCCCCGGCAATGGCGCCAAAAATTCTTCCTGCTACCTCTTGATCTTGAGTTGGTTTTCCCCTTGAAGAGGAAAGGGTGATGCAGCCAAGTAGAGTAAGTATTTCCCTCAGTTTGAGAACCAATGTGTCAATCCATTAGGATACAACACACAAGTCACCAAAATACTTGCACAAACAATAAACTACTTACACCCAACGCGATAAAGGGGTTGTCAATCCCTTCACGGTTACTTGTAAAAGTGAGATCTGATAGAGACAGATAAATGGTAAAGTAAATATTTTTGGTATGTTTGGTTTATAGATTGGAAAGTAAAAGATTGCAAAATAGTAGATCGAAAACTTATATGATGGAAAATAGACCCCGGGCCCATAGGTTTCACTAGAGGCTTCTCTCAAGATAGAAAATATCACGATGGGTGAACAAATTACTGCCAAGCAATTGATAGAAGAGCGCATAATTATGATGATATCAAAGGCAATGATCATGAATATAGCATCACGTCTGTGACAAGTAGACTGACTCCTGCCTGCATCTACTACTATTACTCCACACATCGACCGAAACGATTCTGCATCTAGAGTATTAAGTTCATAAAGAACATAGTAACACATTAAGTAAGATGACATGATGTAGCGGAATTAACTCAAGCAATATGATGAAAACCCCATCTTGTTATCCTCGATGGCAACAGTACAATACGTGTCATGTCCCTTTCTATCACCGGGAATGAGCACCGCAAGATTGAACCCAAAGCAAAGCACTTCTCCCATTGCAAGAAAAATCAATATAGTTGGCCGAACCAAACGGATAGTTGGAAGAGAATTACTAAGATATCAAATCATGCATATAAGAATTCAGAGAAGATTCAAATAATATTAATAGATCAGCTGATCATAAATCCATAATTCATCGGATCTGGGCAAACACACCGCAAAAGAAGATTACATCGGATAGATCTCCGAGAACATCGAGGAGAACATGGCATTGAGAATCAAAGAGAGAGAAGAAGCCATCTAGCTACTAGCTATGGACTAGTAGGTCTGTGATAAACTACTCACGCTTCATCGAAAGGGCAATAGGGTTGATGTAGATGCCCTCCGTGGTCGAATCCCCCTCCGCTAGAGTATCAGAAAAGGCCTCCCGATGGGATCTCGCGGATACAGAAAGTTGCGATGGTGGACAAGTGATTTCGATGCCTCGTCTAGGGTTTATGAAATATATGTGAATATATAGGCGGAAGAAATAGATCGGTGGAGTCACGGGAGCCCACAAGGGTGGGGGGCGCACCCTCCGTCCTTGTGGCCGCCTCGTGGCTCCCTTGACTTGCACTCCAAGTCCTCTGGATGTCTTCCGGTCCAAGAAAAATCATCGTAAAGTTTCATGTCGTTTGGACTCCGTTTGATATTACTTTTCTACGAAACTCAAAAACAAGGAAAAAACAGAAACTGGCACTGGGCTCTAGGTTAATAGGTTTGTCCCCAAAATAATATAAAATAGCATAATAATGCATATAAAACATCCAAAACAGATAATATAATAGCATGGAATAATAAAAAATTATAGATACGCTGGAGACGTATCAAGAGGGACGCGACGGAGTAGTCCGTGCGCCGTCGCCGCGGGTTGCCAACGGAGCCTGGCGAGGACGAGTGGCTCCTCCCTTGGGTCTACCGTCGATCTCTTACGACGGCGGACACGGACGCTCGGCGGCCCCGTCGAAAGAACACCAAGGCGCTCCGGCTTGACATTTAGCAGTCGGAGCATGAGGCGGCGGAGGCGGCTTGGCTGGTGAAGCTCAAGCGGCAGCAGGACAGGGTCGTTCGGCGGCTCAAAAGGCCGGTCGTCCTCTCTGACTCCGACTCCTCCGACGGCAACAACCACGGTGCCTCGTCCGACGACTCAGACGATCCTCCACCAGCCGTCAACGCCTACGCCTGCGTCGGTGACCGGAAGGGGAAATGGCCGGCGAGGAAGCGGTGAAGATCCGTCTTCTCCACTTTAAATTAATGTTTTTAGATGTAGTTTAAACTTGTTTGTGGTATTATGTGCATTATGTGAAGTGTGGCGATCTCTTGAAGATCCGACTGTGATCAATTGGTGAACGGATTATGCATTTGTATGTCCGTGTCTATGTCCGCTCATGATCAACGTAGCATGGTTTAGTATAGATACATGGGATCGGATATGAGATATTTGGATGTGGACAACACAATTTAAGGACTGACCACTCAGTGCACGCGGATGGGCCCGGGCGCATCTGCGGGCGTTTGAGGAGCCGACTGACATGTCCGGCTGTAGAAGCTCTAATAGTGATGCCGCTCGCAATTTTTTTAATATATAATAGTGATGCCCTTATTATTTCGCCAAAAAAAAGTGATTCCCTTATTGCCATTTTGGGCGGAGGCGTACGGACCTGCCGCGCGCGGCCTGACACGTCCGGTCCCCCTCCCTGCCCCATATCCATCAACGGTCGTGTGCTGCGTGAACAGTGCGCAACTCCCCGCTATCCGTCTACCCTCCCGTTCCATCTGTCCGTCAACTTGTCGCACGAACGTACGATGGCCCTTCTTCTTTACCCACACCACGCACGACGCCTGGACCGGCCACAAGTCCATCGATCGATCCCACCCTCTCACGCGATGACAAGCAAGCTGGGGCGTGACGACTGAAGGAATTGATCGTGGGCGACCTATCTTGCTCACATTCTCGTCTCCCATGTGTACTTGAAGGGTTGATGAAGTACGCTGAAAACATGCACTTGTCCCGGACGCTGCAAACTCGTGAGTTAACCGAATCGAACACGTTTTCGCCAAGTGTATGTGTACCAGGAATGGACGCCAAAAATGAAAAGAAAAGTCAATGCTGGCATAGCAATTCCAGGCCGGTTCAACAAGAAACACACGTACACAAATTTTTTTTTTTGAACGCGCACAGTTGTTGCATACAGGTGCACAGTTCTTGCGATATCTCCCATTCACGTGGTAGACCAGACGCAGAATACACGTCCATGCCGGTGCATTGCGCGACCGAGTATGGCGCCGGCCGTGTACGAGGAAAGGTGTGATCAGCGCCGGCAGGGACGTCCCGGGGAGCGGCGGCGGCCGGCGCGCGGCGGTGGTGGCTGGATAGTCCAGCGGCTACGTAGGAGTTAGGACGACATACATACGCGGCTGGTACGAGGTAAGGCGTAGAGTCAGCGGCTGGCACGTCCCGGCCCGCGGCGCGCGGCGTACGTACGTACGCGCGCAGGCGAGCGATGGAGCGGCTGGTCGTCTCTCTCTGGCCCGTGCGTACCGCGTAGGCCCATGCGCGCGCCGTATGTCGCTGTGGCTGGCGCAAGCGGGGCGTACCCGGCGTGCCGGGGCCCCTCGCTCCCAGGCGACACGTCGCCCATCGCCACTGCCACCCGCACGACCCTACGCCCGGTTCCCATATACGCACCTCCTCTCCTCCTCTACCCCCTCCCCTAGCTTCTGCCGGCCCATCCCATGTCTCTCGCGACCAAGAAACTCATTACTTAATACTGCATCGGTTGGTCTACGTATGTGCGCGCGTGTGTCTGGGTGACTAGCTAGCTGCAGGGCCGGGGAGTGGTTGGGGTGCTGTGGATTTCCTTGCATGTGTGCATGCATGCATGTCGATCGATGCATGCATATTTTCTTCTCGTGTGCGTGTGCGTGTGCGTGTGGTGTGGTAGTGTACTGTGGAGCGAGCGAGACAGGCTACCGGGTCCGTCATGTATGGTCAGGAGGCCCGTTCTTGCACGGGGCTGTACTCTCGTACTTGCCACATCTGTCGCGCTCCTACTAGCTAGCCACC
>LR738710.1:76293032-76346661 GCA_902687465.1 Secale cereale
AACCCCCCCTCCCCTTTCAAAAAAAAACAAAAACCACAGCCACAGAAATGTTGACGCGTGGATGCCTTTTGGTCCCGGTTGGTACCACCAACCGGGACTAAAGCCCCTCCTGCCTGGGCTCGGTGCACAGGCCACGTGGACACCCTTCTGCCCCGGTTCTGGATTGAACCGGGACTAAAGGGTCAGAGCATTAGTACCGACCCTCTTGTCCCGGTTCTGGAACCGGGGCTAAAGGCCCAAATGAACCGGGTCTGATGACCCTTTATCTACTAGTGATAGTGTCCGATAGCATCGGTTGACTGGGCTTATACATATTCCTTATGCGCCCTTCGGAGATGATAATGGGTACATGTGGTTTGTCCGCAGATGGTCCGGAGCCCGATTTCCCCTTGTCTTAAGACCTTGATCAAGCTCCATTGGTGCTAGCGAATTAGCAGGTATATCCTTCTCCACTGATGGCGAATATCTTGAACTATGTGTTGGGGAACGTTGCATGGGAAACACAAATGTTCCTACGCTCACCAAGATCAATCTAGGAGATGACCATCTACGAGAGGAGAGATTGGATCTACATACCCTTGTAGACCGCTAAGCAGAAGCGTTAAGAAACGCGGTTGATGTAGTCGAACGTCTTCGCGATCCAATCACGATCCGTCCACGAACTCCCGATCAAGCGCCGAACGGACGGCACCTCCGCGTTCAGCACATGTGCAACTTGATGATGTCTCCTCCTTCTTGATTCAACAAGAGATGGAGAAGAAGTAGATGGGATCTCAACCAGCACGACGGCGTGGTGGAGCAATCCTAGCAGGGCTTCACCAAGCGCCTCCAGAACCACGAATGAGGAAGAACGGGAGAGAGGGAAGGCCGCAGGGCGTGGGAATTGTTGTGTCCAACCCTTCTGCCTCCTCCCTACTATACATAGGGGTGTTGGAGGGCTGGGGGCGCATCCCTAGCCCCTCCTCCAAAGTTGGGAGGCGGCCAAAGGGGGAGGAGTGCCCTCCAAGCCAAGTGGAGGGCCCTCTCCCTTAGGGTTTCCCTTAAGGGTAGGCGGGTGGGCCTTAGAGGGGCTGGTGCGCCTGGCCCAATAAGGCTAGGACGCCCCCTATAGCCCATGCATGCCCTAGGTGCTGGAGGAACCCTTCCGGACTCCTCTGGAACTGTACAAAACCTTCCGGAAGCTTCCCGATACAATATCGGTAAAACCCGAAACATTTTCATAGCCAAAATATGACTTCCCAAATAAAAAAATATTTACCTCCGAACCATTCCGAACCTCCTCGTGACATCCAGGATCTCATCCGGGACTCCGAACAACATTCTGTCACTAACAAGAATATCACAATACTACTCTAGCATCACTGAACGTTAAGCGTGCGAACCCTACGGGTTCGAGAATCATGTGGACATGACCGAGACACCTCTCCGGTCAATAACCAATAGCGGGACGTGGATCCCCATATTGGTTCCCACATATTCCACGAAGATATTTATCGGTCGAATCACGATGGCAAGGATTCAATTAACCTCGTATGCAGTTCCCTATGTCTAGCAGTATGTTACTTGCCCAAGATTTGATCGTTGGTATCTCCATACCTAGTTCAATCTCGTTACCGGCAAGTCTCTTTACTCATTCTGTAATACAAGATCCCGCGACTAACTCCTTAGTCACATTTCTTGCAAGCTTCTTGTGATGTTGTATTACCGAGAGGGCCCAGAGATACATCTCTTTCATAAGGAGTGACAAATCCGAGTCTATCCATGCTAACCCAACAGACACCCTTGGAGATACCTGTAGAGTACCTTTATGATCACTTAGTTACGAAGTGACGTTTGATACACACAAGGCATTCCTCCGGTGTTAGGGAGTTGCATGATCTCATGGTCTTAGGAACATATACTTAACATGAAGAAAGCAGTAGCGATAAACTAATACGATCAAATGCTATGCTTACGGTTGGGTCTTGTCCATCACATCATTCTCCTAATGATGTGATCCCGTTATCATAGGAAACCTTAACCATCTTTGATCAACGAGCTAGTCTAGTAGAGGCTCACTAAGGACACATTGTTGTCTATGTATCCACACATGTATCTGAGTTTCCGATCAATACAATTCTAGCATGTATAATAAACGATTTTCACGAACAAGGAAATATAATAATAACCACTTTATTATTGCCTCTAGGGCATATTTCCAGCACTATGACTGCGGCTCCGACAAGGTTGAACAGGGGCAAGGTTCGCAAAGGCGGTATCACCGACATTAGCAGACAATTTGTGGGGAATCTCGTCTATATCACTCAATGGCCATTTAAGCAGGCGGCCCTGGGACACTTGTCCTAATGTAATGACGCCCTCTTTAGGGGATGAGGCAACGGCCATGCTTGAAAGCCCGTCTTTACCTCCAGTACCTCTACCCTCATCATGTCTAGTGGTGGGACGACCCCGTGCATCATTCTAGTACCATCGGTAAACAGGGCGACTTAGCCCCTTGGTAATCCTTGTCATCACGTTGTCCGCGTTGGCAAGCTGCCATCGTGAAGTAAATTGCAATGATCGTGCCTGCTGGTTGCTACTAGACATATGTTACTAGGGAGCACTCAGCGTGATGTGCAGGAACATTTTAGCTAACCTCTTTTGAACTGCTTCATCTACTGTTGCATTGACCACGAGTCCAAGTTGCTCTCTTTGGTTGTGATCCTTTAATCATACCTGGTTTTCCTTCCGACTTTTTAAAGCTCTTTGTTTTCGGGATAGATGTTATCCTACTTGGCCTTTCCCACGCCCAACGCACGCCGAGTCTTTGAAGTCCTATTGACCTGAAAGCCCTTATTGTTTGCGAAGGTAAGAGAGTGGTCATACCTCCGTGACGATAATCTTGGTGAGTAGGTCAATATTCCTACTTTGTATTTCTCCAGGAAAAATAAATAGTTCGTGGTAAACGGTTAGGAAGACACTAAATGTATTAGGTAATAGGTTAGTAGCGGTCATTGCGATTACTAGGTTATCTTTGGTTGAGCGAAGTTTTGTCATGGAGAGGTACAGCTCCTTAGTCTATGGGTCCTGCATAACATGGCCCCAGGTAAACGGAAGTCACGAGGACGATCTCGATGTTCCGAGACAGAGCTGGTTTACCCGCGGCTTCAAAGTTCGCAGCCTCCTTTGTCCTCTTGCCATCTGCAGCTTTGTAACCACCGAGGCCAAGGCAATGGTTACCTGAGACCTTTGATTGTAAATTACGGTAATAAACACTCACCTCTTTGCTTGACTCGCTTTCGGACGATTCAAAAAATGTCCTCCATTCATTAGGATCCACATTGGATTCAGCTGCTTAATGACATTACCGATGTGTGGCACCCCGGCTCAGAGTGACCGATTAACCTTGCATTGCCAGCCCAAGGATCTAGTCTTGTGGCAACACACAACAACTTGGTATAGAAAACAACCGCTTTATTGATACTAGCGGAAACATAGTTTCGAGATTACATCACATAGAGAGGCCAAGTGGCACACACGGTGCGGCTGAACAATATGTACATTATTTAATGAACATGAAGGGGCCTCGAGCATAACATCTACGCGGCAGCGGAACGACGACAAATCGGAATTCCATAGCACCGGGACACCGATGTGGACATGATCTAGACACGGGAAGCACTCCGATCCGGTATGACTTTCCTGAAATATGGCATGACACGCCAGGTCAGTACATTGAATGTACTTGCAAGGTCACAACAGATAAAAGCATAATGGCAAACAATAATATGACGTTTAAGCATGTTAAATGTAATACTTTGAACATACTACTCATGTAGTGAACATACTTGTGCACCGAGTCCCTCAGAATCGCTTACCATACGGGTTACATCGTAACCAATCTCATCGACATGGTGATCATTCACGGATCACAACAGAAACCATTCTTGGTTTCATAATCATATCAACACGGTGATCATTCACGGATCACAACGGAAACCAATCTTGGTTTCATCGACAACCATCTTCATGGTTTCGACAACCTCCTCACATGACCAGTGCCAATCATATATCATTAGTATGCAAGATTTAATCATTTATGTCGATCCATAGTGTGACCTACTACGAACTGTGTCCATAACCGAGGACGCAACTATCGATAGATTTAACACACACTCTACAGAGGTTAGTACACTGTACCCACACCACGGAATCCATGGCCTCGCACTCCCATTTGGGTGGACCAACGACATTCCGACAGAACCAACCCATTGTCATGACACTCTCCCGGCCACTCCGACCAACTCCCCTTTGGGCTAAGTCATGGGTGACCCCGATGTCAACTCGTGACATCCACGGCCACCGTCGTGGCAAAACTTAAACAGTCCCAAACGGGGACAAGGTACCATAACAACAATAATGGGCACACAAGGTAATTTCTGCTTATCGGGCCAGGGTACAGCACGCCCATAGCCTTCCCTCGTTGGAGGTACCGACCAGAGGCATGACAACGGACCGAATAAGGGACTTCCCATAAAGGCAAATGTGGTTGTATTGGGAAGCTCGATTCGGTGGCACCATGACTCGATCAACATTTTGTTCAAGTTGAATTATCATCATGTTTAACTTGAAATAAAATACTCGAGCCTTAGTGTGCCATGACCATGCAAATAACCGACATGCAAAAATATTCACACTTTACTGAAATGCAACGGATCAACATCATAGAATAATTCTACACTTGCACCTAACATCACTTTAGAAACGCTAGTCTAATCTCACAGGATATAACACCATCATTTTTAGTTAGACCTTAATCATGGTGAAAAATAATAAATCATGTTATGAAAATAATACCACTCATAACCAAACCATAGTAATGCTATCAAGATCATACTACTGCATCCAACTAGCTCATGCTCTCAAGTACTACAGCAAGCTAAGCACATCAAGCAGAACAAATGATCTTTCATAACTATAAATTATTAAATGCATGAAATAAATCATATTCAAGTTGGGAAAATCACAATTATTGAAATGACACCATGCAAATATTTGTGTGGCTTGCGTTATCACAGAGGAGGATCACACTCCTCCTGGTTCTCCTCTAGGCAAGCTTCTCCTTCTAGAAATAAATTAAATAGCAAAAAGAAAAATATCAAGGACACTTCTGATATTCACGACAAATTCTAGACAACAAAGAAAAATCTCAAATTTGGTGTGCTGCTAGGGAATTCCAGTACAAACACAATGCAAAGAGAATCAATTCATTTCGACTTATGGTTTAAGAGTTGCGCTGGTCAAAATTTCTGGTCAAAATTTGAATTAAATTCAAATAAACAGAAAACCAGGGGGGTGACGTCAAAGGCATAAAACCACGGGACGCCACCACTTATTCCGCTTCAGGCGCGACTGAGTGGCTGACAGCCCGATATCAGGTTTAGAGGGAGAGAGAGGGAAACAGAGGAGGGACGGCGAGTCGTGCACTGGCCACAATTTCTCCGACTAATCAAGCACCTACTCTCTTGATAGATGTCTTGAAAAAACTTTTTGTGCTACCTGCTACGATGGGCGAGATGAAGCGGTCGTCTGCAAGAGCCGGTGCCATGATATCTTTGAGCCGGGCCAAGGCATGGTTACCAGTGCTAGACCCGTCTGAGGTAGCTACTGGATATCCAAGCTTGAAAGAAGACGGCACTTCATTTGATCAAAGGGACTTCGCTACCTGTGTGAAAGAAGTACGTCCTCTGGCCAGTCTGATTGCAAATGAAACGGATTGGTCAAAATACCGCCCGGCTTACAGAATGGAGAATCGTAAGATGCCCACGCCGGTTTATAAAGTGATGGATCTAATCCCTCCAATCCATAAGCATACTTTCGCCCCTGAAGTTGACCCGTCTGAACTTATAGATGATGAAGCTGAATTTCAAGCCTTGAGCGGCATCGATTGGTCATCTCCAAACTTTCAGACGGCAGAGGAGGACAAAGAACCAGAGAAGGATGATCCAGAGGCTCAAGTCAGCAAGGCCAAGAAGAGTGATCCGTCGGGCGGGTTATATATGTGATCCTTTGAAAAAACAGTCGATCTTTATTGTCTCACTGAGTCATGTAATAGGCTAGTGAAACCTTGATCTGTCGTGCCATCGTGCACGTTTTTGTTTTGCGTAACACTGCTGATCCACCACTTGAAAAGCTACTGCTTTATGCGTATGATATCGTTGATTTGAGCAGATCAGATTGAACAGTACCCTGCACACAAATAGATTACAACTGCCCTGGCGGTTTACCGTCGGGCGGGTCACAATGCCCAAATTAAACCGCTAGGGACAAATAGTCCATAACCAGGGCCGGGATGATCACAACTTTTTATATAACATGATATCATACCTATGGTATTTACTTGAACTGCAAGCTTGTCAGCTCCATGCAGTTAGAGCTTTTAGAGCCATAACTCTAAGCATAAGATTACTATTCTCTAACGACTTAGAGTCTGCCATTGTGGCGGGTTGCAAAGACCCGAAGATGCTTCAAATATGAGACATAAATAGGGCAGCTTGGCCCGATCCGTAAAAACCATATGGTAAGAAAAAAAGATGATATAAAGCCAAAATAAAAAATCAGAAAATCCGAGGCTTTTGCAAGCCGCCAAGCCAAAGTTTCTTCTTCAATGAAACTAGCCTGATGGCCACTGGAAGGTACGCGCTTTCCATGAACCAGCTCTCACATGACCCAACCAACATTTGAACCCAGATAAGTTCAGGTCTTATTTAAAGATAGACTTATCAGGAGTACGCAGGGTCGGAGTAGCATCGTGCATCACAGGCCGATTTATCCAAGTTTCAAGGAAGGTGGCTTATGAGCCTGGATCTATCCTGACTATCTGTAAGCCGTTCTCTCACATGACAAACCGGTGTTTTAACCTTGACAAGCTCATGATCTTTGGTGAATACAACGTAAAAGATTGATTGTTAAGAGTTCGACGGGTCAATTAGTATTACCCGATGAAGAAGTAGCTGGTATACAGGTAGGATGACCCGGAAAGGTTATGTCCTCTTTGGTGAATACACCTATGTTTGAACAAGATAACCTGGTCAAGAGGGTAGTAATGCTATGTTCTCTTTGGTGAATACACCTATGTTTGAAGAGGAAGCCCCCAAGTGACATATTTATGAGTTGTGCTTGTCGGGGACCTGTGTTTGAGCTGTGTTGTGCATCCAACCCTCTTTGGTCCCTGTAATTTGGGCATCAAGCCTCTTAAGCAAACATGTAAGACGATGATAAAGACTCAGTTTCAAAGAAGTGAAATGACAGAGGCCCTGAATTATCAGGGATGCCGGCTTTATTATATTGTTTCCAATATATACATCATCAAACTATGTACATCATGAGAGCTGGTAGCTCAAGTATAGTAGGGTAAAAGATGAGCAATATTCCACGGCGGACGGGTCTCCTCCTCGGATGTGCGTGAGTCCTTATGGTCACAAACGTCGATAAGGTAGTATGTCCCATTATGCAGATTCTTGCTGACCACAAAAGGTCCTTCCCAAGGCGGTGATAGTTTATGCATATCAGTTTGATCCTGAATAAGCCGGACTACCAAGTCGCCTTCTTGAAAAGATCTGGTTTTGACACGTTGGCTGTGATAACGACGTAGATCTTGTTGATAAATCGATGAACGAGCCGCCGCGAGGTCACACTCCTCATCCAACAGGTCAAGTGCATCCTGACGTGCCCTTTCATTATCAGCTTCAACATAAGCCGCCACACGGGGCGAATCGTGATGGATGTCACTAGGGAGAACCGCCTCTGCTCCATAGACCGTGAAGAAAGGTGTATAATCCGTAGATCTGTGGGGGTTGTATTGATACTCCTTAACACTAAGGGTAACTCCTCCACCCAACAACCCGGCGTTCTTTGCAAAGGAACCATAAGCCCGGGCTTGATGCCTCACATAATCTCTTGATCAGCTCATTCTGCTTGACCATTAGACTGGGGGTGAGCCACGGAGGAAACATCAAGTCGAATATTCTCTCGTTGACAAAACTCTTTCATAGCACCCTTAGACATATTAGTGCCATTATCCGTTATAATGTTGTGGGGAAAGCCAAAATGGAAGATCACCTTCTTGATGAATTGAACCGCCGTTGCTGCATCACACTTCCTAACTGGCTCTGCTTCAACCCACTTAGTAAACGTATCAACTGGGACCAAAAGGTGGGTTTTCTTATCTTTGGACCTCTTGAAAGGCCCGACCATATCAAGCCCCCAGGTCGCAAACGGCTAAGTAATTGGAATCATACTCAACTCTTGAGCCGGAACATGAGCTCGTCGTGAAAACTTCTGACAACTGTCACATTTGCTGACCAAATCCTCAGCATCAGCATGAGCTGTCAACCAATCAAACCCATGACGAAAAGCCTTGGATACAAGAGATTTAGAGCTGGCATGATGACCACAATCTCCTTTGTGAATCTCTCGTAGAATCTCATAGCCTTCTTCGGGAGAGATGCAACGTTGAAATGCCCCTGTGACACTGCGATGGTGCAACTCCCCATTGACAATCGTCATTGACCTAGACCGTCGGGTTATCTGCCTGGCCAAAATATCATCCTCAGGCAACTCGCCTCGGGTCATGTAAACCAAATATGGAACTGTCCAATCAGGAATGGCATGAAGAGCCGCCACCAATTGTACTTTCGGGTCAGGAACAACAAGATCCTCCTCTGTAGGTAATTTGACATAAGGGTTAAGCAGAATATCCAGGAACGTGTTAGGTGGCACCGGCTTATGCTGAGACCCTAACCTGCTTAAAATGTCAGCCGGCTCATTCTTCCTGCGATCAATATGCTCAACTTGGTAACCCTTGAAATGACCCACAATAGCATCAACCTCTCGACGATAAGCCGCCATGAGTGGATCCTTGGAATCCCAAGTGCCAGAAACCTACTGAGCTACCAGATTTGAGTCGTCGAAGCACCTCACCTGGCTTAAGTTCATCTCCTTAGCCATCCGAAGACCGTGGAGCAAGGCCTCATACTCAGCTGCATTGTTAGTACAAGGGAATATTAACCGGAGAACATAAGAAAATTTATCACCTCATGGGGAAGTCAAGACAACTCCAGCCCCCGAGCCTTCCAACTGCGTGGATCCATCAAAGTGAATAGTCCAATATGTGTTATCCGGCTTTTCCTAGGCGTCTGCAACTCTGTCCAATCATTGATAAATCCACGAGTGCTTGTGACTTGATGGCCGTACAAGGCACATACTTTAAACCATGGGGTCCAAGCTCAATGGCCCACTTGGCTACCCGACCTATGGCTTCTCTATTTTGGATGATATCCCCTAAAGGAGCAGAACTAACCACAGTAATGGGATGACCCAAAAAATATTGCTTGAGCTTTCGGCTTGCCATGAAGACCCCATACACAAGCTTCTGCCAATGCGGATACCTCTGCTTGGAGTCAATAAGTACCTTGTTGATGTAGTAAACCGGCCATTGAACTGGATACTCCTTTCCTACCTCTTTTCTTTCCACCACAATGGCCACACTGACAGCCCAGCCATTGGCAGGCACATATAACAACAAAGGCTCCTTATCAATAGGAGCAGCAAGAACCGGCGGCCCAGCCAGTAGCTTCTTAAGCGCCTCAAACGCCTCATCAACAGCATCACTCCAGACGAAATTATCTGTCTTCTTCATCATCTGGTACAGACGGATAGCCTTTTCTCCTAGGCGGCTTATGAACCGGCTCAAAGCTGCTATCCGACCCGCCAAGCGTTGGATGTCATTAACACACTCTGGCTTAGGCAGGGAAGTAATAGCCTTGATTTTCTCCGAGTTAGCTTTGATACCTCGGTTTGAAACTACAAAACCCAAAAGCTTACCCGCTGGTACACCAAAAACACACTTGGTCGGGTTAAGCATCATTTTATAAACCCGGAGATTGTCAAATGTTTCCTTCAAATCATCAATCAAGGTCTCCTTCTTCCTGGATTTCACCACAATGTCATCTACGTAAGCATGAACATTACGCCCGATCTGATTGTGAAGGCAATTCTGCACACACCGCTGGTAAGTCGCCTGGGCACTCTTGAGCCCAAAAGGCATATACACATAGCAGAAGGCTCCAAACGGAGTAATGAAAGTTGTCTTCTTCTGGTCCTTTGTTGGGGAACGTAGTATTTTAAAATTTTCCTACGATCACGCAAGATCTATCTACCAGATGCATAGCAACGAGAGGGAAGAGTGTGTCTACATACCCTCGTAGACCGGAAGCGGAAGCGTCAAGTGACGCGGTTGATGTAGTCGAACTTCTTCGCGATCCAACCGATCAAGCACCGAACGTACGGCACCTCCGCGTTCAGCACACGTTCAGCTTGATGACGTCCCACGAGCTCTTGATCCAGTTGAGCTTCACGGGAGAGTTTCGCCAGCACGACGGCATGGTGACGGATATGATGTATCTACTGGCGCAGGGCTTCGCCTAAGCACTGCGACGGTATGACCGAGGTGTGTTTCTGTGGAGGGGGGCACCGCACACGGCTAGAACAATTCAACTTGTGTGTCCTAGGGTGCCCCCTGAACCCGTATATAAAGGAGCAAGGGAGAGGTCGGCCCTAGAGGGGGCGCGCCAAGTGTGGGGAGTCCTACTAGGACTCCCAAGTCCTAGTAGGATTCCCCTTTCCTTTCCGGAGTAGGAGAGAAGGAAAGAGGTGGAGAGGGAGAAGGAAAAGGGGGCTGCACCCCTTGTCCAATTCAGACCAGAGGGGGGGCGCGCGCCTCCTTCCTTTTGGCCTTTCTCCTCTATTCCCGTATGGCCCAATAAGGCCCATATACTCTGAAAAATACCTGAATCACTCGGAACCTTTCCGATGTCCGAATATAGTCGTCCAATATATCGATCTTTACGTCTCGACCATTTCGAGACTCCTCGTCATGTCCCCGGTCTCATCCGGGACTCCGAACTCCTTCGGTACATCAAAACTCATAAACTCATAATACCGATCGTCATCAAACGTTAAGCGTGCGGACCCTACGGGTTCAAGAACTATGTAGACATGACCGAGACTCATCTCCGGTCAATAACCAATAGCGGAACCTGGATGCTCATATTGGCTCCTACATATTCTACGAAGATCTTTATCGGTCAAACCGCATAACAACATACATTGTTCCTTTTGTCATTGGTATGTTACTTGCCCAAGATTCGATCGTCGGTATCTCTATACCTAGTTCAATCTCGTTACCGGCAAGTCACTTTACTCGTTCCGTAATACATCATCTCGTGACTAACTCATTAGTCTTTTGCTTGCAAGGCTTATTATGATGTGCATTACCGAGAGGCCCAGAGATACCTCTCCGACACTCGGAGTGACAAATCCTAGTCTTGATCTATGCCAACACCACGAACACTTTCGGAGACACCTGTAGAGCATCTTTATGATCACCCAGTTACGTTGTGACGTTTGATAGCACACAAGGTGTTCCTACGGTATTTGGGAGTTGCATAATCTCATAGTCATAGGAACATGTATAAGTCATGAAGAAAGCAATAGCAGTAAAACTAAACGATCATAGTGCTAAGCTAACGGATGGGTCTTGTCCATCACATCATTCTTCTAATGATGTGATCCCGTTGATCAAATGACAACTCATGTCTATGGTTAGGAAACATAACCATCTTTGATCAATGAGCTAGTCTAGTAGAGGCATACTAGGGACACTCTGTTTTGTCTATGTATTCACACATGTACTAAGTTTCCGGTTAATACAATTCTAGCATGAATAATAAACATTTATCATGATATAAGGAAATATAAATAACAACTTTATTATTGCCTCTAGGTCATATTTCCTTCAGTCTCCCACTTGCACTAGAGTCAATAATCTAGCTCACATCGCCATGTGATTTAATACCGATAGTTCACATTGTTATGTGAATAACACCCATAGTTCACATCGCCATGTGACCAACACCCAAAGGGTTTACTAGAGTCAATAATCTAGTTCACATCGCTATGTGATTAATACCCAAGAGTAATAAGGTGTGATCATGTTTTGCTTGTGAGAGAAGTTTAGTCAACGGGTCTGTCACATTCAGATCCGTATGTATTTCGCAAATTTCTATGTCTACAATGCTCTGCATGGAGCTACTCTAGCTAATTGCTCCCACTTTCAATACGCATCCAGATTGATACTTAGAGTCATCTGGATTTAGTGTCAAAGCTTGCATCGGCGTAACCCTTTACGACGAACTCCTTATCACCTCCATAATCGAGAAATATTTCCTTAGTCATCCAATTACTAAGGATAATTTTGACCGTTGTACAGTGATCTACTCCTGGATCACTATTGTACCTCCCTGTCAAACTCATGGCAAGGTACACAACGTGTTTTGTACACAACATGGCATACTTTATAGAAACTATGGCTGAGGCATAGGGAATGACTTTCATTCTCTCTATATTTTTCTGCCGTGGTCTGGCTTTGAGTCTTACTCAACTTCACACCTTACAAGTCAGGCAAGAACTCCTTCTTTGACTGATCCATTTTGAACTACTTCAAAATCTTATTAAGGTATGTACTTATCGAAAGTCTTATCAAGCGTCTTGATCTATCTCTATAGATCTTGATGCCCAATATGTAAGCAGCTTCACCAAGGTCTTTCTTTGAAAAACTCCTTTCAAACACTCCTTTATGCTTTCCATAAAATTCTACATCATTTCCGATCGACAATATGTCATTCACATATACTTATCAGAAAGGTTGTAGTGCTCCCACTCACTTCTTGTAAATAGAGGCTTCACCGCAAGTCTGTATAAATCTATATGCTTTGATCAACTTATCAAAGCGTATATTCCAACTCCGAGATGCTTGCACCAGTCCATAGATGGATCGCTGGAGCTTGCACATTTTGTTAGCACCTTTAGGATTGACAAAACCTTCTAGTTGCATCATATACAAGTCTTCTTTAATAAATCCATTAAAGAATGCAATTTTGTTATCCATTTGCCAGATTTCATAAAATGCGGCAATTGCTAACATGATTCGGACAGACTTAAGCATCGCTACGGGTGAGAAAGTCTCATCATAGTCAACTCCTTGAACTTGTTGAAAAACTTTCGCAACAAGTCGAGCTTTGTAAACAGTAACATTACCGTCAGCGTCAGTCTTCTTCTTGAAGATCCATTTATTTTCGATGGCTTGCCGATCATCGGGCAAGTCAACCAAAGTCCACACTTTGTTCTCATACATGGATCCCATCTCAGATTTCATGGCCTCAAGCCATTTTGCGCAATCTGGGCTCATCATCGCTTCCTCATAGTTTGTAGGTTCATCATGGTCCAGTAACATGACTTCCAGAACCGGGTTGCCGTACCACTCTGATGCGGAACGAACTCTGGTTGATCTACGAAGTTCAGCAGAAACTTGATCTGAAGTTTCATGATCATCATCATTAGCTTCCTCACTAATTGGTGTAGGAATCACTGGAACTAGTTTCTGTGATGTTCCACTTTCCAATTCGGGAGAAGGTACAATTACCTCATCAAGTTCTACTTTCCTCCCACTCACTTCTTTCGAGAGAAACTCCTTCTCTAGAAAGGATCCACTCTTAGCAACAAAGACCTTGCCTTCGGATCTGTGATAGAAGGTATACCCAACAGTTTCTTTTGGGTATCCTATGAAGATTTACTTCTCCGATTTGGGTTTGAGCTTATCATGTTGAAACTTTTTCACATAAGCATCGCAGTCCCAAACTTAAAGAAATGACAGCTTAGGTTTCTCGTCAAACCACAATTCATACGGTGTCATCTCCACGCATTTAGATGGTGCCCTATTTAACGTGAATGTAGCTGTCTCTAATGCATAACCCCAAAAGCGATAGTGGTAGATCGGTAAGAGACATTATCGATCGCACCATATCTAATAAAGTACGGTTATGACGTTCAGACACACCATTACACTATGGTGTTCCAAGTGGCGTGAGTAGTGAATATTTCACATTGTTTTTACTGAAGGCCAAACTCGCTAACTCAAATATTTTACCTCTACGATCATATCGTAGAAACTTTTATTTTCTTGTTACGATGATTCTCCACTTCACTCTGAAATTCTTTGAACTTTTCAAATGTTTCAGACTTGTGCTTCATTAAGTAGATATACCCATATCTGCTCAAATCATCAGTGAAGGTTAGAAAATAACGATACCCGCCACGAGCTTCAACACTCATTGGTCCACATACATCTGTATGTATGATCTCCAACAAATCTGTTGCTCGCTCCATTGTTCCGGAGAACGGAGTTTTAGTCATCTTGCCCATGAGGCATGGTTCGCAAGTACCAAGTGATTCATAATCAAGTGATTCCAAAAGTCCATCACTATGGAGTTTCTTCATGCGCTTTACACCATTATGACCTAAACGGCGGTGCCACAAATAAGTTGCACTATCATTATTAACCTTGCATCTTTGGCTTCAATATTATGAATATGTGTATCACCACGATCAAGATCCAACAAACTATTTTCATTGGGTGTATGACCATCGAAGGTTTTATTCATGTAAACAGAATAACAATTATTCTATGACTTTAAATGAATAACCGTATTGCAACAAATATGATCAAATCATATTCCTGCTCAACGCAAATACCAAATAACATTTATTTAGGTTTTACACTAATCCCGAAAGTATAGGGAGTGTGCGATGATGATCATATCAATCTTGGAACCACTTCCAACACACATCGTCACTTCACCTTTAACTAGTCTCTGTTCATTCTGCAATTCTCGTTTCGAGTTACTAATTTTAGCAACTGAACCGGTATCAAATACCCAGGGTTGCTATGAACACTAGTAAAGTACACATCAATAATCTGTATATCAAAATATACCTTTGTTCACTTTGCCATCGTTCTTATCCACCAAATATCTAGGGCAGTTCCACTTCCAGTGACCATTTCCTTTGCAGTAGAAGCACTTAGTTTCAGGCTTGAGTTTTAGCTTTGGGTTTCTTCACGGGATTGACAACTTGCTTGTCATTCTTCTTGAAGTTCCCCTTCTATCCCTTTGCCCTTTACTTGAAACAAGTGGTCTTGTTAACCATCAACACTTGATGCTTTTTCATGATTTCTACCTTCGCCGACTTCAGCATCGCGAAGAGCTCGGGAATTCCTTTCGTCATCCCTTGCATATTATAGTTCATCACGAAGTTCTACTAACTTGGTGATAGTGACTAGAGAACTTTGTCAATTACTATCTTATCTGGAAGATTAACTCCCACTTGATTCAAGTAATTGTAGTACCCAAACAATCTGAGCACATGCTCACTGGTTGAGCTATTCTCCTCCATCTTGTAGGCAAAGTACTGTCAGAAGTCTTATACCTCTCGACACGGGCATGAGTATGAAATACTAATTTCAACTCTTGGAACATCTTATATGCTCCATGGCGTTCAAAACGTTTTTGAAGTCCCGGTTCTAAGCCGTAAAGCATGGTGCACTTAAAACTATCAAGTAGTCATCATACCGAGCTTTTGTCAAAATGTTCATAACGTCTACATCTGCTCCTGCAATAGGTCTGTCACCTAGCGGTGCATCAAGGACATAATTCTCTGTGCAGCAATGAGGATAATCCTCAGATCACGGAACAATTCCGCATCATTGCTACTAACATCTTTCAACTTAGTTTTCTCTAGGAACATATAAAAAATAAACGGGGAGCAACATCGCGAGCTATTGATCTACAACATAGATATGCTAATACTACCAGGACTAAGTTCATGATAAATTAAAGTTCAATTTAATCATATTACTTAAGAACTCCCACTTAGATAGACATTCCTCTAGTCATCTAAATGATCACGTGATCCAAATCAACTAAACCATGTCCGATCATCACATGAGATGGAGTAGTTTCAATGGTGAACATCTTATGTTGATCATATCTACTATATGATTCACGCTCGACCTTTCGGCCTCCAGTGTTCCGAGGCCATATCTGCATATGCTAGGCTCGTCAAGTTTAACCCGAGTATTCTGCGTGTGCAAAACTGGCTTACACCCGTTGTATTTGAACGTAGAGCTTATCACACCCAATCATCACGTGGTGTCTCAGCACGAAGAACTTTCGCAACGGTGCATACTCAGGGAGAACACTTGTACCTTGAAATTTTGTAAGGGATCATCTTATAATGCTACCATCGTTCTAAGCAAAATAAGAAGCATAATAAGATAAACATCACATGCAAATCAAAATATGTGACATGATATGGCCATCATCATCTTGTGCTTTTGATCTCCATCTCCAAAGCACCGTCATGATCACCTTCGTCACCGGCGCGACACATTGATCTCCATCGTAGCATCGTTGTCGTCTCGCCAACTATTGCTTCTACGACTATCGCTACCGCTTAGTGATAAAGTAAAGCAATTACATGGCGATTGCATTTCATACAATAAAGCGACAACTATATGGCTCCTGCCAGTTGCCGATAACATTACAAGACATGATCATCTCATACAAAACCGTATAACTCATCATGTCTTGACCATATCACATCACAACATGCCCTGCAAAAACAAGTTAGACGTCCTCTACTTTGTTGTTGCAAGTTTTACGTGGTTGCTACGGGCTTAGCAAGAACCGTTCTTACCTACGCATACAAAAACCACAACGATGTTTCGTCAAGTATGTGCTGTTTTAACCTTCACAAGGACCGGGCGTAGCCACACTTGATTCAGCTAAAGTGAGAGAGACAGACACCCGCCAGTCACCTTTAAGCAACGAGTGCTCGTAACGGTGAAACCAGTCTCGCGTAAGCGTACGCCTAATGTCGGTCTGGGCCGCTTCATCTCACAATACCGCCGAAGCAAAGTATGACATGCTGGTAAGCAGTATGACTAGTATCGCCCACAACTCATTGTGTTCTACTCGTGCATATCATCTACGCATAGACCTGGCTCATGATGCCACTGTTGGGGAACGTAGTATTTTCAAATTTTCCTACGATCACGCAAGATCTATCTACCAGATGCATAGCAACGAGAGGGAAGAGTGTGTCTACGTACCCTCGTAGACCGGAAGCGGAAGCGTCAAGTGACGCGGTTGATGTAGTCAAACTTCTTCGCGATCCAACCGATCAAGCACCGAACGTACGGCACCTCCGCGTTCAGCACACGTTCAGCTTGATGACATCCCACGAGCTCTTGATCCAGTTGAGCTTCACGGGAGAGTTTCGCCAGCACGA
Source organism: Secale cereale (assembly GCA_902687465.1). Classification (NCBI taxonomy): domain Eukaryota; kingdom Viridiplantae; phylum Streptophyta; class Magnoliopsida; order Poales; family Poaceae; genus Secale; species Secale cereale. The sequence continues at coordinate 76,310,259 of LR738710.1, forward strand.
CGGCATGGTGACGGATATGATGTATCTACCGGCGCAGGGCTTCGCCTAAGCACTGCGACGGTATGACCGAGGTGTGTTTCTGTGGTGGGGGCACCGCACACGGCTAGAACAATTCAACTTGTGTGTCCTAGGGTGCCCCCTGAACCCGTATATAAAGGAGCAAGGGAGAGGCCGGTCCTAGAGGGGGCGCGCCAAGTGTGGGGAGTCCTACTAGGACTCCCAAGTCCTAGTAGGATTCCCCTTTCCTTTCCGGAGTAGGAGAGAAGGAAAGAGGTGGAGAGGGAGAAGGAAAAGGGGGCTGCACCCCTTGTCCAATTCGGACCAGAGGGGGGGCGCGCGCCTCCTTCCTTTTGGCCTTTCTCCTCTATTCCCGTATGGCCCAATAAGGCCCATATACTCCGAAAAATACCCGAATCACTCGGAACCTTTCCGATGTCCGAATATAGTCGTCCAATATATCGATCTTTACATCTCGGCCATTTCAAGACTCCTCGTCATGTCCCCGGTCTCATCCGGGACTCCGAACTCCTTCGGTACATCAAAACTCATAAACTCATAATACCGATCGTCATCAAATGTTAAGCGTGCGGACCCTACGGGTTCGAGAACTATGTAGACATGACCGAGACTCATCTCCGGTCAATAACCAATAGCGGAACCTGGATGCTCATATTGGCTCCTACATATTCTACGAAGATCTTTATCGGTCAAACCACATAACAACATATGTTGTTCCTTTTGTCATTGGTATGTTACTTGCCCAAGATTCGATCGTCGGTATCTCTATACCTAGTTCAATATCGTTACCGGCAAGTCTCTTTACTCGTTCCGTAATACATCATCTCATGACTAACTCATTAGTCTTTTTCTTGCAAGGCTTATTATGATGTGCATTACCGAGAGGGCCCAGAGATACCTCTCCGACACTCGGAGTGACAAATCCTAGTCTTGATCTATGCCAACACCACGAACACTTTCGGAGACACCTGTAGAGCATCTTTATGATCACCAGTTACGTTGTGACGTTTGATAGCACACAAGGTGTTCCTACGGTATTTGGGAGTTGCATAATCTCATAGTCATAGGAACATGTATAAGTCATGAAGAAAGCAATAGCAGTAAAACTAAACGATCATAGTGCTAAGCTAACGGATGGGTCTTGTCCATCACATCATTCTCCTAATGATGTGATCCCGTTGATCAAATGACAACTCATGTCTATGGTTAGGAAACATAACCATCTTTGATCAATGAGCTAGTCTAGTAGAGGCATACTAGGGACACTCTGTTTTGTCTATGTATTCACACATGTACTAAGTTTCCGGTTAATACAATTCTAGCATGAATAATAAACATTTATCATGATATAAGGAAATATAAATAACTACTTTATTATTGCCTCTAGGGCATATTTCCTTCATCCTTAACTTCCATCTTGATCTGATGATAACCGGAATAAGTGTCCAAAAAACTCAACGCTCACAACCCGCCGTAGCATCAAGGATTTGATCAATACGAGGGAGAGCAAACGGATCAGCCGTACACGCCTTGTTTAAGAACGACACTTGGCGAATGTGTTTTTCATCAAGGATCAGCTGGATTTGATCAAGATGTCCTGGTTCTCACGGATGAACTCGATGAGCGCACTTTCCTATTTCAGGTCCAGATTAGCACTGATGTTGAACTGCTTAGATGAGTCGCCAGGAACAAAATCAACCATCATAGTGTCATCTGCCGATTTAAACTTTAGCAAAGGATCATTCTTTGTTGTTGGCTTTTTCAAGGACGTCATGTCCGGCGGGTCAACATTATCCTTGTAAAATTTCAGCTCCTCCGTTGCACAAACAGACTCAGCATAAGCAGCATCGCCTTCTTCACATTCCAAGGCCAGCTTGTGACTCCCATGCACTGTGATGGTGCCCTTGTAACCTGGCATCTTAAGCTACAAGTAAACATAACAAGTCCTTGCCATGAATTTAGCATAAGCCGACCGCCCAAACAAAGCATGATAACGGCTCTTGATTTTAACCACTTCGAAGCTTAGGGTCTCAGATCTGGAATCATACTCATCTCCAAAAGCAACCTCCAAAGATATCTTACTCACTGGATATGCCGACTTACCCGGCACCACACCATGAAAAAGGGTGTTTGACGGCTTAAGTTTTTTGTCGGTCAGTCCCATGCGATGGAAGGTTTCATAGTAAAGTATATTAATGTTGTTGCCTCCATCCATGAGCACCTTAGTAAATTTATAGCCCCCAACCTGAGGCGCCACCACTAGAGCCAGGTGACCCGGATTGTCAACCCGGGGCGGGTGATCCTCACGACTCCATACAATAGGCTGCTCCGACCACCGCAAGTAACACGGCACCGTTGGCTAAATAGCATTCACTGCCCTCTTATGAAGCTTCTGATCTCGCTTACACAAGCTAGTAGTGAAGACGCGGTACTGCCCACTATTCAATTGCTTCGGGTTGCTCTCATAACCAAACTATTGCTGCTGCTGATTCCCCTGATTATTATCCTGGTTGTAACCACATTGATTGCCTTGGCCGTGAAACCTGGAATTTGAGCCGCCGCCTCCATGACCCGGACCATGAGGGCCGGACCCTGAACCGCTATTCGGACCATGGTTGTGTTGGAAAGACTCCCTGAATTGTCTCATAATGTTGCAATCCTTCCACAGATGGGTAGACGGCTTCTCCTGTGTTCCGTGCTTCAGACATGGTTGATTCCTTATCGCTTCAAGGTCAAATTTTGTCCCTTGAGCCGGACTCCCCTTATGATGCTGGTTATAATTCTGTGCATCGGTGTTACACACAAAATCATCAGCTTTGCGCTTACCGTAACCGCCCTGATTGGCCAGGTTATGCTGTTGTCCCCTCATACCGATACTCTTCTTTCCCTTTCCCGATCTTTCATCCTCAGAGTCGGGGTCCTTGGTACTATCAGAGTCGGCAAATTTGACAAGAGCCACCATGAGCTCCCCCATATTACCGCAATGACATTTAAGCTGCCCAAGCTTCTGCTTGAGTGGAAGGAAACAACAATTTTCCTCCAACATTAAAACCGCTGAGCCGACGTTAATATTATCTAAAGAATGTATGATAGTCGAGACCCGGCGCACCCAGCTGGTCGTCGATTCACCCTCGTCTTGAACACAAGAAACCAAATCCACAATTGACATAGGTTGCTGCTACTTCTCGAGCTTGCGTTGTATTCCCTCGAAGAGGAAAGGGTGATGCAGCACGGTAGCGTAAGTATTTCCCTCGGTTTTTTAGAACCAAGGTATCAATCTAGTAGGAGACCACGTGCGAGTCCCTTGCACCTGCACAAACAAATAAGAACTTGCAGCCAATGCGATAAAGGGTTGTCAATCCCCTTACGGTCACTTAAGAAAGTGAGATCTGATAAATATGATAGTTTGATATTTTTGGTATTTTTGGATATAAGAACAGAAAGTAAAAACAACAAAGTAAAGTAGATGGTAGATTAATATGTTGATAATAGACCCGGGGGCCATAGGTTTCACTAGTGGCTTTTCTCATGATAGCATAATTCTACGATGGGTGAACGAATTACTGTTGACCAATTGATAGAAAAGAGAATAATTATGAGAATATCTAGGCATGATCATTATATATAGGCATCATGTCCGTGACAAGTAGACCGAAACGATTCTGCATCTACTACTATTACTCCACTCATCGACCGCTATCCAGCATGCATCTAGAGTATTAAGTTCATAAGAACAGAGTAATGCTTTAAGCAAGATGGCATGATGTAGAGGGATAAACTCAAGCAATATGATATAAACCCCATCTTTTTATCCTCGATGGCAACAATACAATATGTGCCTTGCTGCCCCTGCTGTCACTGGGAAAGGACACCGCAAGATTGAACCCAAAGCCAAGCATTTCTCCCATTGCAAAAACTATAGATCGAGTAGGCAAAACCAAACCAATAATTCAAAGTGACTTGCAAGGATATTACAATCATACATAAAAGAATTCAAAAAAGAATCAAATATCTCTCGTAGATAATCTTGATCATAAACCCACAATTCATCGGATCTCAACAAACACACCGCAAAAAGATTACATCGAATAGATCTCCTCGAAGACCGAGGAGAACTTGGTATTGAGATCCAAAAAGAGAGAAGAAGCCATCTAGCTAATAACTATGGACCCGAAGGTCTGTGGTAAACTACTCACAACTCATGGTGAGGCAATGGTGTTGATGTAGAAGCACTCTATGGAAGATCCCCCCTCCGGCGGAGCTCCGGAACAGGCCCCAAGATGGGATCTCACGGGAACAAAAGGTTGCGGCGGTGGAATTAGGGTTTTCTCGGTTGCCTCGATGTTTTCAGGGTACATGGATATATATATATATAGGAGGAAGGAGGGCATCGGGGGAGCCAAGGGGGGGCCACGAGGGTGGGGCGCGATCTGTAGGAGGGGGTGATACGTCCAAAACGTATCTATAATTTCTGCTTGCTCCATGCCTTTTTTGTATGATATTACTATGATATTTATGCACTTCCATACACTTTTGATCATATTTGGACTAACCTACTAGTGGTTGCAAAAGTGCACAATGTTCTTATTTTACACTTTATTGTGTAGGAATTACTTGGAAATTGACAAAAACGCAAAAAGAGTCGTATTGGAGTAGGACTCTGACTTTCCTGAAATCTGTCTGAGAATGTTTTTTAAAGATGGTCACGTTCCGGCCCGAAGACGACGTCAAACGGAAAAAGTCTAGTTGCGAAAGTTGTGGGAAATTTCGAGGCGATGCTTCTAGATATAAAATTCGTCCAAATCGGAGTCCGGACGGCCGAGTAAAGCCCGTTTTACTGAGGCCCAAAATCTGATGACGGGAATCCGAGAGTCTATATAAAGAGAGGAAACCTAGGTCACCAAGGGCCACGAATTTTCCTCCTCTCGAGCCGCCGTCTTGGAGGGGAGGACCAGCACCATTGCAGCACCATCCACAAGGAAGAAGGGGGGCCAAGGAGCCGCTGCCCCCTAGGGCCGCCGCCGCCCCCAAGGGCCGCCGCCGCCGCCTCCGTGGCTGCCGCCGGCCGTCTCCTCCTCGCGGGGCTGCACCTATCCATCAACACCATCATCAACCTCCTCCTCATCATGTCCATGCGTGAGTAGTTTCCTCCGGGGCCGAGGGCTCGTACGTGTAGCTATGTGGTTATCTCTCTCTCCCATGATGTGATCTTCGTTGTGATCATAGGCTATGTTAATCTAGGGTGATCCCATGATATTTCCCCTTCCTCTATGTATTGGATTGATGTACTCACTTGTCTTTATCTAGTATAATCCCCGAGACCAAGGTGACAGCGGTCTATTGGACATGGATTAGAAACATATTTTCATGAGTGTTTTCTTCTCTTGTGTGTTGATTGAAGATTGAGAGTTTCTTGGTGCTTGTCTTTGACTATCCTTTAGATATGTTGTGGTGATTGTGGGACTCTCTTTGGATGGCCGCGGTGACATTGGGAAATCCTTAGATTGAGAACTACGAACTTTGAGGTGTGCTTTTGTAGCCCTACATAATTCTCGTCCTCTCTTGACCACAAAGGAATGACCTCCGGATGCGTCCCCCTTGCATGTTTTATGGGAAATATCATGTGATTCGATTATGTTAATGTTGTTGGGAGTTGCCACTAGTGAAAGTATGATCTCTATGCCTTGTTTCCACCATTGCAATACCATTTGTGCTCACGTTTACCACTTGTTTGCTTGCTGCACTTTTTATTACAGATTTATATTACTTTGCTTTGCCACTCCTATCATCCATATTTTACCATCTCTTCGCCGAACTAGTGCACCTATACAACTCCTAGTTGTATTAGGTGTGTTGAGGACACAAGAGACTTCTTGTATCTTAGTTGCAGGGTTGCTTGAGAGAGACCATCTTCAACCTCTACTTCCCTGAGTTCGATAAACCTTAGGTCATCCACTTGAGGGAAATTGCTGCTGTCCTACAAACCTCTGCGCTTGGAGGCCCAACATAGTCTACAAGAGTAGAAGCGTGTGTAGACATCAAGCTATTTCTGGCGCCGTTGCCGGGGAGGTGAGTGCTTGAAGGTATATCTTTAGAACTTGCAATTAAATCTTTTTGTTTCTTGTTTTTATTTCACTAGTTATGTTTATGGAAAACCGCAATCTTAGTTCGTTGCTTGTGGGAAGACGCCCCACACCTGTGGTGGTTGCTCCTCCCCCTACTGAAATTGTGCCCTATAAAATACCAGCTGGTATTATCGATTATGTTTTGGCTAATCGTTATGCAGGAGACAGACATCCCGGTGAACACTTGCTATATCTGTCACAATTATGTTCATTATTTAAGCTTGCAGGTGTATCAAGGGAGTTTGTCATGAGGAAATTGTTCGCCGTATCACTTATAGATAAAGCTTCAGATTGGAACTATATCTATAATTTTAGGTCTCGTGATGGAGAAAGCGTAGCTCAAGCTTGGGCCAGACTGAAAACGTTAATGCTAAAAAGTCTTAACCATGGGCTCCCCAAAGATGCTTATGTGGAGAGTAAGAGTACCTTTTTGCATGTGGATCATGGTAACAATGCTTTATGTGATGCTTATATTGTTGAGATTATTCGTGATCCCACTGAAAATTATTATGAGAAGGGAACATACGCTTATAGATATTTCAATAATATCAAGTTCCCTCTCTTTATGTTGAAGGTTTTGAAGCTGCACTTGTTTTGTCTTCCTATGCTTATTGCTTTGTGCTTCAATGAATTATTCTATTGCAATATTCCTATGCATAGGAAGCATGTTAGGCTTAAATGTGTTTGGTATTTGCTTCTTGATGCTCTCTTTTGTTCTTCAATTCTTATTCCTACAAGAGCATCATTAAAGTCTTAAGCCTATCTTTATGGCTATAAAGAAAGAGCTCTAGGGATACAACCCTTGTTATCTTTGCTTTCAGCTTGTTCTTTCAGTTTTTAGTGGTCTTGATGTTTGTTACTACTGTAGCAATGTCATTGTATCTTTACTTTTCAGCTTTGTGCCAAGTTTAGCCTCTGATTGCAAGAAAGTTCAAAAGTTGTGACGTGCTGTCCAGGAAACAGATTCGACAGAAAAATTCGTATAAAATCGCCAGATCATCTTTTTGGTCTGAATTTTTTTGACAGCGTGCTCTATACAATTGGCTTTCGAGCGTCTGTTCTGAGTTTTTTGATTTGAGTTGCAGAAGTGCCCCGAAAAAATCATTTACTACTGCTGGTCTGTTTTTCACAGATTCTGTCCTGTTTTGCCTTTCCTTCATTTTGCAAACCTTGAGCTTGCTTTTTCTTTGCAAAAACCTTTTGGCAATCTTGAGAAACAGTAGACCTTTAAGAATATCCTTATTTCCAGCAAGGAAAATTTATTTTATTAAGGGTACTAACCTCGCTAATCAGATTATGATGAGTTATGTATGAAGGGATTTTTCAAGTGTGCGAGGGAAGATGATAAAAAGATTCAGGAGTGTCAAACGCTCAAGCTTGGGGATGTCCCCATGCGCCCCCAAGAAATATTCAAGAAGACTCAAGCGTCTAAGCTTGGGGATGCCCCCGTGCATCCCCTTCTCCATCAACATTATCAGTTCGTCTTTCGTTCCACAATATTTTTATCACTTCATGTGTTATGTGCTATGCTTGGAGCGTCTTGCTTTTAGTTTCCTTTTTAGTTTTCTTTAGCTTTGCTTGCTGTTCATAACGAGTTAGAACCCAGCTTTCTCTGTGTGGGAGAGAAACACGCTCCACTTCAACCTAGAACACAACATAGGATTTTCATGCTTATCTTTGCTGTGTGTGTTCTTTGTCTTTCAATAGCTACTATCATGTTCAGCTCTTAGTTTCCATGCTTTACTTTTTAAAGAGCTTTTGTTTAGTTGGTCGCTGGAACTCTTTTTAGTTATCATGCTTATCTTGTTAAGAGAGTTGGCTTCTGTTGCACTGGTTGATATGTCTATGATAAAAACGCTATGTGCATAATGGTGCTTAGTAGTTCATGTTTTCTTATGGTTAGCCTCAAATAGCTGGGGGGTTCTCAATGTGTTATTGGAGTACCAACATGATTTGTTTGCCTATGATGTGGTATGGTTTAGTGATATCTTCCTTCAATAATTTATTTTGATTGACTTGGCATATGCTCACGCATATTTAAAACTGTAAAGAAAGTCTATCAAGCCTTGATTATCTTTAATTTCTGAGTAGCGATATAACTTCCATGCCCGATTCAATGTTGCTTTCTCGCTCTGCATGATTATGACTGTCATTGCTCTTTTAGTTGGTCGCTCCCAGTCTTTTGCTAACCTTCGCCTGTACTAAGCGGACTGACTGCTTGTGCATCCAAAATCCTTTAAACCAGTTATGCCATATGAGTCCACCAAACCTTCCTATACATGGTATTTACCTGCCATTCCTAACGAAGACTTTCATGTACCATCTCGAAATTATTCAAAAAAAACATTTCTCTTTTGTGCCTCTGTTTTAGCTCATGAGGAAGTAGTAGTTAATTCATGATCTTTTTAAGTTGGACAAGCTTCACCCCGGGATTGCATGTCTAATGTGCAAACCCATAATACGAAAAGGAACTGGCAAAGAGTGCGCCCGGCTCATTAAAAAATATACAACAAACAAACCCTCCTTCACGCTTTGTTCATGAGAAATCAGAAAACTTTGGCAGTGATAAACAAAGGAGATTAAGAGGATGTGATCGTCCTCATTCGGGAGCCGTTCCTCGAAACTTGTCCAGCTCAAGAAGTAATTGAGTTATCTGCTAGCATTCGTTGACGAAACATGCATATTCTAAAAAAATAATATTTACTTCTGTTTTTAAAACCAAGAGCTCTGGTACATGTTTAGTTTTTGTTTCCGACCACGGGTTTTCAACCTTGCCATCAAAAGCCACGGTTGGAGAGTCTCCACCTTCTTTAAAGCACCAACTATTGAGAGCATGATTGTCATTCTGAGTGTAATGTGCATTGTCCCAAAGTACCATTGTCTTTTGCATGATTATGATATCGTTTATTCTGAAATCATTGTATCTAGTCGTCACTTAAACCTTGGAGGTGCCCCTGCATTTATGTTTTGCTTCACTAAAGGGGGCAAGCGAGGTACCACTTTATCATATTTGCACACCATGCTCACTACAAATCTATTGAGTGTTTCAGTATCATATTGTAAAACTTTCAGTTCTTTGTGATATTCTCATGAGGAAACTTAATTACTACAGATTGATTATCTCAGTAAGCATTTGTCATGTGACTGTGAAAAGTTGTTATATGGTTAATATCATGTCACCACGGAAATTATGCTTATTATCATTTACCTACGCGAGGACGAGCAGGAATTAAGCTTGGGGATGTTGATACGTCCAAAACGTATCTATAATTTCTGCGTGCTTCATGCCTTTTTTGTATGATATTGCTATGATATTTATGCACTTCCATACACTTTTGATTATATTTGGACTAACCTACTAATGGTTGCAAAAGTGCATAATGTTTTTGTTTTACACTTTATTGTGTAGAAATTACTTGGAAATTGACAAAAACGCAAAAGGAGTCGTATTGGAGTAGGACTCTGACTTTCCTGAAATCTGTCTGAGAACGTTTTTTAAAGATGGTCACGTTTCGGCCCGAAGACGACGTCAAACGGAAAAAGTCTAGTTGCGAAAGTTGTGGGGAATTTCGAGGCGATGCTTCTGGATATAAAATTCGTCCAAATCGGAGTCCGGACGGCCGAGTAAAGCCCGTTTTACTGAGGCCCAAAATCTGATGACGGGAATCCGAGAATCTATATAAAGAGAGAAAACCTAGGTCACCAAGGGCCACGAATTTTCCTCATGCCGAGCCGTCGTCTTGGAGGGGAGGACCAGCACCATTGCAGCACCATCCACAAGGAAGAAAGGGGGCCAAGGAGCCGCTGCCCCCTAGTGCCGCCGCCGCCCCGAGGGCCGCCGCCGCCCCCAAGGGCCGCCGCCGCCGCCTCCGTGGCTGCCGCCGGCCGTCTCCTCCTCGCGGGGCTGCACCTCTCCATCAACACCATCATCAACCTCCTCCTCACCATGTCCATGCGTGAGTAGTTTTCTCTGGGGCCGAGGGCTCGTACGTGTAGCTATGTGCTTATCTCTCTCTCCCATGATGTGATCTTCGTTGTGATCATAGGCTATGTTAATCTAGGGTGATCCCATGATATTTCCCCTTCCTCTATGTATTGGATTGATGTACTCACTTGTCTTTATCTAGTATAATCCCCGAGACCAAGGTGACAGCGGTCTATTGGACATGGATTAGAAAAATACTTTCATGAGTGATTTCCTCTCTTGTGTGTTGATTGAAGATTGAGAGTCTCTTGGTGCTTGTCTTTGACTATCCTTTAGATATGTTGTGGTGATTGTGGGACTCTCTTTGGATGGCTGCGGTGACATTGAGAAATCCTTAGATTGAGAACTACGAACTTTGAGGTGTGCTTTTGTAGCCCTACATAATTCTCGTCCTCTCTTGACCACGAAGGAATGACCTCCGGGTGCGTCCCCCTTGCATGTTTTATGGGAAATATCATGTGATTCGATTATGTTAATGTTGTTGGGAGTTGCCACTAGTGAAAGTATGATCCCTAGGCCTTGTTTCCACCATTGCAATACCATTTGAGCTCACGTTTACCACTTGTTTGCTTGCTGCACTTTTTATTACAGATTTATATTACTTTGCTTTGCCACTCCTATCATCCATATTTTACCATCTCTTCGCCGAATTAGTTGCAGGGTTGCTTGAGAGAGACCATCTTCAACCTCTACTTCCCTGAGTTCGATAAACCTTAGGTCATCCACTTGAGGGAAATTGCTGCTGTCCTACAAACCTCTGCGCTTGGAGGCCCAACATAGTCTACAAGAGTAGAAGCGTGTGTAGACATCAGGGGGCGCGCCCTGGACCCTCGTGGCCGCCTCCTTCGTTCCCTTGCGTGTACTCCAAGTCTTCTGTGTTGATATTGTTCCAAAAATAACTCTCGCGAAGGTTTCATTCCGTTTGGACTCCGTTTGATATTCCTTTTTTGCGAAACCCTGAAATAGGCAAAATACAACAATCTGCATTGAGCCTTTGGGTTAATAGGTTAGTCCCAAAAATAATATAAAAGTGTATGATAAAGTCCATAAAACATCCTAGAAGGATAATATTATGCATGGAACAATAAAAAATTATAGATACGTTGGAGACGTATCAAGCATCCCCAAGCTTAATTCCTGCTCGTCCTCGAGTAGGTAAATGATAAAAACAGAATTTTTGATGTGGAATGTTAACCAACCTAATTTTCAATGTACTTTCTTTATTGTGGCATGAATGTTCAGATCCGAAGACAAAAGTCTATATTGACATAAGAAATAATAATACTTCAAGCATACTAACAAAGCAATCATGTCTTCTCAAAATAACATGGCCAAAGAAAGTTATCCCTACAAAATCATATAGTCTGGCTATGCTCCCTCTTCATCACAGAAAATATTCATATCATGCACAACCCCGATTTCAGCCAAGCAATTCTTTTCTTACTCAAAGTTTTTCAAACCTTTCAACTTTCACGCAATACATGAGCCTGAGCCATGGATATATCACTATAGGTGGAATAGAGTGGTGGTTGTGGAGAAGACAAAAAGGAGGAAGATAGTCTCACATCAACTAGGCGTATCAACGGGCTATGGAGATGCCGATCGATAGATATCAATGTGAGTGAGTAGGGATTGCCATGCAACGGATGCACTAGAGCTATAAATGTATGAAAGCTCAACAAAAGAAACTAAGTGGGTGTGCATCCAACTTGCTTGCTCATGAAGACCTAGGGCATTTGAGGAAGCCCATCGTTGGAATATACAAGCCAAGTTCTATAATGAAAATTCCCACTAGTATATGAAAGTGACTAAACACGAGACTCTCTATCATGAAGAACATGGTGCTACTTTGAAGCACAAGTGTGGAAAAAGATAGTAGAATTGTCCCTTTTCTTCTCTTTTCTTTTTCTTTTTTTCTTCTTTTTTGGGCCTTTCTTTTTTCTTTGGCATTTCCTTCTTTTTTTCTTTTTTTTTCTTTGCGACAATGCTCTAATAATGATGATCATCACACTTATATTGATTTACAAATCGATATTACAACTTGATACTAGAACAAAGTATGACTTTATATGAATGCCTCCGGCGGTGTACCGGGATGTGCAACGAATCAAGAGTGACATCTATGAAAATTATGCATGGTGGCTTTGCCACAAATACGATTTCAACTACATGATCATGCATGGCAGTATGACAATGATGAAGTGTGTCATAACAAACGGAACGATGGAAAGTTGCATGGCAATATATCTTGGAATTGCTATGGAAATGCCATGATAGGTAGATATGGTGCCTGTTTTGAGGAAGGTATATGGTGGGTGTATGGTACCGACGAGAGTTGCGCGGTACAAGAGAGGCTAGCAATGGTGGAAGGGTGAGAGTGCGTATAATCCATGGACTCAACATTAGTCATAAAGAACTCATATACTTATTGCAAAAATTTACGAGTCATCAAAACAAAGCAATCAATGCATGCTCCTAGGGGGGAGGTTGGTAGGAGTTAACCATCGCGCGCCCCCGACCTCCACACAAAGGTTGGCACTCAATAAATACCTCATGCTCTAACTTCATCACATAGCGGTTCACCTTACGTGCATGCTACGGGAATCACAAACTTTAACACAAGTATTCCTCAAATTCATAATTATTCCACTAGCATGACTCTAATATCACCATCCCCATATCTCAAAACAGTCATCAAGTATCAAACTTCTCATCATATTCAATGCACTTTATATGAAAGTTTTTACTATATCAATCTTGGATGCCTATCATATTAGGACTAGTTTTATAACCAAAGCACATTACCATGTTGTTCTAAAAGACTCTCAAAAGGATATAAGTGAAGCGTGATATATCAACAATTTCTAGAAAATAAAATCACCACCGTGCTCTAAAAGATATAAGTGAAGCACTAGAGCAAAACTATCTAGCTCAAAGGATATAAGTGAAGCACATAGAGTATTCTAACAAATTCTAGATCATATTTATCTCTCTCAAAAAGGTGTGTACAGCAAGGATGATTGTAGAAAACTGACAAGCAAAGACTCAAATCATACATGACGCTCCAAGCAAAACACATATCATGTGGCGAATAAAAATATAGTCCCGAGTATAGTTACCGATAGATGAAGACGAAAGAGGGGATGCCTTCCCGGGGCATCCCCAAGCTTAGGCTTTTGGTTGTCCTTGAATTTTACCTTGGGGTGCCTTGGGCATCCCCAAGCTTAGGCTCTTGCCACTCTTTGTTCCATAGTCCATCAAAGCCATACTCAAAACTTGAAAACTTCACAACACAAAACTTAGCCAAAAATCTCGTGAGCTTCGTTAGTGTAAGAAAACAAACCACCACTCAAAGGTACTGCAATGCACTCATTCTTTGTTTATATTGGTGTTAAACCTACTGTATTCCAATTTCTATATGATTCATACTCCCCAATACTACTCATAGATTCATCAAAATAAGCAAACAACACACGAAAAACAGAATCTGACAAAAACAGAACAGTCTTTAGTAATCTGTAACTTTCGAATACTTCTGTAACTCCAAAAAAAATTGAAATAAATTGGTAAACGTGAGTAATTTGTCTATTAATCATCTGCAAAAAGAATCAACTAAATAGCACTCTCCAGTAAAATCTTGTGACTATTGTCGTGAGCGCTAACGTTTCTGTTTTTTACAGCAAGATCATATAAACTTCACACAAGTCTTCCCAAAGGTTCTACTTGGCACAAACACTAATTAAAACACAAAACCACATCTAAACAGAAACTAGATGCAATATTTATTCCTAAACAGAAGCACAAACAAATAAAATAAAATTGGGTTGCCTCCCAATAAGCGCTATCGTTTAACGCCCCTAGCTAGGCATGATAGAAGGATAGATCTAGGTATTGTCATCTTTGGAAGGCAATCCATAAGTGGCTCTCATAATAGATTCATAAGGTAATTTGATTTTCTTTCTAGGAAAGTGTTCCATTCCTTTACTTAATGGAAATTGGAATCTAATATTTCCTTCCTTCATATCAATAATTGCACTAATCGTTCTAAGGAAAAGTCTACCAAGAATAATAGGACATGAAGGATTGCAATCTATATCAAGAACAATGAAATCTACGGGCATATAATTCCTATTGGCAACAATAAGAACATCATTAATCCTTCCCATAGGTTTCTTAATGGTAGAATCCGCAAGATGCAAATTTAAAGAACAATCATCAAGCTCATGGAACCCTAGCAAATCACACAAAGTTTTTGGGATAGTAGAAACACTTGCACCCAAATCACACAAAGCAAAGCATTCATGATCTTTAATTTTAATTTTAATAGTAGGTTCCCACTCATCATAAAGATTTCTAGGGATAGAAACTTCTTATTCAAGTTTTTCTTCATAAGATTGCATCAAAGCATCAACTATGTGTTTAGTAAAAGCCTTAATTTGACTATAAGCATACGGAGAATTTAGTACAGATTGCAACAAGGAAATACAATCAATCAAAGAGCAATTATCATAATTGAATCCCTTGAAATCCAAAATAGTGGGTTCATCACTATGCAAAGTTTTAATCTCTTCAATCCCACTTTTAACAATTTTAGCATCAAGATCGAAAAACTGCGAATCATTGGGACGCCTTTTAACTACAGTAGACTCATCTCCAGTCCCATATTTATTAAGATTCATACTAGAAAACAAGGATATAATAGGAGACACATCAGTAACTTTCAGATCTTCATCTTTATTTTCATGATAACTAGAAGAACACGCTTTTATAAAACACTCTTTTTTAGCACGCATCCTAGCGGTTCTTTCTTTGCATTCATCAATGGAAATTATCATGGCTTTGAGAGACTCATTGATATCATGCTTAGGAGGAATAGATCTGAGTTTCAAAGAATCAACATCAAGGGTAATTCTATCCATGCTTCTAGCCAATTCATCAATCTTAAGCAATTTTTCTTCAAGCAAAGCATTGAAATTCTTTTGCGAAATCATAAACTCCTTATCACTAGTTTCAAATTCAGAGGACATGTTCACAAAATTTCCGTAAGAGTTATTGTAGGAATTACCATAATTATTAGAGGAATTACTAGGACAAGGCCTAGAATTAAAGTTTCCTCTATAAGCAGTGTTACCAAAATTATTCCTACCAACAAAATTCACATCCAAAGATTCATTATTATTTTCAATCAACCTGGATACAGGCATATCATTAGGATCAGAAGAAGCACTCTTAGTAGCAAATAATTTCATAAGTTCATCCATCTTTCCACTCAAAACACTAATCTCTTCAATAGCATGCACTTTTTTACTAGTAGATCTTTTGGTGTGCCATTAAGAGTAGTTAACCGTAATATTATCTAGGAGTTTGGTAGCTTCACCTAAGGTAGTTTCCATGAAAGTGCCTCCCGCGGCCCAAACTAAAAGATTTCTAGAAGCAAAATTCAAGCCAGCATAAAAGTATTGTGTAATCATCCATAAGTTCAAACCATGTGTAGGACAATTACGTATCATTAATTTCATTCTCTCCCAAGCTAGTGCAACATGCTCACGATCTAGTTGCTTAAAATTCATAATATCGTTCCTAAGGGAGATAATCTTAGCTGGAGGAAAATACTTAGAGATAAAAGCATCTTTGCACTTATTCCACGAATCAATACTATTTCTAGGCAAAGAGGAAACCCAAGTTTTAGCACGATCTCTAAGTGAAAACGGAAATAACTTCAATTTAACAATATCATTATCAGTATCCCTCTTCTTTTGCATATCACACAAATCAACAAAGTTTTTTAGATGGGTAGCGGCATCTTCACTAGGAAGGCTGGAAAAATGATCTTTCATGACAAGATTCAATAGAGCAGCATTGATCTCACAAGATTCAGCATCGGTAATATGAGCAATCGGAGTGCTAATAAAATCATTATTGTTGGTATTGGAGAAGTCACACAATTTGGTATTGTTCTGAGCCATAGTGACAAGCAAGCAATCCAACACACAAGCAAACAAGAAGCAAGCGAACGGTAAACACACGGCAAAAAGAAGGGCAATTAAAATGGCAAGGGTGAAGTGAGGGAGAGGAAAACGAGAGGCAAATAATGTAATGCGAAGGATAAGGGTTTGTGATAGGTAATTGGTATATGACTTTTGCGTAAGCCTCCCCGGCAACGGCGCCAGAAATTCTTCTTGCTACTTCTCGAGCTTGCATTGTATTCCCTCGAAGAGGAAAGGGTGATGTAGCACAGTAGCGTAAGTATTTCCCCCAGTTTTTTAGAACCAAGGTACCAATCCAGCAGGAGACCACGCGCGAGTCCCTCGCACCTGCACAAACAAATAAGAACTTCGCAGCCAACGCGATAAGGGGTTGTCAATCCCTTTACGGTCACTTACGAAAGTGAGATCTGATAGATAGGATAGTTTGATATTTTTGGTATTTTTGGATATAAGAACAGAAAGTAAAAACAACAAAGTAAAGTAGATGGTAGAATAATATGTTGAGAATAGACCCGGGGGCCATAGGTTTCACTAGTGGCTTCTCTCATGATAGCAGAATTCTACGGTGGGTGAACGAATTACTGCCGAGCAATTGATAGAAAAGCGAATAATTATGAGAATATCTAGGCATGATCATTATATATAGGCATCACGTCCGTGACAAGTAGACCGAAACGATTCTGCATCTACTACTATTACTCCACGCATCGACCGCTATCCAGCATGCATCTAGAGTATTAAGTTCATAAGAACAGAGTAATGCTTTAAGCAAGATGACATGATGTAGAGGGATAAACTCAAGGAATATGATATAAACCCCATCTTTTTTATCCTCGATGGCAACAATACAATACGTGCCTTGCTGCCCCTGCTGTCACTGGGAAAGGACACCGCAAGATTGAACCCAAAGCCAAGCACTTCTCCCATTCCAAGAACTATAGATCTAGTAGGCCAAACCAAACCAATAATTCGAAGAGACTTGCAAGGATATTATAATCATACATAAAATAATTCAGAAAATAACCAAATAGTTCTCGTAGATAATCTTGATCATAAACCCACAATTCATCGGATCTCGACAAACACACAGCAAAAAGATTATATCGAATATATCTCCTCGAAGACCGGGGAGAACTTGGTATTGAGATCCAAAAAGAGAGAAGAAGCCATCTAGCCATCTAGCTAATAACTATGGACCCGAAGGTCTGTGGTAAACTACTCACAACTCATGGTGAGGCAATGGTGTTGATGTAAGCACTCCATGGAAGATCCCCCCTCCGGCGGAGCTGCGAAACAGGCCCCAAGATGGGATCTCACGGGAACAGAAGGTTACGGCGGTGGAATTAGGGTTTTCTCTGTTGCCTCGATGTTTTCAGGGTACATGGATATATATAGGAGGAAGGAGGGCATCGGGGGAGCCAGAGGGGGGCCACGAGGATGTTTAATGGGCTTTATCATTCACTTTTATATCATTTTTGGGACTAACCTACTAACCTAAAGGCCCAGTCCAGATTGCTGTTTTTTTGCCTATTTCAGGGTTTTGCAGAAAAGGAATATCAAACGGAGTCCAAATGGAATGAAACCTTCGCAGGAGATATTTTTGGAGGAAATCACGCGAGATAAACTTCGGGGCCAAGACAGAGGACAGGGGGCCCACCCTCGAGGGTGGAGGGCGCGCCCCCTTCCCAGGGCGCGCCCCCTGCCTTGAGGGCAGCCCCTATGGCCCCTGGTGCCCCTCTTCTTCCTATATATACCTACGTACCCCAGAAACTCCATACACAGAGAGAGAAAACCCTATTTCCACCGCCGTAGCTACTGTTCCCGTGGAGATCCCATCTTGGAGCGTGTTCCGGGAGGGGGATCCATCATGGAGGCCTTCATCATCATCATCATCATCGCCCTCACCATGAGCTGTGAGTAGTTTACCACAGACCTTCGGGTCCATAGCTAGTATCTTGATGGCTTCTCCTCTCTCTCTCTGGATCTCAATACAAAGTTCTCCTCGGTCTTCGAGGAGATCTATTCGATGTAATCTCTTTTTGCGGTGTGTTTGTTGAGATCCGATGAATTGTGAGTTTATGATCAAGGTTATCTATGAAAGATATTTGGTTCTTCTCTGAACTTTTTATGTGTGCTCATAATATCCTTGCAAGTCTCTTCGAATTATTGGTTTGGTTTGGCCTACTAGATCTATAGTTCTTGCAATGGGAGAAGTGCTTGGCTTTGGGTTCAATCTTGCGGTGTCCTTTCCCAGTGACAGTAGCGGCAGCAAGGCACGTATTGTATTGTTGCCATCGAGGATAAAAAGATGGGGTTTTCATCATATTGCTTGAGTTTATCCCTCTACATCATGTCATCTTGCTTAAGGCGTTACTCTGTTCGTATGAACTCAATACACTAGATGCATGCTGGATAGCGGTCGATGTGTGGAGTAATAATAGTAGATGCAGGCAGGAGTCGGTCTACTTGTCTCGGACGTGATGCCTATATGCAATGATCATGCCTAGATAGTCTCATAATTATTCGCTTTTCTATCAATTGCTCGACAGTAATTTGTTTACCCGCCGTAGAATATCGCTATCATGAGAGAAGCCACTAGAGAAAACTATGGCCCCCTGGTCTATCTCTATCATATTACTTTCCCGTCAACTAGCCAATATCTTTTGCCGTTGTTTATTTGCTTTCTTTACTTTCTGTTAATATATCAAAAATACCAAAAACATTATCTTATCATCTCTATCAGATCTCACTATCGTAAGTGACCGTAAAGGGATTGACAACCCCTTATCGCATTGGCTGCGAAGTTCTTATTTGTTTGTGCAGGTGCGAGGGACTGGCGCGTGGTCTCCTACTGGATTGATACCTTGGTTCTCAAAAACTGAGGGAAATACTTACGCTAATGTGCTGCATCTCCCTTTCCTCTTCGAGGGAATACAACGCAAGCTCAAGAGGTAGCAAGAAGAATTTCTAGCGCCGTTGCCGGGGAGGTTTACGCAAAGTTCATATACCAAGTACCTATCACAAACCCTTATCCTTCGCATTACATTTATTTGCCTCTCGTTTTCCTCTCCCCCACTTCACCCTTGCCGTTTTATTTGCCCTTCTTCTGCCGTGTGTTTATCGTTCGCTTGCCTCTCGTTTGCTTGTGTTACTATGTGCCCTCATTTAGCTTGCATCTTTGCTTTCTAAAGTATGAATCCTCATCCACTTGCTAATCTCTTTAAGAGATCCAATCATGTTGAACCTATTGCTAGTGAGCTGCGCGCACTAGACTATCTTTATGGGGTTTTGCTTGAAATTTATGAATCTGAAAATTGTGAGGAATTGTTAAAAGAAAAAGTGATTCATGTTAGCTCCTTAAATAAAAAGCATGATTGCAATGATGTTACTATAAATTCTATTAATGACGATTGTGCTAATGATATGCAAAACCCTAAGCTTGGGGATGCTAGTATTGCTATGCCCACTACTTGTTGCAATGATCATGATTGGGGTGATTCTTCTTACGATCATGAAAATTTATTTAATCCCCATGATGAATATGAGATTGATAATAATGTTTGCATTAATATTGAAAGTGGGTTTGGAAGAGTGTCAACTTTAGATCTCACATACTTGGAGAATGTTCAATCTTATGAAACATTTGATAAAAGTGGGTTTGGAGAGGTCATGCCGTTAGTTAATGTTAATCCCACTATTTTGGAAGAGTGTCAACTTTGCATGCATGTGGATCGTGTTGAGAATATGTTATGTGATAGCTATTTTGTTGAATTTTATCATGATCCTACATGCAATTATTATGAGAGAGGGAAATATGGTTGTAGAAATTTTCATGTTACTAAATTACCTCTCGTTATGTTGAGATTGCTATTGTTTCTTACTCCTTCCTTGCATATGCTAGATCTTGCTTGTCTTGGTAATTTGTTTTCCTATAAGATGCCTATGCATAGGAAGTATGTCAGACTTAGATGTCTTTGTCACATGTTTTATGATGCTCTCCTTGTGCTTCAATCCTTGTCCTTTATGTGAGCATCATTGAATTATCGTGCCTAGCTAGGGGCGTAAAACGATAGCACTTGTTGGGAGGCAACCCAATTTTGCGTTTTTTTTGCTTTTGTTGCTGTTAGGGAATAAATGTTGCATCTAGCCTCCGATTAGATGTATTTTCATGTTTTGTTTAGTGTTTGAGCCAAGTAGAACCTTTGGTAAGACTAGTGTGAAGTTTATTTGA
This sequence comes from Secale cereale, assembly GCA_902687465.1. Taxonomy (NCBI): domain Eukaryota; kingdom Viridiplantae; phylum Streptophyta; class Magnoliopsida; order Poales; family Poaceae; genus Secale; species Secale cereale. Next base: position 76,330,605 of record LR738710.1, read on the forward strand.
TCTTGCTGTGAAAAACAGAATCGTTAGCGCTCGCTAAAGTAGTCTTCAGATTTTACTGGAGCGTGCTTTTTAGTTGATTCGTTTTTCTGCTGATTGGTAGACAAATTTCGCAAATTTACCAATTTAGTTTGAATTTTTGGAGTTCCAGAAGTAGGCGAACCAAGCAGATTACTACAGACTGTTCTGTTTTTGACAGATTCTGTTTTTTGTGTGTTGTTTGCTTATTCCGATGCATCTATGAGTAATATTGGAGGATATGAACCATAGAGAACTTGGATTACAGTAGGGTTAACACCAATATAAACAATGAATGAATTCCTTGATGTACCTTTGAGTGGTGGTTTGCTTTCTCTTATTAACGGAGCTCACGAGAATTTTTGTCTAAGTTTTGTGTTGTGAAGTTTTCAAGTTTTGAGTATTGCTTTGATGGACTATGGAACAAGGAGTAGCAAAGGACTAAGCTTGGGGATGCCCATGGCACCCCAAGTAAAATCAAGATAATCAAAAGCCTAAGCTTGGGGATGCCCCGGGAAGGCATCCCCTCTTTCGTCTTCATCCATCGGTAACTATACTTGGAGCTATATTTTTATTCGCAACATGCTATGTGTTTTGGTTGGAGCGTGTTGTATAATTTGAGTCTTTGCTTGTTAGTTTGCCACAATTATCCTTGCTGGACACACCTATTTTAGAGAGTTAAATATGCCCTATAAATTATTAGAACACTCTATGTGCTTCACTTATATCTTTTGAGTTGAATAGTTTTTGCTCTAGTGCTTCACTTATATCTTTTAGAGCACGGTGGTGATAATATTTTGTAGAAATTGTTGAACTCTCATGCTTCACTTAGATCTATTTGAGAGTCTATTAAAACAGCATGGTAAAGTGTTTAGGCTAAAGAAACTAGTCTTGACATGATAAACATCCAATGTCAATGTAGTAAAAAATTCACATCAAGTGCATTGAGTAGAAAGAGATGTCGGATGCTTGATAATTGTCTTGAGGCATGAGGATAGTGATAGTAGAGTCATGCTAGTGGAGTAATTATGAAATTGAGAAATATTTGTGTTAAGGTTGGTGATTCCCGTAGCATGCATGTATGGTGAACCGTTGTGTGACTAGTTAAAGCATGAGGTATTTGTAGAGTGTCAACCTTTGTTTGGAGGTCGGGGGCGCGCGATGGTTAACTCCTACCAACCTCCCCCCTAGGGGCATGCGTTGATTGCTTTGATTTGATGACTCGTAGATTTTTGCAATAAGTATATGAGTTCTTATGACTAATGTTGAGTCCATGGATTATACGCACTCTCACCCTTCCACCATTGCTAGCCTCTCTTGTACGGAGCAACTTTCGCCGGTGCCATTAACCCACTATATATCCTTCCTCAAAACAGCCACCATATTGTTCCTCAAAACAACCACCATACCTACCTATCATGGCATTTCCATAGCCATTCTGAGATATATTGCCTTGCAACTTTCCACCATTCCGTTTATATGACACGCATCATATTATCATATTGCCATTGCATTATCATGTAGTTGACATCGTATTTGTGGTAAGGCCACCATGCATAATTTTTATACATGTCACTCTTGTTTCATTGCACATACCGGTACACCACCGGAGGCATTCATATAGAGTCATACTTTGTTGTTGTAGTATCGAGTTGTAATCTTGTGTTGTAATGATAGTGTGATGATCATCATTTGTAGAGCATTGCCCCATGGGAGGAAAGGCTGAATCTATAAAGCCCCTCCGCAAAAAAAAAAAGAAAAAAAGAAAGGAAAGGCCAAAGAAAAAAAGAAAGGCCCAAAAAAAGAAAAGAAAAGAAAAGAAAAAAGAAAAAAGGGACAATTGCTACTATCTTTTTCCACACTTGTGCTTCAAAGTAGCACCATGTTCTTCATTGTAGAGAGTCTCATGCTTAGTCACTTTCATATACTAGTGGGAATTTTCGTTATAGAACTTGGCTTGTATATTCCAACGATGGGCTTCCTCAAATGCCCTTGGTCTTCGTGAGCAAGCAAGTTGGATGCACACCCACTAGTTTCTTTTGTTGAGCTTTCATTTATATTTAGCTCTAGTGCATCCGTTGCATGGCAATCCCTACTCACTCACATTGATATCTATTGATGGGCATCTCCATAGCCCGTTGATACGCCTAGTCGATGTGAGACTATCTCCCTCCTTTTGTCTTCTCCACAACCACCTCTATTCCACCCATAGTGCTATATCCATGGCTCACGCTCATGTATTGCGTGAAAGTTGAATGGTTTGAAAAGATAGAGCATGAAAACAAATGCTTGGCTGAAATCGGGGTTGTGCATGATATGAATATTTTGTGTGATAACAAGTGAGCATAGCCAACACTATATGATTTTGTAGGGATAACTTTCTTTAGACATAGTATTTTGAGAAGACGTGATTGCTTTGTTAGTATTGCTTGAAGTATTGTTATTTCTTATGTCAATATAGACTTTTATCTTGAATCTTTCAGATCTGAACATTCATGCCACAATTAAGAGAATTACATTGAAAACTATATTGGTTAACATTCCACATCAAAAATTCTTTCTTTATCATTTACCTACTCGAGGACGAGCATGAATTAAGCTTGGGGATGCTTGATACGTCTCCAACGTATCTATAATTTTTGATTGTTCCATGCTATTATTATGAAGTGTTGGATGTTTAATGGGATTTATCATTCACTTTTATATCATTTTTGGGACTAACCTACTAACCCAAAGGCACAGTCCAGATTGTTGTTTTTGCCTATTTCAGGGTTTTGCAGAAAAGGAATATAAAACATTGTCCAAATGGAATGAAACCTTCGCAGGAGATATTTCTGGAGAAAATCACGCGAGATAAACTTCGGGGCCAAGCCAGAGGACAGGGGGGCCACCCTCGAGGGTGGGGGGGCGCCCCTGCATCGAGGGCAGCCCCTGTGGCCCCTGGTGCCCCTCTTCTTCCTATATATACCTACGTACCCCAGAAACTCCATACGCAGAGAGAAACCCCTAATTCCACCGTCGTAGCTGTTGTTCCCGTGCAGATCCCATCTTGGAGCCTGTTCCGGGAGGGGGGTCCATCACGGAGGCCTTCATCATCATCATCATCGCCCTCACCATGAGTTGTGAGTAGCTTACCACAGACCTTCAGGTCCATATCTAGTATCTAGATGGCTTCTTCTCTCTCTCTCTCTCTGGATCTCAATACAAAGTTCTCCTCGGTCTTCGAGGAGATCTATTCGATGTAATCTCTTTCCGCGGTGTGTTCGTCGAGATCCGATGAATTGTGAGTTTATGATCAAGGTTATCTATGAAAGATATTTGGTTCTTCTCTGAACTTTGTATGTGTGCTCATAATATAAGTCTCTTCGAATTATTGGTTTGGTTTGGCCTACTAGATCTATAGTTCTTGCAATGGGAGAAGTGCTTGGCTTTGGGTTCAATCTTGCGATGTCCTTTCCCAGTGACAGTAGGGGCAGCAAGGCACATATTGTATTGTTGCCATCGAGGATAAAAAGATGGGGTTTTCATCATATTGCTTGAGTTTATCCCTCTATGTCATGTCATCTTGCTTAAGGCGTTACTCTGTTCGTATGAACTCAATACACTAGATGCATGTTTGATAGCGTTCATGTGTGGAGTAATAATAGTAGATGCAGGCAGGAGTCGGTCTACTTGTCTCAGACGTGATGCCTATATACAATGATCATGCCTAGATAGTCTCATAATTATTCACTTTTCTATCAATTGCTCGACAGTAATTTGTTTACCCGCCGTAGAATATCGCTATCATGAGAGAAGCCACTAGAGAAAACTATGGCCCCCGGGTCTATCTCTATCATATTACTTTCCCGTCAACTAGCCAATTTCTTTTGTCGTTGTTTATTTGCTTTCTTTACTTTCTGTTCCTATATCAAAATTACCAAAAACATTATCTTATCATCTCTATCAGATCTCACTATCGTAAGTGACCGTAAAGGGATTGACAACCCCTTATCACGTTGGCTGCGAAGTTCTTATTTGTTTGTGTAGGTGCAAGGGACTGGTGCATGGTCTCCTACTGGATTGATACATTGGTTCTCAAAAACTGAGGGAAATACTTACGCTACTGTGTTGCATCTCCCTTTCCTCTTCGAGAAAATACAACGCAAGCTCAAGAGGTAGCAGGGCGCGCCCTGTAGGAGGGGGCGCGCCCTGGACCCTCGTGGCCACCTCCTTCGTTCCCTCGCGTGTACTCCAAGTCTTCTGTGTTGATATTGGTCCAAAAATAACTCTCGCGAAGGTTTCATTCCTTTTGGACTCCGTTTGATATTCCTTTTCTGCGAAACCCTGAAATAGGCCAAAAACAGCAATCTGCATTGGGCCTTTGGGTTAATAGGCTAGTCCGAAAAATAATATAAAAGTGTATGATAAAGCCCATAAAACATCCTAGAAGGATAATATAATAGCATGGAACAATCAAAAATTATAGATACGTTGGAGACGTATCAGCTGCTTGCATGTATCTTTGAAATTTTGGATAAACCGGGCCTTCAGCTCTGCCCACGACCCAATGGAGTTACCAGGTAGCCCATTCGACCAAGTACGAGCCGTTCCTTCTAGTATCATGGTGAAATACTTAGCATATGCAGTCTCACTAACATCCAGCATCTCCATATCCATCTCATAACTCTCCACCGAAACCTCAGGGGGCTGATCTGTTGTGTAATTAGGCACCTTACGAGGGCCCTTGAAGTCCTTGGGCAAACACTCATTTCACAGAGCCACCGATAAACACGGCACACCCCAAGCTCTGGATGTCACACCTGCCTCCACTGAAGTTGTCAGGTAAACCGGCGTGTGCTGATGAGCCGCCAGCTCAGCCTCCCGGCGCGCTCTGCCCTGGTCCACCAAATTTTGTGCATTGGCACCATTGCGCGCCGGGTCATGCCCACGAAGTTGGTTACGGTGCTGCTCGGTACTTGAAACTGTTGGCAAATCAATGTGCCTACTGTAGCTCCGGCTTGGACGAGGGGTCGAATGAATCCGGTCACAATTATAAGAATAAGCCTGCTCCTGTACTAGCGCTGTTTGAAGAAGTTCCCTGGCACTTCGGGTTTCAATCATCGTCAGAGTCTCACCCTCGACTGGCAGAGCCGCCAATCGCGTAGCTGCAGCAATCATATTGTCTAAAGGGTTGGAATAATGACCCGGCGGCGTTACCATATGCTGAGGCGGGGTGTTATTCACATGCAGAGAACCTGTCACGCGCGGCTGAACCGGTGCTCCACCCCCTGGTGCTTCAGCCGTTTGGTTTATCACCGGCGGGTTACTGGTCCCTACTCCAGATGTGTTGAAGAGATTCCTCGACTCATGAACCAAAGGCAGACGACTCTGGTGTTTTGTCCTCAAGACTTCTTTTGAAGCGTTCTGATCCACCGTGAGCCGGTATAAATCCGCTTGAATCCACTGTGCTTGAGCGTTCAAAACGGCGCGCTCTACGGTCATCCTAGCGTTCTCTGCCGCCAGCTCTTCCTTGGCTTGTGCTATCTCATCACGCAGCTTAGCCGCATCCACCTTATGTTGTTCCTGGTTGTCTGGGGTTACCTCCACTCTCACCAGAGTTGCCAGAGCCTCCAACAAATCTGTTAAAACTTGAGCCGGCGGGCGTGCTGATCCGCCAGCACCTATTGTCGTTACCACCGCTGCACTGGAAGTCATAGCCGCCGCGGCTGTCGAACCAAGAACCGGCTGGGTGCCAGCCATGAAGATCGCCACCCTGTTCAGCGGCTCATGGGGGTCCGGAATACTGTCACCATCGGAACAGCCCCCAAGTCGTCTGTCTTGTAGTTGATACATTGACTTGGTATCGCCCGTGGACGATTCACCATCAAAGTAGATGGCCGTCTCACCGCCAGACACAGAGCCTTCCAATTCAGCCCCATGGATAAATCAAACAAAGGCACGCTTCACGACAAGTTGAACCCAAGAGGTCGCGCACACTGAGTTGTCTCGATGATATCGGTGTAGATGTCCGGCTCAGGGCCCGGTTCGCCGATCTTACTGATGAAGACGTGGATTCCGCCGAAGGGGACCTGGTACCCGTACTCAATTGAGCCGGCCTCGGGGCCCCAGCCTGCATCGCCGATGTAGAGCTTGCCGCGATGAATCTTGGTCATCCGGCCCACAACGTATCCCTTGATCCCTTCAAAGCTGCCCTTCAAGAACTCGAAACCACCGTGCGCTGGCCCCATGGTGGGCGCCAACTGTCGTGGAATTGTCACGACAGATGTCCTAGTGAAAGGACTTAGTCAAGGAGCCATTGTGATGTAGTTAGCTTAAAGAGGTTAAAACAGGACAAAGGACACGAGGAGTTTATACTGGTTCGGCCCCTTACGGTGAAGGTAAAAGCCTAATCCAGTTTGAGGTGGTATTGCTAGGGTTTTGATTACCAGGGAGCGAATACACTTAGCGTGGCTTTCGATCTGTTGTCTCTTGCCCTAAGCCGCTCCCGGGTCGTCCCCTTATATACACGGGTTGACGCCCCGCGACTTACAGAGTCCCGTCCAGCTCATACAAACGTGTCTGGCCCGGTGACTTATCTTACATGCCTTACGATACAAGTCACATATACATGGCGGTTTACACTTACGGGCTTTAAGCCGCCTTTGGGTTTTGGGCCCTTTAACAAGCCTACTACATGAACTGCAATCCTCAACATATTTATAGGCTTGGTTTATGAACCGCCTTTGGGATAACCCAACCCCTCCTGGGCGGGTCATATCCAATAGTCATATCCCCAACAAATTCTCCGGCGAGGAGAGGTCGGCTGCCGCCATGGAGGGGGGGTGGATGCACAAGACTACGGCGAGCATGTACTTACCCAAAACGTGGCTAGGGGTGGACGGAGCGCGTCGCGGTGATCTTCTCCAGAAACATCGACGGAGGGAGCTCGTCGGAGTTGGCGATTTCGGCGAGGTAGGGCAGGTCCAACAGCTCCAACAGCACCAGCGCGACTAGTGGAGCACCACAAGAACCTTGGAGAGGTTGAGGGGAGACGAGGAGCACCAAAGGAAGCAGAAAGCCGAGGCGGGGTCGGCGGCGATCCCTGGAGCAGAACGGCGGCCATAGGCCCGCCTGGCCTGGCCGGGACTAGCTAGAGGAAGCGTGGGTGCCAGTGGAGTGCGGAGGTGAAGAGAAATGAGCTCTGGGGGGTCCTATTTATAGGCAGGGCGAGGGAGAGGATCTCGGGCTCCGCTGGAGTTATCTAGAGACGGCGCCCGACAACGAGAGGTGTTAGTGAGAGGGGGAGAAGAAGCCATGGCTCACGCGGCCACTGTAGAAGGGAGGAGACGAGCACAGGGGCTCGGGTTGCGACGAGAACAGTGGCACGGGCGCACTATGAGCTTGCCCACGTCATGCCCATGCTCGCTGCAGCAACCTCCGGCGTCGGCGAGCGTCAGGGAGGAGTTAATGGCTGTGGGACAAAGATGGTGGCGCAGGTTGGCAAGGTGCGGCGAGCGGGGAAGCGAGCACGTGCTCCACAAAAGTCGTGGCATGATGCAGAGCGCGCCGTCTGCATGCCAACAGGCTTGGACGAATGCCGTCACCGCATGAACTTTGGCACCACGCCCGGCAACGCATTAAAATCATGTCTGGCATGTAGTCCTTGATGAGTTGAGTTGATCCAAGGTCTTGAGTTGAGCACAGGTCGATCGTGGGTGAGTGCAGCATCTTGGCAAGTTTCTGGACAGAAACTTGTGAGGTTAATAGGAAGAGATCTAGAAGGAGTTTAGGGCTAAGCTTTGGAGGTTAAGGGTTTCTTAGGAGGGTAATAAAGCCATGAAAATTTCAGCTTCATTGGATCAAGGAAAAATGCACTTCCTGTAGAAACTGCATTTTCTGGCCAGAACACAAAAGATTTTCTGTAGCAAAAATATTCCAAATAACTATGAAATATTTTTGCATAAGGAGGTGTGCCAAGGCCCAAAGAATATTCAGGATTTTTCTCAGATTTTTATGGGCAAGAAAAATGAGGGTTGCTTTGGAGCACAATTGACTGAAGTGCGTTTTCAGAGAAGAAATGAATATTTTCCATTTGTGAAAAATATTCCTATGGCCATTTTGTCTTATATCAGAGAGGAAATGGTGTGTTTGAGAAGGAGGTGGGTCACTTGGGTGAAAATAAAGGACATGCCCAAGTGGTTAAGTCCAACTGAGTTGGTTCAAAACTACAAATTCAAATCAAATGGCAATAAAATCCAGAAAAAGAAAAGGAGCAAAAATCAGGGTGTCACACGAAGTCCTTACCCTTTAGAGTCACTTTGGCTCTGCTCTTCCAGTCTCTTAACATCTTTTTCCAATTTTAGGGTATAGTCTTCACCTTTTTCTTTGTCAGTGATACGTCTCCAACGTATCTATACTTTTTGAGTATTTCACGCTATTATATTATCAATATTATATGCTTTATATGCCCTTTTATGTTGTTTTTATGGACTAACCTATTAACTCGGCGTCCAGTGCCAGCTCATGTTTCTGCATGTTTTTGGTTTTCCAGAAAAAGCATACCAAACAAAGTCCAAACACGACGAAACTTTTTAATGATTTTTTCTAGACGAAAAGAGACATTAGAAGCTTCGGGAAAAGACTAGAAGACATACGAGGGAGCCATAAGGCAGGGGCATGACCAGGTGCCTTGTGGCCCCCTTCTGCCTCCGATTGACCTAATTCCAATGCTATAAATTCTCACATATCCATAAACCACCCCGAGACGTCTTGAAACAATTTTATCGTTGCCGCAACCCTCTGTTCTTCCGCGATCTCATCTAGAGGCCTTTTTTGGTACTCTGCCGGAGGGGGAAACCATTGGGGAGGAAATCTTCATCAACCTTGCTACTTGCATGATGATGTGTGAGTAGTTCCTTTAGGACCTATGGGCCCATAGAAATAGCTAGATGGCTCTATCTATCTATCTCTCTCTCTCTCTCTCTCTCTCTCTCTCTCTCTCTCTCTCTCTCTCTATCTTCAATAGAGTGAGCTCCTTTGATATATATATTTGATGCAATTCTCACGGTGTGTTTGTTGGGATCCAATGAATTGTGGGTTTATGATTAGATTATTCATTAAAACTATTTTAAGTCTTGTCTGAGATATTTCTATGTGTGATTTTATAGCTATGTATGGTTTTCGATCTATGAGTCTTAGAGCGAGTGGTGCATAGTAATGGGCTTAATCTTGCAGCGTCATTACTCCATGGCAAGAGGAGTTTCAAGGGACGTAGTGTATTGTTTCTACTAAGGATAAAACGACGGGGTTCAAACATATCGCTTGGTCTTACTCTGTCTACATTATGTCTTCTTTCTTAAAGCGTTACACTGGTTGTCATGAACTTAATACCTTGCGATGCATGCTGGATAGCGGTCAAGGGGTGCAGTGATAGTAGTAGGTTCCAATAAGTATAATGGTATTCTTATCACAAACGTAATTCTTATGTATTGATCATGCCATGAAGAATCATCATAACTATGTGTGATTCTATCAATTGGCCAGTAATAATATGTTTACTCGCCGTTGCTATGCTCACGAGAGATATGCTTTTAGGGAACCTATGCCCCCCGGTCCATTTTCCATATTTACTAAAACCCTGAATTGTCTCGTTGTTTTTATTTTATTTTATTTTATATATCTACCACTATCAGATTTAATCCTTGCAATTGGCAAGAACAAGGGGATTGACAACCCTCTTGCCTTGGTTGGGTGCAAGCATTAGCTTTGTGTGTGTGCACATACTACTTATCTTATTTGTGTGGCATCTCCTATTAGTTTGATAAACCTTGGTTCTTAACTAAGGAAAATACTTTTTGCTACTATAGTACTACACCCTTCCTCTCCGGGGAATCCCAACGCCTACGACAAGTAGCATTCAGCATGCGTGAAGGCATAACTATGGTGTAACGCGTCCAATAGCTTTTGTATTTCTTCGGCCAAGTCCGTGCAAGTGATCTGGACGTTATTGTGCATGATGCAACCTAGCATTTTGTTGTACGTTCTTGCTACTTGAGCCGGACTGACGGCCTTGCCTCCCCGGCTCACTTAGGTGATTAAAATGATGCCTTCGTGAAGTTCGGTCAATTTCCCGGCCTTTCGTTTGCCCTTGCTTGTATCGGCGGTGCTAGATGAAGCCCCGTCCGTGCGGTTCATTTCCTCTTGACCAGTAATCGGTTCTTCCTCTTGGTGGTCACACATCTCGACATCAGGGTTGTCATAGTTGGGTTCCTCATGAGATGATGGTCTGGATTGGGATCCATTTGTCGAACTACATATTGTAACAAAGAGTTATAAAAGAAACATAAAATAAAATATCGATGAATTTATTAGGCATGGCCTTTGCTAAAATTAGGCCATATTGAGTGCCAGAAATTTGGCGAAATGGAAATGAATCGACGTTTTGTCAAAACATTGGCACTCATATTAACTCCTGCAAATCCAGACATTGAATATTGTAGCATGAAACAACACCAATACAACATCCGTACACAAAATAGCATATAACACCCTTATGTGGCATTTCATCCAAAATGTTACATGCCGAACAACATCTAACTCCTTGGATGTGGAAAAAGAGGGTGCCAATACCTTGAGAGAGGGCGACAGTGGTGGAAGAGACACGACGGTGGTGGAAGAGATGCGCGACTGTGGAGAGGGGTTCGATGCATGGTGATGCCAGCGGGGGCCGGGAGGACAACATTGCAAAGTGGAGGGTGTTGATAACCCACAAGTGTAGGGGATCACAACAGTTTTCGAGGGTAAAGTATTCAACCCAAATTTATTGATTCGACACAAGGGGAGCCAAAGAATACTCTTAAGTATTAGCAGCTGAGTTGTCAATTCAACCACACCTTGAAACTTAGTATATGCAACAAGGTAATTTAGTAGCAAGGTAATATGGAAATAGTGGTAACAGCAATAAAAGTAACAGTAGTGTCTTTGTAGTTTTTGTAATAGCAGCAGCGGAAAAGTAAATAAGCAACAAGCAATATGTGAAAAGCTCGTAGGCATTGGATCGGTGATGGGGAATTATGTCATATGCGATTCATCATGTAAAAGTTATAACCTAGGGTGACACAGAACTAGCTCCAGTTCATCAATGTAATGTAGGCATGTATTCCGAATATAGTCATACGTGCTTATGGAAAAGAACTTGCATGACATCTTTTGTCCTACCCTCCCGTGGCAGCGGGGTCCTAGTGGAAACTAAGGGATATTAAGGCCTCCTTTTAATAGAGTACCGGACCAAAGCATTAACACATAGTGAATACATGAACTCCTCAAACTATGGTCATCACCGGGAGTGGTCCCGATTGTTGTCACTTCGGGGTTGCCGGATCATAACACATAGTAGGTGACTATAGACTTGCAAGATAGGATCAAGAACACACATATATTCATGAAAACATAATAGGTTCAGATCTGAAATCATGGCACTCGGGCCCTAGTGACAAGCATTAAGCATAGCAAAGTCATAGCAACATCAATCTTAGAACATAGTGGATACTAGGGATCAAACCCTAACAAAACTAACTTGATTACATGGTAAATCTTATCAAACCCATCACCGTCCAGCAAGCCTACGATTGGATTACTCATGCACGGCGGTGAGCATCATGAAATTAATGACGGAGGAAGGTTGATGATGACGATGGCGACGATCTCCACTCTCCGGAGCCTCGAACGGACTCCAGATCAGCCCTCCCGAGAGAGATTCGGGCTTGGCGGCGGCTCCGTATCGTAAAACGTGATAATTCTTCCTCTCTGATTTTTCTCTTCCCGAAAGTGAATATATGGAGTCTGGGGGTACGTTGGTGGAGCAACAGTGGGGCCACGAGGCAGGGGGCGCGCCCAGAGGGAGGGGGCGCGCCCCCCACCCTCGTCGACAGGGTGTGGGCCCCTTGACGTGGATCTTTCCGCAGATATTTTTTATATTTTCCAAAATAATTCTCCGGGGATTTGCAAGTCATTCCGAGAACTTTTTATTTCTGTACAAAAACAACACCATGGCAATTCTGCTGAAAACAGCGTTAGTCCGGGTTAGTTCCATTCAAATCACGCAAGTTAGAGTCCATAACAAGGGCAAACGTGTTTGGAAAAGTGGATACGTTGGAGACGTATCAGGCGTGCAATGCTTGCAACGACAAAGAGGCCAACTGCACCTTCATGGCGGTGGCGATGTGTGGCGAGAACATGGTGGGTATCTGGAAGAAGAGGAGAGGGGGATGGAAGAAATTGATATTTAGAAACCACCAAATAGACTTAATGCAGGTGTGATTTTTTGTGGCGACTGCAGCCTAAGTCCCGCCACCGCAAAATCTTAGGGTGGTGGGAGGTGTGATTTTGATGTGGCGGGTGTCTTCATAGGACCACTGTAGGGTGTGGTAAATATTTGAGAGCGTTATGGAAACATATGATGCACTTCGTGTACAAATTGGGCCCTCTCCGTCAATGTATTAGCGTTTAGAGCGGAAACCACAACCTACCACACACAAATTGTATTACATCATTCCAATCTCAAACTTTTTTTCATGTTCAATACGCATCATTGGAAGTCTCATGCTCAAAATTTGGGTGGTTTGCTTTTTTGAAGCATTAACTGATTTTCTCGCCCAATAAAAAGAGAAAAAGACTCTTCAGTTCCAAATAATGTGCAATCGAGCTCCGAAATGGATGAAACTTGGCCCTCCAATATGCCCGCCACTTCTAACTTTTTGAAATTTCGGAAAATTTTGGCACGAGTCAACGAAAAATTTCCGTGCGGGGAAACATTTTGCACGCCGTTGGTGCATGACAAACCTACCACTGCTTTTTTAGCTCATGAGTAAATATGTAAAACTTTATGACCGGTGGGCGCCGGAACTTTCATCGGCCACACTGCTTTCCACGTAGCAGCGGTTGGCGCCATTTTTTACCCACCACCGCTACTTTTCCAAAAAAACTGTGGTGGGTTACTTTCCTCGCCTGCCACTAATATGAGCCCGCCAATAAGTCTTTTTCCCAGTAGTGTTACATTTGGCATAGAAATATAAACTGATCTAAGCCTGCAAAGACACTGCCTCGTCGGACATATTTGAGTGGGGATCCTCTTTGTCGGTCGGAGCATTTGGGGCTAGAGCGGTGACTAGTGCAATGGGGACTGGAGCGGCGACTGGTGCGACCGCCACGATCTTGGCTTCTTCTTTGGCATGTAAGCGAGAGTTGCCGCTGCTCATACAAGCCACCTTCTTCTGTGACGCCCGCCGCAACCTTGATTCACGCCTTGTGACTGGTGGCAAGCGCCTCCTTCTCATTTGCACATGTGGCATGATGGGAGGCACACGACTCCAAGTTGATCTACATGGAGTGAGGAGAGTGCCTCCTCCTTGTTTACTTCCCCTTGTGTCTCCTCCCCCTGGGCGACCAAATGGGCGACATGCGCCTCCGCTCCCTTGTGTTTTTCTCTGACCTCAGAACAACGATGACATGGACACGCCATCTGGTGGGAGGGCGGGTTGCTGTGCGGGTTGTCGTTGGGACTGTCAGGGGAGGTATAGCCTCCCGAGCATGCGTTGTGGAGATGATGAGGATGTGGCGACGGAAGGATCATGGCGGCGATGCGAGTTGGTGGGAATGGGAAAACAGATGAGGCTAGGGTTTTTCGAAGGGGGGGTGTTGTGGTACTAAGTCTGATAGTAAGAATAGGGAGTACGTATGAGGAGGCAAGGTCCTAACTACGGCGAGGTTGTACACACGAGTTTACAAGTTCAGGCCCCTCTCGGAGGAGGTAAAAGCCCTACATCTCGATGCCCTAAGGCGGTCGACTGGAATATGAGTGTGTGTGTGTGTGTTACAAGGGGTGCGAACCCCTGTACCAGAGGAGGGGGTGGCTTATATAGATTGCGCCAGGACCCCATCCATCCCCCGTTATACAGGGTTCAATGTACATTAAGACAGGGTGTTACTAGTAACGCCAGCTATAAAGAGCTATAAATGACCCTTAAGACTACAGAGTGAACGCCTGACCGTTGCCATCCTGAGTGACTTTAGATCTTCTGTACTCCGAGTGGTTTCTTGTATGGTCGAGTGACTTCATCCTGGTCGAATGGAATTGGGGTATCCGAGTGAGATAATTGGTCGATTGGATTGCACTCCGAGGTTACTTCAGTCGGTATCCTTTGTTATACTTTGAATGTTCTTGATTCTAGGGTTGTGACCTTGGGTAGGGTGTCTAGGTCAGGCCTGTGACCCTACCCTAGGTCCATGGCATCGTCATTAGCCCCCGAATGGATTGAGGTCTGAGTGAAAAGAGAGTTGAAGTTGATCCCGACCTGATTCATATAATTCGGAGGCATTTTTCTTGACTCTAGGAATCAGGTTGAACCTTTGACTTTATTTCAGTCGCCTCGATCGATTCACAAGTCATCGAGTGAACTATGCTGGTAATTGATATGTCTCCAATGTATCTACATTTCCAAGCACTTTTGCCCTTGTTTTGGACTCTAACTTGCATGATTTGAATGGAACTAACCCGGACCGATGTTGTTTTCAGCAGAACTGCCATGGTGTTGTTTTTGTGCAGAAATAAAAGTTCTCGGAATGACCTGAAAATCAACGGAGATTTATTTTGGAATATATAAAAAATATCTGCGGAAAGAACCAGACCAGGGGGGCCACACCTTGTCACGAGGGTAGAGGGCACGCCCCCCCTCTGGGCGTGCCCCCGTGCCTCGTGGGCCCCCCGATGCTCCACCGACATCTCCCCCGACTCCATATATTCACTTTCGAGGAGAAGAAAATCAGAGAGAAGGATTCATCGCGTTTTACGACACGAAGCCGCTGCCAAGCCCTAATCTCTCTCGGGAGGGCTGATCTGGAGTCCGTTCGGGGCTCCGGAGAGTGGAGATCGTCGTCATCGTCATCATCAACCTTCCTCCATCACCAATTCCATGATGCTCACCACCGTGCGTGAGTAATCCCATTGTAGGCTTGTTGGACGGTGATGGGTTGGATTAGATTTACCATGTAATCGAGTTAGTTTTGTTAGGGTTTGATCCCTAGTATCCACTATGTTCTAAGATTGATGTTGCTATGACTTTGCCATGCTTAATGCTTGTCACTAGAGCCCGAGTGCCATGATTTCAGATCTGAACCTATTATGTTTTCATGAATATATGTGTGTTCTTGATCCTATCTTGCAAGTCAATAGTCACCTACTATGTGTTATGATCCGGCAACCCCGAAGTGACAATAATCGGGACCACTCCCGGTGACGACCGTAGTTTGAGGAGTTCATGTATTCACTATGTGTTAATGCTTTGGTCCGGTACTCTAGTAAAAGGAGGCCTTAATATCCCTTAGTTTCTACTAGGACCCCGCTGCCACGGGAGGGTAGGCCAAAAGATGTCATGCAAGTTCTTTCCCATAAGCACGTATGACTATATTCGGAATACATGCCTACATTACATTGATGAACTAGAGCTAGTTTTGTGTCACCCTATGTTATAACTATTACATGAAGAATCGCATCTGACATAATTATCCATAACTGATCCAATGCCTACGAGCTTTTCACATATTGCTTGTTTCTTATTTACTTTATCGCTGCTACTGTTACAATCACTACAAAAACACTACCGTTACTTTTGCTATGATAGATCCCCTACACTTGTGGGTCATCATTGTTCTTCATTCGGAGTATTTTTGAAACTTAGGCGAGTAAGGGGTCGCAGCTAAGCCCCTGAGTGAGAGGATTGCTCTCCACTCAGAGTGTTTTTGAAACTTAGGCGAATCAGGTTCGCGGATAAGCCCCCGAGTGAGAGGGTTACTCTTCACTCTGAGTGTTTTTGAAACTTAGGCGAGTAAGGGGTCACAGCTAAGACCCCGAGTGAGAGGATTGCTCTCCACTCGGAGTGTTTTTGAAACTTAGGTGAATCAGGTTCGTGGCTAAGCCCCTGAAGTGAGAGGGTTGCTCTTCACTCGGAGTGTTTTTGAAACTTAGGCGAGTACAGGGTCGCATCTAAGCCCCCGAGTGGGAGGA
>LR738710.1:76346745-76649087 GCA_902687465.1 Secale cereale
CAAATTGGGTTCGCGGCTATGCCCCTGAGTGAGAGGGTTGTTGTTCACTTGGAGTGTTTTGAAACTTAGGCGAGTACGGGGTTGCAGCTAAGCCCGCGAGTGGGAGGGTTGCTCTCCACTCGGAGTGTTTTTTGAAGCTTAGGCGAATACGCGGTCGCAACTAAGCCCCCGAGTGAGAGGGTTGCTCTTCACTCGGAGTGTTTTTGAAACTTAGGCGAGTACGGGGTCGCAGCTAAGCCCCCAAGTGAGAGGGTTGCTCTTCACTCGGAGTGTTTTTGAAACTTAGGCGAATCGGGTTCGCGGCTAATGATGTCTACTATGCAACCTTCTTCGTGTAGATGTTGTTGGGCCTCCAAGTGCAGAGGTTTGTAGGATAGTAGCAAATTTCCCTCAAGTGGATAGCCTAAGATTTATCAATCCGTGGGAGGCATAGGATGAAGATGGTCTCTCTCAAACAACCCTGCAACCAAATAACAAAGAGTCTCTTGTATCCCCAACACACCCAATACAATGGTAAATTGTATAGGTGCACTAGTTCGGCGAAGAGATGGTGATACAAGTGCAATATGGATGGTAGATATAGATTTTTGTAATCTGAAAATATAAAAACAGCAAGGTAGCAAGTGGTAAAAGTGAGCGTAAACGGTATTGCAATGCTAGGAAACAAGGCCCAGGGTTCATTCTTTCACTAGTGCAAGTTCTCTCAACAATAATAACATAACTGGATCATATAACTATCCCTCGACATGCAACAAAGAGTCACTCCAAAGTCACTAATAGCGGAGAACAAACGAGGAGATTATTGTAGGGTACGAAACCACCTCAAAGTTATTCTTTCTGGTCGATCTATTCCAGAGTCCGTAGTAAAATAAAACGAAGCTATTCTTTCCGTTCGATCTATCCTAGAGTTCGTACTAGAATAACACCTTAAGACACACATCAACCAAAACCCTAATGTCACCTAGATACTCCATTGTCACCTCAAGTATCTGCGGGCATGATTATACGATATGCATCACACAATCTCAGATTCATCTATTCAACCAACACAAAGACTTCAAAGAGTGCCCCAAAGTTTCTACCGGAGAGTCAAGACGAAAACGTGTGACAACCCCTATGCATAGATTCCCAAGGTCATGGAACCCGCAAGTTTATCACCAAAACATACATCATGTGAATCAATACAATACCCCATTGTCACCACAGGTATCCCACGCAATACATACATCACGTGTTCTCAAATCCTTCAAGACTCATCCGATAAGATAACTTCAAAGGGAAAACTCAATCCATTACAAGAAGATAGAGGGGGAGAAGCATCATAAGATCCAACTATGATAGAAAAGCTCACGATACATCAAGATTGTGCCATCTCAAGAACACGAGAGAGAGAGAGAGAGATATATCAAACACATAGCTACTCGTACATACCCTCAGCCCCAAGGGTGAACTACTCCCTCCTTGTCATGGAGAGCGTCGGGATGATGAAGATGGCCACCGGTGATGGATCCCCCCTCCGGAAGGGTGCCGAAATAGGGTCATGATTGGTTTTTGGTGGCTACATAGGCTTGCGGTGGAGGAACTCCTGATCTAGGTTTCTTTCTGGAAATTTGGGTATATATAAGAGGTGTTGGAGTCGGGAATAAGTCAGGGGGTCTCCGAGGCGGCCATGATATAGGGGGGCGCGCCCCCACCCTCGTAGTGGCCTCGGGACACTTCTGGTCCATCTCCGATACTCTGTGAGCTTCTTCTGGGCCAAAAACAATCTCTGTGGAGTTTCAGGTCAATCGAACTCCGTTTGGTATTCCTTTTCTGCGATACTCAAAAACAAGGAAAAACATAAACTAGCACTGGGCTCTGGGTTAATAGGTTAGTCCCAAAAATCATATAGAAGTGTATATTAAATCCCATTAAACATCCAAAGTAGATAATATAATAGCATGAAACAATCAAAAATTATAGATACGTTGGAGACGTATCAGCTAAGCCCCCGAGTGAGAGGGTTGCTCTTAACTCGGAGTGTTTTTGAAGCTTAAGTGAATCGGGTTCGCGGCTAAACCCCCGAGTGAGAGGGTTGCTCTTCACTCGGAGTGTTTTTGAAACTTAGGCGAATCGGATTCATGGATAAGCCAGCCACTGGGGGTTTTGAACACATGTGTTTACGGGATAACAATCATTAAGATACTGCAAGAATATTGTCTTTGATAAGCAAACTGAAGGATTCTTATTACCACTCATCAATCCAAGTGTTTATGTATAGAAATGGCGGAGCAGCTCCGCATTCCACGAGCCTGGCTCGTCATCTTTCTTGGCTACGTTGTAGAGGTAATACGCCCCGTTGTGGAGCACCTTGATGATGATGAAGGGACCTTCCCAGGCCGGAGCGAGCTTATGTGGTCGTTTCTAATACACTCAGAGCACAAGGTCTCCTTCTTGGAATGCTCGACCTGTGACATTACGGGCATGGAATCAACGCAGGTCTTGTTGATAGATGGTCGACCGGATCAGAGCCATCTCACGTTCTTCCTCCAGGAGATCAACTGCATCTTGGCATGCCTGTTCTGCCTCAGCTTTTGAGAAGAGTTCCACTCGGGGAGCATTGTGTAGCCAGTCACTCGGAAGCACAGCCTCAGTGCCATACACCATGAAGAAAGGAGTTCGGTCAGTCGACCGTTTTGGAGTTGTTCTCAGTCCCCATAAGACATATGGCAATTTAGTAACCCAAGCTCCTGCAGCATGCTTGAGATCACGCATCAGTCGTGGTTTCGGCCCTTGAAGGATCAAACCATTCGTCCTTTCTGCCTGCCCATTCGACTGCGGGTGCGCAACAGATGCGTAATAGACCTGAGTGCCTTGGGAAGCACAGAATGCCCTGAACCCGTCAAAATCAAAGTTGGAGCCATTATCTGTGATAATACTGTGAGGGACTCCATATCTGAATATCAGCTCTCTGACGAAACTGATGGCAGTGCTTGAATCAAGATTCTTGATAGGCTTGGCTTTGGTCCATTTGGTGAATTTGTCGACTGCCACAAGAAAATGAGTGAAACCACTTCTGCCGGTCTTGAAGGATCCAACCATATCCAACCCCCAAACAGCAAACGGCCAGACCAGTGGAATAGTCTTCAAGGCCGACGCAGGCTTGTGAGACATGTTTGAGTAGAACTGACAACCTTCGCACTTGTCAACTATATCTTTTGCCATCTCATTTGCTCACGGCCAGTAGAATCTGGCTCGGTATGCTTTGGCCATGATGGTCCGTGAGGACGCATGGTGACCACAGGTCCCCGGGTGGATCTCATGTAGGATCATTCGACCTTCTTCTGGGGAGATGCAACACTGAGCAACTCCAGTAACACTCTCTCTGTAAAGCTGTCCACCTATCACTGTGAAGACTTTGGATCGACGAACAATTTGACGGGCTTCATCTTCATCCTCTAGAAGCTCCTTCCTGAGCAGGTACGCAATATATGGTACCGTCCAATCGGCGGTCATTACCAAAACTTCCATGATTAGGTCAACTACAGCTGGGACTTCGATTTCAGTCGGATTGTTTGAACTTATCATGTGTGGGGGCTCTTTGCTGATTGGGGCAGCAAGCACCGGCTGGGTGGAAAGCAGGGCTTTGAGCTCTACAAACACTGCTTCGGCTTCAGGAGTCCCCTCGAACTTGTCAGACTTTTTCATCAGTCGGTAAAGAGGCAATGCCTTTTCATCGAGACGAGGGATGAATCGGCTCAATGCAGCCAAACAACCAGTAAGCTTCTGAACATCGTGCACATGCACGGGGCGTTTCATTCGGAGGATTGCTCCCACCTTTTCTGGGTTTGCGTCGATCCCTCGTTCGGAAACGAGGAAACAGAGTAACTTTCCACCTGGGACTCCGAATGTGCACTTTGACGGGTTAAGCTTGATATCATATCTTCTCAAGTTGGCAAAGGTTTCAGCGAGGTCAGATAGTAGGTCGGAACCTTTACAATACTTGACCATGATGTCATCCATGTATGCTTCCACATTCCGACTGATTTGAGTGAGCATGCACTTCCGAATCATGTGCATGAATGTGGCGCCAGCATTCTTGAGGCCAAAAGGCATGGCAACATAGCAAAAACACCCGAATGGGGTGATGAAGGTTGTTTTTATTTCGTCAAGCCCATACAGTCGAATCTGATGGTACCTGGAATATGCGTCCAAAAAGGACAAACGCTCACATCCCGCAGTTGAGTCGACAATTTGATCGATGCGGGGGAGAGGGAAATGATCTTTCGGGCAGGCCCGATTGATGTGTTTGAAATGGATACACATACGAAGTGAATCATCTTTCTTGGGGACCATGACAACATGGGCGAGCCACTCGGAGTGGTATATCTCGCGGATCAACTCAGTTGCCAGAAGCCGAGCCACCTACTCGCCAATTGCCTTCCTCTTCTCCACGGCGGACCGACGGAGATGCTCCTTAACGGGTTTTGCTTTCGGGTCGGCTCGCAAACAGGTGCTTAGACAGTCCCCTGGGTACACCCGGCATGTCAGATGGTTTCCATGCGAAGATGTCCCAGTTCTCACGGAGGAACTAGATGAGCGCTTCTTCCTATTTGCTGTTGAGTGTTGTTGAGATGAGTCAAAGCAGCATTGGGATCGGTCGGGTGAATGTGGACTGGCTTTGTTTCACCGGACGACTGAAATGCAGACTCTGAAGCAGGCTTATTAGCACGTAACAAATCACTCGGATCTGCATTCTTCTGGTATCCTTGCATCTCTATTGCTGCCATCTGTTCATCGGCAATCTTTGAGCCCTTCTGGAGGCACTCTTCTGCTCTCTACCGATTTCCAGTGACTGTGATCACGCCTCTGGGGCCAGGCATCTTCAACTTGAGGTACATGTAACATGGTCGAGCCATGAAATGGGCATATGCAGGCCTGCCCAGAATAGCATGGTAGGCACTGTGAAAATCCACCACCTCAAATGTCAACTTTTCCTTGCGGTAATTCTTTGAATCACCGAAAACCACATCAAGAGTGATCTAACTGAGTGAATCGGCTTTCTTCCCAGGGATGACACAGTGGAATCGCATGTTGCTCTCACTGAGCTTGGACATCGGAATGCCCATCCCTCAAAGGGTCTCAGCATACAAGATGTTCAAACCACTGCCACCGTCCATCAAAACCTTGGTCAGTCAAGTGCCCCCAACGACTAGGTCGACCACCAACGCTTGCCGCCCGGGGGTAGCAACGTGCACTGGATGGTCGGACTGGTCGAATGTAATGGGAGTGTTTGACCACTTCAAATACGTTGCCGTTGCCAGAACAACCATGTTTACTTCCCTGTTGATGACTTTCAGTCGACGTTTTCTCTCGATGTTAGCAAAAATCACCAAAGTGGCATTGACATTAGGGTAACCATCATCCTCCTCTTTGTCCTCGTCCTTATCAGATTCCTTTTCTTTCTCACTAGGCTGGCCCTCTCAGAAGCTCTGAATCAGGAGTCGATACTGTCGAGTGGTATGCTTGGGGTAAATTAGGTTTCCCTCTTCATCTTTCTTGGTGTGTATATGACACGGTAAATCAAGCACATCATTTCCTGCTTGATCTTTCACTTTCATGGGGATCCAAGGACCCTTAGGCTTTCCTTTGAACTTCCCTTGGTTCACAACTGCGGCCTCACCAGGACCTGCGTGTTAGGTTTTGCGCTTCTGCTTCCGACTGGAATTCCCTCCTCCGGCGTCCTGGGCGACTGGTTTGTTCTTGCCACTGCGGAGTCGATCTTCTTCCTCGCCGTTAGCGTACCGAGTGGCTATTTCCATCATCCGAGCCAGAGACATGTCCCCTGCCCGACCGAATTTCAGGTTAAGCTCTCTGTATCGAACGCCCTCCTTAAAGGCGCAAACTGCTTGATGTTCTGACACATTCTCCATAGTATGATGAAGAGTGGTCCACCTCTGTATGTAATCTCTCAAAGTTTCATTCTGCTTCTGGACACAATGTTGTAATTCAGTTAGCCCTGGAGGTCGTTTGCAAGTGCCTTCAAAGGTCCTGACAAACACTCGGGCCAATTCTTCCCAACTGAAGATGCTACCATATAACGCCCCGGAAAACACCCGCCGTTGGTCGTTACTCCTGGCGGGATCTAGACTGGACTCACATATCAATACTAGTCTTTTATGCGCACTTTGTCCTCACTCGTGCGCACCCGGGAGCAACTTCCCGGTCGGTCACCCATCCTGAAACTACTCCAAGCTGAGCACGCTTAACTTTGGAGTTCTATCCGAATGGGCTCCCGGAAAAGAAGGAATTCCTTATTGATATGAGTAGTCTATCATCCCTATTAAGCCAGGCCATCACATACACCCTCACTCAGAGGAACCGACGTCTTCGTCGGGCCACAGAAACGTTCCCTCTTGGCACAACCGTCTGGGCTTCCAGGACAACACATGTGCCATGCCGTGTGCCACGACGGGTCACAAACGTCATGCACAACATGACTGCAAACTGTCCGCAAACATCCGTGTAACCGCGAGGGTCGGCTCTGATACCAACTTATAACGCCCCGGAAAACACCCGCCGTTGGTCGTTACTCCTGGCGGGATCTAGACTGGCCTCACATATCAATACTAGTCTTTTCTGCGCACTTTGTCCTCACTCGTGCGCACCCGGGAGCAACTTCCCGGTCGGTCACCCATCCTGAAACTACTCCAAGCTGAGCACGCTTAACTTTGGAGTTCTATCCGAATGGGCTCTCGGAAAAGAAGGAATTCCTTATTGATATGAGTAGTCTATCATCCCTATTAAGCCAGGCCATCACATACCAGGAGCCAACTGATTCAACCAAGCTCTGGTTGAGCCCTCCAGCATTAGGGGGAGGTGCTTCATGGCTACATCATCATTGCCGCCACCAATCTGCACATCCACTTGGTAATCCTCTAGCCAAGTGTCTAGCTTTGACTCACCAGTGAACTTGCTTACTCCCATCGCCAACCTGAAGTTGGGAGGGATCTCAGCAGCTCTGATGGCTCTGCTGAAACATTCAGGCCTAGAAACATGCACTCTGTTGCCAATCGGACGATCTCTGTACTGTCCTTCTCTGTGTGCCCGGTTCCTGTCGACCAGACCCTACACAAGAATCGATCTTGCATCAAACCCGGGCTCTCTTGGGTCGACTGGGATCCTTCGCTCATCGCCATACGGGCGCCTGTCATCGTACTGCCAGGGCACATACGGTCCGCCCCTTGGAGGTGGCATAGGCACTCGACTATGGTCATCACGGTCGAGTCGATGATCATATTGCTCGTAGTTCCGACCCAGATACTGCTCTTGGTGGTGTCCACGACCCTCATGCCGCGGAGGCGATCTTGGGCTGTGAGCCGACTGGACTGTGTCCGCCACCACGGACCTGCTATGGATCATGTTGCGCGACTGAGAAACGACTGTGTTTTGCTCATCTGCTGCTCGGAGCAGCGCTCGGATCTGCATCAAACCTCTTCCAGCCTCCGATTGGGACGGCTGAATCGACTCCGCTATACGGGCTGCAGCTGTAAGATTCTGGATCAGAGTGCGGTATACCTGGGGCTCAGGCGAAAACAACTATGTCATTACCGTCGACTGGATTCGGGGATCAATCGATGGGCACGCTCGTCGAGTGAATGCTGAAGGTTCTCCAGACGTGCACACTCGGCCAAGGTGGCCAGGCGCGCTGCCTCCAAGGCTCGAGCCTCGGAAGTCTCCCCCGTGATGGGGGTCTGGAGCGCCTCGACGTTGCGGCGATGCAGCTCTTCCCTTTGCTCCGAAGTGAGGGCTTGGGGTTCATACTCATCATGAGCATACTACGGACCATCGCCGCCGCCGCCACCGCTACGATGGTACCAAGGTGGGCTGCGACGGGAGTCGACCATAAGGACCTCCGCCGCAAGGTCGCTGCTTCCGCACTCGGAAAGAGTTTCTACAGAGCCAGTTGTCAGGTCGACTGGACCATAGAGAGATTCGTCGGTATCAATTGCCGCAACTTGGAGGTGGCAGACTGATGGGCCACCGCGTGTTTCACCCAGCGCTGAAGCCGCGATCGACCGGACCGCTTGCGACGATGGCGTACATCGGGGAGAGTGGATGATGAAGGAGCCAACCGATACTGGGTCGACGGCTGCCGCAGGAGGCCGCCACAGGCACTCACGCGAAAGTGCACCACCCCACGGACGGGAAGGGCCTCGACGTCGAGGGGGGCCTCCTGGAGCTAGGCGGAGTCATCGGCGATGAAGACGAGCGCGCCGAGTCGGACTCGTGGCCCAAAGCCAGACCACCGCCGGAAACCATGTTGATAAAGATCAGAAAAATTGCAACCTCGCCGGAAGTCGCTAAGACACCGGCCCCATGGTGGGCGCCAACTGTCGTGGTACTAAGTCTGACAGTAAGAATAGGGAGTACGTATGAGGAGGCAAGGTTCTAACTACGGCGAGGTTGTACACACGAGTTTACGAGTTCAGGCCCCTCTCAAAGGAGGTAAAAGCCCTACGTCTCGGTGCCCTGAGGCGGTTGACTGGAATATGAGTGTGTGTGTGTGTGTTACAAGGGGTGCGAACCCCTGTATCGGAAGAGGGGTGGCTTATATAGAGTGCGCCAGGACCCCAACCATCCCCCGTTATACAGGGTTCAATGTACATTAAGATAGGGCGTTACTGGTAACGTTAGCTATAAAGAGCTATAAATGACCATTAAAACTACAGAGTGAACGCCTGACCGTTGCCATCCAACGTAACTTTAGATCTTCTGTACTCCGAGTGGTTTCTTATATGGTCGAGTGACTTCATCCTGGTCGAATGGAATTGGGGTATCAGAGTGAGATGATTGGTCGAGTGGATTGCACTCTGAGGTTACTTCAGTCGGTATCTGTCGTGGATTTAGCACGGCAGATGTCGTAGCAAAAGGACTTAGTCGTGAGGCCATCGCTACAGGTTAGCTCAAAGGGGTTAAAGCGGACAAAGGACACGAGGGTTTTATACTAGTTCGGTCCCTTCGATGAAGGTAAAAGCCTACATCTAGTTTGGTGTGGTATTGCTTGGGCTTCGATGACCAGGGAGCGAATCCGCTTTACTTGTGTCTCGAGCTATTGTTTCTTGTCCTGAACCGTCGCAGGGTCGTCCCTTTATATAGGAGGAAACGCCCGGTCCGGTTTACAGAGTCCCGAGGCCGGCTCATAAACGTGTCCGCCTCGGTCTCTACTCTTTCTATCTTACATCCCAAGCTATACAGTATGACAGTTTACAAATCATGGACCTTATACACGGGCCCTGAGCCTTCGTGGGCTATAACCTCCTATTACATACTCCACTAGGCTTCTAGCAATACCATCTTGATAATGTAAACCGGCTCCTCGTCGCCAGTTTATACCTGATAATAATATCCCTGGCATTAGGCCCCAGGCTGATTTGAACTTGTTCATGTCAGTCTTCAAAGTCTTGTACATGTTTCCCTTTCTGCAGCTTCTGTATACTTCGTAAACCGGCCATTACGTCATCTCCTGGAATTTCTTTAAATTGTCATGACATCATCTGCGCATTTAACGCCCACACCTGTTTGTTTCCTTTATTTATTACCGCTCCGAAGATCGAGGCGACAGCTTAATCCATATCCGGTTTTTGATATCCTCGATTCCCACGCCTGCCGTTTTATCTTTTCGGCCTATAAATAAGGCCGAGGGCTATCTCTTTTACCCCCTCTGCTTCGTCTTCCTCTGTCTCCAGCGCTCAAGCCTCCGCCGCCATCCTTCGAGCTCATCGTCGTCAGCAAGCCCGGCCGCTGCATCAACCTGAGCGCGTCCAGATACTCGTCGTCGTCTTTCCGCTTCCTCGGGTACATTACTTCTTCTTCCCATTGATCTTAACTCTAGGGTTTCTCTGTAGCTCGCCGCGAACCCTTGTTCTTCGTAGTTCATCATCCTAGGTTGTTCTTCAGCTGTAGATATAGAACCTTTTAGGTCATCACTCGTGCGCATGATTCCGCTTTGCCCTTATAACTTTAGTTCCTCCAATACTGCTAGCTTAGATTTGGATCTGTAGAAACCTTCGCTGTCTTCGGCGGATATGACTTGAATTATCCTGATTTTTCCCTGCGCTGTAGATCCATATTTTACCACTACTCTGGTGAAAGTTGTTTCTCACACTTTAGATCTGCGGCTTATCTGCTTATGTCACCGGTTCAAATGTAACCTGCGCCTTATACACTTGTGCTGACGGTTCAGATTTATACCCGCATCCCGTAATTGGCGGTTTAACCTTTCATTTCTAAGCTTCATAAACCGGTAGCTTGTCTCATTCATACTTGCTCCGGATTAGTAGGTACCATTAGTCCCTTGCTTAAACCATCAATTAGGTCAATACCTTCATAGAACACGCCGGTTTATATCCAGTAGATTTGTAAACCGGGTCTTGTATTGTATTTTTTTCAGCATTCCCTCATTGAAAAAGATGGCTAAACAGTTCGTTGCTTGCAACTGGGTCCCATCCCGGATTACCGAGGATGACTTAGTAAAGGCGGCCTCAATTGGCGTTCTGGGTCCTAAAGAGGATCTGCACTGGCGGGCCCCTAGAAAAGAGTGTCCTCCTAAACCTAAGGAGGGAGAAATCCTCGTTTTCTTTGATCATCTAGCCCGGGGCTTTAGCCCACCCAGTTCAAAGTTCTTCCGCGACATTTTAGACGATTTTCAACTCCATCCACAAGACATAGGTCCCAATTCTATATCCAACATATGCAACTTCCAAGTCTTCTCAGAGGCATATCTGCAAGAGGAGCCATCTGTGGAGCTGTTCCGGGATTTCTTTCATCTGAATCGCCGGACTGAATTCTCCGACGGGCCCCATACTGAACTCGGCGGTGTGAGCATCCAGAAGAGGAAGGATGTCAGCTTTCCTCACGCCACTCTTCACAGCCACCCCAAAGAGTGGAACCAGACTTGGTTCTATTGCAAGGATACTTCACCCGAGGGAGAAAATCCGCTATCGGGTTACCGTGCTTACCGCCTAACGCCAGATCATCCTTTCCCGCAGCGTTTGAGCGCCCAAGACCGGGCTCGATATGCCCCCCAACTTTCCAAGCTCAGGGCTTTTGTAGCTAACGGTTTAACCGGGGTTGACTTTGTCCGCTGCTGGCTCTCTTGGAGTATTCTCCCATTAAGCCGGCGCTCAAGCCTAATGTGTGAATATACTAGCAATCCGGAAGATCCTCAGCGTCACACAAAAATAGTGCTTCCTGACAACGAAGTTACTGAATCTGCAAAAAATATGTTGAACATCCCCCTGGAGGAGTGCAGCCGGACCGGTTTAGCTCCTTTCTGCGCGAACAACAAACCACCGTCGGTAAGACTTTTCTGTCCCTTTCTTTTCACTTTAATCCGTCCATATCGCTTGTCTTCAATATGTTTTTATTCCTTTACACAGGCCAATGATCCCTTCTGGAAGAGGAAGCCTCAAGATAAACCGGCGAAGCCAACCCGCAAGAAGAGCTTAGCCATAAAGAAACAGAAGAAGAAACCTGCCGCCGCATCCGGTTCAAACACCGAAGAAGATGATCCGGCTTCTGAGGTACTGCATGACTCTCATGTCCTTTGATTTCCCTTTGTCTGCATTTATGTCAATAATGTCTTTTCTCAGGATCCGGCGGAGGGGAGTAAAGCGGATGAAGTTGAGGTAATTTCTCTCTCATTTGATTCAGAACCGTTGCCACCCAAGATTCGTCGGGTAGCCCGGAAGTATCCATTTTCTCACCCTTATGCTCAATTGGATCCCAACTTTCTTTTGAAGAAACAGCAGCATGAGGCTCGTCGGACCACACGCCATAGTGGTCACGTGGTTGAATCATCCGGATTACCCCATACGCCCGCTCGCAGACGCCGCTCAGAGGTTTTGCTTACTCCAACCCTTCTTCATCCAAAAGCAGGTCTTATTCGCAAACCTCTTAAACCGTCTGATCCCAACTACCAGGAAGCTCCTCTATCTTCTTCCGGCGAGTCGACTGCTACTCAAGTCCCGGTGCTTAAGACCGTTCCTGGGTAAGTCATCTTTCCAAATGTCCGGTTTACCTTTCCGTTTTGACTTCGTTATTTTCATTACTCTTTTAATCCTTATCAGTATGCCCAAGCCTAGCAAGAAGGCGAAATTAAATAAACCGGCTACCGAACACACCACTACTGAACCGGCAGAGGATCTTGAAGCGGCCAACCCTCTGGAGGAAAATGTTGAAGTTCAGCATGATGATCCCTCCCCTATGGATCATGAAGATCTTGCTGCTCCGGGGGGTGACGCTATGGAGAATACAGCTGAACCGGCCAGCCATGTCCGGGTTAGTCCTCCTCGGGCTAGTCCGGCTGCTGCGAGTCCGGTGCAGACCAATCCTGCTGCGACTGATGATCCGCCCAGGCCAACTGCTGCCTCAACAGAAGATGTTGAGATTACTGGAATAAGTTTCTCTGCCCCCACGGAGCCTGTTGTCTTGGCTAGACACACTGCCAAGGAGGAAAAGTTTCAGCAAGACAAAAACAAGTGGAGCACAGACTTGTCAAGTTATACTCACCTTAGTGCCCAGGAACTCCATTCTAGGTATCTGAATCGGCTTTTTACCAGCCGCGACCATGAGGCCGGTTTGGTAAACATGTTGAAGGACAAATACGAGGTAACTTCTTTCCCTTCACCTTTCATTTTTGCTTGTATCTTGCAATTGCATCATTAGGTCATAGTAGCCCCCAAGTGCCGGTTTAGCCTTTAGGATGAACCGGGACTTTGATAGATTACCTGACATGTCTTGATTTGCATATATAGCCCCCAAGGGCTGGTTTACTCCATTGCGGGTGAATCGGGACTTCTTCCATGTTTGAGAATGACCTTACATTAGCCCCCAAGTGCCAAGAATATATCTTTGTTATGTGCTTGGGACTTGTTTGAAAAAGTTGCTTTCTTTCACTTCAATTGTACATTAGCCCCCAAGTGTCGAGTGCATAATTTGTTATGTGCTTGAGACTTTTGATTGAACTGCTCTTCTAACACTTTCTGTTTTCTGCAGGCTGATTTGGACCGGAGAGCTTCGGAGGCAACTGAGCTCCGGAATAACTTGGCCTTCCAGGAGACTGCTTCGACTAAAGCCAAGGAGGAGCTTGCCCTTGTTTTAGCTAGTATGGAGAAACTCAAGAAGGACTTTGAAGCGGAGCGATCCACGTGGGAGGTGCAAAGGGCTGCTTTAGAGAAGCGAGCAAAGGATGATGAAGCTGCTCTTAACCCCGATGACGGAGGAGTTATCCGAGCTAAAGCAGCATATAAATGAGATGACATCTGCCATCTTCGGTGAGTACTTGTTTTCATATGCTTGTAAGCTTGCAATCTTATACTGCCCCAGTTTAACTCATCACTTGTATACAGGGAGGCGCGTGACCCATCTTGGAGATGATTTACGGAGGAAACTGAAGGCTGCTTATACCTTGGTGGAACAACTCTACTCCGGTGCTCAGAGGGCCATCAGTACCATGTCGCACAATAAACTGGCGCCAACCACCATCCAAGGTACTCTGGAAAAATTATCTATCTTGCATGCTCGACTTGTTGAAGTGAAGAAATCTGCTGCAAGAGCTGGCTCACTCATGGCGTTAACCCGGGCCAAGGCATGGGTTCCCGATTTTGATCCGGCAGAGGCCATGAATGGTTATCCCAACATGAAAGAAGACGGGTGATACGTCCAAAACGTATCTATAATTTCTGCTTGCTCCATGCCTCTTTTGGGTGATATTTCTATGTTATTTATACACTTCCATACACTTTTGATCATATTTGGACTAACCTACTAACTCAGTGCACCCCAGTGCCAGTTTCTGTTTTTGGCTGTTTTTGTATTTCAGGTTTTCACATTACGAGAACTGTTAGGAAAAATCCAGAAAAATTATATAAAAAATCAGTGTTCCAGAAGCTACCGTGCGCCCGAAGTACAGTCGGGGGGGGGGGGCACCAGGGCTCCAGGCGCCCTGGTGGCACGCCCCCCCTGGGCCGCGCCGGGGGGGCGCCTGGGCCCCCCGAGGCTCCGCTGATGCCCCCCTTTGGCATATATTTAAAGCGTCTCCCGAAACCCTCGAGACGGGAACTCTTTTTCGCGATCTCATCTCTGTTCCGCCGCCGCCGCCGCTTCCAAGATCGGGAGCACCAGGAGAACTCTTCCCGGCACCCTGCCGGAGGGGAGGATCACCACCGGGAGCCTCTCCACCACCATGGACGCCTCCCGGATGAGTTGTGAGTAGTCTCCCTTGGACCATGAGTCCATGACCAGTAGCTATGTGATGTTCTCCTCCCGTTCTTGTGCTTCACTAATTAGTCCTCGTGAGCTACCCTACATGATCGAGGCACATATGTAATCCTTATGCTGTTGCTATGATGAGTTTGCTGTGATCCGATGGATTATGAGATTATGTTCAGATTGTGTTTGAGTAATATATTTGATTCACCTCTTTTATATTTATGTTCATAAGTAATTCTTGCATGTTCTCCGTTGTTATTTATTGCTTTGGCCAAGTAGTAGGTAGTGACTCCAAGAGGGAACATTATGCTTGATTGTGGGTTCATGCCCCTTGATGACTAGCTTGAGTGACAGAAACATGAGTCTAGGGGATGTGCTGTTGCCACAAGGGGGAAACAACGGTGCTTGTGCTCGCGGGTGCAAGGATTGTTTACTTTACGCAAAGTTCTTTTAATGCAGTTGTCTGTTGCTTTGAGTTTACACTATGGGTGGGACTCGCAACTTAATACCAGCGAGATGTTCTGGATAGATATCTCAAGGTGGATGATTAGTAGTAGATGCAGATGGATTTCGGTCTACTTACCTCGGCGTACCGCCCATGCTTTGAACCTCAACCTTTCTTGCAACTTAGTCAGCATTGGTTTGCGCACATGGTCCTGTCAATTGCCCAGTTGTAATTCGTTTACCTCACATAGCAGTTTTATCGTCTTTTGGGAGAGAGACATCACTAGTGAACATCATGAGACTCCGGTCCATATTACCATCATTGATCACATCCGCTATTTACTTTCCGCTTTTTACTTACTATTGCAATTATACCTATCACTATTATCACTTGCGTTTGATCCTTTGTAAACTACAAGGCCGGAGGGATTGACAACCTCTCTGTACTCGTTGGGAGCAAAGTTATTTGTATCTGTGTGCAGGTCCACGTTGATTGCTAATATCTGGCGCCGTTAGCAGTTGACACCTTCTTGTTGAAACTGGGAGTCTCAGGGGAATCGATCCTTGGTATTGCCAAGGGAAATCTTCTGCTACACTGCATCTCAAACCTTCCACTTGGGGTAACCAACGAGGGGTGAGAAGCCACCTAGCAAAGCAATTTCTGGCGCCGTTGCCGGGGACTCCACTCTTCAGGATAGGAGAGTTGCACACTATCTTTTACCTTTGCTTTTAGTCTTGTTAGTTTACCTTTCAGTTTTTGCTTTAGTATATTTTATCGAAAATCACAAAAATAGTTATCTTGCTTGCTTGCTACTATGGGTTCCACCGAGAACACCAAGTTGTGTGACTTCACTAGTCACAACAACGATGACTTTATCAGCACACCTATCACTACACCTGCCACTTCAGCACCTTCATATGAAATTAAACCTGCTTTACTGAACTTAGTCATGAGAGAACAATTCTCCGGTGCTGGAGATGATGCTGCTTTACACTTGAACAACTTTGTTGAACTTTGTGATATGCAAAAGTACCAAGAAATAGATGGTAACATTGTTAAGCTTAAGCTTTTTCCTTTCTCCTTGAGAGGAGGAGCTAAAATTTGGTTTCAGTCTTTGCCTAGAAATAGCATAGATTCATGGGACAAGTGCAAAGATGCTTTTATCGGAAAATACTATCCACCTGCTAAAATTATCCAACTAAGAAGTAACATAATGAATTTTAAACAATTGGATAATGAACACGTTGCCCAAGCTTGGGAACGTATGAAATCTCTTATCAAGAACTGCCCTACTCATGGTTTGACTACTTGGATGGTTATCCAAACTTTTTATGCAGGCTTGAACTTTACCTCGCGGAACTTGTTAGATTCGGCCGCGGGAGGAACTTTTATGTCAACTACACTTGGTGCTGCCACAAAGCTTCTCGATGAGATGATGACCAACTATTCCCAATGTCACACCGAACGCGCTCCAACAGGTAGGAAGGTAAACTCTGTCGAGGAGATTTCCTCCCTTAATGAAAAAGTTGACTTGATCATGTCTCTACTTTCGAAGCAATCCTCTGTTGATCCTCGTGATGTTCCTTTAAATTCTTTGATTGCTCAAGAACAAGTAGATGTGAACTTTATCTCTAGAAACAATTTCAACAACAATGCTTATAGGAGTAATTTTGGTAGCAATCCTAGACCGTTCCCCTCTAATTCTCATGGGAACAACAATGCTTATCCTAGCACCAGGAACTCCACTACTGAACTAGAGATTATGCTTAAAGATTTCATCACTACCCAAAAAGCTTTTAATAATAGTGTAGAAGCAAAACTAAATAAATTAGATGATCTCTCTTTGAAGGTAGACAATTTGGCCAATGAAGTTGAATTGCTTAAAATTAGAACTTCTCCTCTTGAGGAGAGGAAGGTCACTCCTATGAATGCTATTCAATTGAAAATTAATGAAAACATTAGGATGATGGCTAAACTTAAAGAGAGATGGGCTAGATAAAGGGAGGAAGAAGATAGAATTAAGAGCCTTCCTACCCACCACACTGTTGCTACTATCCAAGTTGTTGAGGATATCCAAACTCTTAGCACCCAATGCACTCTTGGTCCCGATGGACCTATTAATGGTGATGCTATGACTATAGAAACTACCAAACAAGTGAACCTAAAGGACACCACTACCACTTTACTTGATGCTAGTGACCTTGATTTTGATAATTGCACTCTTACCGAAGTTATTGATTTCCTTCACAAGATGTCTAGGGACCCCCGCACTAGCACTATTAACCTTGCCTTCACAGAGCGTATCACTAATGCTCTTATCAAAGCTAGGGAGGAGAAACTTAGAGTAGAAGCCTCCATACCTAGAAAGCTAGAAGATGGTTGGGATCCTATGATAAAAATTAAGTTGAATGACTTCTCTTGCTATGCATTATGTGATGTTGGAGCTAGTACCTCTGTTATGCCCAAAAGAATATATGATATGCTTAAATTGAAACCTTTTGATTCTTGTTCTTTTGGTGTTCGTCTCGTTGATTCTTCCATAAAGAAACCTTTGGGGAGGATCGACGATGTTCTTATCGTTGTCAATGATAATTATGTTCCCGTTGATTTTACTATTATGGATATTGAATGTGATCCTTCTTGTCCAATTATTTTGGGACGTCCCTTTTTGCGCACCATTGGTGCTATCATTGACATGAAAGAGGGTAATATAAAATTTTAGTTTCCTCTCAAGAAAGGGATGGAACACTTCCCTCGAAAGAATATTAAGTTACCTTTTGAGTCCGTTGTACGGGCTAGCTATTCTTTTACTCTTGATAAAACTTGATCTCTTTGCATTATGCCTAGCTTAAAGGCATAAAAGAAAGCGCTTTTGGGAGGCAGCCCACATGAATAAAATTTTATTTTGCTTTTGTTGTGTCTTGATGTTGTTTACTACAGTAGCATCATCATTGTATCTTTGCTTTTCAATTTTGTGCCAAGTGTAGCCTCTGATTGCTAGAAAGTTTAAAAGTTGTGACGTGCTGTCCAGGAAACAGATTCTGTCCTTGGATAGAAAAATTCGTATAAAATCACCCGATCATATTTTTGGTCTAAATTTTTTCGACAGCGTGCTCTATATAATTGGTTTTCGTGCGTCTGTTTTGAGTTTTTTGATTAGAGTTGCAGAAGTGCCCCGGAAAAATCATTTACTACCTGCTGTTCTGTTTTTCACAGATTCTGTCCTGTTTTGCCTTTCCTTCATTTTGCGAACCTAGAGCTTGCTTTTTCTTTGCAAAAACCTTTTGGCAATCTTGAGAAACAGTAGAACTTCAAGAATATCTTTATTTCCAGCAAGGAACAATTATTTTATTATGGGTACTAACCTCGCTAATCAGATTATGATGAGTTATGTATGAAGGGAGTTTTCAAGTGTGCGAGGGAAGATGATAAAAAGATTCAGGAGTGTCAAACGCTCAAGCTTGGGGATGCCCCCGTGCACCCCCAAGAAATATTCAAGGAGACTCAAGCGTCTAAGCTTGGGGATGCCCCCGTGCATCCCCTTCTCCATCAACATTATCAGTTCGTCTTTCGTTCCACTATATTTTTATCACTTCATGTGTTATGTGCTATGCTTGGAGCGTCTTATTTTTAGTTTTCCTTTTTCTTTAGCTTTTCATAACGAGTCGGAACTCAGCTTTCTTTATGTGGGAGAGAAACACGCTCCACTTCTACCTAGAACATAACATAGAATTTTCATGTCTATCCCTGTTGTGTGTGTTCTTTGTCTTTTAATAGCTACTATCATGCTCAGCTCTTAACTTTCATGCTTATCTTTTTAAAAAGAGCTTTCGTTTAGTTGGTTGATTGAACTCTCTTTAGTTATCATGCTCACCTTATTAAGAGAGTTTGCTTCCATTGCACTGGTTGATATGTCTATGACAAAGATGCTACGAGCATAATGGCGCTTAGTAGTTCAGGTTTTCTTATGGTTAGTCCCAAATAGCTGGGGGGTTCCCAATGTGTTATTGGAATACCAACATGATTTGTTTGCCTATGATGTGGTATGGTTTAGTAATATCTTCCTTCAAGAATTTATTTTGATTGACTTGGCGTATGCTCACGCATATTTAAGACTGTAAAGAAAGTCTGTCAAGCCTTGATGATCTTTTGTTTCTGAGTAGCGATATAACTTCCATGCCTGATTCAATGTTGCTTTGTCGCTCTGCATGATTATGACCGTCATTGCTCTCTTAGTTGGTCGCTCCCAGTCTTTTGCTAACCTCCACCTGTACTAAGCGGACTGACTGCTTGTGCATCCACATCCTTTTAATCCAGTTATGCCATATGAGTCCACCATACCTTCCTACATGGTATTTACCTGCCATTCTTAACGGAGACTTGCATGTACCATCTCGAAATTATTCAAAGAAAATGCATTCTTATTTTGTGCCTCTGTTGTAAGTTCATGAGGAAGTAGTAGTTAATTCATGATCTTTTTAAGATTGGACAAGCTTCACCCCGGGATTGCATGTATAATGTGCAAACCCATAATACGAGAAGGAACTGGCATTGAGTGCGCCCAGCTCAAAAAGATAATATAACAAACAAACCCTCCTTCACGCTTTGTTCATGAGAAATCAGAAAACTTTGGCAGTGATAAACAAAGGAGATTAAGAGGATGTGATCGTCCTCATTCGGGAGCCGTTCCTCGAAACTTGTCCATCTCAAGAAGTGATTGAGTTATTTGCTAGCATTCGTTGACGAAACATGCATGATCTAAAAAAAAATTATTACCTCTGTTTTAAAACCAAGAGCGCTGGTACATGTTTTGTCTTTGTTTCCGACTACGGGTTTTCAACCTTGCCAACAAAAGCCATGGTTCGAGAGTCTCCACCTTCTTTTAAAAGCACCAACTACTGAGAGCATAATTGTCATTCTGAGTGTAATGTGCATTGTCCCAAAGTGGCATTGTCTTTTGCATGATTGTGATATCGTTTATTCTGAAATCATTGTATCTAGTCATCACTTAAACCTTGGAGGTGCCCATGCATTTATGTTTTGCTTCACTAAAGGGGGCAAGCGAGATATCACTTTGTCATATTTGCACACCATGTTCATTACAAATCTATTTGATGTTTCAGTATCATATTGTAAAACTTTCAGTCCTTTGTGATTTTCTCATGAGGCAACTTAATTACTATAGATTCATTGTCTCAGTAAGCTTTTGTCATGTGACTATGAAAAAGTCCTATATGGTTAATAGCATGTCACCACAGAAATTATTCTTGTTATCATTTACCTACTCGAGGACGAGCAGGAATTAAGCTTGGGGATGTTGATACGTCCAAAACGTATCTATAATTTCTGCTTGCTCCATGCCTCTTTTGGGTGATATTGCTATGTTATTTATACACTTACATACACTTTTGATCATATTTGGACTAACCTACTAACTCAGTGCACCCCAGTGCCAGTTTCTGTTTTCGGCTATTTTTGTATTTCAGGTTTTCACATTACGAGAACTGCTAGGAAAAATCCAGAAAAATTATATAAAAAATCAGCGTTCCAGAAGCTACCGTGCGCCCGAAGTACAGCCGGGGGGGCCACCAGGGCTCCAGGCGCCCTGGCGGCGCCCCCCCCCCCTGGGCCACGCCGGGGGGGCGCCTGGGCCCCCCGAGGCTCCGCTGATGCCCCCCTTTGGCATATATTTAAAGCGTCTCCCGAAACCCTCGAGACGGGAACTCTTTTCGCGATCTCATCTCTGTTCCGCCGCCGCCGCCGCTTCCAAGATCGGGAGCACCAGGAGAACTCTTTCCGGCACCCTGCTGGAGGGGAGGATCACCACCGGGAGCCTCTCCACCACCATGGACGCCTCCCGGATGAGTTGTGAGTAGTCTCCCTTGGACCATGAGTCCATGACCAGTAGCTATGTGATGTTCTCCTCCCGTTCTTGTGCTTCACTAATTAGTCCTCGTGAGCTACCCTACATGATCGAGGCACATATGTAATCCTTATGCTGTTGCTATGATGAGTTTGCTGGGATCCGATGGATTATGAGATTATGTTCAGATTGTGTTTGAGTAATATATTTGATTCACCTCTTTTATATTTATGTTCGTAAGTAATTCTTGCATGTTCTCCGTTGTTATTTATTGCTTTGGCCAAGTAGTAGGTAGTGACTCCAAGAGGGAACGTTATGCTTGATTGTGGGTTCATGCCCCTCGATGACTAGCTTGAGTGACAGAAACATGAGTCTAGGGGATGTGTTGTTGCCACAAGGGGGAAAACAACGGTGCTTGTGCCCGCGGGTGCAAGGATTGTTTACTTTATGCAAAGTTCTTTTAATGCAGTTGTCTGTTGCTTTGAGTTTACACTATGGGTGGGACTCGCAACTTAATACCAGCGAGATGTTCTGGATAGATATCTCAAGGTGGATTATTAGTAGTAGATGCAGATGGATTTCGGTCTACTTACCTCGGCGTACCGCCCATGCTTTGAACCTCAACCTTTCTTGCAACTTAGTCAACATTGGTTTGCGCACATGGTCCTGTCAATTGCCCAGCTGTAATTCGTTTACCTCACATAGCAGTTTTATCGTCTTTTGGGAGAGAGACAGCACTAGTGAACATCATGAGACTCTTGTACATATTACCATCATTGATCACATCCGCTATTTACTTTCCGCATTTTACTTACTATTGCAATTATACCTATCACTATTATCACTTGCGTTTGATCCTTTGTAAACTACAAGGCCGGAGGGATTGACAACCTCTCTGTACTCGTTGGGAGCAAAGTTATTTGTATCTGTGTGCAGGTCCACGTTGATTGCTAATATCTGGCGCCGTTAGCAGTTGACACCTTCTTGTTGAAACTGGGAGTCTCAGGGGAATCGATCCTTGGTATTGCCAAGGGAAATCTTCTGCTAGACTGCATCTCAAACCTTCCACTTGGGGTAACCAACGAGGGGTGAGAATCCACCTAGCAACGGGTCAGCCTTCTCTGTTGAAGATCTTCGTGCTTTAACTAAAGACATGCGCCCTCTTGCTAGTAAACTTGCTGATGAAGCGGACTTAACAAGGTATCATCCGGGTTATGATCTAGAGGATGCGCGGGTGGAGCGGCCGGTTTATGACACCGAAAATCTGATCCCACCCGTTCGTAAGCATACCTTTGCTCCTGACATTGACCCGTCAGAACTCAGAAACGATGAAGTATATTTCCGCGCCCTTGCCAAGATTGACTGGAGTACTCCTGATTTCCAGCAGCTGCCAGAAGCCGATGAAGATCCGGAGCAAGCTGACCCTCAGTCTTCACAGCGAGCTGAAGAAGAATCCCAAACCGGCTCCGGTTTAATCTTTATGTGCTGAATACTTTGCAAGTAACTGATATTCTTCTAGGCATGTGATTAAGGGACTTGTAATAGAATAGTTGAGATACTATCTTTATCCCACTGTTATGGTATTACTTTGATTGGCAATCCCCAATTTATCTCCTGTTTGCAATGCTTTAACAGTTTATATTACCTGTGTCTGCATGAACAATGCTAAAGGATGTCCTGGCGGTTTACCACTGGACGGGTTATACTGCCCTGACACATGTTCCAAAT
The DNA here is from genome assembly GCA_902687465.1 of Secale cereale. Lineage (NCBI taxonomy): Eukaryota > Viridiplantae > Streptophyta > Magnoliopsida > Poales > Poaceae > Secale > Secale cereale. The sequence continues at coordinate 76,369,035 of LR738710.1, forward strand.
AAATAACTTGAACTACATATAAAATACAAACGTATACCATGCCTGTGATTAAGTGTGTTTGTAGACCTTAACCCGGTAGGCATAATCCAAGGCACGAGTGCTGATGACTCCCTTGGCTCTCTTGTCAGCTTAGCATGAAGGCCGATCCGGGTTATGATAAACGTCGGTTTAACTAGTGCTGGTGTTCATGACCCAGGCTTTAGCTCTGTAGACATATGGACCACCTTGTAGTTGTCCGGTCTTGAATCAATGGACTTGGTTAAAAACCAATGACCTTGAAGATAAAGATTTGAGAAAACATAAAAAATGAAAAATAAAGTTTTTGCGCAAATAAGACCATGTAGTCGAGGCTTTTTACGAGCTGCCAGGCTCCAAATTCGAGGCTTTTTATGAGCTTCCAGGCTACTGTCATTAACCATTTTAGCAAAGCCTGTCAAGATGATCCGCAATCCTTAACCAAATCATCAATGTCAAGAGCTACCCAATGATTCAAAATCTCATAAAGATTTTGGCTTGGGTAATCACTTGATGATCGTCAATTTAACGTGACCAAGTTCAGGGTCCCGAAGGATTGACTTGTGATACGTTCGACGGGTCATACCAGGTTTACCTGGACGGCGTGATTTACTTGATGCAGACAGGTTAATCCGGGGTTTTAGGTGTATGCACCGGGCTTCCAAGCCATGTTCACTACATGGGTATTCAACTCGCTGAGAGCCCCCAGGTAGTGTGTGAGCATTGCTCGTCGGGGCATATGTTTGAATTGTGCTAGGCATCAAACCCTCTTCTACCCCTGGTCATCATGTGGAAATTTCCGAAGCAACCAGAGCAGTGCTCTTATGATGGGCTTCATATCGCCGCTGGCTCAAGAGACCATGGGAAACTTCCTTGCCCGCGGAAACCCCCATGTGATTCTTGTTTTGTATAGAAAAGATGCCTGATTCCTTGATGTAGCAAGGGCGCCGGTTTAAGAGGCCATGGAAGGTTTCCTTGGAAACCCCCATGTGATACTCTGTTGTGTGAAAGACACGGTTGATTCCTTGATTTTATCAAGGGCACCGGTTTTAAGAGGCCATGGAAAGCTTCCTTCGAAGCCCCCATGTGATACTCTTTTTGCGAAAAAAGATGGCTGATTCCCCAGTTTACAGGGAGTGCCGGTTTATTTTATTAATCATAATATATACATTGTACATAAGGTGGAGCCAATGGCTCAAGTATAGTAAGGTCGAAGAAGAGCGATGTTCCACGGCCGCTTGGTCTCCTCCTCTGCCGTACGAGAGTCCTTATGTTCTCGAACATCGACGAGGTAGTATGATCCGTTGTGCAGGTTCTTGCTGACCACAAAGGGTCCTTCCCAAGGTGGGGACAACTTGTGCATATCTGTTTGGTCCTGGATAAGCCGGAGCACCAGATCTCCTTCCAGAAACGTCCTGGACTTAACCCGGCGGCTATGGTACCGATGCAGGTCTTGTTGATAAATCGCTCATCGTGCTGCTACCGTGTCCCGTTCTTCGTCTAGCCGGTCCAAGTTGTCTTGCCTTGCTTGTTCATTATCCGCTTCAATGTAAGCTGCCATCCGCGGTGAGTCGTGTTGGATATCACTAGGGAGGACCGCTTCAGCTCCATATACCATGAAGAAAGGCGTGTACCCTGTGGATCTGTTAGGTGTAGTATTGATGCTCCATAAGAAAGAAGGCATTTCCTCCACCCAACAACCCGGTGTTCTTTGCAAAGGAACCATAAGCCGGGGCTTGATGCCTCTCAAGATCTCTTGGTTGGCTCTTTCAGCTTGGCCATTGGACTGAGGGTGAGCTACTGATGATACATCAAGGCGAATATGCTCTCTTTGACAGAACTCCTTCATAGCCCCCTTGGATAGGTTGGCGCCATTATCAGTTATAATGTTTTGTGGAAAGCCAAACCGGAAAATCACCTTTTTGATGAACTGAACCGATGTTGCTGCATCACCCTTACTGACAGGCTCCGCTTCAATCCATTTTGTAAATTTATCCGCTGCTACCAACATGTGGGTTTTCTGATCTTGGGATCTCTTAAAGGGCCAACCATATCGAGCCCCCAAGTCGCAAACGGCCAAGTAATTGGGATCATCCTCAGCTCTTGCGCCGGTACATGAGCACGCCGCGAGAATTTCTGGCAAGCATCACATTTCCTGACCAAGTCCTCTGCGTCGGCGTGAGCCATCAACCAGTAGAACCCATGACGAAAAGCTTTAGCTACCAAAGATTTTGAACCGGCATGATGACCACAATCCCCTTCATGGATCTCTCGAAGAATATCACAGCCTTCCTCTGATGATACACACCGCTGAAATGCTCCGGAAACGTTGCGATGATGGAGTTCTCCATTGATAATAGTCATAGATTTAGACCACCGGATTATCTATCGTGCCTCGACTTCGTCCTCTGGTAACTCGCCTCGGCTCATGTATGCTAAGTAAGGGACTGTCCAATCCGGAATAACATGAAGTGCTGCAACCAATTGCACTTCCGGATCAGGAACAGCCAAGTCCTCTTCTGAGGGTATCTGCACCGACGGATTATGCAGCTCATCCAAAAAGGTATTAGGTGGAACCGGTTTACGTTGGGAACCTATCCGGCTTAATGCGTCAGCCGCTTCATTTTTCCGCCGGTCTATATGATCCACCTGATATCCTTTGAAGTATCCAGCAACAGCGTCTACCTCTCTCTGATATGCTGCCATGAGTGGATCCTTGGAATCCCACTTGCCCGAAACCTGTTGTGCCACCAGATCTGAATCGCCAAAACACTTGACTCGGCTCAAGTTCATCTCTTTGGCCATCCGCAGACCATGGAGGAGAGCTTCATACTCACCAGCATTATTAGTACAAGGGAACATTAAACGGAGGACATAGCAGAACGTATCTCCTCGTGGGGAAGTTAACACGACTCCAGCCCCCGAGCCTTTCAACTGCCTTGAACCGTCAAAGTGTATAGTCCAGTACGTATGATCCGACTTCTCCTCAGGTGCTTGCAACTCTGTCCAGTCATTAATGAAATCCACCAGTGCTTGGGACTTTATAGCAGTACGGGGCACATACTTTAACCCGTGCGGGCTAAGCTCAATGGCCCATTTTGCAACCCTACCAGTGGCTTCTTTGTTATGGATTATATCCCCTAACAGAGTTGAACTGACAACGGTGATTGGGTGGCCCTGAAAATAGTGCTTCAACTTCCGGTTCGCCATGAACACTCCGTATACCAGCTTTTGTCAATGTGGATATCTCTGTTTTGACTCAATGAGCACCTCACTGATGTAGTAAACCGGCCGTTGAACCGGATATTCTTTGCCTGCCTCCTTGCGCTCTACGACAATGGCCACGCTTACTGCACGGGCATTGGCGGCCACGTATAACAGCAGCGGCTCATTGTCAACCGGGGCAGCAAGGGCTGGCGGTTCTGCCAATTGCCTCTTCAAATCCTCGAACGCAGCATTCGCGATATCGCTCCAGACAAACCAGTCTGTCTTTTTCATCATCTGATAGAGCGGGATTGCCTTCTCCCCTGAACGGCTGATAAACCGGCTCAGTGCTGCAATATGGCCCGCCACGTGTTGGACATCATTGATGCACGCCGGCTTAGCCAAAGACGTGATCGCCTTGATCTTCTCCAGATTAGCTTCAATCCCTCTGTTTGACACTAAGAACCCCAGGAGCTTGCCTGCCGGAACACCAAAGACGCACTTCTCCGGATTGAGCATCATTTCATAAACTAGGAGGTTGTCAAAGGTTTCTTTCAGATCCTCTATCAGTGTCTCCTCCTTCCTGGATTTCACCACAATGTCATCAACATATGCATGGACATTTCTTCCAATCTGCCCTTGTAGGCAGTTCTGCACACAACGCTGGTAGGTTGCCCGGGCACTCTTGAGCCCAAAAGGCATGAATACATAGCAGAAGGCTCCAAAGGGAGTTATGAAAGCTGTCTTCTCCTGATCCTTAACTGCCATCTTGATCTGATGATAACCTGAATATGCATCCAAAAAACTTAGCTGCTCACATCCTGTAGTAGCATCGATAATTTGATCAATACGGGGGAGAGCAAAAGGATCGGTTGGGTAAGCCTTGTTCAAGTCGGTGTAATCAACACACATCCTCCAAGTTCCGTTTTTCTTCAGTACTAGCACCGGATTAGCTAACCACTCTGGATGAAACACCTCAATTATAAATCATGCAGCCAAAAGCCTAGCCACTTCTTCTCCTATAGCCTTGCGCCTTTCCTCATTGAAGCGACGCAGATACTGCTTGACCGGTTTAAACTTCGGATCAATATTAAGACTGTGCTCAGCGAGTTCCCTCGGTATACCTGGCATGGCAGAAGGTTTCCACGCAAAGATATCCCGGTTCTCACGGATGAACTCGATGAGCGCGCTTTCCTATTTGGGGTCTAGGTTAGCGCTGATAGTGAACTGCTTGGATGAATCGCCCGGAACAAAGTCCACCTGTTTAGTCTCCTCAGCCGATTTGAATTTCAACGCCGGATCATGTTCGGTGGTCGTCTTCTTCAGTGGGGACATATCCGCCGGATCAACATTGTCCTTATAGAACTTTAGCTCTTCCGTAGCACAAACCACCTCAGCATAAGCCGCATCTCCTTCCTCGCACTCCAATGCAATCTTACGGCTCCCATGAACCGTGATAGTTCCTTTGTGGCCTGGCATCTTGAGCTGCAGATAAACATAACACGGTCTAGCCATGAACTTGGCATAAACCGGTCTCCCAAACAGAGCATGGTATGGACTCCTGATCTTTACAACCTCAAAGGTCACAGTCTCCGATCTAGAGTCATGCTCATCTCCAAAGGTAACTTCCAGATCGATTTTTCCAACTGGATAGGCCGATTTACCGGGTACCACCCCATGGAACACTGTGTTGGACTGTCTGAGCTTCTTATCTGTCAACCCCATACGTCGAAAAGTCTCATAATACATGATGTTGATGATGTTGCCTCCATCCATAAGCACTTTGGTGAACTTATAACCACCCACCTGGGGTGCCACCACCAGAGCCAACTGACTCGGATTATCGACCCGGGGTGGGTGATCTTCTCTGCTCCATACAATGGGATGCTCAGACCAACGCAAAAAACGTGGTATAGCCGGTTCAACAGAGTGTACTGCCCTCTTCAAAACCTTTTGATCCCGTTTGCATAAACTTGTGGTGAAGACGTGGTACTGCCCGCTGCTCAGCTCCTTCGGATTATTCTGATATCTAGATTGCTGCTGCTGCTGACGCTGTTGATTCCCTTGGTTGTTGTATCCACCCTGACCATGTTGCTGGTTATGTTGATGTTGATTGTTGCCACTGTTATCGCCGTGGTACCCTGAACCGGATCCACCACCCTGATAACCCGGACCTTGAAAACCGGGACCTGATCCGCCGGGGGGCCCGTGATCATATTTAGTCTGTTTCATAAATTCTTGCATAATGAAACAGTCTTTCCAGAGATGCGTAGCCGGGTTTTCCACCGTACCGTGCCTTGGGCAAGGCATGTTCAACTGGCGCTCTAGATTAATGGGTGGCCTCCCGTTGCGTGGGGGCGGTTTACCCTTGCGGCGCTGCCCATTGTCTTGAGCGTTGGTATTGGCCACAAAGTCTGAGCTGCCCTTCGCTTTACGCTTGCCATTGTACCCTTGGCCCGTTGGATTGGCCTGTGGTGGTTTACCGTTCTTACACGCCTTCCTAGACTTGTCTCCATCTGCATCTGGATACTTGGTGTTATCCGAGTCTCCATATTTTACCAAAGCACCCATGAGTGTTCCCATGTCGTTGCAATCATGTTTGAGCCGTCCCAGCTTTTGCCTCAAAGGCTCAAACCGGTAGTTGCCTTCCAAGGTTACTATCGCTGTACTTGGATTGATGCTATTGGAGGAGTGCAAGATTTCGGACACTCGACGCACCCAACTGCTTGTGGACTCTTACTCCCCTTGAACACATGCAGCTAAATCGACAACAGACATCGGCTGCTTGCACGTGTCTTTGAAATTATTGATAAACAGGCGACGCAATTCCCCCCATGACCCGATGGAGTTAGGCGGCAAACCTTTTAACCATGTCCGAGCCGTGCCCTCGAGCATCATCGTGAAGTATTTAGCACATGCCGCTTCATCCACGTCGAGCATCTCCATGGCCATCTCATAACTCTCTACCCACGCTTCCAGAGCGAGATCCGCCGTGTAGTTGGGCACCTTGCGCGGACCTTTGAAATCTTTGGGCAGTTTCACGTTCCGTAAAGCGGGGATGAGACACTGCACTCCCAAGGAACTGGACATGATTCCTGTTTCGACTGTGGTGGTGGGATGGACCGGCGTCGCCTGACGGGTGTCATGTCTGGCCTGATCCACCGCCTCTTGCGCATGTACTTCTTCTCTTGTCGGATTGTCCTGCCTCTGCCGATGCCGTTTCCGTTCACTGCTCGATACGTCCGGTTCATCCAGACGCCTCGTATAGCTCCGGCTCGGGCGCGGGGTTGAATGGATTCTCTCTCGGCTATTGTCACACCCTGCATTTTGCATCATGTTATTTGTAACTTTGAAGCATGAAAATTTGGACCAGCCAAATTTTTTTTAGCATCATTTGGCCTTTATTTGAAATTGAGTTTTTCTTCATTTGCTTTTCTTGTGCTCATTAAAGTCAACTATGATCTCTTGTAGATTTCATCTCCATACTCAAAACTCCCGCCCAATGATCATGCCAAGTGTTATATAGCAGTATAGTATTTTCTTACAAAATTAATTTGGCCAAAAAGTATTTTATAAATTTAGTTTTCCAAAAACCCCTGAATTGAGGTTTGCACTGTAAGTACTTGATTAAGGGTGAGAAAATTATTTCAAAAGGTTTATTTGAGACCTAGTAGTCATAGGACTCCCAGAAACCACAAGTTATAATTTTAAAAGTTATTTTCCTATTTTATTTAAAAGCTTTTTCTTAAGGCCAGAAATGGTCTTTAATAGGGAAAAATTATTTACCTATTTCAAAAATATTTGCCAAAATTCAGAGAGACTCAGAGGACATATATTGTCCATATATAATAGTTTCAACACTTGGTCATGTTCAAAATATTGGGCTAAACCCTCTAAAACCCTTTCTGGATATTTCAAGCTTTTGAAATATTTACAAAGGAATTTTTCTCCAAAAATTCCAGGGAAATTCTATCATGTCACATATGACATATTTGATGATCTTGCAAAGCCTCATGCATTGGAGATCAAGGAAACCCCCTCAAACCCCTTCATAACCATTCTGTCCATATTTGAAGTTTGAGCAACTCTACATTGCCAAACTTGTCCTAATGCTCTCAAATTTGGTGCACATGCTAGGATAGCCTAATAAGGCACCTAGACCAAATGGCACAAGATTTGGAATAGAGCAACTTGATCAGATCACCTCAAAACCCTTTCTGTTCAAATGCAAATTTGAACAACTTTACATTACCAACTTTTTATCTGGAGCCTCAAACTTTGTGAGCATGATCAATACCCCAAATGATGATGCTACACCAAGTGGTGCATCAAGGGGAGATGATTAGCTTGACTCAATCAAGATGAAACTATTTCTGTTGATTTCTAGGGTTCACCAAAGTTACATTGGCTAGTTTCTCCAAATGAGGCCAAATTTGGTGAAGCACCCTATTTTCTCATGTCTTTCAACCCTGTAAAGTGTCATGTCAATTGGACCTCATTTACTTGATCAAACCATGATCAAACACCTTCTGCAGAAATCTTAAAACCTCCCTTTTTACCACTTTCACTTTTCTCCATGGCCTCATCTCTTTACCACAGACTCATGGGGTTACTAGCAAACCCCAGTAACTCCCCCAGCACCTCATCTCCATGATTGGGGGGTGAAACCCCAGCTTTACCCTGCTGTGCACCCATCTTTCACCATTTTTACCAGCACCCTCCCTCTCTCTCTACACCACAGAGCATCCAAGGCCTTAGGGCAATTCTTTACTACTCCCTCTACTCACCAGACACTGTTGGGCACGCTGGAATGGACCAAGCCGGCGAGAGCGTGCTGATGCCAGCCATACGCGCGCTCCAGAGCGCGTGAACAGTGCGGCTCACACGCTGGCTCGGGCCAATCGTTGGTCCCCGACCACCTCGAGCCTCCCCCTCGCGCCAGTCGAGGCCCCTCGACGTCCGCAACGTCACCGGCGCTGTCCCCCCTCCTCATGCGCCCTCCAGTAAGCATCGCCGCACGCGCACCGGCCGCCCGCTTCGGCCACTCCTCTGCTCCACATGCGCGCACCTCCTTGTTGCTTCCCCGCTCCTCCTCTTGCCTCAGCTGGGCGTGGGACTCGTCCAGCAACTCCCCTGACTCACTCCCGCAGCCTCCCGTGCACTGTAGCGACGAGCCGGAGCTCGCCGGCGCACTGGACCACGGGTCCTCGTCGGGGCCCTATAAATAGGCCTCCCCGAGCTCTTCCAACACCACCACCAGCCTCACCACTCTCCCCTAGTCCCTCCTGCACCCTCAGTTCAGCCCCGGAGCGCCCAAGTGCTCGGGATCGACCGGAGCTCCGCCGCGTCGGGCCGCCGGCGATCTCAAGGTACAGGCCTCCCCGGCCTCTCTTTCCGCCCGTTTTGGAACCGCAGCACACCCCTGACTCTTTCCCCTCTCTTTCCCCCTCTGTTTGCAGTCGAAAACGGCCGCTGCAGCTGACCTCCGACGAGTCTCCGCCGTCGCACCTCGTCGCCGGCGAACCAGGGCTCCCCGCCGTGCCGCGCTACCACCACTGCAACCGCGACACGCCGCTGAGTCCATCCCTGGCCTCTGTTGCCATTGCCGTGGCCGGAGTCGTCGCCGGTGAGCTCGCCGCCGCCGTGACCACGGGGTTAGGGATGACAGGCGGGCCCCGCCTGTCATCCTCCCACCTCTCTCCCCTCCTCTGAGCCACTGACCCACGGGCCCCGCCCGTCAGGTTTGAAACCTGACGTGCGCGCGCGCTGGCTCCGTGCGGCCAGACCGAGCCGTTTGGGCCGTGCACTGTGGCCACTTCTGGCCCACTGCACAGGAACCCTTTTTCTTTTTCTTTTCTGTTAATGTTTCAAACATTTATGCAGAAAAGAATATTGATCCAAATTAATTATTTCCAACTCCTAAAATCTTGTAATATTTCAACCTATTTAATGGTACTACTTTCATTCAAATCCATGGAACTTTATGTACTGTTCAAATTTAAATTCAAATTTGAGCAGTATAACTCCTGATCAAAAATCAATATATCCTATTCTGCAACTCCAAAACTCCAACTAAGATTTTTCCTCATCTTGGAAAACTCTCTAGTATTTTACAAAAATAAGTTGACATTTTTCTGAGCACTTTGGTTTTTCTGTTTTATTTGTATTCTTATTTTTCCGTTATTATTATGCGACGTATAGATCCCGTATTTGACGAAGTTGCTGTGGAAGAAGAAGGAGAAGGACTTGAAGACTTTGAAGACCAAGCCAATCCAGGCAAGCAGCCCTTTGACCATGATACACTTGTTCTCGGAACCCATTTGTTCCCGATGCATGATGATTAGGGTTACGATGGTAACCTTGATGAACCACCATATGATGCATGCTTTATCCTTGATCTTGCTATATGATAGACAACATGCAATAGGTGGCCATGATGCTTATATGATGCATGACATGGTCTTGATCTTGCTATGTGCTAGATGATTTGCATATGGTTAGTAGACATGAAAAGTGATGCGTGTGAGACATGAACCTCCATGGTTGGAGTCTTTGCATAAAACCCCGTCGGGTGCCATTTATGCCCGAGGGTGATGATGATAATGAGACTGGGTGACCACTTGATGACGAAGTGGTGTGCCAAGGCAAGTGTGTGTGTTTTTCAAACGGATTGGTTGAAGTTGCGACCGTTATTCCAACCCTACATGTGCAACCACACTACCCCTTATGGGACGGGGCTTTATTGATTACTTAGGTCGATACTAGCATGGTGCCCGCATTACTAGTGACGGGAAGACTAGAGGTCCTTCCCGGGACGGGGTCGTGCTTGGATTGGCGGCCATGACTGTTTTCACAGGGCACCGGACACACCGTTGGTCCCTTCGGGTACGCGTGAACATTGAAATTAGGGCAAGTCCCGTGATCCATTGTTTGTACCCCAAGGCCGTGTGCCAACGAGTGGACTCTATGTTAGTGTCGTCTAGGGAAAGGTAATGACCGGGTGCTTACCTCGGGTACTTGAGGTACCGCGGGTCGTGGACGACACGGAAGTTCCCCGGATCTTGTGGGTAAAGTGCGCAACCTCTGCAGAGTGACAAACTATTCGAATAGCCGTGTCCACGGTCATGGACAGTTGGGTAACCGCTCTTGGGCTACGTCCAATGTTTGTAAAACCATGCGTGTGTCTGTGATGAGTCAAGATGGTGACTTGACTCAGTGAGATGAATCATATCCATGTGATGTCGGTAACCTGTTCTCGAGGTTACACGAGGTTATTGATGCATAACTTGATGATAGCATATTGTTAGTTTGTTCATTATTATTCAATTGCATTGCTACTTGAACCACATCATGGGTTGCTTGCGAGTACATTCAAAGTACTCATTGGCTTGCCACTGGTTATTTAATTGGCCAGGCATGGAAGAGCAGGATTATGAGGAAGAGTTCTTTGGAGACGACCATGCGAACTAGGACGCTATCCCAGTCAGAATGCCTGTAGGGTTAAGGCAGATGGCATGGGTTCTACCCGTTTTATCGAAGACTTCCGCTATTTGAGTATTTGCTATTCAGCCCGTGAGGCTCTATCTATGTAAGACTTGGCCATAATGGCCTTAAATTCGTGTAAGACTAATTGTATGGATGTAAGACTCTTGTTATTTCAGCTTCTGTGTGTTCAATGAGCATTGATCTCTGGGATCACTGTACACGTGCATTCGGTGATCTCGACTTCTAAGTCGGGGTCCCCACAGAGCTGGTATCAGAGCCATCCTGACTGTAGGAAGCCTTAGTTAGCATGGGCGTTAGATAGATGAGACCCCTTTTTCAAAACCTTCTGAACCTCTCTTCTTTTCTAAACCTGAGATTTCCTCAGTTTATTAACCCCTCCTATTCCACCTCTGTAGATGGCCGCTGTTCCCGAAGAGCACCTGACCACTGGGTTTCCCCTACTTCTCGAGGATAGCCTCCAGGAGTGTCAGTTCCACCGAGCACCCATCCTCACCTACCACGAGCATTGGGTGAGCGATACTGAGGTGGAGTACCACGTGGAAGTGATTGTGAAGGCAAACGATCCTCCCACAAGTTGGTTCTTCGAGGGACCCCAGATGACGACACTACCACTCGCTGCCGAAGCTGCTGCACTCAAGGCACTAACCCGTCTCCGCGAGCTTCTTCCGGAGATGGCAGCCAAGGTGGCAACTCGCTTCTTACCTTACCGGAAGGAAGGTGACGAAGAAAGCAGCGCACTAGCCCCTCCACTGAAGGATGGACTCTCGCTTTGGTTCCAGACCTACTTCAGTCTATGTGCCGACATCTTGGCACAAGACTTGGCCTCGGAATCAATGAAGCTTCGAGAAGAACTTTACAAGACCAAGGCACTTCTTTGTCGAGCTCAAGAGAAGGCAAACAGGATCAAGAAGGAAGGAGCACCTTCTGGACAATCCGCTATCGCATATCGAGGCGGAAGGCCCTCCGAGGATGTGTCTTCCAAGGGTGAAGAACCACCTCGGCGACGCCGGATGACAGCGAGGGAATACCGCAAGCTTTTCCCTGCACCACCGTCGAAGCACCATCGTATCCAACTCCTCCACTCCCCCACTCCCTCAAGTGACAAGGGAGCCCAGTCAGAAGACAAGGAGGAAGACCCAGAAGAGCCGGAATACGCGACCGAGCATTCCGCCGCTTAGGCATTATTCGCTACTCGGATATGCCCGTTGTAACCCCTATGGTAGGATAGGTCGTGTAACCCCTATGCGCAGTCGAGTCCTTGTATGGTTCATATGAAACCATCTAGTGCTAGCTTTTGCCGTGTCTGGATGTAAGTCGTAATCTTCCTTCGGGAATGTGTAAACGACTACATCACCCATTTGGAACTTTAATGAATGTGTTTTGGCCTCTTGGCCCTTGCATGATTTGATTTAGTGTCACACCCACCCCCTTACTAGGCACCCATCTATCTTTCTTTTCCTCTTCCAAGTCATGAGACCTTTTACCGCTCCAACAGGATGCCTGTTGTAACTCGTACTGGTACCTCTACCCAGCAGCCCGAAGCCGGAGCGTCCTCTCAGCCAGAGGCAGACCACGACCAAACCAACGATCAAGCTCCACCACCACCTCCTCCAAGCATGGACATGGCTCAGCTTCTCCAAGCTTTCCGAGAGGAACGCCAAGCCAACACTATAGCTCTTCAGCTGATTGCTCAAGCTGTCGCCAACAACCGCCAGCCGGCGGGGAATGGCAATGGACGTTCCACGTTGGCAGAGTTCAAGAAGCATGCACCGCCCACCTTCATCGAGACTGCGGAACCCCTGGATGCTGATGACTGGGTCCGTTCCATTGAGGAGATTCTGGAGCTAGTCGGATGCACCGAAGACCGCGAGAAGGTGGCTTATGCAGCCCACTGCCTCGGGGGAACCGCAAGAGCTTGGTGGGATGGATTCAAGGTCATGCATGCTGAACAAGACATCACTTGGGTTAACTTCAAGGCAGAATTCTGCAAGGCCCACATTCCTTCTGGAGTCATGGCTATCAAAAAGCGCGAGTTCCGAGCCCTGAAGCAAGGAAGTGGCACTGTCAAGGAGTACATGCAGAAGTTCAGTATTTTGTCAAGGTATGCCCCTGAGGATGTCAGCACTGATGCTGCCAAAAGGGAGCGCTTCATGGAAGGCCTTAATCAGACTCTGCAATATTCGCTTGTCGTGTGCGACTGCCCATCTTTCCCTGACCTGGTTAACAAGGCACTTATGCTGGAAGACAAGCGGCGTGCTTTGGAAGACACTCGCAAACGCAAGTTGATCAGTAAGGGAAGTTCCAGCAACCAGAAGCCTCGTCCGTGGCAGTCAGCCCCAGCCAAGCCAACCTATCAGCAGCCAAGAGCTCCTGCACCTCGTGCCAACCCTCAGCCTCAGCAGTATGCCAACCCCAGGCCAGCCTTCAACCCCAATACCAGTGGTGGCAACAAGATCAACACTCCAAACCAAGTCACTTGCTTTGGGTGTGGTCAGCCCGGACACATCTCCAGGGTGTGCCCCAACAAGAAGCCTGATGCCCCGCGCCCCAATGCGCAGAACCAGGGACAATGCCGTGGAATGCCACCAAGGAACCCGGCTCCTCGCAATCCACCGAACTATGGGAAGGGGCGTGTGAATCACGTCACTGCTGAAGAAGCCCAGGAAGACCCGGACGTCGTGCTGGGTACGTTCCTTGTCAACTCAGCACCTGCAACTGTCTTGTTTGATTCTGGAGCAACGCATTCATTTGTCACTCAAAGATTTGCATTAAAAAGTGGCATGACCCCTACACCCCTGAATAACCCTATGGTGGTACAAACCCCCGGAGCCGAGATGAGAGCCAAGATAGGCTGTAAAGGAGTCGGTATTACCATCAACGGTGTAGACTTCCTAGCAGACCTTATCATCCTGAAATCGCAAGGCTTGGATGTGATCTTAGGGATGGATTGGCTCAGCAAGCACCAAGGCTTGTTAGACTGTGCCAATCGGACAGTCACCGTGACCAATGACCAAGGTGTAGAAGTCAAGTTTGCCCCCAACTCCTCTTCCGCTCAAGCCGCTAAAATCAACTGTCTGTCTGAAGTTGGGCTAGACCAAGTACCGGTGGTATGTGAGTATCCTGATGTCTTTCCGGATGAACTACCGGGAATGCCCCCTGACCGTGACATTGAGTTCATCATGGAGCTCGTGCCCGGAGCAGGACCCATCTATAAGAAGCCTTATAGAATGGGGACGGAAGAATTAGCCGAGTTGAAGAAGCAGCTAGAAGAGCAGCTAAGGAAAGGATTTATCCGCCCGAGTGCCTCCCCTTGGGGATCTCCTGTTCTGTTTGTGGCAAAGAGGGACGGTACCATCCGCTTATGCATTGACTATCGTTCCCTCAATGAAGTTACAATCAAGAACAAGTACCCACTTCCCAAGATCGAAGATCTGTTTGATCAACTCAGCGGAGCCAATGTATTCTCCAAGATCGACCTCAGATCTGGGTATTACCAGCTGAAGATCAGACTCCAAGATATTCCGAAGACGGCATTCGTAACCAGATATGGCCTGTACGAGTGCATGGTCATGTCTTTTGGGTTAACCAATGCCCCAGCTTATTTCATGTACCTCATGAATAAAGTCTTCATGGAATATTTGGACAAGTTCGTTGTTGTCTTCATTGATGACATCCTTGTGTTCTCGAAGTCGGAGGAAGAACATGAGCAGCATCTGAGGATGGTCCTAGATAAGCTTCGTGAGCACCAACTGTATGCCAAGTTCAGCAAGTGTGAGTTTTGGCTGCACAAAGTTGGATTCTTAGGTCATGTCTTGACCGAAGAAGGATTATCAGTTGATCCTGCAAAAATCGAAGCTGTGACCCAATGGCAATCTCCAACGACCGTCAAGGAAGTCAGAAGCTTCCTCGGATTGGCGGGCTATTACCGCAAGTTCGTGGAAGGATTCTCTAGCATTGCACGACCAATGACTCAGCTCCTCAAGAAGGACAAGAAGTTCGAGTGGACGCCAAAATGCGAAGAGAGCTTCCAAGAGCTCAAGAAGAGATTGACCACCGCCCCAGTTCTGGCAACACCTGATATTCACAAGGAGTTCGTGATATATTGTGATGCCTCTCGAACCGGATTGGGAAGCGTTCTAATGCAAGAAGGCCGCGTCATAGCATACCTCTCCAGGCAGCTACGGCCTCATGAGGAGAACTACGCTACTCACGATCTTGAGCTAGCGGCAGTAGTTCATGCCTTGAAGACATGGCGGCATTACCTCCTAGGGAAACGGTGTGAGATTTACACAGACCACAAAAGTCTGAAGTATATTTTCACCCAAAAAGAGTTGAACATGAGGCAGCGGAGATGGTTGGAACTCATCAAGGATTATGACCTCAGTGTTCAGTATCACCCTGGGAAGGCCAACGTGGTGGCCGATGCCTTAAGCAGGAAGGCTTGCTCTCTGAATGTCATTATTCAAGAAAGGCAGCCAGCCTTGTTTAAGGAGATCGAACAATTCAGTTTAGAATTGGTCACCCCTGGATTTCTGGATCATTTGGAAGTCAGACCAACCCTGATGGACGACGTCAAGAAGGCTCAAGATGGACATGCAAGCATTGAAGGTATCAAGAGGAAGATGAAGATGGGCAAGGCCCCAGGATTCTCCGAAGACGAGCACGGGATTGTTTGGTACAAAGGTCGTCTCTGCGCACCAAACAGCCCCGAGTTGAAGACGCTGATTCTGCAAGAAGCCCACGACACCCCGTATTCCATCCACCCCGGAGGAACCAAGATGTACCAAGAC
Source organism: Secale cereale (assembly GCA_902687465.1). Taxonomy (NCBI): domain Eukaryota; kingdom Viridiplantae; phylum Streptophyta; class Magnoliopsida; order Poales; family Poaceae; genus Secale; species Secale cereale. The sequence continues at coordinate 76,384,550 of LR738710.1, forward strand.
TTGAAGGCACGATTCTGGTGGCACGGTATGAAGAGAGAAATTGCAACCTACGTTGCGAAGTGTGATGTGTGCCAAAAGGTCAAGGCTGAATATCAGCGACCCGCTGGATTGCTTCAACCACTCAAGGTTCCTGAGTGGAAGTGGGATAAAGTCGGAATGGACTTCATCACTGGATTACCAAGGTCGAGTAGAGGACATGACTCTATCTGGGTCATAGTCGATCATTTGACCAAGGTGGCTCATTTCATTCCTGTCAAGACTACCTACTCAGGCAACCAGTTGGCAACTCTCTATATCAACCGAATCGTAAGTCTTCACGGTGTTCCCAAGGAGATTGTGTTAGATCGAGGCACCCAGTTCACTTCAAGGTTCTGGAAGCGATTCCAAGAAGCCTTGGGAACCAAGTTGTCTTTCAGCACAGCTTTCCACCCACAGACCGGAGGACAGACTGAGCGAGTCAATCAGATTCTCGAAGACATGCTCCGAGCCTGTGTCCTGGCATATGGAGCCAAGTGGGAAGACTGTCTCCCTTTTGCCGAGTTCTCCTATAACAACAGTTACCAGTCAAGCCTTCAGATGGCACCATTTGAGGCGTTGTACGGACGCAGATGTCGCACACCCCTCAACTGGTCAGAGACTGGAGAAGGACTAGTCTTTGGACCGGATATTCTCCGCGCAGCAGAAGAGCAAGTCCAACTAGTCAGAGAGCGACTAAAGGCAGACAAGTCAAGGCAGAAGAGTTATGCTGACACTCGACGCCGAGACATGAGTTTCCGTGTCGGAGATCATGTGTACCTACGGGTAACTCCTCTGAAGGGAACCAAGCGTTTCCACGTCAAGGGGAAGCTCGCACCAAGGTTCATTGGCCCTTTCAAGATCACCGACCGACGAGGAGAAGTGGCTTATCAGTTGGAACTACCACCTGAGCTATCCGATGTGCACAATGTGTTCCATGTGTCACAACTCCGGAAATGTCTCCAGGTTCCAGACAAGCCCAGTCTCTACAAGGATGTGGATCACCAAGCCATTGATCTGCAGCCTGACTTGACCTACCGCGAGAAGCCTATCCGTATCCTGGACGAAGCAGAACGACGTACGCGGAGCCGTACCATCAAGTACTTCAAGGTCCAGTGGAGCAACCACACCGAAGCAGAAGCAACCTGGGAACGAGAAGACTATCTTAGATCCGAGTTTCCCGACCTCTTTTAAGCCCTAGTTTAGGAATCTCGGGGACGAGATTCTTGTAAGGGGGGTAGGTCTGTCACACCCTGCATATTGTATCATGTTATTTGTAACTTTGAAGCATGAAAATTTGGACCAGCAAAATTTTTTTTAGCATCATTTGGCCTTTATTTGAAATTGAGTTTTTCTTCATTTGCTTTTCTTGTGCTCATTAAAGTCAACTATGATCTCTTGTAGATTTCATCTCCATACTCAAAACTCCTGCCCAATGATCATGCCAAGTGTTATATAGCAGTATAGTATTTTCTTACAAAATTAATTTGGCCAAAAAGTATTTTATAAATTTAGTTTTCCAAAAACCCCTGAATTGAGGTTTGCACTGCAAGTACTTGATTAAGGGTGAGAAAATTATTTCAAAAGGTTTATTTGAGACCTAGTAGTCATGGGACTCCCAGAAACCACAAGGTATAATTTTAAAAGTTATTTTCCTATTTTATTTAAAAGCTTTTTCTTAAGGCCAGAAATGGTCTTTAATAGGGAAAAATTATTTACCTATTTCAAAAATATTTGCCAAAATTCAGAGAGACTCAGAGGACATATATTGTCCATATATAAGAGTTTCAACACTTGGTCATGTTCAAAATATTGGGCTAAACCCTCTAAAACCCTTTCTGGATATTTCAAGCTTTTGAAATATTTACAAAGGAATTTTTCTCCAAAAATTCCAGGGAAATTCTATCATGTCACATATGACATATTTGATGATCTTGCAAAGCCTCATGCATTGGAGATCAAGGAAACCCCCTCAAACCCCTTCATAACCATTCTGTCCATATTTGAAGTTTGAGCAACTCTACATTGCCAAACTTGTCCTAATGCTCTCAAATTTGGTGCACATGCTAGGATAGCCTAATAAGGCACCTAGACCAAATGGCACAAGATTTGGAATAGAGCAACTTGATCAGATCACCTCAAAACCCTTTCTGTTCAAATGCAAATTTGAACAACTTTACATTACCAACTTTTTATCTGGAGCCTCAAACTTTGTGAGCATGATCAATACCCCAAATGATGATGCTACACCAAGTGGTGCATCAAGGGGAGATGATTAGCTTGACTCAATCAAGATGAAACTATTTCTGTTGATTTCTAGGGTTCACCAAAGTTACATTGGCTAGTTTCTCCAAATGAGGCCAAATTTGGTGAAGCACCCTATTTTCTCATGTCTTTCAACCCTGTAAAGTGCCATGTCAATTGGACCTCATTTACTTGATCAAACCAAGATCAAACACCTTGTGCAGAAATCTTAAAACCTCCCTTTTTACCACTTTCACTTTTCTCCATGGCCTCATCTCTTTACCACAGACTCATGGGGTTACTAGCAAACCCCAGTAACTCCCCCAGCACCTCATCTCCATGATTGGGGGGTGAAACCCCAGCTTTACCCTGCTGTGCACCCATCTTTCACCATTTTTACCAGCACCCTCCCTCTCTCTCTACACCACAGAGCATCCAAGGCCTTAGGGCAATTCTTTACTACTCCCTCTACTCACCAGACACTGTTGGGCACGCTGGAATGGACCAAGCCGGCGAGAGCGTGCTGATGCCAGCCATATGCGCGCTCCAGAGCGCGTGAACAGTGCGGCTCACACGCTGGCTCGGGCCAATCGTTGGTCCCCGACCACCTCGAGCCTCCCCCTCGCGCCAGTCGAGGCCCCTCGACGTCCGCAACGTCACCGGCGCTGTCCCCCCTCCTCCTGCGCCCTCCAGTAAGCATCGCCGCACGCGCACCGGCCGCCCGCTTCGGCCACTCCTCTGCTCCACACACGCGCACCTCCCTGTTGCTTCCCCGCTCCTCCTCTTGCCTCAGCTGGGCGTGGGACTCGTCCACCAACTCCCCTGACTCACTCCCGCAGCCTCCCGTGCGCTGTAGCGACGAGCCGGAGCTCGCCGGCGCACTGGACCACGGGTCCCCGTCGGGGCCCTATAAATAGGCCTCCCCGAGCTCTTCCAACACCACCACCAGCCTCACCACTCTCCCCTAGTCCCTCCTGCACCCTCAGTTCAGCCCCGGAGCGCCCAAGTGCTCGGGATCGACCGGAGCTCCGCCGCGTCGGGCCGCCGGCGATCTCGAGGTACAGGCCTCCCCGGCCTCTCTTTCCGCCCGTTTTGGAACCGCAACACACCCCTGACTCTTTCCCCTCTCTTTCCCCCTCTGTTTGCAGTCAAAAACGGCCGCTGCAGCTGACCTCCGACGAGCCTCCGCCGTCGCACCTCGTCGCCGGCGAACCAGGGCTCCCCGCCGTGCCGCGCTACCACCACTGCAACCGCGACACGCCGCTGAGTCCATCCCTGGCCTCTGTTGCCGTTGCCGTGGCCGGAGTCGTCGCCGGTGAGCTCGCCGCCACCGTGACCACGGGGTTAGGGATGACAGGCGGGCCCCGCCTGTCATCCTCCCACCTCTCTCCCCTCCTCTGAGCCATTGACCCACGGGCCCCGCCCGTCAGGTTTGAAACCTGACGTGCGCGCGCTGGCTCCGTGCGGCCAGGCCGAGCCATTTGGGCCGTGCACTGTGGCCACTTCTGGCCCAGTGCACAGGAACCCTTTTCCTTTTTCTTTTCTGTTAATGTTTCAAACATTTATGCAGAAAAGAATATTGATCCAAATTAATTATTTCCAACTCCTAAAATCTTGTAATATTTCAACCTATTTAATGGTACTACTTTCATTCAAATCCATGGAACTTTTTTGTACTGTTCAAATTTAAATTCAAATTTGAGCAGTATAACTCCTGATCAAAAATCAATATATCCTATTCTGCAACTCCAAAACTCCAACTAAGATTTTTCCTCATCTTGGAAAACTCTCTAGTATTTTACAAAAATAAGTTGACATTTTTCTGAGCACTTTGGTTTTTCTGTTTTATTTGTATTCTTATTTTTCCGTTATTATTATGCGACGTATAGATCCCGTATTTGACGAAGTTGTTGTGGAAGAAGAAGGAGAAGGACTTGAAGACTTTGAAGACCAAGCCAATCCAGGCAAGCAGCCCTTTGACCATGATACACTTGTTCTCGGAACCCATTTGTTCCCGATGCATGATGATTAGGGTTACGATGGTAACCTTGATGAACCACCATATGATGCATGCTTTATCCTTGATCTTGCTATATGATAGACAACATGCAATAGGTGGCCATGATGCTTATATGATGCATGACATGGTCTTGATCTTGCTATGTGCTAGATGATTTGCATATGGTTAGTAGACATGAAAAGTGATGCGTGTGAGACATGAACCTCCATGGTTGGAGTCTTTGCATAAAACCCCGTCGGGTGCCATTTATGCCCGACGGTGATGATGATAATGAGACTGGGTGACCACTTGATGACGAAGTGGTGTGCCAAGGCAAGTGTGTGTGTTTTTCAAACGGATTGGTTGAAGTTGCGACCGTTATTCCAACCCTACATGTGCAACCACACTACCCCTTATGGGACGGGGCTTTATTGATTACTTAGGTCGATACTAGCATGGTGCCCGCATTACTAGTGACGGGAAGACTAGAGGTCCTTCCCGGGACGGGGTCGTGCTTGGATTGGCGGCCATGACTGTTTTCACAGGGCACCGGACACACCGTTGGTCCCTTCGGGTACGCGTGAACATTGAAATTAGGGCAAGTCCCGTGATCCATTGTTTGTACCCCAAGGCCGTGTGCCAACGAGTGGACTCTATGTTAGTGTCGTCTAGGGAAAGGTAATGACCGGGTGCTTACCCCGGGTACTTGAGGTACCGCGGGTCGTGGACGACACGGAAGTTCCCCGGATCTTGTGGGTAAAGTGCGCAACCTCTGCAGAGTGACAAACTATTCGAATAGCCGTGTCCACGGTCATGGACGGTTGGGTAACCGCTCTTGGGCTACGTCCAATGTTTGTAAAACCATGCGTGTGTCTGTGATGAGTCAAGATGGTGACTTGACTCAGTGAGATGAATCATATCCATGTGATGTCGGTAACCTGTTCTCGAGGTTACACGAGGTTATTGATGCATAACTTGATGATAGCATATTGTTAGTTTGTTCATTATTATTCAATTGCATTGCTACTTGAACCACATCATGGGTTGCTTGCGAGTACATTCAAAGTACTCATTGGCTTGCCACTGGTTATTTAATTGGCCAGGCATGGAAGAGCAGGATTATGAGGAAGAGTTCTTTGGAGACGACCATGCGAACTAGGACGCTATCCCAGTCAGAATGCCTGTAGGGTTAAGGCAGATGGCATGGGTTCTACCCGTTTTATCGAAGACTTCCGCTATTTGATTATTTGCTATTCAGCCCGTGAGGCTCTATCTATGTAAGACTTGGCCATAATGGCCTTAAATTCGTGTAAGACTAATTGTATGGATGTAAGACTCTTGTTATTTCAGCTTCTGTGTGTTCAGTGAGCATTGATCTCTGGGATCACTGTACACGTGCATTCGGTGATCTCGACTTCTAAGTCGGGGTCCCCACAGCTATATGAGTAAGCTTGTTGTTGAGTCAATGTTGTGTCCAGCAACTCCTTGGCCCGTCATGCCTCCACTGCTATGGGGGACGTCCCCTCAATGGGAAGGACGGCCAGCCGTGAAGCGGCGGCAACGATGTTGTCCAACGGGTTAGAATAATGACCAGGAAGGGTGGGCACGTGTTGGGTCGGCACAACTTGGCGACTCGGCTCTGTGGCTGGTGGCTGAACCGACACGCCCGTCCCCGGCGCTCCTCCCCGGTTTACTTCTGGATGGTTACTGGTTCCTGCGCCTGGCATGCTAAAGAGATTCCTCGCCTCATAAACCGGCGGCGAACGAGACCGTTGTCTCCTCCACATTACTTCTTGAGAGGCATTCTGATCTAACCTGAGCTGGAACGCCTGAGAATCCAGCTCCGCCTGCCTTGTAGCCATCCTAGCTTTCTCCGCAGCCAGATCCAGCTTGGCCTGCTCAATCCGGCTCTTCACCTGAGCGATCTCTGCATCGTGCTGCTCCTTGTCGGCCTGAGCTACTTCTGCTGTTGCAAGCGCTGTCAAAGTGTCGACTAAGGTGGATAGGACGTCAGAGGGCGACGGGGGAAGGTCTCCAGCTATGTCTCCCATTGCCTTTGAGTTTAACGCCCCAGTCGTTGAGGGCTGCTGCATGGGTTGTGATCCGGCCATGAAAACAACAACCCTGTTTGGCGGATCGAGGGGGTCCAAAATACTATCGCCATCGGAACAACCCTCAGATCGGCCGTCCTGCAACAGATACAAAGATTCGGTCTCTCCGGACGAAGATTCATCGCTGAAATAAATAACGGTCTCACCGCCGGAGTCCGGTCCGTCCTCGGCTTGTACTCCATGCACTGCTCCAACGAATACGTGCTTCACGGCGGGCTGAATCCGGGCGGGTCTCGCGCGCTGAGCCGACTCGATGATGTTGGGGAAGATGTCCGGCTCAAGGCCCGGTTCGCCGGTTTTGCCGATGAAGACGTGGATGCCGCCAAAAGGGACCCGATACCCGTATTCGATTGAATCGGCCTCGGGGCCCCAGCCTGCATCGTCGATGTAGATCCGGCCGCGACGACTCTTAGTCATCTTGGCCCACTGTGTAGCCCCTGAGCCCTTCAAAGCTGCCCTTCAAGAACTCGAAACCATCGTGCGATAGCCCCACGGTGGGCGCCAACTATCGTGGATTTAGCACGGCAGATGTCCTAGCAAAAGGACTTAGTCGTGAGGCCATCGCTACGGGTTAGCTCAAAGGGGTTAAAGCGGACGAAGGACACGAGGGTTTTATACTAGTTCGGCCCCTTCGATGAAGGTAAAAGCCTACGTCTAGTTTGGTGTGGTATTGCTTGGGCTTCGATGACCAGGGAGCGAATCCGCTTTACCTGTGTCTCGAGCTATTGTTTCTTGTCTTGAACCGTCGCCGGGTCGTCCCTTTATATAGGAGGCAACGCCCGGACCGGTTTACAGAGTCCCGAGGCCGGCTCATAAACGTGTCCGCCTCGGTCTCTACTCTTTCTATTTTACATCCCAAGCTATACATTATGACGGTTTACAAATCATGGGCCTTATACACGGGCCCTGAGCCTTCGTGGGCTATAACCTCCTATTACATACTCCACTAGGCTTCTAGCAATACCATCCTGATAATGTAAACCGAACCCTCCTCGCTGATTTATACCTGATAATAATATCCCTGACAGTATCCTTTGTTATACTTTGAATGATCTTGATTCTAGGGTAGTGACCTTGGATAGAGTGTCTAAATCAGGCCTGTGACCGTACCATAGGTCCATGGCATGGGGGGTGGGGGGTCACCTGCTAGTTTTAGGTAGCTCTGAGCTGTTGGAATCCGATGTGTGGCGGACGCGGACGAGACTTGCTTGCTCCCCGCCCATGTGCCCATCTGTGCTCCCGCGTACGTGGCTTGATTTGATTGGAACAAAATAAGACTCGACCCCACCCCCTTAAAATCAGGAGGGGAAATGATTAGATTAGAAAGAAAAAAAAGAAAAAGATAGCAGTGGGAGCACATGAGAAGGGAGGGAGGAGGCAAACCGGATCCGGCGGACGCCGGAACTTTCGTAGATCACCCCTTCATTTGAGGCTGGATTGAGAGATCTTGGATGTCCAGATCGATCCGACCCAATATGGCATCCGCGTCGGAGCCATAAAAATGCCTGAATCGTCCGGTCCAGACTCACAGGGAAGAATGAGCTTCTGCGTTGGAGATGCTCTAGTGCCACTAAAAATCTAGTAGTATTTCTTTCGTATAGATACCTCCTAGCTATACTAGGGCAGTACGTACCAGCGGGGCCGCATGCAGAGAGGATTTACCTCTGGTGAATGATCGGCTACCAATCCCCAAGCCACGTGCAATCCCCAACTAGTAATTCTTTACAGTCAAATCCCAAGTAGTTTTACTGCACACACACGGTGCTTATGTTAGGTTAATCATTTGCTTTGCTCGGTCAAGTACACGTCGAGCCATGCATCGGAACTTGCTCAAGGAAATCAGATCAGCCCCGTGCCAATCATGCCCGTCTATTCTGTTCACGGTGATGTTCAAGTGTACGTACCACTGGTGGCGTTGCACCTGATATGCTGCCTCTTGGTACTTGGTCGGCTTGCTTAATTAAATCGCACAAACAGCGCCACTGTTTGACCGGCCAGTTCGACGTAACCCCCTGTCCTAATTGCGGGCTTTTGGTTCGAACTCAAAAGTTTCCATATATGGTCCCTCCCTCTCAAGCTGTTAATTGACTAATCAGCTTCAATTTTCAAAATGGTACTGGAAAGTTAAGTACTCCCTCTTATATCAAAATGTAAGACTTTTTTTTAACACTACGAAAGTGAAGGCTGACATGTTTTTTTTCTGTGAAAGAAAATAAGTGTCGACATATATCTAGCAAATGAAAGCCCAATTCTTTTGACGGCTTTTAACATGCATAACTTATTTAGAAGTCGGACGGCCCGAGAGGAAGTGACGTAAGCCATAAACCACCAAAGGAATTAAGCCGAAGAACCTACCACGCCTTCGTCATCCTTAGGAGGCGGCACACGCAATTACCCTAGCCACCACCGGCCCCGTCTACCTTCTCCTCCTCCATTCTCCTCGTTGCCATCGGTTCACCAGTCGATTGTGGCGAATGTGCCTCCTCTTCTTCATTCGACACACTAGTTTTCTTTGTTTTTTCGTTCTTCTCCTTCTTCTTTGACTATGTCCATTCTCGATGTCTTTGATTAGATCTTGATATTGTGTCATTGCAGAGGCTAGGTATAATTGGTATCATCTTGATATTATTATATTACCATTTGTTAAAATAATATGGCAACAACTAAAATTATGTTCACGAAAATAGGAGTATATTTTGGGTTTTTGGGACTAAACCCAACAGTTATACCGAGGAATTCACAATAGCGCCACTGCGACATCATTGATGATTTCATCATGATGTCATCATCAGTGCAATGACACCCCACCAGATGGAGCTGGATGTGCACCTGTAGGGGGGTGTAGCGAACGTTCACGCCATATAATTCCCAGTTTTTGTCAAATATTCAATTATTGAAAAACCTACAAACTAAAATGAGGCTTCAAAATTCCAAATGATTAAAGCCAGTCTTGGGAGCTATGATCTATTTGTGAGCACACACACTTTCCACTATTAAACTCATGTTTCTCCCCCCACTTTATTCAAACCACAACTTGGTGGGACAAATGTGCATGCCACAAGTGGTCTTTCTCTACCTTTTTCTTAGTTATGTTTACTGAACTTGTCTTGCATACTTCGACAGTTCCTCCCTCTCTCTTTCCCTGTCTACAAACTTGAAATATATATTTTTCTTGGTTGTGTCTTGCACAGCATCTGTTGTTCTAATAGGAGGTCCAAAGTCAAAGTAGTGAAAAGGGCGCCCCAAAACCCGGGCGACCCTATGAAATGGACAAGAACATGTGTCTTGTGAGCCGTGCTCGTTCCATCATAATTAGTACGCTCCGGTTTTGGTCTCTCTCGGCAGATTAACTAACTTAAACATTTCTGGTACAATCTTGTCATGCATATAAATATTTTTTGCATGCATGTGTGGAGCCTCCTTGCCCTCAGATTGTGCCCCAACCCCAGCCCCTTTTCCTTTCTCTACTAGTTGAACATGCACCACCTTCTCCTCCTCACACCTTTTCAGATGTTGTCTAGCTAGGGCGCTTGACCAGCCTGACCGGCCCTGGCCTGACCCCATCTTGCATTTCACAAGCCAAGCCAACATATGCCAAATTCACACACGAGAGGAGAGAAGAGATGGGGTAGGGGAAGTCAAGGTCATGAGATAAGATCTCTCTTGGCATGCATGCAATCTACATCTACACACATGCTTATGCATAGTTGCACTCGTAGATGCTATGGCCTTAGATGCAAGAATTGCACCACCAGATGCAGCTTTCCATAAGAATCCAACTTCACCATTGTTCTCACGAGGGAGGGGAAGTCAAGGCTTTGTAAACTCCAAGAACATCCTTTTCAAGATGCTCCCAACTAAGATGTTTTCAACACTATGTTTAAGTGGATCGATCCATTTGTTTCACTATCATTCACAGATGTAATTTTCCCCCTAAATTATTGTAATGGTACGATAATTTTGGTTTCAAAAGTCATACACAATTAGATAATCGTGTTTAATTTCTCGAGGAAAAATTAGGTGGGTAAAAAGCAGTGCCGATCCACGTCAACTGTTCTTTTTCATCAGCCTCACATGGCACACACTTAACAGTCGGTTGCGAGTGCTGTTAATCGCAGCATTACCCCGACGTTCCTTTCAGGTTAAGCGCTCTCTCTCTCTCTCTCTCTCAATGTCCTTTTTGACCCCATAAAGCCATGGATTAGGCTCTAGAGAATGGCTCTAGAGAGACATGAAAGGGATAGTTCTCTTGTTTCCTGATTTAATATCGTCACTCCTTTCGATTTGTTCTTGTTTGAAGCTCGGCACCGGCACGCACATGCGCACTAATCTGTAGAATGTCCATTGGGAATAAAGAATCAGCATAAATCCAATGGGTTTCATAGGGATAATGATCCTTGTCCAAGCATTTGTCTAGCTCATGCAGGCAAAGCAAAGCTTCACTAGGGAAAAGGAGTCAAAGAGGGCCCTCACCTCATGTGAGAGTCACTCAAGGTTGCATGCATGGAAACAAAGAAGCATAATTAACAGGAAGTGGTGGCATAAGAAAGAGTGCCTTCTACACATCTCACACTGTTGTTTTATCTTGTTTTGAGGGCAAGCTAACCACTCCATTTGAATGTTTCTTAGTACATGCAAGAGGAGGCAATATGATGTTTTAGAATCCGAGTGGTCAAGACGCGTTAACTTTGACCACTAATGGTACACAAATGACTACTTAGATCGACGATAGGGAAACAATAATGTTAGATCGTTGCGAGAAATATTTTAAAAGATAACAATTATGCACTTTTATTAAATTTATGATTTATGGAACCGATGGTCGAGGCGCTTCATGTTTTAGCGAAGATAAAGTTACTTACTCCCTCCGTCTCGGTTTACAGGGCGTGTATGTAGTTCTAGGTCATCGATTTGACTAACTAAATATAAGTTATATGTCACCAAAAATATATAATTGGATTTTTAAGAGGATGTAGTTTCTAAACATATAATTTTTATCACATATAATACATATATATATAGCTAGTTAAGTTATCAACCTAGAACGACGTGCATGCCTTATAAACCGTGATGGAGAGAGTATAAGAGATCGTGTCTTGTCGAGAGCATCACCAAGTTAATGTTTCAGCAAAGACAAAAGGGTAGCTTTCTCGTATGTTCATTTTAGTTTGCACGTATTGCGCAAGCAAGCACATGGACACACAAGAAAGCAAAGCCAAACGGTCAGACCATAAAAAAGCACATAATTTTGTAGCATTTTGGCATGTATCATAATAGCTATTGTAGTACTAGCATCTTCAAGCATAGATTACAATTGTCTCTTTCAAAACAAATAGATTACAATTCTTCAAAAGGCTTGGCGCATAGGTAGGTAAGTCCTCATCTTTCCCTTCTTTTCTTGTCAGTGGCAGGCATCTTTACACACTATCTGATTAGTTTGTAATACTTGGTACTCAGTAGTAAATCATCAAAGCATGCGAGGCAGTATGCCCAACTAACACAGATGCCACAACAAGCTATGCATGTAGGACCATTAATAATTTAAGAGTTTGTCTTGGCAGGGGCTTCAATCGGCTCTGGCTTCACAACTAGTGTGTCATAAACTCATAAACTGGTTGATTAATTTGGAGCGGACTAGAATCATGACAGAGATGGTCATATCTAAAAATGACACTAATACTTAATTGCAAGGATTGTAGCATACATAATATTCATAAATGAAGTGTGTGCAAGAAAACTAAGAGTATAACATTCTAAATTCCAAGTATTATTTTTCTAGCAAAACACACACACACACACACACACACACACACACACACACACACACACACACACACACACATAGCTATATGTTTGACTGACGCAACATTCTCCTCACCTCTTTGGTCCTAAGATTAGGGCACACAAATCCAAACACAAGGTGCATACATACAAACATGCAGTGAGCTTTCCATTCCCTCCTTTTCCTCCTAGAATTAAACAAGAGCAGCGCATGCATGTCACCCCCCTCCCCTACCTCGCGGACGCCATCTCATCCACAGTGCTCTCCTTCTAGCTTCTCCCTTCGAGCTCACCATTTAAATACCGCCCTGCCTCCCTCCATAGTGAGCACTACACACACTACAAACTAGAAGCTCACAGCAACCACCTCATCAACCTAAGCTAGCTAGCTCACGCCTCAGAGCGCAAGCTAGGCGGTAGCAGCAGTATAGTTAGTAGCCAGCCAGCCAGCCTTACTTCACTTCTGCGCGCCATGAGCATCCGCAGCAGCAGCGGCGGCAGCGGTGGCGGCCAGACCTCCCAGATGATGGCCTTCTCGGAGCATTCGCTGCCCAAGCCGATCGCCGGCCACCCGCAGCCGCAGCCGTCCCCGCCGTCGTCCCCGAGCGACAGGCCGGCGCCGCGCGGCAGGCGGCGCGCGCAGGAGCCCGGGCGCTTCCTGGGCGTGCGCCGGCGGCCGTGGGGGCGGTACGCGGCCGAGATACGCGACCCGACCACCAAGGAGCGGCACTGGCTCGGCACCTTCGACACGGCGCAGGAGGCCGCCCTGGCCTACGACCGCGCCGCGCTCTCCATGAAGGGCGCGCAGGCGCGCACCAACTTCGTCTACGCGCACGCCGCCTACAACAACTACCCGCCCTTCCTCGCGCCCTTCCACGCGCAGCAGCAGCAGCAGCCCGCCTACGCGTCCTCCACCATGCCCTACGCCGGCCAGCAGCACGCGGCGCCGCACATTGGCAGCTCGTACCACCACGGCCACGGCTACCACCAGCAGGGCCAGGGCGCCGGCGCGGGCGAGTGCTCCATGCCGGCGCCCAATGCCGCCGATCACGCCAGCCCGATGGACGTGCGCGGCAGCGGCCACGACTTCCTCTTCCCCAGCGCCGACGACAACTCCGGGTACCTGAGCAGCGTGGTGCCGGAGAGCTGCCTCCGGCCCCGCGGCGGCGACCTGCAGGACGCGCGGCGCTACTCCGTGTCCGACGCCGACGCCTACGGGCTGGGCCTCCGGGAGGACGTGGACGACCTGGCGTCGATGGTGGCCGGCTTCTGGGGCGGCGCCGACGCGGCGTCGTACGGCGGGTTCGCCCCCTCGAACGGCGGCGGCCACGACAGCATGGTCGCCTCGTCGCAGGGCTCGGACAGCGGCTACTCCCCCTTCAGCTTCCTCTCGCACTGAAGCAAATGCGCCAGCATTTTGGTCTGCTGTGATCACCAATTCACCATCGACCATAGCTAGTAGGTAGTGTTTGTTTCGGCCGATCGATCGGTCACAGTACGTACGTGGCAGCAGTAGAAGATGGATGGATCCACGAAGAAGAAGAGTGGCTTGTTTCGGTGCCCTAGCTTAGCGGATGCTCACATCACATCCATGTACTTAGGCTCTTTCAATTAGCAGCACTATTACTACTAGTAAGTTTTCATGCATGCACGAGTGACATGCTTAATTTTTACCATCTCCCTAAACTTATTGCAGTCTCTCTCTCTCTCTAATTAGTTAGCAGTCCTGTGGAATTAAAGTGGCGCATCGAGAGTACTCGAGTGGCTGGAGAATGTAGTACGCACACGCATACTGTTGTCGATCGCTGAAAGCTTCAGTTTTTGGGTCGTAGTTTTGCTGGATTCAGATAGGCCGGCCGGAGGAACATGTCAAGTACCTACGTACTCTCCTACGTACTTACCTCAAGGAAGAAGATAATGGGAATAGTACACACGGACCACGTACTAGACGTACTACGCCTTGGCAGTTGAACGGAAAGGTAGATGTTCACGGACAAGTGTCAAGCAGTCGACCTCCTTTTTTTTTCTTGGGTCGCCAGGTACTTGCTGCTGATTCTAGGGTATGTCACGGCCAGACCAATCCATCAGGGCCATTGTCCGAAATGTATCCTCTTTGGTCTGTACTCTGTAGCTTTGCTTGGATATGTTGATAATCTTATTGGATGGGAAATGTTCTTATTAATCGCTAGCAATACAGTACAATACACAAATGCATGTAACAATTCGACTTTATTGAACAACTAAGCAATGTATATCACACAAAGAACAAACATCTGGGTTCAAATCTTGAACTTGGAAAGCATGCTCGCATTTTCTTGGATTTACCACACTTTCTGGCCATATTCATACACTGGGAGATGGCATTTCCATCGACTACGGGGCCCTCTTGGTGACTTTGTGAACCTCAAGATTTGTCGGTCCAACCTCTCAGAGGTGCTTATAGGGATAGAGGTGTGCGCGCGTTGCTTGCAAGTATATAGTATGTATTGTGTTTTAAAAACAATACCGCTGAAGATGTGTAAAAATTCTCGGAAATCGTTGCCTCTAGCTTCATTTCCTGTACCTCGACGTTTTACATGATGGAGACAAATTTTTCTGTACAAGATCAAATATACAGAAGATTAGCTAATCTAGAAAGTTTCGGAAACCCCACTTTACCCCCCTTCTCTCCTATATAAATATCCATCTTTTTGCACTCTTATGCTCGATATATAAAATTACAGTAGGGGCTTTTCCGACTATTCTTGGTGAAAAAATATCGTCTTATAATAGAAAATTAACTGTAGGTGCTGCCCAACTCTTTCCGGGGTAAAAAATATATATATCCATGATGATGCATATTTCAAATTTAATTTGCAGTACAACATAGAAAAGAAAGGATATAGTGATGTTGTGAACAACAAAATGGAAAAGAGAGGATATGAAACCAAAAAACTTCGGGATTATATCATCATACATGGCCAAAAATATGAGGGTGCATTGCAAGAAAGAACATATCAAGAAACTATATATGGAGTCTGATTTTGTGGAAACAATCTAGTTACGAAATTCACATGTGGCCAGCTGCACATTTTTTGAAGTATGCAACTCATTAATTTTATACAGTATTTTCTTGGGATTACAAAGTTTGAGTTTCTTGACAAGTTAAACATTTAATTTCAAAAAAATTGCACCCTATAAAAACACCTACAAATGAAAAATCATCTCGAACCGCCAATTGCTACCCCGTGGACATTACCGGCAAATAAATAAGCCATACACCTCAATTAGGCAGTCAACTAACGATGTTAAAAAATACACATAATAGGGCATGAAAACATGACCAAATATATAATCCAACAATGTCGCTCAATGGAAAATAGGAAATATGTGATTCAAATAAATCATACCAAATGGTAGCGTTAAAAAGGCTAACCTTATCCGTCCATATAAAATGTAGAAGAAAATAAAACTGCAGTGTAAACAGCCCAATTAGCCCGAAAAAAATATGTGATTCTGGGTCGTTTTGAAGAATTCATGGAATAATCTATTTTCAAGGATCAATTAATTAAGGAAGAAACGATTTGAGTCTGCCGCTTACAAGAAAAGATGTCATAATTGTCAATATGGGCCCTCAACGCCCATCAATGCATGGTGCATCATATAGGGGTGTGACGCATAGGAGGCACACCACTGGGCCTACCTTTTTCCTTGCGACAAAAAAGTGAAAACAAAACACATTGGAATACCCTGATGGGGAGGAATTGAACTTGGGACCTCATGCTCGACAACTACTGCTAATAGACAAAAAAAAACTGATGGTTTCTGGTGATTTACATAAATTTTGAAATGTTTAAGAACGCATTTGAAGCATCAACATTTGGCATTCTTTTGTAACATTTTTTCAAAATTGTGAACAGCTTTAAAATGCTAAATATTTTTTAAACAAAACATTTTTGTTTAAACAATGTTAACCACGTATATGTAAATGTTCCTGATGTATACGTAAAATATACATTGCATGTGAAAATGTATTTTTTGCCATTAAAAAATGTTCACTGTGAATTAAAAAATGTTGATCATCTATTCAAAAAATACTAATATTGTATTTTATACATCTTAAATGTCTATGAAATATTTTATTAAGGTATACTAAAAATACATAACATTTTATTAGGTATAGTAAAAAGTAGACATATAAAATTATAAGTTTTAAGAAAAGGATAACAATGTATTTCAAAATGTCAAATGTGTATATAATATATGTTTTGAATGTATACAAAAATTGTTGCATGTGTAATTGGAAAAGGTTGACGTGTGTTGAAAATCGAAAAATTAATAACGGAAAAAATAAAGCAAATAAAAACAAAGAAACCAATCGAAAAGAATGGAAACACAGAAAACCAATTGTAAAGAATGGAAACAAAGAACAAACATCTAGGTTCAAGTCTTGAACTTGGAAAGGATGCTTGCATTTTCTTGGATTTACCATGTTTTGTGGCCATATTCATACACTGGGAGATGGCATTTCCATCGACTACGGGGCCCTCATGGTGACTTTGTGAACCTCAAGATTTGTCGGTCCAACCTCTCGGAGGTGCTTATGGTGATTTCCCATGTGCTGTACCATCCCTGCTCGCGCCTAAGAAAGATGGATCTTCGCGCATGTGTACGGACAGTAGAGTCATTAACAAGATCACTGTAAGGTCCAGATTCCCTATTCCCCGTCTGGATGATATGTTGGATCAGCTTAGTGGAGCAAGAGTGTTCACCAAGATGGATTTAAGAAGTGGATATCATCAAATCCGTATCAGACCCGAGGATGAACGGAAAACCGCCTTCAAGACAAAGGAATGGTTGTTTGAATGGCTAGTCATGCTATTCGGACTCTCAAATGCACCAAGTACATTTATGCGCTTAATGAATCAAGTCCTTCTACCCTTCTTGTCCCACTTTGTCATGGTCTATTTCCATGACATCTTGATCTATAGCAAGGATGAGGATGAACACTTTGATCACATTCGGAAGGTGCTAGAAGTACTAAAGGAAAATGAGCTCTACATCAACTTGAAGAAATGTGTTTTCTTGCAAACACGACTTCTTTTCCCTTGTGGCAGCTGTTTAGCCAAACAGCCCTATTTGCTTTTCAGAATAGAATAAGGCCCACCACAACATGTAATCATGCATGGAAAAAGAGCCCCCATAACATTCAACCATGAATAGGAAAATATTTTCCATTTAGTTATTCTACTTATATTCAGTAAATATTTTTACAACTAAACATAATCAAATATAGTAAGAAATATGTATTTTTAATCTAGGTTCTCGTATCAACCCGAATTCTCATCAACCAATTCCCCGCAGCAATGCACATGGTATCCTCTAGTACATATAAGTAGATGGGATGCACATTTGATGCAACGCCTCTCCTAAGGGCATCTCCAGTCGCGCCCCCAGGAAGGCCTCCCCAGGCGATTTTTTCGCGCCGGCGCCGAAAAAATGGCCCAGTCGCGTCCCCAGGAGCCCGATTTTCGTCGGCCTGGGCCGAAAACAGCACCGGCGGACCCAGGCCGAACCCGGCGCGCTGGGGGGCGCCCGAGGGCGCCGGGGCGAACTGTTTTGGCGCGAAAAAGCCGCACCAGCCGCGTCAACGACACGGCGGCTCGTCTTCCCCCAACTGCCTCGGTTCCCGCGGGGAATCAATGGCAAGGCTGCCGCCGGTCAGCCTTGCCATTGATTCCTCACGGGCGGCGCGTCACGGGACGGCGCGCCGATGCCTCCCCTCCCTCGCACGCGTACACACGGGCGCGGAGCGGCTATAAAGTCGGCGGTCTCTCAGTCGCCTGTGCCCACACCAGACTCGTCCCTCGCCGCCGCTCAGCCCCTCTCTCTCCGTCCCCGTCTTCCTCTCCCGAGCGCCACCGGCAGCCCCTCTCTCCCCCTCTCTACCTCCGCCGAGCCCGTCGCCATGGCAGAGCGCTTCCTCGGAGACGAGGCAGCGGCAAACGGCTTCGGTCGCCGTTCGCTCCGGGAACAGGAGTCCTGACTCTTGTTCCAGGCGAATATCTCGGTGCCGCCGGACATGCGCGCCGGGCCGACGGGGTGGCGGCTCAGCGACGGGGGAGTGCCCGTTCCCCCGTTGCCCGACGCCGTGGCGAAGCTCAAGTACTTCGCCGAGGAGGTCGAGGTCGCGCGCGCCTCCCTGACCGACGCCGAGCGCTCCCTCCCCCAGTACGCCGCCGACAACCACGCGGCTTGGGCGTCGTACTTCCAGCGCCGCCAGCAGCAGCGCCTGGCGTCCACCAACGGCGCGCCGGTGGTCGGCGGCGTGAAGAACAGCGAGGGGCGCCACCTGTGGCGGGGCGTCCCCGGCCGCACGCTGGAGGGCGTGCTGACGTACCTCGACGGTGGCAACAACCCGCCATTGACGTATCCTACGACGGGGGCCGCCCTGTCGCAACACCGACACGCATGGGTGCCAAGGAGGTTCGCCTCCTCCTCGTCTTCCTCCTCTCGCTCTTCTTCTCACTCCTCCGGTACTCCGGCGCTTCTCGGCGTCAAGGCCGAGCCCGCGGCGGAGACGCCACTCGGTCGGCGCACTCGCAGCGTCGGCATCGTCATCAACGAGGGCGGCGGGCGCACCTTCTCGTCGGCCCCTCCGCGCTTCGTCAAGCCAAAGACAGAGCCGGGGCTGGCGCCGGTGAAGACGGAGCCGGGGCTGGCGCCGGTGAAGGCGGAGTTCGACGACGACGACGCGGCCCTGGAATGGGCGCGTCAGGACTCCATTGCGATGGAGAAGGCGCGCCGGGAGAAGGAGAAGGAGCGCCAGCGCGCCGCCCTGCGCCGCTTCGAGGAGCGCCGACGCGGCCGCGATGAAGGCGGGGTCGTCGTCTTATGCGACAGCGACAACGACGACGACGCGCCGCCACCAGTCTGCCATGGCGACGCCGGGCAGGGGTCCAGCAGGGGCGCCCGCGTCAAGGAGGAGAAGGCCGACGACGACGATGGCGACGACTTCAGTCCGTTTCTTTTTTAGATTAGGTTAATGTAATGAAAATGCGCGAATTTCACCAAAATTTGTCATGTTTGGCCGAAATTTAACTTGTTTTTATCATAACTTCGCCGAACGGTGCTACCTTTTTTTTAATACGCGCCTGGGGGCCGACGGCTGGGGACCAACTCGCCCCCAAACCCAATTTTTACGCCGGCTCACCCCAGGCGGCGCTTTTAGACGCCCCCTGGGGGCCAACGGCTGGAGATGCTCTAAGTATCTCTGTCACCACATCAGATCAAGGGCCGGTCTCCGCTAACGCGTCTGGCTCCTTATCGTCCGGGCCAAGGTAAAACTTTGTTGTTTTCTGCAATGCCAAATGCAATACCAATTAATGAATTGTCATAAACTTTGTTGTTTCAGCTGTCTCACTCACCAGTCATGCTGGCGCACTCGTTAGCCGACCGGCACACATACCAGCACATAAAAACTGGGTTGGGACTTGAGTTAGACCACGCCATCGCGGCTCCCGTGGTCATGCCAGCACACCTGCCGGCATAAAAAAAGATGGCGCTCGCCGCCATAGATCACTCGTCGTCGAACTTGAGCATGTCGGCCTGCATCTTCTCGAAATGGCCACTTCCTTGGCGACACGGTGTTGAGATCCACCTTCATGATCTCCACCCCAGTCATCACGCTCGTGAGAGCCACTTCTTTTGCCTTGGTCTTCGCGTTGGCGACCTCGATCTCTAGCATCTTGGCTTGCTTCTCCGCCTCCAACTCGAACATATTGGTTTGCATCTCCGCGTCCATCTCAAGCCTCCTCCTTTGGATCTTCATGAAAGCGTCCATTTGCTCTGCCTTAAACTTCTGGCGCTCCTCCTCCCTTGAGTCCTTGTTGTTCATCATGCCCTCCATGCTAGCGATCAAGGTGTTGGATGCCGCATCCCGCTTGTCCTCCTTCTTGGAGTTGGTCTTCCCCCGCGGTCGTGCCGGCTCGCCCTCCCCAACATCCTCCACGGCTTACTTCCCCCCACGCGACTTGAGTGAGGCATATTGCGCCTTGAACTTCTCCTCGTCCTTGATGACCCAAAAGCAATGGGAGAGGTTGAAGCACTTGCCATTGTGTTGAACCTTGAATGCCTCCCAAGCTTGAAATGCTTACAAAATGTTTCCATGCAAGCATATGGGCAAATGATATGCAAATGAACACGCAAGCACGAACTTGATGACACAAAAGAGGGTGGCTTGCTAGCATACCATGTCTTGCATGCCGATGCCGCTCACGGGGCAGGCCCTGACGCTCTCAAGAGTGGGGCAAAACTTATTGCACTCTTGTTGGACCACCCTCCATCGTTTGGAAATGGACACCCACCCGCGCGTGCTCATAAATTGGCAAGGCGGAAACTTCTTGCGCTCGTGAAACTCTCGGTGAACACGAATCCAAAAGGTTGAATGCTTTTGCTCGACGCCTGTCTTGGGGTTTTGTCCAATGTCTTGCCGACACTCGCAAAGAAGCTTGTCCTTGGCCGTCGTGTATGCCTTCCTGCGCTTGCTCATGTGCTTAGGCTTAGGACCGGTGGCTTGGTTGGCGAGCTCGTCCTCGAACAAGGGCTTCGCTTCGATGTCGCACTCGTCCTCTTCCTCTAGCTCGTAGTCGTCCGGGAACTCGTGGTCGAGTGGGAAGCCGTCCAAGTCGATGCCAACCTGATCACGCATGAAGGCCGCCTGATCAGGATCATAGGCGACGGCCGACGTGAACGCCCCGCGGACGTCCTGCTTTTGTGTCTCGTCGGGATTGTAGCCAGCGGCCGGCGCACAGCCCTGGAAGATGAGGTTCTGCATGTAGTCCTCGTCGCCGGCGGACGACATTCCCTCGAACAGGTTGCGGGCGTCCTGGAGCACGTCGGGCGGCGTTTGCCGCGCGCGATTCCTGGCGCCGCCGGATGACGAGCCACCTGCCCCCGGGGTGGTGTTGAGGTCGATAGGCGCGGGTGCGGGCGTGGAAGGTGCGACCACGCTCAAGTCAGGCGAGTACTCACCGGAGAGGCGGGAGGTCTGTGGGCAGACATGGAAGCCTGGCATCGGATAGCAAGCCGACGTGCGGGGCGAGTCGGGCAGCACCATTCGAGGAAACACCGACGAGCCGGTGCTGGCCACGACGACGGTGGCTTGGACGAGGCCGTGCTGGCGAGGGTTTAACAATAGCATGTAGAGCGCCTCCCTCGTTGCCTGCACGACTGTGACGCCCGAAGACCGACGCTCCAGAAGATTCCAGATGTTCCGGGTTTTCCCGTGTGTTTTATTTTGTGCTTGCTTTATTTATTTTGCATTGCATCATGTCATCATGCCATCAAGTCTTTCAATTTTAAAACTCAACTAAATAAACTGTATGGATCCTCGATCCATTTAAATCGAGGGAAGAGTGACTTCTCTTTATAACATATCCTCCTAATAAATATGGAGCTATATATATATTCCATTCCTTGGAATCACCTATAACACATTTGCACCGTTCTTCAATTTCCTTTTGTCCAACTCAACTTCATTTCTTCCTTTGAGGCATTTTAGTAAAATTGGGTCGCAAATTTACTTCTCCATAAATGTTCGAAATCTGCCCATAAATCACATCTAGTGTGTAGGGTCACCTCCTATAGTTTGAACTCATTTGGAGTTCATTTGAATGGGTTTAAAAATTCAAACATGTCGAGTTATTTTCAACTTGTTTGGATTTTACTTCCTCTATAAACCTCAGGCCATTTGGTTAAAATTCCTCATATTTTTATGAGTCCAAGAAAGATGGCCTCTTGCTCTAATTCTTCTTCTAGACCACTTCAGTATTTTTTTCTCTCCAGTCCTTCTGTTTAAATGTTAAGCAGAAAAAGGAGTGAAAAAGTTCCAGCCCGGCCTGCTCCCAGTAGCCAGGCCGACCCCTTTTGCCCCAGGCCCAGCTGCGCCTCCACCCAGACTAGCCACACACCAGGCCGCTTCGGCCTCCCCCGCGGCCCACCTAAAGCCCATCTAGCCTCTGCCTATCTAACCTAGCCCCGCAGCCCGATCGCTCATCCTCCTATTCCTCCCTCACGCCGCCACCCATCGCCCGAAACCCCATCCCCTCGCTCGTCCTCCTTCTGCTTCGACCCTGCCGCCTCTCCATGGCGCCGCGCGCCGCCGCCATCGGGACCACGAGGAGGTCCAGCGCCTCCTCCTCATCACCTTCGTACCTTCCACCACGGCCGAGGGCCTCGCCTGCACCTCGACCGCCGCCGCCTTCGCGCCTCCCGACGCCGTTGCCTCCTCGCCGACAATAGCTGTCGCGTGCGCGCGCTGGAGCTCGCCGGCCTCTCCATTCCCCGCAACCTCCTCCCTCCGCCGCGACGCCTTGGCCTCCTCCTGCTCGAGTCCCCTGGAGCCGCCGCGCCGTGCCGTCTCCGCCTCGCCGGAGCACACCACCGCCACCGCCCAAGCTCCTCCCTCACCATCCCGAACCGGTGAGCGCGTCGCCCCTCTTCCTCGTGCGCCGCTCACCTCCGGCCTCCGCATCGCCGGACCGCTGTTGCCTCGTTGCTGCAGCTCCCTTGGCCTCCTCCTGCTCAAGTCCCCTGTAGCCAGCGCCGTGCCGGCGACCGCCGCCGTCGGCAACCTCCAGAGGCCGCTGCATCGCCGGCCATCCCCGCCGTCCAGAAATAGCAGCAGCTCCAGCCTCCACTCGATCCTCCTAGAGCTCCTCGCCATGGCCCTCTGTTCGGCTTTGTGTACGACTACATGGGGAGATGCGAAGTACCGCGACGACCCCGGAGACTGGATGTGTCAAGTTCCTCGACGATGTGTACATCTACACCGAGACCGGACCGACAACGCATGTACCCCTACCGTCACGAGAATCGAGACCGGCAAGTTCGATGACCCAAGTACCACGACGACGCCGAAGAGTTCCGATTCGAAAGTTCATCTTCAAAACGAGTACAACTACCCTCGCCGTGAACTACTACTTCCTCGACAAACGTGAACGACTACTTCCTTTTGGCAACGTGAACGACAACTTTGATGACGACCGCCTCGAGAACGTCTGCTTCCACTACTTCCACTACGATCTCGAACCGCTTCGAAAACGCACGCTTCAAAGGTATACCGCCGAGACGACGCCCGTACGGATGAATGTTGTGTGTTGTATGAGATGCATCCCTTGTTTGCACCGTGTCTGTTGTGCCCCTCTTTTGCCGTCTTCACGTGGGAACCCGGCAACCGGGAGCACCCCACCGTCTTTGCATGACACACTCATGTTCTTGTCGTCCTTCTTTGTACCGATATCTCAACGAGTGTTGGAATATCGGAAGGTTGCCGTGGCACCGTATCCGTTTTCGCCGCCACGACCCCCTTTTCTTTCTATCGTGGCGACAAATACTCCATATCTTGATCATGTCAACTTTTAATAAAAATTGCATAAAAACTTGCATTTGTCATCCGCATCATGATAACACATTAAAATGCTTAAAAGTGTTCTTTGCTTTAAGAATTGCTAAATATGACATATGGGGTTTTACCGGAATTGTTGTTGTTATTTCCGGCCTAATTTAAATGACTAAATATTTAGTTTACTTTTGCTTCACCTCTTGCCATGTTAATAAACATTTAATCTTGTCTTGTAATAAACGAGAGTCAACTAACTAAATATAATGTGGTGTTTCGTCAATATGCAACTCGTTACATATTGAGCTCCACTTAAATTGTAGTGGTTTTTGTGCTTTGCCATGCCATGTTGAATTAAACCGGACATGCATCATATTTGTTTGTGCATCATGCCATGGTTATGATATGTGTGTTTACCATGTTGTTTGTTTCTTTCCGGTTTGCTTCTCTCGTTAGCTTCGGTTTCGTTCCGGAGTTGTGAGGAGTTGTTCCACTACTTCATGTTGGACTTGTTCTTCTTCCTTGCGGAATCCCAGGCAAGATGACCATCCCCTTGGATACCTTTACTATCAATGCCATGCTAGATGTCTCGATGCTATCGTTATATGTCGCGCTACCCATCTTTATTGTCAGCCTATCCTTGTTGCCATGAAACCTCTAAACTTTGACACCTTTCTAGCAAACCTTTGTTTGGCTATGTTACCCACTTGCTCACCCTCTTATAGCATTGCTAGTTGCAGGTGAAGATGAAGATTGCTCCATGTTGGAACTTGTTGTTGGAATATCACAATATCTATTATTATTATTATTAACACACCTATATACTGGGCATGGGTGGAAGGCTTGGCCTTTTGCTCGGTGTTTTGTTCCACTCATGCCACCTTAGGAGCCGATAAACCGGCATTATGTTCCTTGATTTGTGTTCCTTACAAGGTTGGGTATATGGGGACCCCTTGACAGTTTGTCTTTGAATAAAACTCCTCAAGCAAGGCCCGACATTGGTTTTAATTTGCCTCATAATAAAAAACTTAATTAATTAATTGCATAGGGGGTCATGTCCCCGGGTTCTTAATTCTACATAGCAGGGGGCAGTGCTGATGGTGTTGGTCCCAAAATAGAGCCACTTGCGGTGCCACCCAGTTATCTGGGGTCTTCGGTGTTGGGGAATTTGTATTTTAAAATTTTCCTACGATCACGCAAGATCTATCTACCAGATGCATAGCAACGAGAGGGAAGAGTGTGTCTACGTACCCTCGTAGACCGGGAGCGGAAGCGTCAAGTGACGCGGTTGATGTTGTCGAACTTCTTCGCGATCCAACCGATCAAGCACCGAACGTACGGCACCTCCGCGTTCAGCACACGTTCAGCTTGATGACGTCCCACGAGCTCTTGATCCAGTTGAGCTTCATGGGAGAGTTTCGTCAGCACGACGGCGTGGTGACGGATATGATGTGTTCACTGGCGCAGGGCTTCGCCTAAGCTCCGCGACGGTATGACCGAGGTGTGATTCTGTGGAGGGGGGGCACCGCACACGGCTAAAACAATTCAACTTGTGTGTCTTTGGGTGCCCCGCTGCCCCCGTATATAAAGGAGCAGGGGAAGGAGGCCGGCCGGCCCTTCCTAGTGCGGCTAGGGAAAGAGTCCTACTAGGAATAGGATTGCAATCCTATTCCTAGTAGGATTCACCGAAAGGAAGAAGGGGGAAAGGAATAGGAGAGGTGGCGCCCCCCCCCCAATCCTAGTCCAACTAGGAACCCTAGGTGGGGGCGCCGGCCAGCCCTATGGGCTGCCTCTCTCTTTCCCTTTAGGCCCACTATGGACCATCCCCTCTCGTAGGGGGTTCCGGTAACCCCCTCCGGCATTCCCGATAAATCCGAAACTTTTCTGGTATACTTCCGGTGTCCGAATATAGCCGTCCAATATATCAATCTTTATGTCTCGGACATTCCGAGACTCCTCGTCATGTCCGTGATCTCATCCGGGACTCCGAACTACCTTCGGTACATCAATACTCATAAACTCATAATACCGATCGTCATCAAACGTTAAGCGTGCGGACCCTACGGGTTCGAGAACTATGTAGACATGACCGAGACTCATTTCCGGTCAATAACCAATAGCGGAACCTGGATGTTCATATTGGCTCCTACATATTCTACGAAGATCTTTTATCGGTCAGAACCGCATAACAACATACGTTGTTCCTTTTGTCAAACGGTATGTTACTTGCCCGAGATTCGATCGTCGGTATCTCTATACCTAGTTCAATCTCGTTACCGGCAAGTCTCTTTACTCGTTCCGTAACACATCATCTCGTGATTAACTCATTAGTCTTTTGCTTGCAAGGCTTATTGTGATGTGTGTTACCGAGAGGGCCCAGAGATACCTCTCCGACACTCGGAGTGACAAATCCTAATCTTGATCTATGCCAACACCACGAATACTTTCGGAGACACCTGTAGAGCATCTTTATGATCACCCAGTTACGTTGTGACGTTTGATAGCACACAAGGTGTTCCTACGGTATTCGGGAGTTGCATAAACTCATAATACCGATCGTCATCAAACGTTAAGCGTGCGGACCCTACGGGTTCGAGAACTATGTAGACATGACCGAGACTCATCTCCGGTCAATAACCAATAGCGGAACCTGGATGTTCATATTGGCTCCTACATATTCTACGAAGATCTTTTATCGGTCAGAACCGCATAACAACATACGTTGTTCCTTTTGTCAAACGGTATGTTACTTGCCCGAGATTCGATCGTCGGTATCTCTATACCTAGTTCAATCTCGTTACCGGTAAGTCTCTTTACTCGTTCCGTAACACATCATCTCGTGACTAACTCATTAGTCTTTTGCTTGCAAGGCTTATTGTGATGTGTGTTACCGAGAGGGCCCAGAGATACCTCTCCGACACTCGGAGTGACAAATCCTAATCTTGATCTATGCCAACACCACGAATACTTTCGGAGACACCTGTAGAGCATCTTTATGATCACCCAGTTACATTGTGACGTTTGATAGCACACAAGGTGTTCCTACGGTATTCGGGAGTTGCATAATCTCATAGTCATAGGAACATGTATAAGTCATGAAGAAAGCAATAGCAGTAAAACTAAACGATCATAGTGCTATGCTAACGGATGGGTCTTGTCCATCACATCATTCTCCTAATGATGTGACCCCGTTGATCAAATGACAACTCATGTCTATGGCTAGGAAACATAACCATCTTTGATCAATGAGCTAGTCTAGTAGAGGCATACTAGGGACACTCTGTTTTGTCTATGTATTCACACATGTACTAAGTTTCCGGTTAATACAATTCTAGCATGAATAAAAGACATTTATCATGATATAAGGAAATATATATAACAACTTTATTATTGCCTCTAGGGCATATTTCCTTCAGTCTCCCACTTGCACTAGAGTCAATAATCTAGCTCACATCGCCATGTGATTTAATACCGATAGTTCACATCGTTATGTGAATAACACCCATAGTTCACATTGCTATGTGACCAACACCCAAAGGGTTTACTAGAGTCAATAATCTAGTTCACATCGCTATGTGATTAATACCCAAGAGTAATAAGGTGTGATGATGTTTTGCTTGTGAGAGAAGTTTAGTCAACGGGTCTGTCACATTCAGATCCGTATGTATTTCGCAAATTTCTATGTCTACAAAGCTCTGTATAGAGCTACTCTAGCTAATTGCTCCCACTTTCAATATGCATCCAGATTGATACTTAGAGTCATCTGGATTTAGTGTCAAAGCTTGCATCGGCTTAACCCTTTACGACGAACTCTTTATCACCTCCATAATTGAGAAATATTTCCTTAGTCATCCAATTACTAAGGATAATTTTGACCGCTGTACAGTGATCTACTCCTGGATCACTATTGTACCTCCCTGTCAAACTCATGACAAGGTACACAACGTGTTTTGTACACAGCATGGCATACTTTATAGAACCTATGACTGAGGCATAGGGAATGACTTTCATTCTCTCTATATTTTCTGCCGTGGTCTGGCTTTGAGTCTTACTCAACTTCACACCTTACAAATCAGGCAAGAACTTCTTCTTTGACTGATCCATTTTGAACTACTTCAAAATCTTATCAAGGTATGTACTCATCGAAAGTCTTATCAAGCGTCTTGATCTATCTATATAGATTCTTGATGCTCAATATGTAAGCAGCTTCACCGAGGTCTTTCTTTGAAAAACTCCTTTCAAACACTCCTTTATGCTTTCCAGAAAATTCTACATCATTTCCGATCGACAATATGTCTTTCACATATACTTATCAGAAAGGTTGTAGTGCTCCCACTCACTTCTTGTAAATACAGGCTTCTCCAAAAGTCTGTATAAAACCATATGCTTTGATCACCTCATCAAAGCGTATATTCCAACTCCGAGATGCTTGCACCAGTCCATAGATGGATTGCTGGAGCTTGCATAATTTGTTAGCACCTTTTTGGATCGACAAAACCTTCTGGTTGTATCATATACAACTCTTCTTTGAGATATCCATTCAGGGATGTAGTTTTGACATCCATTTGCCAGATTTCATAATCATAAAATGCGGCAATTGCTAACATGATTCGGACAGACTTAAGCATCGCTACAGGTGAGAAAGTCTCATCGTAGTCAACTCCTTGAACTTGTCGAAAACCTTTCGCAACAAGTCGAGCTTTGTAAACAGTAATATTACCGTCTGCGTCGGTCTTCCTCTTGAAGATCCATTTATTTTCGATGGCTTGCCGATCATCGGGCAAGTCAACCAAAGTCCACACTTTGTTCTCATACATGGATCCCATCTCAGATTTCATGGCTTCAAGCCATTTTGCGGAATCTGGGCTCATCTTCGCTTCCTCATAGTTCGTAGGTTCATCATGGTCTAGTAACATGATTTCTAGAACTGGGTTGCCATACCACTCTGGTGCGGAACGTACTCTGGTTGATCTACGACGTTCAGTAGAAACTTGATCCGAAGTTTCATGATCATTATCATTAACTTCCTCACTAATTGGTGTAGGAATCACTGGAACAATTTCCTGTGATGTACTACTTTCCAATCCGGGAGAAGGTACAATTACCTCATCAAGTTCTACTTTCCTCCCACTCACTTCTTTCGAGAGAAACTCCTTCTCTAGAAAGGATCCATTTTAGCAACGAATATCTTGCCTTCGGATCTGTGATAGAAGGTGTACCCAACAGTCTCTTTTGGGTATCCTATGAAGATTTACTTCTCCGGTTTGGGTTTGAGCTTATCATGTTGAAACTTTTTCACATAAGCATCGCAGTCCCAAATTTTAAGAAACAACAACTTTGGTTTCTTGCCAAACCACAGTTCTTAAGGCGTTGTCTCAACGGATTCAGATGAGGCCCTTATTTAACGTGAATGCAGTTGTCTCTAATGCATGACCCAAAACGATAGTGGTAAATCGGTAAGAGACATCATAGATCGCACCATATCCAATAAAGTACGGTTACGACGTTCGGACACACCATTATGCTGTGGTGTTCCGGGTGGCGTGAGCTGTGAAACTATTCCACATTGTTTCAAATGAAGACCAAACTCGTAACTCAAATATTCTCCTCCACGATCAGATCGTAGAAACTTTATTTTCTTGTTACGATGATTCTCTACTTCACTCTGAAATTCTTTGAACTTTTCAAATGTTTCAGACTTGTGCTTTATTAAGTAGATATACCCATATCTGCTCAAATCCTCAGTGAAGGTCAGAAAATAATGATACCCGCCGCGAGCTTCAACACTCATTGGTCCGCATACATCAGTATGTATGATTTCCAACAAATATGTTGCTCGCTCCATAGTTCCGGAGAACGGAGTTTTTAGTCATCTTGCCCATGAGGCATGGTTCGCAAGCACCAAGTGATTCATAATCAAGTGATTCCAAAATTCCATCATTATGGAGTTTCTTCATGCGTTTTACACCAATATGACTTAAACGGCAGTGTCACAAATAAGTTGCACTATCATTATTAACCTTGCATCTTTTGGCTTCAATATTATGAATATGTGTATCACACGATCGAGATCCAACAAACTATTTTCATTGGGTGTATGACCATAGAAGGTTTTTGTTCATGTAAACAGAACAACAATTATTCTCTAACTTACATGAATAACCGTATTGCAATAAACATGATCAAATCACATTCATGCTCAACACAAACACCAAATAACAGTTATTTAGGTTCAACACTAATCCCGAAAGTATAGGGAGTGTGCGATGATGATCATATCAATCTTGGAACTGTTTCCAATACACATCGTCACTTCATCCTTTAACTAGTTTATGTTCATTATGCAACTCCCACCTTGAGTTACTATTCTTTAGCAACTAAACCAATATCAAATACCGAGGGGTTGCTATGAACACTAGTAAAATACACATTAATAATCTGTATATCAAATATACCTTTGTTCACTTTGCCATCCTTCTTATCCGCCAAGTATCTAGGGTAGTTCCACTTTTAGTGACCATTTCCTTTGCAGTATAAGCACTTGTTTCAGGCTTGAGTTTAGCTTTGGGTTTCTTCACGGGAGTGACAACTTGCTTGTCATTCTTCTTGAAGTTCCCCTTCTATCCCTTTGCCCTTTACTTGAAACAAGTGGTCTTGTTAACCATCAACACTTGATGCTTTTTCATGATTTCTACCTTCGCCTACTTCAGTATCGCGAAGAGCTGGGAATTCCTTTCGTCATCCCTTGCATATTATAGTTCATCACGAAGTTCTACTAACTTGGTGATAGTGACTAGAGAACTTTGTCAATTACTATCTTATCTGGAAGATTAACTCCCACTTGATTAAAGTAATTGTAGTACCCAGACAATCTGAGCACATGCTCACTGGTTGAGCTATTCTCCTCCATCTTGTAGGCAAAGAACTGTCAGAGGTCTTATACCTCTCGACACGGGCATGAGTATGAAATACTAATTTCAACTCTTGGAACATCTTATATGCTCCATGGCGTTCAAAACGTTTTTGAAGTCCCGGTTCTAAGCCGTAAAGCATGGTGCACTTAAACTATCAAGTAGTCATCATATCGAGCTTTTGTCAAAACGTTCATAACGTCTACATCTGCTCCTGCAATAGGTCTGTCACCTAGCGGTGCATCAAGGACATAATTCTTCTGTGCAGCAATGAGGATAATCCTCAGATCACGGAACAATTCCGCATCATTGCTACTAACATCTTTCAATCTTGGTTTTCTCTAGGAACATATGAAAAATAAACGGGGAGCAACATCGCGAGCTATTGATCTACAACATAGATATGCTAATACTATCAGGACTAAGTTCATGATAAATTAAAGTTCAATTAATCATATTACTTAAGAACTCCCACTTAGATAGACATCCCTCCGGTCATCTAAATGATCACGTGATCCAAATCAACTAAACCATGTCCGATCATCACGTGAGATGGAGTAGTTTCAATGGTGAACATCTTATGTTGATCATATCTACTATATGATTCACGCTCGACCTTTCGGTCTCCAGTGTTCCGAGGCCATATCTGTATATGCTAGGCTCGTCAAGTTTAACCCGAGTATTCTGCGTGTGCAAAGCTGGCTTACACCCATTGTATTTGAACGTAGAGCTTATCACACCCGATCATCCCGTGGTGTCTCGGCACGACAAACTTTCGCAACGGTGCATACTCAGGGAGAACACTTATACCTTGAAATTTAGTAAGGGATCATCTTATAATGCTACCGTCGTCCTAAGAAAAATAAGAAGCATAATAAGATAAACATCACATGCAATCAAAAATATGTGATATGATATGGCCATCATCATCTTGTGCTTTTGATCTCTATCTCCAAAGCACCGTCATGATCACCTTCGTCACCGGCTTGACACCTTGATCTTCATCGTAGCATCGTTGTCGTCTCGCCAACTATTGCTTCTACGACTATCGCTACCGCTTAGTGATGAAGTAAAGCAATTACATGGCGATTGCATTTCATACAATAAAGCGACAACCATATGGCTCCTGCCAGTTGCCGATAACTTTACAAAACATGATCATCTCATACAAAACCGTATAACTCATCATGTCTTGACCATATCACATCACAACATGCCCTGCAAAAACAAGTTAGACGTCCTCTACTTTGTTTGTTGCAAGTTTTACGTGGCTGCTACGGGCTTTAGCAAGAACCGTTCTTACCTACGCATACAAAACCACAACGATGTTTCGTCAAGTATGTGCTATTTTAACCTTCACAAGGACCGGGCGTAGCCACACTTGATTCAGCTAAAGTGAGAGAGACAGACACCCGCCAGTCACCTTTAAGCAACGAGTGCTCGTAACGGTGAAACCAGTCTCGCGTAAGCGTACGCGTAATGTCGGTCCGGGCCGCTTCATCTCACAATACCGCCAAAGCAAAGTATGACATGCTGGTAAGCAGTATGACTAGTATCGTCCACAATCTCATTGTGTTCTACTCGTGCATATCATCTACGCATAGACCTGGCTCATGATGCCACTGTTGGGGAACGTAGTATTTTAAAATTTTCCTACGATCACGCAAGATCTATCTACCAGATGCATAGCAACGAGAGGGAAGAGTGTGTCTACGTACCCTCGTAGACCGGGAGCGGAAGCGTCAAGTGACGCGGTTGATGTTGTCGAACTTCTTCGCGATCCAACCGATCAAGCACCGAACGTACGGCACCTCCGCGTTCAGCACACGTTCAGCTTGATGACGTCCCACGAGCTCTTGATCCAGTTGAGCTTCATGGGAGAGTTTCGTCAGCACGACGGCGTGGTGACGGATATGATGTGTTCACCGGCGCAGGGCTTCGCCTAAGCTCCGTGACGGTATGACCGAGGTGTGATTCTGTGGAGGGGGGGCACCGCACACGGCTAAAACAATTCAACTTGTGTGTCTTTGGGTGCCCCCCTGCCCCCGTATATAAAGGAGCAGGGGAAGGAGGCCGGCCGGCCCTTCCTAGTGCGGCTAGGGAAAGAGTCCTACTAGGAATAGGATTGCAATCCTATTCCTAGTAGGATTCACCGAAAGGAAGAAGGGGGAAAGGAATAGGAGAGGTGGCGCCCCCCCCCAATCCTAGTCCAACTAGGAACCCTTGGTGGGGGCGCCGGCCAGCCCTATGGGCTGCCTCTCTCTTTCCCTTTAGGCCCACTATGGACCATCCCCTCTCGTAGGGGGTTCCGGTAACCCCCTCCGGCATTCCCGATAAATCCGAAACTTTTCCGGTATACTTCCGGTGTCCGAATATAGCCGTCCAATATATCAATCTTTATGTCTCGGACATTCCGAGACTCCTCGTCATGTCCGTGATCTCATCCGGGACTCCGAACTACCTTCGGTACATCAATACTCATAAACTCATAATACCGATCGTCATCAAACGTTAAGCGTGCGGACCCTACGGGTTCGAGAACTATGTAGACATGACCGAGACTCATCTCCGGTCAATAACCAATAGCGGAACCTGGATGTTCATATTGGCTCCTACATATTCTACAAAGATCTTTTATCAGTCAGAACCGCATAACAACATACGTTGTTCCTTTTGTCAAACGGTATGTTACTTGCCCGAGATTCGATCGTCGGTATCTCCATACCTAGTTCAATCTCGTTACCGGTAAGTCTCTTTACTCGTTCCGTAACACATCATCTCGTGACTAACTCATTAGTCTTTTGCTTGCAAGGCTTATTGTGATGTGTGTTACCGAGAGGGCCCAGAGATACCTCTCCGACACTCGGAGTGACAAATCCTAATCTTGATCTATGCCAACACCACGAATACTTTCGGAGACACCTGTAGAGCATCTTTATGATCACCCAGTTACGTTGTGACGTTTGATAGCACACAAGGTGTTCCTACGGTATTCGGGAGTTGCATAATCTCATAGTCATAGGAACATGTATAAGTCATGAAGAAAGCAATAGCAGTAAAACTAAACGATCATAGTGCTATGCTAACGGATGGGTCTTGTCCATCACATCATTCTCCTAATGATGTGACCCCGTTGATCAAATGACAACTCATGTCTATGGCTAGGAAACATAACCATCTTTGATCAATGAGCTAGTCTAGTAGAGGCATACTAGGGACACTCTGTTTTGTCTATGTATTCACACATGTACTAAGTTTCCGGTTAATACAATTCTAGCATGAATAAAAGACATTTATCATGATATAAGGAAATATAAATAACAACTTTATTATTGCCTCTAGGGCATATTTCCTTCATTCGGTTGCTGTACGTATTGCTCATCCGGACGTGGTCTGAGACAAGATACGCACGGCTACTATCAGGGTGTCGGCACGCCGGGAGGTCTTGCTGGACTTGTTTTACCATTGTCGAAATGTCTTGTGCACCGGGATTCCGAGTCTGATCGGGCTGTCCCTAAGATAAGGGGTAATATTATTATTACTTCTGCTGATCGTGAGAGCTTGTGATGGGCTAAGCTGGGACACCCCTGCAGGGTTATGATCTTTCGAAAGTCGTGCCCGCGGTTATGTGGCAGATTGGAATTTGTTAATGTCCGGTTGTAGAAAACTTGTCAGAGGATCCGAGATAAAACACACAACTGTGTGAGTAACCGTGACCGTCTCTTTTCACTTTGAGAAGAGAACACGGTGGAGTTATGTTTGACTCGTAGGTAGTTCAGGATCTTTAGCGATCACTACTAGTTTGCGACCGTTTGCGTAGATGCTCATCTTATTCTTGTACTCGTAAGCTAGCCACCATATTATGCTTAGCCGCTGCTGCAACCTCACCACTTTACCTCTTCCTACCCATTAAGCTTTGCTAGTCTGGTTACCCATGGTTATGGGATTGCTAAGTCCTCGTGGCTCACAGATGATATAACACTAGATGCAGGTACAGCTGAGTACGACGCAGGAGATGGATCAGAACTTCAGTGGGAGTTCGATGAAGAGCGTAGCCATATGTATGTGATGTTTTCGACGATCAGTAGTGGTTCCTACTAGGGGCGATCGGGACCTTGTGTGGTTTATTTATTTGGTATCTTTCATTTGGATCTTTGTCCGTAGTCGGACTGTGATGTTATTTGGATGATGATTGCTTATGTAATGTATTGTGTGATGTGGCAAGTGTAAGCCAACTACTCTTTTGCAATTTCATCCCTCTTTTACATGAGTCGTGCAAAGATACCAAACTTGAGATCATTCTAGTATGAGCTTATACCTTTAAGTCGTGCCTCGACACGTAGGAGGTATAATCTCACACTGGGCATTACAAGTTGGTAATCAGAGCCTTCTCCGACCTAGGAGCCCCCACTGATTGATCGAATCGTTGACGATTGAGTCTAGGCACAGACATAAAATGTTTTGAGTCCTATATATATATCGGAGAGTAGGATTTCTTTTTGCTCCTCATCCCTTTTCACTCTGGTGAGGACTCCTGACGATTACTTATCTCTTCTACTCTAAAAAAGTCACCAATTTTTTTTGGTTCATGCGAGTATTGTTTGGATTGTTCCGATGTCTTTGTGACGAGAACATTGTTCTCGATGCCTCCTGTCATTTAGGGGTTGTGGCAATGTCCCGGGGAGTTGAGCTCCGACGTGTTGTCGTCACAAATATATCACAGCAGTTCTGGAATACTTAAGACAGCCGACATCGAAAACTCTCCTATGCGGTTAGTGGAAAGATAACCCCGACATCACCCAGTACTGGGGAGGTAGTTCGGGAGTATTGCCATAGCTTGTATAGCAGATGCGTTTCGAAGGTCCGAGGTAAACGGTTTCCGGAGATAACTGGTCATGTGTTGAAGGATGGATACAACTCGATGTAGGATTAGAGTTGAGTGCGCGATGCTTCCCCTGTATCCCCAACACCTGATTGCATAACTGGAAACTTTCGGAAATTAATAGGTGGGTTCATCTAGTAGTTCGTAGGCATTCTTCCAACGAATGCATGATATGGAGTTTGGGGTTCTACATTGAGTGAAGTAGTTTTATGGGCATTGTTCCAATCGGGAGTTGCATCTTAAAGGATCCTTGGCTATGCTGATCCGGGGATTGCAAAACCCTTTTGTAACACGTTCCATGAGCTTTCAGCATGAACATGTGGAACGAAACTTCTATCTTGTTTTTGTTCTATCTGTGATGAGGCGAGGGGCCCGATCATTCGATGAGATGGTAACTATCGATTTGGTGGAGACGACTTTGACGATCCGACTACAAACGTGCACGGCGTTGCGCCTTAGAAATTGCTAAACCAATCTCCAGGGGTTACTGACGATGCCAGAAGCACGATCAGCCTGACCACGAAGGTCTATTCCTGCATGCAATCGAAAAACAAGCAAGAATATGATAAAGCAATCTGAATATTGCAAATATAGATGAAGTATTGATAAAGATGGGGATCCGTAAGCGGTCTTGGTCTGGTCGTTGGAAACAAACGAAGTACACGAAGTTGCAATGGCTAACTTTTGACTAAACAAATCCCAAAGAAAAAGCTACTAGATGGATCTACTTATATAGGAGCAAGGGGTGGCGGCCAAGGAGGTGGAAGGACGTCCCAAGGCAGCCTAAAACTAACCCTAGGTCGTACAAGGCTCATGGGCCCAAGTGGAGGTGATGCAACACCTTTGGACTTGTAGTTTGACTCGGATTCTGCTGCAGCGTCAGATTGTTTCGTCAATATCTCAACGCTTCAGACGAATTTGAAGGTGAATACAATTGGGTTGGAAAGTGTACGAAATATAGTTTCCAACAAAAAAAGAAACACCCAATTCAGAGTCCGTATGAAGGAGTTCTTGCCATTTTGAGTCAGGTATGTCTGTGCAGTCCGAATCTGGATGCAGAACGTGAGAGACTTGGACTCTATCTTCTCTTGGCCCAAAAGTGACGTGAGAGAACTTTTTGAACAGCACCTAAACTTCTCTTTTTCCCTTATCTTCATATGTGGATTGTACAAATGTCCCATACACCTGGAATTAGATATCGCCCAAAAGTCTGTGAAGTATTTTTGTCCTGGATGACATAAATAAATTGTTGCATAGTTTGCATTAGAAATCACCTCACAAATATACATGTATGCAATATTTTTGGTCATATACAAGAAAGTAGAAGGCATGAAAATATTGCAACTCAGTTTGCACAAATAAGTGAAGCTCTTATTCATATCAAAAGATTGACAATGTTCATCATTAAACCATCCCAACATTGGTGAATAAACCTTACTTGCATGAAATTCACAGGCTACAACATGCTTAAATAAGCAAACATGCAATAAGTCATTTGACATAGAATCGTCACCAAGATTAGAGGTCGTATCAAAATGATTAAACATTGGCACAATTATTTTCAAATGCATTTTATCCAAATCTGATTTATTCTCTGATTCACATGATTCCTTTGCATCAACAGTTAATTCAATGGGTGCACTCAAAATTGTTGGTATTTCAGCTGTTTGATCACATGACGCATTCATGACAGTAACATGATTATCTAAACTAGGTGGTGTGCTCAAATCAACAGGTAATTCAATACATGATGTATTCAAGTTAACTAGATATGCATCATCCTCATGTGAAGTTATATCATCATTGATTTTACTGTTACCTTGTCGCAAAGACGTAGCTGATGTAGGTACGGACGATGATAATATACCATACACTTTAGATGATGTCACGCTCACAATCGGAGGTGTGGCTGCGCTTGTAGGTGCAATGGTGGAGGAACCAACCAGTGGTGATGAGCATGAACTGGAATAGTAGTTATTGTAGTCACACAATGCATCCTCCTGTATTTGTCTCTCAAAGATACAAGCACGAACATACATACCAGTAATGCAACGAGAAATATACTGAAATTTTGCACGAATATCATGGTTCAAACCACCAAAAAATCTATTCATTGTATCATCCTCAGATTCTTCTATGTCACAATGATGCATATAAGATTTGAACTCTTGGTAGTAAGCATGAACAATGTTACTACCTTGTTTTAATTGTTCCAATTTGCGAAGCAATTCACGGCGATAGTAAGGAGGAAAAAAATGTTTTCTCATTACAGCCTTCAAATCTTTCCAAGTTGTAGGTTGGTTATCAATATTTTTCTTACAATGCACACTCCACCAAACAGAAGCAAAACCAGTAAATACTCTAGTGGCAGCTCGTACTCTCTCAAGTTCAGAAAAATGATGGTGACTAAAAACTTTTTCTACTTCAAGCTCCCAAGCTAGATAAATAGCAGGATTAAATCTACCCTCAAATGACGGTAAAGAAATAACCTGAGCATGTGCTTGTGTGTGTTGTCCCATGTCTCGTGATGGTGAAGATGCATCCGTCGTCCAAGAACTTCTGTCTCCGGTACCTGTCATGATTAGTAGAAACAAGAAACAAAATTCGAGAATAATGTTCCGATGAACTACTAGGATGTGGTGGTAAAGCGCTCACAGTAAAGCAAATATCAATATCTTACAAGTTCTTACCATGCAGCACGTGGTGATAGGCAACCAGCGGTGTCAAATAACTCCAAAGATTGAGTAAAGTGATTGCCGGGTGAACGTAAATATGCATGGTGTAGAAATATGTGGAGCTGGGTTGGCTATATATGGTAGCAAAATATTAGCAATAATCAATTCAGAGATGCAATGTTGAATAAACGCTCAACGACGGTACTATGCTGGTCCTAGGCTAGACCGGACTAGAGACGCGAGCCTAGAACACTAATGAGGTCACGGAGTAGCACAACTAGCATCAATAAAGGATACAAAGTAGCTCTAGACAGCAAGATATAAGTGAAGATCACAACGGCAGTAAAGATAATGATGAAAACAACTGCCAAGCAGAATATACAACAACTCTCTCTTCAACTTTCTTTTTCTTCTTTTTCTTTTTCTTTTTTCTCACACTTTTTTTCTTTCTCTCCTCTTTTTTTTTTACTTTTTTCTCTGTTTTTTTTCTTTCTCCCTCTTTCCAAGACAAACTAGATAAGATGTAGATTGGATCAAGCTAAGATGCGAACGACTTCAAGTATGATTGTGACTATGAACGATGGGTAGCACGAGGTGGAAATTGATGGATGAGGTGGTGGACAGCGGAAGGGATAACGATGCAGCGGCGATGTGACTAATGTGAACAGAACTCGAAACTCTAACGAACTAGACACTAAGACCAGCAACTCGACACGACGAGGCAACCGATAATTCAATAATGCAAACAATGAAAAGAAAATTGCAAAGGCTCGGACTGGCTAGGACAAAGGATGAATAGATCTAACTTTATTTGTGGCTTTTCCTTGGACAATAGGTAAGAAAATAAATCTAATCTAGGAATAACTGGAAATTCTCACCGAGCAACCTGAAAACTGATACCACTTGATAGAGGCGAGGGCCCTGATCTTTCGATGAGATGGTAGCTATCGATTTGGTGGAGACGACTTTGACGATCTGACTACAAACGTGCACGGCGTTGCGCATTAGCAATCGCTAAACCAATCTCCAGGGGTTACTGACGATGCCAGAAGCACGATCAGCCTGACCACGAAGGTCTATTCCTGCATGCAATCGAAAAACAAGCAAGAATATGATAAAGCAATCTAAATATTGCAAATATAGATGAAGTATTGATAAAGATGGGGATCCGTAAGCGGTCTTGGTCTGGTCGTTGGAGACAAACGAAGTACACGAAGTTGCAATGGCTAACTTTTGACTAAACAAATCCCAAAGAAAAAGCTACTAGATGGATCTACTTATATAGGAGCAAGGGGTGGCGGCCAAGGAGGTGGAACGGCGTCCCAAGGCAGCCTAAAACTAACCCTAGGTCGTACAAGGCTCATGGGCCTAAGTGGAGGTGATGCAACACCTTTGGACTTGTAGTTTGACTCGGATTCTGCTGCAGCTCAGATTGTTTCGTCGATATCTCAACGCTCCGGACGAATTTGAAGGTGAATCCAATTGGATTGGAAAGTGTACAAAATCTAGTTTCCAACAAAAAAAGAAACACCCAATTCGGAGTCCGTATGAAGGAGTTCTTGCCATTTTGAGTCAGGTATGTCTGTGCAGTCCGAATCTGGATGCAGAACGTGAGAGACTTGGACTCTATCTTCTCTTGGCCCAAAAGTGACGTGAGAGAACTTTTTGAACAGCACCTAAACTTCTCTTTTTTCCCTTATCTTCATATGTGGATTGTACAAATGTCCCATACACCTGGAATTAGACATGGCACAAAAGTCTGTGAAGTATTTTTGTCCTGGATGACATAAATAAATTGTTGCATAGTTTGCATTAGAAATCACCTCACAAATATACATGTATGCAATATTTTTGGTCATATCCAAGGTAGTCGTGTCCTTATCAATCTGCTCCTTGTTGTTTTTTATTTACCTTTTGTTCTCCCAAGTGGCTTCTCGACAAGTTAATGTATCATTTAAGCTGTGGAATTCATTCGTTCAATTCTCTTTTCGAATGATATTGTGAAGATTATGTTGCAACATATCTATCCTTTGTTTTTGTTTTGATTCTGGTATTCGAGTTGCTTCGATGTCAAATGTTGATTCCATACCTTTCCTAATCGGTGTTCTCATATTTCTATGAGAGTGTTAATCCTTCTTGGTCATCAAGATTGTCATGTTAAATTCTTTTCAACCGGCGTGCTTCTCTTCAAGTTAACCTGATCCTTTTAATATGTACAAGACCAATTCTTGTTTCTTTTTCTCAAAGGTGTCTGTTTCATTCATCCCAAGTTGTCTTTGTTTTTCCCCACCCTCCCACCCTTCTTCTTCTCGGAGCCAGAAATTCTTAAATGAAATATCCATTTTATTAATGTGATGTTTCTTCATTTGTTTCGTTCAATTTCATTATCCAGTGATTCTTAGGAAGATGCTCAGGAAACTTCAAGTTCATCATTCTTTTGTTCTCAAATTCTGCCGGTGGATGTAATTCAAGCTTGGTGTTGATCATATCTGTTCCTCTTGTTTCACATGTTTTCCGTGTTGGAATTTCTTATACAAGGCTTTCTTATTTATTCAACTCTCTAATTCTTATCCAGAGTGTGCAAGATATCTCAGATGATTCGTGTTTCAATTCTTAATCCGTTCAAGCTATTTTGAGGATTGTCATCTTATTCAAGACATGTAATTCAACCGGTGCAATATCTCTTAAGCAATCTTTTTCAACGGTGATTTCTTTTGAGTGGGCCCTAGCCCACAGGTATTTTTCCAGGATCTTACCTGACTCTTCTTTTTCCGGAGAATTCTTTTCAAAGTGTGACGTAAGAATGATTTCCATCAGTCACATGCCTTCTCCTAGTTTGCTTTCAATTATTTTCATCTTTAGATCCACCTTCCCTCTTGTCATTCGTCCGGAGTATCTCGAAATTGTTCATGGCATTTCTCGTTTTCATTCTCAACATTGGAAGACCGGAGAAGTGTTTCTCTTAAATCTTGGCCATTCTCTTGAAGATTCCTGGTTCTAGCTTCATGCCATCTTCATTATTGTTCTGATTGTGAGGAATTCTTTTATACCATCTGAAGCATTTCATGAATTCTTTCCATTGTGATCCTCCGAAGGCCATCATTTTAGAAGATTCTCCGTTCTCAGTTTTCAACTTCGTCCTCCACCTATTCTTAATTGATGCCTCTTCGTTCATCTCCATATTCTTACGGTGGTTCTTTCAAGATTACTCTTCTGTTGTTATCATATTAATTCATTTGTTCTTTTCATAATCCTACCGGTGAGTTGTTCAAGATTATTCTCAAGTTTGGCTATATCTCTCTCCAATCCTTTTCAAGAAGAATAAGTAGTATGCCGAATCCGTTGCTGGTCATCAATTTAATTTGATTAAGGAGAAGCATACAGTAAATCTTATTCTTATTTTCTCGAAGTGAATAATCTCTTTTTTCTGGAGCTTGTTCATCATATCATATTCTCGGTTCTAAGTTGTTCATCTTGTTTTCCGCAGCTCCAAGTTATTTCAATAATATCATTTCAAACTTCCATCTAATTCATCGCAGGCCTTGAATCTTATTCTTTTCATCTTTACTTCTCATGTTTTCATTACCGGAGTTCTTCATGGTGGTTCATCATCATTTAATTCATCCTCGAAGTCTTCATCAAGATTCTTGTTGGAGCTCAAGCATTCTTCATCATGCATTCCAATTGCAATACTTTCTACCTTATCTTTTCAGATGGTGTTATGTCATTCTTGACAATTTCCTTCATGTTTCATGATTCACAAGTTATCAAGAATGAGATATTTAACCCCGTCAATTTCTTCGTTGGAGCTATCTTGGGTTGTGTCTCACCTAAAAACTTTCCCTAATGATTGTTGCTATTGTGGTGCTTATCAATGACCCAAATTCTTCATTTACCTCTCGGTGAATGAGTTTTCATATCTTCGTTGATCTCAATCCAATCTATCGTTTTCCGTTAGTGGACGGTTGTCACCTCATAATGTTGAGATTTTTTTTCATAAGCCCACAACAAGTTTATTCGTTTCGCTGTTGATTTTCCATCAACCCCATTCAACCCTTCTTCGTAAGGATGTTTTCAAAATCATTTCTAGTCGAAGATGTTCTTCGTTTTCGATCTTTTCACTCCATTATTCACTCCGGAAGCTTTGTCATATTGCTCTCTTCGAACCATCATCTTGTCATATCAAGATCATGTTCTTTCCTTTTCTCGTCTATTTAACAGGAGTGTCGTGACCTCCATTCTAGTTCCGTCATCTTATCTAGTTTTTCCTCTATTTTCAACCGGAGTGCTGTCTGAAGCCTTCCTTACCCTTGTGCCATTCTTTCAATGTTTTCGGAGGCTGTGTGTTGTTGATTTCATCAAGTATCATCCCAATTTGGCAAGTTCATGTTCAATTACTTACATTTTCAGTCGGAGTGCTGTCCGAATTATGTCATTCTTATTCCTTGGCTACACCGTTGCAGTTTCATATTCTTTTTGTTTGTAAGCTCTTGTTTCATGTCTTTTAACCTACAAGGTTCTCATAATGCTCCTTGTTCCTCTTTTCTAACGGAGTGTTTTCATATTCGTTCATCTCCGTTGTATTCTTATTTCAATTTGGTCAACCTCTTAGGTTCGTGGTTTTACTCGTTTGTCGAAGAAGCAACTTTGTTTTACCTCTTCCTGTTCCGTTTTTACCCGGTGCCATCTCTAGGATCTCGGGTCGAGATCCTCTGTTAGTGTGGGAGAGTTGTGACGCCCGAAGACCGACGCTCCAGAAGATTCCAGATGTTCTGAGTTTTCCCGTGTGTTTTATTTTGTGCTTGCTTTATTTATTTTGCATTGCATCATGTCATCATGCCATCAAGTCTTTTAATTTTAAAACTCAACTAAATAAACCGTATGGATCCTCGATCCATTTAAATCGAGGGAAGAGTGACTTCTCTTTATAACATATCCTCCTAATAAATATGGAGCTATATAAATATTCCATTCCTTGGAATCACCTATAACACATTTGCACCGTTCTTCAATTTCCTTTTGTCCAACTCAACTTCATTTCTTCCTTTGAGGCATTTTAGTAAAATTGGGTCGCAATTTTACTTCTCCATAAATGTTCGAAATCTGTCCATAAATCACATCTAGTGTGTAGGGTCACCTCCTATAATTTGAACTCATTTGGAGTTCATTTGAATGGGTTTAAAAATTCAAACATGTCGAGTTAATTTTAACTTGTTTGGATTTTACTTCCTCTATAAACCTCATGCCATTTTATTAAAATTCCTCATATTTTTATGAGTCCAAGAAAAATGGCCTCTTGCTCTAATTCTTCTT
Source organism: Secale cereale (assembly GCA_902687465.1). Taxonomy (NCBI): domain Eukaryota; kingdom Viridiplantae; phylum Streptophyta; class Magnoliopsida; order Poales; family Poaceae; genus Secale; species Secale cereale. Next base: position 76,427,861 of record LR738710.1, read on the forward strand.
CTAGACCCCTTCTCTTTTTTTTTCTCTAGTCCTTCTGTTTAAATGTTAAGCAGAAAAAGGAGTGAAAAAGTTCCAGCCCGGCCTGCTCCCTGCAGCCAGGCCGGCCCCTTTTGCACCAGGCCCAGCTGCGCCTCCAGCCAGACTAGCCACACACCAGGCCGCTTCGGCCTCCCCCGCGGCCCACCTAAGGCACATCTGGCCTCTGCCTATCTAACCTAGCCCCGCAGCCCGATCGCTCGTCCTCCTATTCCTCCCTCGCGCCCCACCCATCGCCCGAAACCCCATCCCCTCGCTCGTCCTCCTTCTGCTTCGACCCTGCCGCCCCTCCATGGCGCCGCGCGCCGCCGCCATCGGGACCACCAGGAGGTCCAGCGCCTCCTCCTCATCTCCTTTGTACCTTCCACCACGGCCGAGGGCCTTGCCTGCACCTCGACCGCCGCCGCCTTCGCGCCTCCTAACGCTGTTGCCTCCTCACCGGCAATAGCTGTCGCGTGCGTGCGCGCTGGAGCTCGCCGACCTCTCCATTCCCCGCAACCTCCTCCCTCCAACGTGCCGCCTTGGCCTCCTCCTGCTCGAGTCCCCTGGAGCCGCCGCGCCGTGCCGTCTCCTCCTCGCCGGAGCACACCACTGCCACCGCCCAAGCTCCTCCCTCACCATCCCGAACCGGTGAGCGCGTCGCCCCTCTTCCTTGTGCGCCGCTCACCTCCGGCCTCTGCATCGCCAGACCACTGTTGCCTCGTCGCTGCAGCTCCCTTGGCCTCCTCCTGCTCGAGTCCCCTGTAGCCAGCGTCGTGCCGGCGACCGCCGCCGTCTGCAACCTCCAGAGGCCGCTGCATTGCCGGCCATCCCCGCCATCCAGAAATAGCAGCAGCTCCAGCCTCCACTCGATCCTCCTATAGCTCCTCGCCATGGCCCTCTGTTCGGCTTTGTGTACGACTACATGGGGAGATGCGAAGTACTGCGACGACCCCGGAGACTGGATGCGTCAAGTTCCTCGACGATGTGTACATCTACACCGAGACCGGACCGACAACGCGTGTACCCCTACCGTCGCAAGAATCGAGACCGGCAAGTCCGATGACCCAAGTACCACGACGACGCCGAAGGGTTCCGATTCGAAAGTTCATCTTCAAAACGAGTACAACAATCCCTCGCCGTGAACGACTACTTCCTCGACAAACGTGAACGACTACTTCCTTTTGGCAATGTGAACGACAACTTCGACGACGACCGCCTCGAGAACGTCTACTTCCACTACTTCCACTACGATCTCGAACCGCTTCGAAAACGCACGCTTCAAAGGTATACCGCTGAGACGACGCCCGTATGGATGAATGTTGTGTGTTGTATGAGATGCACCCCTTGTTTGCACCGTGTCCGTTGTGCCCCTCTTTTGCCGTCTTCACGTGGGAACCCGGCAACCAGGAGCACCCCACCGTCTTTGCATGACACACTCATGTTCCCGTCGTCCTTCTTTGTACCGATATCTCAACGAGTGTCGGATCATCGGAAGGTTGCCGTGGCACCGTATCCGTTTTCGCCGCCACGACCCCTTTTCTTTCCATCGTGGCGACAAATACTCCATATCTTGCTCATGTCAACTTTTAATTAAAATTGCATAAAAACTTGCATTTGTCATCCGCATCATGATAACTCATTAAAATGCTTAAAATTGTTCTTTGCTTTAAGAATTGCTAAATATGACATATGGGGTTTTACCGGAATTGTTGTTGTTATTTCCGGCCTCATTTAAAATGACTAAATAGTTAGTTTACTTTTGCTTCACCTCTTGCCATGTTAATAAACATTTAATCTTGTCTTGTAATAAACGAGAGTCAACTAACTAAATATAATGTGGTGTTTCGTCATATTGAGCTCCACTTAAATTGTAGTGTTGTTTGTGCTTTGCCATGCCATGTTGAATTAAACCGGACATGCATCATATTTGTTTGTGCATCATGTTGGGGAACATAGTATTTTCAAAATTTTCCTACGATCACGCAAGATCTATCTACTAGATGCATAGCAACGAGGGGGAGAGTGTGTCTACGTACCCTCGTAAACCGAGAGCGGAAGCGTCAAGTGACGCGGTTGATGTAGTCGAACTTCTTCGCGATCCAACCGATCAAGCACCGAACGTACGGCACCTCCGCGTTCAGCACACGTTCAGCTTGATGACGTCCCACGAGCTCTTGATCCAGTTGAGCTTCACGGGAGAGTTTCGCCAGCACGACGGCGTGGTGACAGATATGATGTATCTACCGGCGCAGGGCTTCGCCTAAGCACTGCAACGGTATGACCGAGGTGTGTTTATGTGGAGAGGGGCACCGCACACGGCTAAAACAATTCAACTTGTGTGTCCTAGGGTGCCCCCCTGCCCCCGTATATAAAGGAGCAAAGGAGAGGTCGGCCCTAGAGGGGGCGCGCCAAGTGTGGGGAGTCCTAGTAGGACTCCCAAGTCCTAGTAGGATTCCCCTTTCCTTTCCGGAGTAGGAGAGAAGGAAAGAGGTGGAGAGGGAGAAGGAAAAGGGGGCTGCACCCCTTGTCCAATTCGGACCAGAGGGGGGGCGCGCGCCTCCTTCCTTTTGGCCTTTTTCCTCTATTCCCGTATGGTCCAATAAGGCCCATATACTCCGAAAAATACCCGAATCACTCGGAACCTTTCCGATGTCCGAATATAGTCGTCCAATATATCGATCTTTACGTCTCGACCATTTCGAGACTCCTCGTCATGTCCCCGGTCTCATCCGGGACTCCGAACTCCTTCGGGACATCAAAACTCATAAACTCGTAATACCGATCGTCATCAAACGTTAAGCGTGCGGACCCTACGGGTTCGAGAACTATGTAGACATGACCGAGAGTCATCTCCGGTCAATAACCAATAGCGGAACCTGGATGCTCATATTGGCTCCTACATATTCTACGAAGATCTTTATCGGTCAAACCGCATAACAACATACGTTGTTCCTTTTGTCATTGGTATGTTACTTGCCCGAGATTCGATCGTCGGTATCTCTATACCTAGTTCAATCTCGTTACCGGCAAGTCTTTTTACTCGTTCCGTAATACATCATCTCGTGACTAACTCTTTAGTCTTTTGCTTGCAAGGCTTATTATGATGTGCATTACCGAGAGGGCCCAGAGATACCTCTCCGACACTCGGAGTGACAAATCCTAGTCTTGATCTATGCCAACACCACGAACACTTTCGGAGACACCTGTAGAGCATCTTTATGATCACCCAGTTACGTTGTGACGTTTGATAGCACACAAGGTGTTCCTACGGTATTCGGGAGTTGCATAATCTCATAGTCATAGGAACATGTATAAGTCATGAAGAAAGCAATAGCAGTAAAACTAAACGATCATAGTTCTAAGCTAACGGATGGGTCTTGTCCATCACATCATTCTCCTAATGATGTGATCCCGTTGATCAAATGACAACTCATGTCTATGGTTAGGAAACATAACCATCTTTGATCAATGAGCTAGTCTAGTAGAGGCATACTAGGGACACTCTGTTTTGTCTATGTATTCCCACATGTACTAAGTTTCCGGTTAATACAATTCTAGCATGAATAATAAACATTTATCATGATATAAGGAAATATAAATAACAACTTTATTATTGCCTCTAGGGCATATTTCCTTCAGTCTCCCACTTGCACTAGAGTCAATAATCTAGCTCACATCACCATGTGATTTAATATCGATAGTTCACATCGTTATGTGAATAACACCCATAGTTCACATCGCCATGTGACCAACACCCAAAGGGTTTACTAGAGTCAATAATCTAGTTCACATCGCTTGTGATTAATACCCAAGAGTAATAAGGTGTGATCATGTTTTGCTTGTGAGAGAAGTTTAGTCAACGGGTCTGTCACATTTAGATCCGTATGTATTTCGCAAATTTCTATGTCTACAATGCTCTGCATGGAGCTACTCTAGCTAATTGCTCCAACTTTCAATACGCATCCAGATTGATACTTAGAGTCATCTGGATTTAGTGTCAAAGCTTGCATCGGCGTAACCCTTTATGACGAACTCTTTATCACCTCCATAATCGAGAAACATTTCCTTAGTCATCCAGTTACTAAGGATAATTTTGACCGCTGTACAGTGATCTACTCCTGGATCACTATTGTACCCCCTTGACAAACTCATGGCAAGGTACACAACATGTTTGGTACACAGCATGGCATACTTTATAGAACCTATGGCTGAGGCATAGGGAATGACTTTCATTCTCTCTATATTTTTCTGCCGTGGTCTGGCTTTGAGTCTTACTCAACTTCACACCTTACAAGTCAGGCAAGAACTGCTTCTTTGACTGATCCATTTTGAACTACTTCAAAATCTTATCAAGGTATGTACTCATCGAAAGTCTTATCAAGCGTCTTGATCTATCTCTATAGATCTTGATGCCCAATATGTAAGCAGCTTCACCAAGGTCTTTCTTTGAAAAACTCATTTCAAACACTCCTTTATGCTTTCCAGAAAATTCTACATCATTTCCAATCGACAATATGTCATTCACATATACTTATCAGAAAGGTTGTAGTGCTCCCACTCACTTCTTGTAAATACAGGCTTCACCGCAAGTCTGTATAAATCTATATGCTTTGATCAACTTATCAAAGCGTATATTCCAACTCCGAGATGCTTGCACCAGTCCATAGATGGATCGCTAGAGCTTGCACATTTTGTTAGCACCTTTAGGATTGGCAAAACCTTCTGGTTGCATCATATACAAGTCTTCTTTAATAAATCCATTAAAGAATGCAGTTTTGTTATCCATTTGCCAGATTTCATAAAATGCGGCAATTGCTAACATGATTCGGACAGACTTAAGCATCGCTACGGGTGAGAAAGTCTCATCGTAGTCAACTCCTTGAACTTGTTGAAAAACTTTCGCAACAAGTCGAGCTTTGTAGACAGTAACATTACCGTCAGCGTCAGTCTTCCTCTTGAAGATCCATTTATTTTCGATGGTTTGCCGATCATCGGGCAAGTCAACCAAAGTCCACACTTTGTTCTCATACATGGATCCCATCTCAGATTTCATGGCCTCAAGCCATTTTGCGGAATCTGGGCTCATCATCGCTTCCTCATAGTTCGTAGGTTCATCATGGTCCAGTAACATGACTTCTAGAACCGGGTTGCCATACCACTCTGATGCGGAACGAACTCTGGTTGATCTACGAAGTTTAGCAGAAACTTGATCTGAAGTTTCATGATCATCATCATTAGCTTCCTCACTAATTGGTGTAGGAATCACTGGAACTAGTTTCTGTGATGTTCCACTTTCCAATTCGGGAGAAGGTACAATTACCTCATCAAGTTCTACTTTCCTCCCACTCACTTCTTTCGAGAGAAACTCCTTCTCTAGAAAGGATCCACTCTTAGCAACGAAGACCTTGCCTTCGGATCTGTGATAGAAGGTGTACCCAACAGTTTCTTTTGGGTATCCTATGAAGATTTACTTCTCCGATTTGGGTTCGAGCTTATCATGTTGAAACTTTTTCACATAAGCATCACAGTCCCAAACTTAAAGAAATGACAGCTTAGGTTTCTCGTCAAACCACAGTTCATACGGTGTCATCTCCACGGATTTAGATGGTGCCCTATTTAACATGAATGTAGCTGTCTCTAATGCATAACCCCAAAAGCGATAGTGGTAGATCGGTAAGAGACATCATCGATCGCACCATATCTAATAAAGTACCGTTATGACGTTCGGACACGCCATTACGCTGTGGTGTTCTAGGTGGCGTGAGTAGTGAAACTATTTCACATTGTTTTTACTGAAGGCCAAACTCGCTAACTCAAATATTTTACCTCTACGATCATATCATAGAAACTCTTATTTTCTTGTTACGATGATTCTCCACTTCACTCTGAAATTCTTTGAACTTTTCAAATGTTTCAGACTTGTGCTTCATTAAGTAGATATACCCATATCTGCTCAAATCATCAGTGAAGGTCAGAAAATAACGATACCCGCCGCGAGCTTCAACACTCATTGGTCCACATACATCTGTATGTATGATCTCCAACAAATCTGTTGCTCGCTCCATTGTTCCGGAGAACGGAGTTTTAGTCATCTTGCCCATGAGGCATGGTTCGCAAGCACCAAGTGATTCATAATCAAGTGATTCCAAAAGTCCATCACTATGGAGTTTCTTCATGCGCTTTACACCATTATGACCTAAACGGCAGTGCCACAAATAAGTTGCACTATCATTATTAACATTGCATCTTTTGGCTTCAATATTTATGAATATGTGTATCACCACGATCGAGATCCAACAAACTATTTTCGTTGGGTGTATGACCATCGAAGGTTTTATTCATGTAAACTGAATAACAATTATTCTATGACTTTAAATGAATAGCCGTATTGCAAAAAATATGATCAAATCATATTCATGCTCAACGCAAATGCCAAATAACATTTATTTAGGTTTTACACTAATCCCGAAAGTACAGGGAGTGTGCGATGATGATCATATCAATCTTGGAACCACTTCCAACACACATCGTCACTTCACCTTTAACTAGTCTCTGTTCATTCTGCAATTCTCGTTTCGAGTTACTAATTTTAGCAACTGAACCGGTATCAAATACCCAGGGGTTGCTATGAACACTAGTAAAGTACACATCAATAATCTGTATATCAAAATATACCTTTGTTCACTTTGCCATCCTTCTTATCCGCCAAGTATCTAGGGCAGTTCCACTTCCAGTGACCATTTACTTTGCAGTAGAAGCACTTAGTTTCAGGCTTGAGTTTTAGCTTTGGGTTTCTTCACGGGAGTGACAACTTGCTTGTCATTCTTCTTGAAGTTCCCCTTCTATCCCTTTGCCCTTTACTTGATACAAGTGGTCTTGTTAACCATCAACACTTGATGCTTTTTCATGATTTCTACCTTCGCCGACTTCAGCATCGCGAAGAGCTCGAGAATTCCTTTCGTCATCCCTTGCATATTATAGTTCATCACGAAGTTCTACTAACTTGGTGATAGTGACTAGAGAACTTTGTCAATTACTATCTTATCTGGAAGATTAACTCCCACTTGATTCAAGTAATTGTAGTACCCAGACAATCTGAGCACATGCTCACTGGTTGAGCTATTCTCCTCCATCTTGTAGGCAAAGTACTGTCAGAAGTCTTATACCTCTCGACACGGGCATGAGTATGAAATACTAATTTCAACTCTTGGAACATCTTATATGCTCCGTGGCGTTCAAAACGTTTTTGAAGTCCCGGTTTTAAGCCATAAAGCATGGTGCACTTAAACTATCAAGTAGTCATCATACCGAGCTTTTGTCAAAACGTTCATAACGTCTACATCTGCTCCTGCAATAGGTCTGTCACCTAGCGGTGCATCAAGGACATAATTCTCTGTGCAGCAACAAGGATAATCCTCAGATCACGGAACAATTCCGCATCATTGCTACTAACATCTTTCAACTTAGTTTTCTCTATGAACATATAAAAAATAAACGGGGAGCAACATCGTGAGCTATTGATCTACAACATAGATATGCTAATACTACGAGGACTAAGTTCATGATAAATTAAAGTTCAATTTAATCATATTACTTAAGAACTCCCACTTAGATAGACATCCCTCTAGTCATCTAAATGATCACGTGATCCAAATCAACTAAACCATGTCCGATCATCACGTGAGATGGAGTAGTTTCAATGGTGAACATCTTATGTTGATCATATCTACTATATGATTCACGCTCAACCTTTCGGTCTCCAGTGTTCCGAGGCCATAACTGCATATGCTAGGCTCGTCAAGTTTAACCCGAGTATTCTACGTGTGCAAAACTGTCTTGCACCAGTTGTATTTGAACGTAGAGCTTATCACACCCGATCATCACGTGGTGTCTCGGCACGAAGAACTTTCGCAACGGTGCATACTCAGGGAGAACACTTGTACCTTGAAATTTTGTAAGGGATCATCTTATAATGCTACCGTCGTTCTAAGCAAAATAAGAAGCATAATAAGATAAACATCACATGCAAATCAAAATATGTGACATGATATGGCCATCATCATCTTGTGCTTTTGATCTCCATCTCCAAAGCACCGTCATGATCACCTTTGTCACCGGCGCGACACCTTGATCTCCATCGTAGCATCGTTGTCGTCTCGCCAACTATTGCTTCTACGACTATCGCTACTGCTTAGTGATAAAGTAAAGCAATTACATGGCGATTGCATTTCATACAATAAAGCGACAACCATATGGCTCCTGCCAGTTGCCGATAACTTTACAAAACATGATCATCTCATACAAAACCGTATAACTCATCATTTCTTGACCATATCACATCACAACATGCCCTGCAAAAACAAGTTAGACGCCCTCTACTTTGTTGTTGCAAGTTTTACGTGGCTGCTACGGGCTTTAGCAAGAACCGTTCTTGCCTACGCATACAAAACCACAACGATGTTTCGTCAAGTATGTGCTGTTTCAACCTTCACAAGGACCGGGTGTAGGCACACTTGATTCAGCTAAAGTGAGAGAGACAGACACCCGCCAGTCACCTTTAAGCAACGAGTGCTCATAACGGTGAAACCAGTCTCGCGTAAGCGTACGCGTAATGTCGGTCAAGGCCGCTTCATCTCACAATACCGCCAAAGCAAAGTATGACATGCTGGTAAGCAGTATGACTAGTATCGCCCACAACTCATTGTGTTCTACTCGTGCATATCATCTACGCATAGACCTGGTTCATGATGCCACTGTTGGGGAACGTAGTATTTTCAAAATTTTCCTACGATCACGCAAGATCTATCTACTAGATGCATAGAAACGAGGGGGAGAGTGTGTCTACGTACCCTCGTAGACCGGGAGCGGAAGCGTCAAGTGACGCGGTTGATGTAGTCGAACTTCTTCGCGATCAAACCGATCAAGCACCGAACGTACGGCACCTCCGCGTTCAGCACACGTACAGCTTGATGACGTCCCACGAGCTCTTGATCCAGTTGAGCTTCACGGGAGAGTTTCGCCAGCACGACGGCGTGGTGACAGATATGATGTATCTACCGGCGCAGGGCTTCGCCTAAGCACTGCAACGGTATGACCGAGGTGTGTTTCTCTGGAGAGGGGCACCGCACACTGCTAAAACAATTCAACTTGTGTGTCCTAGGGTGCCCCCTGCCCCCGTATATAAAGGAGCAAGGGAGAGGCCGGCCCTAGAGGGGGCGCGCCAAGTGTGGGGAGTCCTACTAGGACTCCCAAGTCCTAGTAGGATTCCCCTTTCCTTTCCGGAGTAGGAGAGAAGGAAAGAGGTGGAGAGGTAGAAGGAAAAGGGGGCTGCACTCCTTGTCCAATTCGGACCAGAGGGGGGGCGCGCGCCTCCTTCCTTTTGGCCTTTCTCCTCTATTCCCGTATGGCCCAATAAGGCCCATATACTCCAAAAAAATATCCGAATCACTCGGAACCTTTCCGATGTCCGAATATAGTCGTCCAATATATCGATCTTTACATCTCGACCATTTCGAGACTCCTCGTCATGTCCCCGATCTCATCCGGGACTCCGAACTCCTTCGGTACATCAAAACTCATAATACCGATCGTCATCAAACATTAAGCGTGCGGACCCTACGGGTTCGAGAACTATGTAGACATGACCGAGACTCATCTCCGGTCAATAACCAATAGCGGAACCTGGATGCTCATATTGGCTCCTACATATTCTACGAAGATCTTTATCGGTCAAACCGCATAACAACATACGTTGTTCCTTTTGTCATTGGTATGTTACTTGCCCAAGATTCGATCGTCGGTATCTCTATACCTAGTTCAATCTCGTTACCGGCAAGTCTTTTTACTCGTTCCGTAATACATCATCTCGTGACTAATTCTTTAGTCTTTTGCTTGCAAGGCTTATTATGATGTGCATTACCGAGAGGGCCCAGAGATACCTCTCCGTGTTGGGGAACGTTGCATGGGAAACAAAAAATTTCCTACCGTTCACCAAGATCAATCTAGTAGATGCAACTACGAGGGGAGAGTGTGATCTACGTACCCTTGTAGATCGCTAAGCGGAAGCGTTATGAACGCGGATGATGGAGTCGTACTCGTCGCGATTCAGATCGCCGAAGACCTAGCACCGAAGCAACGGTGCCTCCGCGTTCTTCACACGTACGGCTCGGGGACGTCTCCTCCTTCTTGATCCAGCAAGGGGTGGAGGAGAGGTTGATGGAGAACCGGCAGCACGACGGCGTGGTGGTGATGGTGGAGAAGAACTCCAGCAGGGCTTCGCCTAAGCACCGCGGGAGAAGAAGATATGACGGGAGAGGGAGGGCAGCACCGAGGCACAAACTGTGTTGGCTGCCCTCCCTTTGCCCCACTATATATAGGGGGGGTGGAGAGGTGAGGGCGCCCTAGGGTTTCCCCTTAGGGGCCGGCGGCCAGGGCAAGGGGAGGGGGCGGCGGCCAGGGCAGGGGGAGGCGCCCTGGCCCTAGGGTTTCCCCCCTAGGTGCCTTGCCCCCCAAGCCCAAGGGGTGCGGCCAGCCCTAGGGGGTCCCACCCCCTTAGCCGCATGGGGAGAGGGCCCAGGGGGGGCGCACAGCCCCCTGAGGGCTGTGGTGTCCCCCCTTGTGGCCCAATAGGCCCAGAACACCTTCCGGACCCCCCGAAAACCTTCCCGGTACTCCGCCGATTTCCCGATGCTCCCCGGAACACTTCCGGTACTCCGAAACCTTTCATCCTATATATCAATCTTCGTCTCCGGACCATTCCGGAGACCCTCGTCATGTCCGGGATCTCATCCGGGACTCCGAACAACCTTCGGTAACCATGCACTCTTCTCACTAACAACCCTAGCGTCACCGAACGTTAAGTGTGTAGACCCTGCGGGTTCGGAAACCATGTAGACATGACCGAGACACTCCCAGGTCAATAACCAATAGCGGGATCTGGATACCCATATTGGTCCCTACATGTTTCTCGATGATCTCATCGGATGAACCACGATGTCAAGGATTCAGGCAATCCCGTATACAGTTCCCTTTGTCTCGTCGGTATGTTACTTGCCCGAGATTCGATCGTCGGTATCTCTATACCTAGTTCAATCTCGTTACCGGCAAGTCTCTTTACTCGTTACCGTAATACATAATCCCGTGACCAACTACTTAGTCACTTTTGAGCTCATTGAGATGACGTATTACCGAGTGGGCCCGGAGATACCTCTCCGTCACACGGAGTGACAAATCCCAGTCTTGATCCATGTCAACTCAACAGACACCCTCGGAGATACCTGTAGAGTACCTTTATAGTCACCCAGTTACGTTGCGACGTTTGGCACACACAAAGCACTCCTACGGTGTCAGTGAGTTACATGATCTCATGGTCATAGGAACTTATACTTGACATGCAGAAAACTATAGCGATAACTGACACGATCAAAAGCTATGTTAACGTTTGAGTCTCGTCCATCACATCATTCTCCTAATGATGTGATCCCGTTATCAAATGACAACTCATGTCTTATGACCTGGAAACCGCGGTCATCTTTGATCAACGAGCTAGTCCTGTAGAGGCACACTAGGGACACAAAGTCTGTCTATTCATCCACACGTGTATCTGAGTTTCCAATCAATACAGTTATAGCATGGATAATAAACGATTATCATGAACAAGGAAATATAATAATAACTCTTTTATTATTGCCTCTAGGGCATATTTCCAACAGTCTCCCACTTGCACTAGAGTCAATAATCTAGCATTACAAGGTAATGAATCTAACACCCATAGAGTCTTGGTGTTGATCGTGCTTAGCCCGTGGAAGAGGCTTAGTCAACGGATCTGCAACATTCAAATCCGTGTGTACTTTGCAAATGTTTATGTCCTCCTCCTTGACCGAATCGCGGATGGAATTGAAGCGTCGCTTTATGTGTCTGGTCCTCTTGTGAAACCTTGGTTCCTTGGCTAGAGCAATGGCACCAGTGTTGTCACAGAACAGAGTCATTGGGTTCAGTGCACTAGGCACAACTCCAAGATCTGTCATGAACTCCTTCATCCAGACACCTTCCTTAGCCGCCTCCGAGACAGCTATATACTCCGCTTCACATGTAGAATCAGCTACCACGCTCTGCTTGGAACTGCACCAGCTTACCGCTCCCCCGTTGAGAATATATACGTATCCGGTTTGTGACTTAGAGTCATCCGGATCAGTGTCAAAGCTTGCATCGACGTAACCCTTTACGACGAGCTCTTGATCACCTCCATAAACGAGAAACATATCCTTAGTCCTTTTCAGGTACTTTAGGATATTCTTGACCGCTGTCCAGTGATCCATACCAGGATTACTTTGAAACCTTCCGGCCATACTTATGGCAAGGCTGACATCTGGTCTTGTGCACAGCATTGCATACATGATAGAGCCTATGGCTGAAGCATAGGGGACGACACTCATCTTTTCTCTATCATCCGCAGTCACTGGGCATTGAGTCTTACTCAACTTTGTACCTTGCAATACCGGCAAGAACCCCTTCTTGGATTGATCCATTTTGAACTTCTTCAAAACTTTATCAAGGTATGTGCTTTGTGAAAGTCCTATCAAGCGTCTTGATCTATCTCTATAGATCTTGATGCCCAATATGAAAGCAGCTTCACCGAGATCCTTCATCGAAAAACTCTTGTTCAAATACCCCTTCACGCTATCCAAAAATTCTATATTGTTTCCAATCAGCAATATGTCATCCACATATAATATTAGAAACGCTATAGAGCTCCCACTCACTTTCTTGTAAATACAAGCTTCATTGTAAACTTGTACAAACCCAAACGCTTTGATCACCTCATCAAAGCGAAGATTCCAACTCCGAGATGCTTGCACCAGCCCATAAATGGAACGCTGGAGCTTGCATACTTTGTCAGCATTCTCTGGATCGACAAAACCTTCCGGTTGCGTCATATACAACTCTTCCTTAAGAAAACCATTAAGGAACGCTGTTTTGACATCCATCTGCCAAATTTCATAATCGAAATATGCTGCTATTGCTAACATGATTCGGACGGATTTAAGCATCGCTACGGGTGAGAAAGTCTCATCGTAGTCAATCCCTTGAACTTGTGAAAAACCCTTTGCCACAAGTCGAGCCTTATACACGGTGACATTCCCGTCAGCGTCCGTCTTCCTCTTAAAAATCCATTTATTCTGAATGGCCTTCCGCCCTTCAGGTAATACTTCCAAAGTCCATACTTTGTTTTCATACATGGATCCCATCTCGGATTTCATGGCCTCTAACCATTTGTCGGAATCCGGGCCCACCATCGCTTCTCCATAGCTCGTAGGTTCACCGTTGTCTAACAACATGACCTCCAAGACAGGGTTACCGTACCACTCAGGTGCAGTGCGTACCCTTGTCGACCTACGAGGTTCGGTAGTAACTTGATCAGAAGCTTCTTGATCATCATCATTTGCTTCCTCTTCAACCTCTGCAGGCTCCACAAAAACATCTTTTTGTGCTGCGCTACTCTCTGGTTGAAGCAGAGGTTCTATAACCTCATCAAGTTCTACCTTCCTCCCACTCAATTCTTTCGAGAGAAACTCTTTCTCGAGAAAGGACCCGTTCTTAGCGACAAACACTTTGCCCTCGGATCTGAGATAGAAGGTGTACCCAACTGTTTCTTTTGGGTATCCTATGAAGACACATTTGTCCGCTTTGGGTTCGAACTTTTCTGGCTGAAGCCTTTTGACATAAGCATCGCAACCCCAAATCTTGAGAAAAGACAACTTCGGTTTCTTACCAAACCATAGTTCATACGGTGTCGTCTCAACGGACTTAGATGGAGCCCTATTTAAAGTGAATGCAGCTGTCTCTAACGCATATCCCCAAAACGATAGTGGCAAATCGGCAAGAGACATCATAGAACGTACCATATCTAATAGGGTTCGATTACGACGTTCGGACACACCATTACGCTGTGGTGTTCCAGGTGGCGTCAACTGTGAAACAATTCCACACTTTCTTAAGTGATCACCAAACTCATAACTCAGATATTCTCCCCCTCGATCAGATCGTAGGAACTTGATCTTCTTGATGATTTTCAACTTCACTCTGAAATTGCTTGAACTTTTCAAAAGTTTCAGACTTATGCTTCATCAAGTAAATATACCCATATCTACTTAAGTCGTCAGTGAAGGTGAGAAAATAACGATATCCACCGCGCGCCGTTACACTCATCGGACCGCACACATCAGTATGTATGATTTCCAATAAGTCACTTGCCCGTTCCATTGTCCCTGAAAACGGGGTCCTTGTCATCTTGCCCATGAGGCACGGCTCGCACGTGTCAAGTGATTCAAAATCAAGAGACTCCAAAAGTCCATCAGCATGGAGCTTCCTCATGCGTTTCACGCCGATATGACCCAGACGGCAGTGCCACAAGAAAGTGGTATTATCATTCTCAACTCTACATCTTTTGGCATCAATGTTATGAACATGTGTATCATCACTATCGAGATTCAATAAGAATAAACCCCTAACTTCGGGTGCATGACCATAAAAGATATTACTCATATAAATAGAACAACCATTATTCTCTGACTTAAATGAGTAACCGTCTCGCAATAAACAAGATCCAGATATAATGTTCATGCTTAACGCAGGCACTAAATAACAATTATTCAGGTTCATAACTAATCCCGATGGTAATCGAAGAGCGAGCGTGCCGACGGCGATCACATCAACCTTGGAACCATTTCCCACGCGCATCGTCACTTCGTCCTTCGCCAGCCTCCGTTTATTCCGCAGTTCCTGTTTAGAGTTGCAAATGTGAGCAACCGAACCGGTATCAAATACCCAGGCACTACAACGAGAGTTGGTAAGGTACACATCAATAACATGTATATCACATATACCTTTGTTGTTGTTGGCCCCCTTCTTGTCCGCCAGATACTTGGGGTAGTTCCGCTTCCAGTGGCCGTTCCCCTTGCAATAGAAACACTCAGTCTCTGGCTTGGGCCCAGCCTTGGGTTTCTTCACTGGATTAGCAACTGCTTTGCCACCCTTCTTAGAGTTACCCTTCTTGCCCTTGCCATTCTTCTTGAAACTGGTGGTTTTATTGACCATCAACACTTGATACTCCTTCTGGATGTCTGCCTCAGCGACTTTCAGCATCGAAAACAGCTCGGCGATGGTTTTATTCATCCCTTGCATGTTGTACTGCTGGACGAAGCTCTTGTAGCTTGGAGGGAGTGACTGGAGAATTCTGTCAATGATAGCCTCATCCGGGAACACAAGTCCCAGATCAGCTATGCGGGTATAGTACCCAGACATCTTCAGTAAGTGCTCACTGACAGATGAATTCTCCTCCATCTTGCAAGCGAAGAATTTATCGGTGGTCTCATACCTCTCGATCTTAGCATTCTTCTCAAAGATGAATTTCAACTCCGTGTACATCTCATATGCACCATGACGTTCAAAACGCCTTTGGAGTCCTCCTTCCAAGCCGTACAACATGGCACATTGTACTATCGAATAGTCATCCGAACGCGTCTGCCAGACGTTCATATCGTCCGCAGAGGCTCCAGGAGCGGGGGTTTGACCTAGCGGTGCATTTAGGACATAAACCTTTTGGGCAGCTGTGAGGATGATCCTCAGATTGCGGAGCCAGTCCACAAAGTTGCTCCCATCATCTTTCAGTTTAGCTTTCTCTAGGAACGCATTAAAATTCAGGGGAACTCCTGCGCGAGCCATCTACAACATAAATTCGCAAAGACATTTTAGACTATTGTTCATGATAAGTGAGTTATTACCTAATCAAATTAATTATAACTCCCACTCAAATTGACATCCCTCCGGTCATTCGAGCGTGACATGATCCAAATTCACCAACCCAAGTCCGATCATCACGTGAGATGAGGTGGTGTCAATGGTGAACATCAACATGTTGATCATATCTACTATATGACTCATGCTCGACCTTTCGGTCCTCCGTGTTCCGAGGCCATGTCTGTACATGCTAGGCTCGTCAAGTCTAACCCGAGTGTTCTGCACGTGCAAAACTGGCTTGCACCCGTTGTATGCGAACGTAGAGTCTATCACACCCGATCATCACGTGGTGCTTCGAAACGACGAACCTTCGCAACGGCGCACACTCGGGGGGAACACAATTTTATCTTGAAATTTTAGTGAAGGATCACCTTATAATGCTATCGTCGTCCTAAGCAAAATAAGATGCATAAAAGGATTAACATCACATGCAAATCATAAGTGACATGATATGGCCATCAACTCGTGCTTTTGATCTCCATCTCCAAAGCACCGGCATGATCTCCATCGTCACCGGCGCCACACCATGATCTCCATCATCATGATCTCCATCATCGTGTTGCCATCGGGGTTGTCGGCGCCCCACCATGCTCTTACTACTATTGCTACCGTTTAGCGATAAAGTAAAGCATTACAAAGCGCTTAATGATTGACACGCAGGTCATACAAAAAAATAAAGACAACCCTATGGCTCCTGCCGGTTGCCGTATGCATCGACATGCAAGTCGATGTTAACTATTACAACATGATCATCTCATACATCAAAATATATTTCATCATGTCATTGGCCATATCATATCACATACATACCCTGCAAAAACAAGTTAGACGTCCTCTAATTTGTTGTTGCATGTTTTACGTGGCTGCTATGGGTATCTAGCAAGAACGCTTCTTACCTACGCAAAACCACAACGGTGATATTCAAGTTGCTATTTAACCTTCTACAAGGACCGCCTTGTTCTATTCCGATTCAACTAAGATAGGAGAGACAGACACCCGCCAGCCATCTTATGCAACAAAAGTCACATGTCTGTCGATGGAACCGGTCTCATGTACGTGGACATGTAAAGTTGGTCCGGGCCGCTTCATCCTATAATACCGCTGAATCAAGAAAGACTAAGGAGGGCAGCAATTTAATCATCAACGCCACAAACTTCTTTGTGTTCTACTCGAGAAAGCATCTACGCAAGATCCTAGCTCATGATGCCACTGTTGGGGAACGTTGCATGGGAAACAAAAATTTTCCTACCGTTCACCAAGATCAATCTAGTAGATGCAACTACGAGGGGAGAGTGTGATCTACGTACCCTTGTAGATCGCTAAGCGGAAGCGTTATGAACGCGGATGATGGAGTCGTACTCGTCGCGATTCAGATCGCCGAAGACCTAGCACCGAAGCAACGGTGCCTCCGCGTTCTTCACACGTACGGCTCGGGGACGTCTCCTCCTTCTTGATCCAGCAAGGGGTGGAGGAGAGGTTGATGGAGAACCGGCAGCACGACGGCGTGGTGGTGATGGTGGAGAAGAACTCCAGCAGGGCTTCGCCTAAGCACCGCGGGAGAAGAAGATGTAACGGGAGAGGGAGGGCAGCACCGAGGCACAAACTGTATCTGCTGCCCTCCCTTTGCCCCACTATATATAGGGGGGGTGGAGAGGTGAGGGCGCCCTAGGGTTTCCCCCTAGGGGCCGGCGGCCAGGGCAAGGGGAGGGGGCGGCGGCCAGGGCAGGGGGGCGGCCAGGCCCTAGGGTTTCCCCCCTAGGTGCCTTGCCCCCCAAGGCCAAGGGGTGCGGCCAGCCCTAGGGGGTCCCACCCCCTTAGCCGCATGAGGAGAGGGCCCAGGGGGGGCGCACAGCCCCCTGAGGGCTGTGGTGTTCCCCCTTGTGGCCCACTAGGCCCAGAACCACTTCCGGACCCTCCGAAACCCCTTCCGGTACTCCGCCGATTTCCCGATGCTCCCCGGAACACTTCCGGTACTCCGAAACCTTTCATCCTATATATCAATCTTCGTCTCCGGACCATTCCGGAGACCCTCGTCATGTCCGGGATCTCATCCGGGACTCCGAACAACCTTCGGTAACCATATACTTTTCTCACTAACAACCCTAGCGTCACCGAACGTTAAGTGTGTAGACCCTGCGGGTTCGGAAACCATGTAGACATGACCGAGACACTCCCAGGTCAATAACCAATAGCGGGATCTGGATACCCATATTGGTTCCTACATGTTTCTCGATGATCTCATCGGATGAACCACGATGTCAAGGATTCAGGCAATCCCGTATACAGTTCCCTTTGTCTCGTCGGTATGTTACTTGCCCGAGATTCGATCGTCGGTATCTCTATACCTAGTTCAATCTCGTTACCGGCAAGTCTCTTTACTCGTTACCGTAATACATAATCCCGTGACCAACTGCTTAGTCACTTTGAGCTCATTGAGATGACGTATTACCGAGTGGGCCCGGAGATACCTCTCCGTCATACGGAGTGACAAATCCCAGTCTCGATCTATGTTAACTCAACAGACACCCTCGGAGATACCTGTAGAGTACCTTTATAGTCACCCAGTTACGTTGCGACGTTTGGCACACACAAAGCACTCCTACGGTGTCAGTGAGTTACATGATCTCATGGTCATAGGAACTTATACTTGACATGCAGAAAACTATAGCGATAACTGACACGATCAAAAGCTATGTTAACGTTTGGGTCTCGTCCATCACATCATTCTCCTAATGATGTGATCCCGTTATCAAATGACAACTCATGTCTATGACCTGGAAACCGCGGTCATCTTTGATCAACGAGCTAGTCCTGTAGAGGCTCACTAGGGACACAAAGTCTGTCTATTCATCCACACGTGTATTTGAGTTTCCAATCAATACAGTTATAGCATGGATAATAAACGATTATCATGAACAAGGAAATATAATAATAACTCTTTTATTATTGCCTCTAGGGCATATTTCCAACACTCCGACACTCGGAGTGACAAATCCTAGTCTTGATCTATGCCAACACCACGAACACTTTCGGAGACACCTGTAGAGCATCTTTATGATCACCCAGTTACGTTGTGACGTTTGATAGCACACAAGGTGTTCCTACGGTATTCGGGAGTTGCATAATCTCATAGTCATAGGAACATGTATAAGTCATGAAGAAAGCAATAGCAGTAAAACTAAATGATCATAGTGCTAAGCTAACGGATGGGTCTTGTCCATCACATCATTCTCCTAATGATGTGATCCCGTTGATCAAATGACAACTCATGTCTATGGTTAGGAAACATAACCATCTTTGATCAATGAGCTAGTCTAGTAGAGGCATACTAGGGACATTCTGTTTTGTCTATGTATTCACACATGTACTAAGTTTCCGGTTAATACAATTCTAGCATGAATAATAAACATTTATCATGATATAAGGAAATATAAATAACAACTTTATTATTGCCTCTAGGGCATATTTCCTTCACATCATGCCATGGTTATGATATCTGTGTTTACCATGTTGTTTGTTTCTTTCCGGTTTGCTTCTCTCGTTAGCTTCGGTTTCATTCCGTAGTTGTGAGGAGTTGTTCGACTACTTCATGTTGGACTTGTTCTTCTTCTTTGCGGAATCCCAGGCAAGATGACCATCCCCTTGGATACCTTTACTATCAATGCCATGCTAGATGTCTCGATGCTATCGTTATATGTCGCGCTACCCATCTTTATTGCCAGCCTCTCCTTGTTGCCATGAAACCTCTAAACTTTGACACCTTCCTAGAAAACCTTTGTTTGGCTATGTTACCCGCTTGCTCAGCCCCCTCTTATAGCGTTGCTAGTTGCAGGTGAAGATGAAGATTGCTCTATGTTGGAACTTGTTGTTGGAATATCACAATATCTATTATTATTATTAACACACCTATATACTGGGCATGGGTGGAAGGCTTGGCCTTTTGCTCGGTGTTTTGTTCCACTCATGCCACCTTAGGAGCCGATAAACCGGCATTATGTTCCTTGATTTTGCGTTTCTTACACGGTTGGGTATATGGGGACCCCTTGACAGTTCGTCTTTGAATAAAACTCCTCCAGCAAGGCCCAACATTGGTTTTAATTTGCCTCATAATAAAAAACTTAATTAATTAATTGCATAGGGGGTCATGTCCCCGGGTTCTTAATTCTACATAGTAGGGGGGCCAGTGCTGATGGTGTTGGTCCCAAAATAGAGCCACTTGCGGTGCCACCCAGTTATCTGGGGTCTTCGGTTGCTGTACGTATTGCTCATCCGGACGTGGTCTGAGACAAGATACGCACGGCTACTATCAGGGTGTCGGCACGCCGGGAGGTCTTGCTGGACTTGTTTTACCATTGTCGAAATGTCTTGTGCACCGGGATTCCGAGTCTGATCGGGCTGTCCCTAATATAAGGGGCAATATTATTATTACTTCTGCTGATCGTGAGAGCTTGTGATGGGCTAAGTTGGGACACCCCTGCAGGGTTATGATCTTTCGAAAGCCGTGCCCGCGGTTATGTGGCAGATTGGAATTTGTTAATGTTCGGTTGTAGAAAACTTGTCAGAGGATCCGAGATAAAACACACAACTGTATGAGTAACCGTGACCGTCTCTTTTCACTTTGAGAAGAGAACACAGTGGGGTTATGTTTGACTCGTAGGTAGTTCAGGATCTTTAGCGATCACTACTAGTTTGCGACCGTTTGCGTAGATGCTCATCTTATTCTTGTACTCGTAAGCTAGCCACCATATTATGCTTAGCCGCTGCTGCAACCTCACCACTTTACCTCTTCCTACCCATTAAGCTTTGCTAGTCTGGTTACCCATGATTATGGGATTGCTGAGTCCTCGTGGCTCACAGATGCTACAACACCAGATGCAGGTACAGTTGAGTACAACGCAGGAGATGGATCAGAACTTCAGTGGGAGTTCGATGAAGAGCGTAGCCGTATGTATGTGATGTTTTCGACGATCAGTAGTGGTTCCTACTAGGGGCGATCGGGACCTTGTGTGGTTTATTTATTTGGTATCTTTCATTTGGATCTTCGTCCGTAGTCGGACCGTGATGTTATTTGGATGATGATTTCTTATGTAATGTATTGTGTGATGTGGCGAGTGTAAGCCAACTACTCTTTTGCAATTTCATCCCTCTTTTACATGAGTCGTGCAAAGATACCAAACTTGAGATCATTCTAGTATGAGCTTATACCTTTAAGTCGTGACTCGACATGTAGGAGGTATAATCTCACACTAGGCATTACAGCGACGCGTGCGTTGGTGACCTCCTGCTGCGCAGCGGCCTCACCCCTCGCGTCCGCGGCGTGCCTCCGGCCCTTTCTCTTGGCCGACTCCCTTGCCCGTTGGTGGGGCGTCAGCGGCTTCTTTGGCTTGATCACAGTGGCGTTCTTGCGCGGGGCACGAGGCTTGCCTTTCCCGGAGGGGGCGGCGGCGCCGGACGAGGCGAGGGAGGCGAGGCCGGTGGCGGCGTCGAGGTCGATGGAGTCGTCCATGGCGGGTGTGGGGCGGGAGCGCGCGGGCAGGAGGGTTTTTGATGGAAATGAAGGGAAATGGTGGTGGCTGTCACCGGCTGGCGGGCCCGATGAGAGGAGTAGGTGCGTGCGCGTCCGTCTCGTGTCCGCGCCGATGCAAATCCGGCTCAAAATTGGGCCGGGAGTGGGTCGGCATGCGGACGCCAAGCGGACGCGCGTCCGTTTGGATCGGCGTGTTGGGACGATTTTTGTGTCCGCGCCGATCCAAACAAACAGTAGCAGACGAAATGGGTTGCCCCGTTGGAGTTGCTCTAATTGTCCATATGAATTATGTGTTGTCGCGATTACGGAAAGGATGGCAAATATAGTACGATGGAATAGAAAGTATAAGAGCGAACCAACAAATCCTTGTCCTTGTGTTGAGGCTCATGCAAGGCACGCAGTGCAGCCGAGTACTCCCTCTCGAACTTCTCCACGCTCTCGCGGTAAAATCTGAGGCTCTCGCTCTGGATGAATGAAAGGAACGCCAACAAAGCAACTTCTTTGAGAAAAGAAACCATGAATACAAAGAGATAAAAAAGCCTTGCATCATAGTCGGTGATAACAAACTACAGTAGATAGAAAGAGTCTGGGATTGAGGGGACTGAATACCTCGGTGGGAGGAACATCATCCCCGGACCATCGGCGGCGCCCTTCCGGGAGAGGCAGACGTGGCGCCGTCGGCACGTCCCAGCCGCCTGCATCTTCAGGATCCTAAACGGAGGGCGCGTGTCCGGCAGAGACCGAAGCCTAAGGCTGGACATCGCGGACGCCGCTGGCGCCGGAGCGACGGGACAAGGGCGGAGCATGCCCGTAAACATGGCCGGTTCCGGCCGGGAGGGTGCTCGTATGCAGCAGCTGCAAAGCGGGTCGGCGAGTAGTACTACGCCTTTCATTAGAGCATCTTCAACAGCCGCGCGACGCGCCGCGCCCAAAAATCGCATTTGCCGCGCGCGCTTCGGCTGGTTTGCCGCGCCACGCCGCGCTGGCTCCAGCGGCTGCTGTAAAATGCAGCGCGCGCGCTCCGCTCCAACAGCGCACAAAAATGCAGCGCGCGCGCCGCTACAGCAGCGCCAAATATGACATTTGGACCCAAAATGAAACATTCAATCAAAATGCAATGAACATGTGAAATTTAACAAGTTGATGATGAATACATAAAAAGTCGCTCACAAGTTCATCCAACCAAGTCCAAATGCAAACCAAGTTCAAAATACAAGTGCAACCAACAAAGTTCAAGACATATATAAAACACATCAACCATCTTGCTCGTCTTCTTCGTCTTCTTCCTCTTCTTCCGCCGATGATTCTTCCTCTTCTTCCGCCGATGAATCTTCCTCTTCATGACGCACCGCATCACTTGTAGCTCCGACGTGAGGCACATCGAAAGGCATGGCCGGAGGTGCACCCATGCCTCCCATGGCGGCCGGAGGTGCACCCATGCCTCCCATGGCGGCCGGAGGTGCACCCATGCCTCCCATGAGATAAGCAAAACTCATGCCACCCATGCCTCCCATAACGTTGGAGGGTGCTCCAATGCCACCCATGGCTCCCATAGCATTGGAGGGTGCTCGAAAGCCACCCATGCCTCCCATGGCGGCCGGAGGTGCACCCATGCCTCCGAAGCCACCCAAGCCTTCAATGGAGCCGAGGCCCATGCCTCCCATGCCGCCGAGGCCACCGCCACCCATGCCGCCGAGGCCACCGCCGCCACCCATGCCGCCACCCATTGTGTTGATAATGGCTCTTTTTTGAATCAAGACTTCTTGACGGGTAAGGTTGACATATTCCATTTGCGCTTCATTGAACAAAGATGTGTCCAAGAAGAACAAGTTTTTTTCCCATTCCATCAACCTAGTTCGCTCCTCCATGGCAACCTTCCTCTCCTCCAATGCCACTTTCCTCTCCTCGGCGGCCACCCTCCTCTCCTCGGCCGCCAGCCTCCTCTCCTCGGCCGCGGCATCTTGGTTCCTTGCCATTTTCCTCACCTCGTTCACTTCTTTTCTTGCCTTCACAATAGCTTCCATAGCATTTGTGAGCTCATCATCTTCTTTCCTCTTCTTCTTTTCGGTTTTGTCCTTCTTGCACCCATCCGGTCGTTTTGGTTTCGAGTATGAAACCGAGTTGGGTGTGGGGCTTCTCATGCCCTCCTCACTTGAGGCATCATCCTCCTCATCATCATCATTCAACTCAATTGTGCGCTTGCGTTTGTTGCTCAAATGCAAATCATCCAAATCTTCACGCTTCCTCCATTTCTCATCATCCTTCAACACTTCATAGCAATGAGGCAAGGTAAAGATCTTTCCTTTCTTGATCTTCCCCTTCTTGGTTGTCCTCGTCTCTTCTCTGAACAAGTTTTGTGCAATGTTGTACTACAAGAAAAACAAAACAAGTTAGCACTTCGGACACCAAAAAAAAGTATGATGAACATGTATGAGATGGCACTTACTCTATCATCCTCATTTGTCCCACTTGGGTTAAGCTTGTCAACTGCCTTTTGTGCGGCCGCCCACTTTTGACAATCCGAGTTGATTGTCGATCATCGGGACCGAAGTGATCTCTCGGAGCGGTCAATTCCACTCATGTTCTGAGCATCAAAGTGTTCTTTCATTCGCCCCCAATAAGCATCTCTACTTTGATCACCTCCAACGGATGGATCCCTCGACACTTACAACTAAGTATTGCATAGTAATTTGTCATCATTGATGGTGTAATTGCCCGCTCTTCCTTTCGGCGCCTCGACAATGCCCTCACCCTCCTCGTCCACCTCAAACTCATGGTCGTCCAAATGG
Source organism: Secale cereale (assembly GCA_902687465.1). Classification (NCBI taxonomy): domain Eukaryota; kingdom Viridiplantae; phylum Streptophyta; class Magnoliopsida; order Poales; family Poaceae; genus Secale; species Secale cereale. Next base: position 76,451,993 of record LR738710.1, read on the forward strand.
ATTTCATTGGTTTGAGACCAATGCGAATTGTTGGACCCAACACCCATAGTTGACATGTATGCATCATCGTTGAGACTACAAATGCAAATATAAAGATATCTATATGATGATGCATTGAACAAATAACAAGAAAATAAAAGTTGGAATTTTTTTCACCTTGGGGGAATTTCGTCGAGCACGTGGTGCGCGTCGGCCGCCGGCTCAACTGTTGAGCTCGCCGGCGCTTCGGTAGACGCCGGAGCCGTCCGCCGCCCTGCAAGCTTCTTCTTCTTCGAGGTGCCGGAGCCGTCCGCCGCCTTCTTCTTCGCGGATATTTTTCTTTTCTTCGCCTCCGACGCATTGGGGAGCTTTGACGGTGCGGCGGTAGCACGGGACGGCGCCGGCGCAACGCCGCTCGTCGACGTGGTCATCCGCGGCGGCAAGAAGAGGCTGCGCGCGAGGCCGACCGATGGCGGAGCTCCGGTGCCGGCGGCAGCGCCCCCGCCAACGCTCGCCGCGCTAGGGTTTGCGGCGGCGGCGGCGGGGGGGTCGCGGCTGTACAGCGGGGTGAGAGGGGCTCCGGTGTGCGCATCCATGGCGGAAGGGGCGCGAGCGCCGGCGCGCGCGAGTGGAAGAAGAAGGGAGAAAGGGAAGTTCGCGCGCGCGCTCGAGTGTGCCGCGCGCGGAAGTGGACGCACCAAATCAACAGCGCGGGATTGGGCTTTCACCAGCGCGCCCAACTCGTTTTAGCGCGAGCGCGTTTTTTGCGCGCCCGCTGAAGCTGTCCGACGCGTTGCGCGCGCGCTAAAATGGTGTTTTTTCCGACGCAGCGCTAGTATAGCGCGCCTGTTGGAGATGCTCTTAGAGTCCTATATCTGGGTGGCACGTGCCGCGAGCCCACGCCTTGAGGTCGGCACGGAATCAGCTTGGGCTGTTCGGTTTAGAGGAAAAAATCGAGGGGGTTTAAGGGAGTTAGTTGCATAATAAAACCCCCAAATACCATGTTTGCAAAAAGGATAACGACTGTACGATTTCATTAAAAAAACATGTCTATGCCTAATAATGACTTAGAAAATAACAGTAATCATGTGTTTAGACCATTTTGATGACTTTTCTGACAAATAGGGCCCGCTGGACAGGATGATATGGCACAAAAAGTTGCGCGCTTTGAGAGCGTCTCCAACAGGCGCCCAAAAAATGCTCCGCGCGCTAAAATTCGAGTTTTTTGGGCGCCGGGCAGCTCCAACAGAAGCTGTAAAATAGTGCGGACGCACAAAAGGATTGGGCGCGCGCTGAAAAGCGCCATCTAAAGCTGTAAATTTAAGGCGCCGGATTGCGCGCGCTTCACAATTTACACTGCGTGGTTTTTTGGGCGCGCGTTTTTGGGCATCTGCTAAAGCAATGTTGGGTCCGGCGTGCTAAAAATGCTACAATGGCATACTAAAACTTTTTTTGGACGCCGATTTTTTGTGCCGCTGTTGGAGATGCTCAACCTCTTCCTCTTCCCGCCTAGCCTGCCGCCCCAGTTGCTCCCCACCACACCCTCCCCGTTGCGCGCCACCACACCCCGCTGTCCATGATGCCCCGCCACACTGGATCCGAGTGGCCTTAGCCTCCCCGTGCCGCTCGGCGCCAGATCCCGGAGGCCCCGGGCTCACCCGTCGTGACCAGGTCGCAGACGGACACTGCCTCCTGGATGCGAGCCAGGAGGTCATGGACGGTTGTTGTGGCCAGTCTACGACACAGAGTCCCTCCTGAACGCGTGCAAGGAGTCGGAGGGGAAGGCGGACAAGTTCTTCACATGCGAGCTTCGACCGCCACGATGAAAAGACGTCACGTGGCTCTGCGGCGGGGCCCGTGAACCAGTCGATGGAGGTTCAATAGGGCCTAGTGCGCCGCCGAGATTGTACCTCATGACGGTGACTTTGATCTCCTCGCCGCGCTCCCGGAAGTAGTACCCTAGATCGCATCGCCTCCCCAAATCACGTAGCTCGCGTCTTGGCGCACGCCCTCCACGCATCCTTGCGCTCACTCCAGCGGCGCACGAACGCGAGCCTGTTCAAGCATGACCATGGCGGCGCGCCACTCCTCCTAGCGCGTCTGGTGCTCGGCCTCGCATGCCTCCATGACCTCTATACACCGCTCCTCCATCTCCATCTACAGTCGAATGAACTCTCAAGTTTTCCGCAGGTTCTCCAGAGCTCTCTCTCGCTCTTTGTCTCCTCTGTCCTTAGAGGTGCTCACCGCCGCTGCAGGAGCTTGCTACCAGCGAGGCCAAGCCGCCGTCCCAAGCTTGTCTTAGTCAAAGGGGAGAAAGAAAGATAGAAGAAGAGTAAAGTAGTCAACGCGCCCAGGTGGCATTTTTTATTGCCAAGTGAGCTCTGACGACTTGGTCCTACCTATCATAAATGCGGTCAAAACATGCAAGCCGTCATTCAGTGGTTTTTGCTATGTCATTCGTCGTAGACATGTTGCTTTTTGCAACGAAATCGTATAGTGATTTTTTTTCAAACCTAGCTTTCAATATGATGATTTTTGTGCAATGAAACCGATCTAAAGGGATTATATCTCCTAGTAGTACAAGCCGAAATGTGTTCAAATCTCCTCCAATTCGTTTGGAAGGGGTTTAACCGATATAAGGCCTGAATAAATTGAGAAGGCAGGCGAAAAATACTTCGAAAACATTATCTCTGGAACCCATGGGCCAGCTCTAGGTGCCACCCGATTATAGGGAAGAAAATATCAACGGCATGCGATCAGGGGCGGAGCCAGAAAATTTGGCCATTGGGTTCACTCCGTGACTCGTTATTAAAACTTGGTACTAATATGTGAACTGCAAAGTCTAATTTTATTATCTTACAAGAATATTATAGCACCCAAAAATAGTATAATGAAAGAACAAGTTGTGTTGCATTTTAAAAAACTAAAGAATGCAATACATACCGGTTCAATAAAATTATAAAATCACTAGCTTACGTATTATAAATAGAGTGGTGTCAAATAACTTTGTAGCTTCAGATGTAGCTTCTCATCTTCCTGGCACGCTGAAAAAAATGACGAGTTAGTTTGAAGATTTTAGAATAAGTGCTATCAAGTGAAAGAATGTCGTAAAGGCACTCACATTTTAGAGTGTCCCCTTTCGATCTTTCATCGCCTTAAAAAGATTAAACATTCATCATTGGTAATGGTAGAAAATATATCTTTCTCCACATCACAAAATAAACACCGGATTAAATCTCCATTGATTATCTCCAATCTCTCGCTGCGAGTAATCAAAATTAGACGGTGGCCTGTAAGGTCCCCTCGTTAAATATCTGCGCGTAATCTTATCTTGCTTCTTTGGATTTCTTGTGTGCTTTGAAATTTTCTTCTAATCGGAGACTGATCCTAATGCAACTCATCTAAGTTAATTTCTGTTTGAATAGTAGGCTTTGGAAGACTAGACATTTGATGCACTTAGCCTACGTCTAACGGGTGACCTTGATGTGCCCGTATCATTCTCTCGATCTAGTGACCAAGTTTTCTTCAAAAAATACCGCTCCATAGCTTAGATTAATCAAAGTCCATGAGAAACAAAAACAAAACTAGGGCAAAAAATCACTATCACATTAGGCTATCAGGCTAGATAGAACATACATAAGAGAGAGGAGATGAGGCAATGTAATCTAAATGGCCTCAAATTTTACGGCATAATTTTGCTGGATCTGGCTGCAGCCGGCGGCGGCACGGCGAGGCAGCAGGAACACGAACAGACGAAAGGAGAGACGCGAATTGGAAAAGGAAAAGACGGCCACGTACATGGCTAATCACGGTGATTAATTACGGCAAGGTCTTGGACTCCTCGTGGGCTGTTCACTTTTGGGCCCTTTGTTTAGTCCCTCGCGTGACAACCTTTCGTTGATGGGTTCAATCACAAATCTTACATTCTTAAGAAGTTGATCCCCACTACTAACAATTTTTTCAACATGCACATCATCCACATCAGCATGGTGCCACGTCATCATTCTCCACATTTTATTTTTGAGAAAAATCCTTCTCCACATAGCCACGTATATTTCCTGCCAAAGGCCCACCTACGGCTCGCTGGTCCCTTTATTTATTCTCCAGCCGAGCGTTTTCTCTCTAGACGATTACCATCGACCGTCCCCTCAATCACCCCCCATCTATTTATTACCACCGCTTCATTCTTTTTCTCCACCAAATCTCCATCCTCTTCATCTCCTCCAATATTTTTTCCTATAAAAGAGACCAACAGATTTCTGATTCTTTCTCATCTTCTTCCATCGAAAAAAATAAGTTGCTTTCCAAGATGTCAGATTTTGCCTTGAAGCCCTATTGTCATCTGACGTCGGTACCGCTCCATGGATTCTTCACCACCAACGTGTTGGACGAAGAGAATTTGGAGGAGGCGTCAACACCAACCTCCAGAGAATTAGCGAAGCACTGCGGGTGGAGGTGCTCTCGGACCCCAATACTGGAAACTCCAGCCTTATCGTCATCCGCGCCTTGTCGCCCACATGTCGTGCCTGCAGCGGCCTCAGCGCCGACGATACCACCACCAGGTTCTGATTTCCCAACCACGTCGATCTTAGCGTTCTTCTTTTTGTTTGATTGTGTTTCAACATAAGAATTTTGTTACAGCTTTGGAGCTTCGCGTTTGAGTTTTGCAGCGCCGGCGGACGTCCGAGCTGCTTAGTGAATGCCAGATGGTGGAAACGATTGTGCTGATGTACGCCCGCCAACAGTCACAAACGCTGGAGCAGTTCAACTCCTTGGGGGGCCCCAAGCTCAGGCACTCCAATTAATCCTATCTGATGCTGCCTATGAGTACCAGCCTCGCATGCATGCTCAGGTTGGTGCTGTTGGATTGAATCGGTTAAGATTGGTGCTTTTTCTTGCCAAAGTTGGATTCTTTGAGCTACATGTCCACGCCTCAAGCACTCAGAACAAGTTGATTGCTGGATTGTAACTTTGTTATAGCTAAACCATTTTTATTAGATTAACTAAACTGGATTCCATTAGTCTTATTTGTATATGTTCCCTTGACTGCATAATTAGCAGTTCGGTTTTAGAATTGAACAACTGGTCTTGTGGTTTGGCCGTGGTTATCTCTTTTGATGATTCTTTTGCACTGCTATTTCTTTTAGATACTAATTGAGTTTCCGCTTTGATTTATTATTAACATGCGTGGCCATTCTAATAGACATCATTCATTTCAGGTTTGGACCTTTCTTGGTGGATGTGTCTCCTTACTTCATCTCTTTTACTTTCAACGTTGTCGCAACCATAGAGGATTCTTAATAGGATTCTTAATTTGATTCTTCTGGTATGTATATGGTTGCAGCATCCTGTTTGAAATAGAATTTTGTACTCCTCCAGCACCATATTTCTATGGTAATATTATTGATTCTTGAGATTTATTTATAGATATGGAATTTTCTCAAAGTATAATCTTAATATAGGCTCATACGGACTCGGTCAGACAAAGCAATTTCATTTGAGCAGATAAGATACTAAGTCACATGTCAGTTAATCCTTTCATGTAGGAGAAGAACCATTGTACTAATCAGAAGATGTGTTCTGGCATCCACTAAGGGTGACCCCTTTTTCAGTTTTGTCACATAATGTTAGTTCCTCACCTTAGAGAACCGCCTTTTTTTATCTTCATATAAGGTTGCCGGGGAGTGCTAGCGTATTCAATTAAAAACAGCTATGTGCATCATCATTCATTGGTTCAATCTTCTGTTGATCAATTCACACAAAAAAGAACGCTTACTTTACTGGCTACTATCAAATCAAAATTTTATGAAACCGACAATCTAGCACTCTTATTTCATATGAAAATTGCAAATCCCTCACAGTCTATCCAAGGAAAAAAGGTGTACAACTTTCTTAGCTTTTACCTTTACAAATGTATATGTATCATGTACTTATCTACTTGCTCCGTACAAATTTGATGGACACTGTTCCTCAACGCCCCCCCCCCCTTCTTATCCTCTCTAGCCTATTACTACACAGTGCAGTGTCAAATAATATAGTTCACACTATTAGATAATTAAGATAATCTCTCAGTGACCAAAGAATTGTTAATCCAGTAGGTTGCAATACACTCTGTTCATTGTTTAAGAAAACCTACACTACTACCAATGCATAAGTACTCTTTTGTCACATTGTTGTTCTTGAATTCTCAATACCAGTTTGGCATTTCATTCTTTCATTTATAAGAAAATCCTTAACGTCAACTAAGTGTCACGCAGCAACGCGCGGGGTGTCATCTAGTTTTTAATGGGTTCACATCCAGTAAACGTGCATCAGCATGCACGTACGTAGCAAAGTCCGTTGGGTTCAGTTGAACCCAACGCTTGTACGTTGGCTCCGCCGCTGCATGCGATGCGCCCACACATGACCCTTCAATCCTCTCTCTACTTTGACACTCTTGCACTCTTATTTGCATATACAACACGCAACACTGCTTCCCCTTGAAATCACCCACTGCGAGCCCCTTGCATCAGCGACAAAAACTGCCTGTGTCTTGCCATGCCGGTGGATGCTCGGCGTCTTGCGGAATTCTAATCGACGTCGGATTTGATAGTGGGGAAGATGACGTTTTTCTGTTGCATTAAGATTCGTAAATCACGTGTCAGCTGATTGATAGGGTCTACTGGGATGAACTGTACGACCATGTCTACTGATTCTCTTCTCTTTTGGAGTCTTGGTCTCCTTCAACTCACAAAATATACTACTCACTATTTAAACAACCTGTAATGTGACTCTGTGGTTTTTTTGGATAGGGGAGATTAGCGTTAGGATTATAGAAAAATGAGTTTTTAGCTGATTTCCTGGAAACCCCATTTTACATTACGTTTTGTAAATAACCAGTTTATAAAAAATTACGCTTGGGGTAGGAAAATAGGAAAACTGGTCGATGCACAACAAACTGACTTATACCATGTGCGCCTATCTCACGGATCACAATGGAGGCAAAAGGCACAAATTTAACCTTGAAGCGAAACTATTTCACAAACTAAACTTTGTCTGAAAATATTTCACTCCAATGACCCTAATGTGCAGCGCCTGATAGCAAGGCGCTGCACTCTACTGTGCAACGCCTAACACTTAGGCGCCACACTGTGCAGCCAGTGGCGGATCCAGGAATCCAACATTGGGTGTTCAAATTTTTTTTGGCGCCCTAATAGAAAAGCCCATTGGCTTACGACAATAGAAGTAAGAAATACAAAATTGTTCTATAACGTGTTTTCACAAAAGTCATTTAAGCAAATACTTTCTCAACACTAACGGGTACTACTGGTAGGATTAGAATCAATTTAAGAAGCTTGTAAACAAAGTTATAAGTGGTTTTTTTTTTGTCTCAAACAGCTTAGCATAATAGAAAGGTCTACTCTATTTTTTGACCTTTCTAAACCTGGTGCCTCCAGCCATCTATGGGGTTGCGTCGGCATTCTGCTTCACGAGGCGATTTTTGCAGGCGGCGCCACCGGCGGTTGAATCTGTTGCTTGATGGGGTCCAGCACGCGACGGCGTGCGCTTCAAGCTGGACGAGATTGGCCGGCCGCCGGTGGCGATGACTTCGTGGATGGGTGGACGTTGCAGCGCATTCTTCCCACGGCTCTTGCCATGAACAAGAGCTTCGAGCTGTCATTGCTCCTTCAGGATGCGAGGACGGCGGTGAACAGCAGAAATAGGAGCTCGACGACGGATAAAAGATGAGACAGAAAGGATGGTGACGAGCTGGGTTTTTTTAACTAGCACACGAAGACGCCCGCGTCGCTCCTCACGGGCGGCACGGGCGGAAACTAATCTCCGCCGCCGGCCCTTCCTTCTTGGCGTCTCCCCCTCGCCGCCGCTGGCTTACGTCGCTGGGCAAAGCCTGCCGGCGGCCGGCGGCGGCGGGATCTTCATCTCGCGGCCCTGGTGATGGACGTGCGGCCTCCGTGGCGGTGGCCGATGCAGCGGTCACGGCGCCTCTGATCGACAACCACTCCTAGAGTTGCTCGTCTTGCCGGCTTGCGTGGGCGGCGAGGACCCGGTGGTGGGATCTCATGGCGGCCGTGATCCGTCGTCCGGCCGCCAGATCTGGATCGACCTGCGCCAGCTTCATCTTCTTCACCTTATCCCGCTTGATCTGGGCTTCGGTGTGGCCTTGCTCGCCGGATCCGGGTGGTGGGCAGTGATTGGATGGTGGGGCTCTTGGGATCGGGGGAGACCCTTGGCCGGCGACGGCGGCCACAACGACGACGACGCCGCGGCGCCGATCCACTCCTTGGAGTCTTCGTTGAGATCCCGGCAGGGATGGCAGCGGCCCGTGTACGAGAGATGGAGGTCTTCGATCAGATCTGACTGAAACCCTGCTTTTGGCTATGGCCAAGGCCGGCGACGGCGCGCTGTCTGCGTCGTTTCCTTCCTGAAGGCATCGCCGTGGAGAAGTTCAAGACCACTCTCTGCTACCTCCGGGGAAAACCCTAGATCAGTAGATCGGATGACGGCGGCTCTATGGTGTCGTTTCCCCCTTGGGGGCATCATTCTTGGAGATGCACACGGGCTCGAGGGACCGGAGGACGGCGTCTTTGGTGGAGCGGTGCTTCATCTTCCACATTGATGGTGGCGGTTCTCGACGGCGTGGCGCTGTGGAGACTCGGTGTCTGATGGCGGAGATGGACTCGCGCAGGAGGAGGAAGCTGTCTGGCGTCATGGTGGCGTTGATGGCAGAGAGGCCTGGCAAGGTTGGTGCATCAGCTATGCTCTGAGGATGGACCGAGGAAAGATGGAGGTAACGGCCCTTGCAGCGTGCGGTGCTCACTGGGAGTGTGCCAGACCGGTGTGGGACCCAATCCAGGTAGTGGCTTGGATGGGACACCCAGCTTTAGATGTTAGGCTTTGGTGCGATGTCTGTTTGGTATTAGGCTCGGACATTCGGCACGCCTTCATCAAGGGGATAGGAGTAGCAACGATGTTGCCAGATGGTGGTTTTAGGCTTACTGATGTATCACCTTATATGGTTTCTGTGAATAATTAATAATATGGCTGCACGCATCGTCCAGATGCAGAGGCCGGGGGTACATCCTTCTTTTCTAAAAAATAAAAAAAATAAAAAAAATCACGCGAGCCAAAGCTAAGCAAGAAGGTCAAGTCGAGTAGTAATAATCGATGGTTGTAACCAAGTTCAGAACACATGGTGCCATTGCTGGCTAGCGCTCGCAGATGCTTGTTTCTATCATATATGCATATACTGATATACACCTATATACGATTTTTTTGCAAAAATATTTGGGTGTACATTTGTACACCCATGCCCCATGGTGGATCCTTCCCTGTGTGCAGCGCCTAACACAGTTAGGAGCTGCACTACATTGTGCAGCGCCTAGCTGTAAGGAGCTGCACAGTAGAGTGCACCGTCTTGCTGTTGGGCGTTGCACAAAAAGGTTAGCAATGTGAAATATTTTCAAAAACGGTTTAGTTTGTGAGATGTTTTCGCGTTGAGGTCAAATCTATTAATTTTGCCCACAATGGATGCACACCATGGAGGCACACAGATCGAGTAAACTCCAGCTCAATCTTAACAGAAAAACACTGTATTCATGTCCGTCAAATCTGATGGTACAGTAGTATTCATGCATTTCGCTACAAACAAGTACAGTATTATTCTATATGCAACAAAAAAAAGTACAGTATTATTCATGCTTGACGTGTACTAATTATCGTATACTTATTCCTGCTGAAGTGTGAATATCTTAGAAGACTAACCCTCCGAGTCTCCGATCCTAACACAAATCGAGTAAACTCCAGCGCAATCTTAACAGAAAAAGACCGTATTATTCATGCATTTCCCTAAAAAAAAGTACGAGTACAATATTATTCATGCTTGACGTACTACTTATGTATCGTGATTCCTGCTGAAGTGTGAATATTTTAGAAGGCCAACCCTCCGAGTCTCCGATCCTAGCCGGATCTATATACCGCCGTGCCCGCGAAGCCTCCGCCGAGCCCCAGCGCGAAGCGACCGTTCCAATTGAAATTCCGTCGCGCCGGCCGGCACGGCGGCATGACCGCCTGGCAATTGGGTTCCGAGGGAGGCAGCGGCGGCGGCGCCACCACGGGGCCGAGGCGGTACGCAATGCTGAGCGTGCCGCGGTGCCTGCTGCTCTGCGCCTTTCGGACCGGGTACGACGCGCACCGCCAGGGGGTGCCTCCTCCGGCAGCGCAGGCGCCCGCGAGCAGGTCAGCGACGGGGATCAACACCTCGCCGACGTCGCGGTCGTCGAGGCCGAAGGAGCCGCCGAAGTAGCGCTCAGTGCGGAGGAGCACGTGGAGGAAGGCGCGGCGCCCCGCGGCGGCGGCCGTGGGCGAGACGGCGAACCAGACAGTGTGGTTCCATGCCGGGTCCGTCCCGCCCTCGCGGTCGACGAGGGTCTGCTGGCGCGTGCGAGGGTCGCCGTAGACGGACGCCACGGCGTACACCTCCATGCCGCTGAACAGGTTCACGTCCGGCAGGTTGCTCGCCGACACGAGCGTCAACTCCAGGACCCTGTGCGCCATTACTGACCGCCCAAGCACTGTCGGAGAAAGGGAAACTACTACGTGGCTAGCAGCTGCGAGCTTATGGTGGTGGCCATGGCGCGCGGGGGTATGTATAGGACCCGCGGTCAGCGACGAGGTCGTCGGCAGCTCCAAGTCTCGCGCGAGCCGCGAGGGCTACATGCATGCATGGATGGATGTGCACGAATCTGATGCCAGGGAAAATTTCAACAGAAAATGTGCGGGACAGCTTTGTTACTGACATTCGGCATACAAAATTGTGGTTGAACCAGTGAATCTTTGAACCCTAAAGATCATAACATGCGTCTAGAACACCTCTGGTTGAACGAGTGAATTGTATAAGACCGTTGGGTTAGCTTCTGATGAAAGATTGCGCTACTTATTTCCCACTGACGCGAGATATTTTTCTCCAGACAGGAACGTGCGTCAACTTTCCCACCAGATGGAATGGAATAGAACTCCCGATCGTAACTGTGGCCCAGCTGCGTGCCTAACCCTAACTGCCCACGAAGAACTGACACAAAGAAATCCATATGCATACTGACTGCATGCTTTGTTCGAATCTGATCAGTTGATATCCAGGCACTTCACTAATAATTGTCACAAAAGCAATATACGGAAACCAATTACCATGCACCTCATTTTTTGCACTGGCCACCTTGCTTCCCTTGCAGATCAATTAACATGCACCTCATTTTTTGCACTTGCCACCTTGCTTTCCTTGCAGATCATCAACCGAGTCCCATTTTCCCTTGAAGTGGTTTTTTTAACACAAGGAAGGCGCATTCAGGCGCCAAATTTCATTCAACTCATTTGCAAAATACAGCGTGTATTACAAATCCTTCAACCTGAAATTTTTGAAGAGAAAGCATAGAAGGACAAGGAGAACGAGTTCAATTTGTACAACTAAAAACAGATTCTATTCTTGAATTGAGAACCTGGTGAGCACAGTTGTGGGCAATGCTATTGATATTCCTGGGAATGTGATAGATAGCATCAAGTTCACTAGAAGAGTCCTGCGGGAAACTACTTATTTGAGGTCGACATTGTTAGCTTAATCCAAACAAATTTGAGTTTGGTTAGAAGTGTGCTAGTTGTGTCCTGGCTTGTAGCCCACGTGTGGGTGAAAATAGGAGTACTAGTAGATCGAGTCCGGTTTGTAGTCTGTTTAGTTTGCCTAAGCTAAGCTAGCTACTAGTAACGTACTAGTATTTTTTGGACTAGTACGGGAGTCCGGATAGGATTGTGTTGCTGGGAAGTAGTAGTTTGAGTCTAGGAAGGTTTAGGTATTGGGTCGGCTGATCTGCATATATATATATATATGCATAGGCCGTGAGTTTTTTGTAACCGTGATGAGAAAAAGGAGAAAACGAGAAAAACAATAAAGAGGAAAATAAGGGCACGACAAGGACCCTTGGCTATCAGTTTTTGTATGCACGTGCGTTCGTGCAATTTGATGTGATCGATCCTGAGGGCATATTTCCAACAATTGGTATCAGAGCAAGGTCGATTTGAAGCTGCGCTTGCCCCGGGGTGACGACCCGACTAGCGCCTCGGGGCGGGCGATACTGTCGCTGGTGTAGCGACAACGAGTACTGGGCGATATAGTCGTTGGGATGCAGCAACGTGGAGGATCAGGCGGCGGGTGATTGTCGTTCGACGAAACGACCTGGAGGAGGTTGACGGGAGCGGTAGTGCCGAGGTGCGGTGCTAGATGATCTCGTCAAGATCGTCGTTCAGGAGGAGCGAGGAAGAGGCGACAAAGTTGCGAGCTGTCGTCAAGGTGTGCACACGAGTTCTTGTAAGGTGTGTCCGAGAGCTCAAGTGTGTGAATCTTCTGCTGCAGTTGAGATGCGTCACTGGCGGAGGAGAATGGCGAGCGAGAGCGGGTGGAAAAAGGAATTTGTGCCTTGCGTTTCCGTCCGTGATCATGGAGTTCCGGCGAGATCATATACGATGAAGATGAGTTGCACGTATATGGCGAGTTGTGTTGCCGCTGGACTGGATATGTCGTCTGATAAGATGTGGCGTCGGCGACAATGAGAAAGATTGAAGATTTGGCGGGTGAAGAGATGTGTCTCCCCGTGTGCAAGCAACCGACGAGAAGATGAAGATCAACGTGAAGATGGACGCGCACCAGTTAAGTTGAGTTCCTGCATGAGACTATGCGTTTAGTCTGCATGTAGCACGCTAAGATGTGACAGCGTGGCTGGTAGTCTGAGTAATCGTTGGTTCCAATCTACGAGTCGGCAAGAAAAAGAAAGATGGTGATGAAGCGATGGCCATCGTTAGAAGAAGCGAGAAGTTGCGATCCGATAAGTTGCGTCATCGAAGACAACCAACATGACAAGATGAACAGGTAGTCGTCTGCGTGTCTCGTCGAGTAAAGAGTCATATGTTTGAATTAGGGGGTGAATGTTAGCTTAATCCAAACAAATTTGAGTTTGGTTAGAAGTGTGCTAGTTGTGTCCTGGCTTGTAGCCCACGTGTGGGTGAAAATAGGAGTACTAGTAGATCGAGTCCGGTTTGTAGTCTGTTTAGTTTGCCTAAGCTAAGCTAGCTACTAGTAACGTACTAGTATTTTTTGGACTAGTACGGGAGTCCGGATAGGATTGTGTTGCTGGGAAGTAGTAGTTTGAGTCTAGGAAGGTTTAGGTATTGGGTCGGCTGATCTGCATATATATATGCATAGGCCGTGAGTTTTTCGTAACCGTGATGAGAAAAAGGAGAAAACGAGAAAAACAATAAAGAGGAAAATAAGGGCACGACAAGGGCCCTTGGCTATCAGTTTTTGTATGCACGTGCGTTCGTGCAATTTGATGTGATCGATCCTTAGGGCATATTTCCAACAGACATCTCCAAGCAATAGAGTTATCCTTAATATTCCTGGAAACCACCATCTTTGCCAAAGAAAGGTTGTCTGTCATGAATGACACATTTTGTAGTTGTAACCTGCAAGCGACCTTGGCCACAAATTGAAGGGCCAAGGCTTCATCCACCAGAGGGGAATGTGTAGAGTTAGCAGAAGCTTGTATCATGATTTGTGTGTCAAAGTCATCTCCAGGAACAAACATGAAAATTCCAATTCCTGTAGCTTGAAGATCACTTCTTCCTGGAATGTTTTTGTTCTTCCATGAGGCATCAGAATAAACTTATGTTCCTGAAATTATCACAACAGACTTTATAGTTGACCCTTGAAGAGGTTGTCCCATTTGTTCAGAACCTGTATCAAGAGTAGGAGAGGAAGGATTGACTTCCTGCAATTTTTTTTCATGAAAAATCTCCAGAGAAGAGATAGCTAGTGCTGCATGTTGCACTTGATGAGGTAGTGAAAATTTCCTGCAAAAAAGAACATCGTTTCTATCTTTCCACAAGCACCACATGAATGTAAAAATATTAGGAATATTGGCATGCGGATGATTAGAGGTAGAAAGGGCAATAATGATATTTGCAACAGAAGTATGATTTGCAGCTAAAAGCTCAGATCTGATGTACCATGGATGAGCAAACCAAGCAACCTTTGCAAAAGAACAAAGAAAAAAGAGATGCAGATCACCCTCTTCAATATTACATCTAGCACATAATGTACTAATGTGAACAGAAAATCTACCAGCTCTGGCACCTGATGGTAGAGCTCTCCTGACTAAAGATCAGAAACCTCAGCCGGATAGATAAAATTGCTACTTTGCTAAATGATAAGATGATCATACAAATTGTGCCATGTAGAGCACCAGGGCGAACTCCAAACAGAAACATTCCCTTGGGAAATTTGATAAAAGGAGTGGGCTTTGAGCATAGGCATGACTTTGAGAACGGACGCCCAGAAAGCAGATTTTGGGGTGTTGGAATTCGCTCTCCAAATGGAAGAATCTGGAAAATATTTAGCACATAGTACTTGATATATGTGACTATCAGGGTTATCATCCAATCTCCAAGCAGCCGCAACCACCAACCCCCGATTCATTGAGAGCATGTTTTTGACACCTAGCCCCCTCCTTTTTAGGTGTACAAATGTCTTTCCAGGCCCTTAGGCATAAAGCTTTTGAACAAGCCTCCTCTATGACTCCTACCCACCAAAAAATACGGATGACAGCAGTGAGCTTTGCAAGGATTTTTTTAGAAAGAAGTATGTTGGACATATAGTAGACAAGGATGGATGCAAACACATAATTGATAAGCTCAAGTCTGGCGGCATGGGATAGTTTATCTGCCTTATAAGTGGGAAGATTATTCTTAAATTTTTCAAGAACAATGTTATAAGCGGAAGCACGATCCTTAGTTGGGAGGATTAACGGGTGGCCAAGATGAGTAGATGTACCATCAACAAGAGGAACATGGAATATATGAGTGATTTGTTGAGCTAAAGGCTGGGAAACATTGGCGCTAAACAAAAGAAAAGAATTGTACCAGTTCAGAGTCTGCCCAGAAAGACAGCAGAAACGGTTGATGAGATTGGCCATCTGGTTAGCCTCCTGCACCGTAGCATTGCCTTAAACCAACAAATCATTAGCAAAAAACATTGAGTGAATAGGAGGACAGTCTGGACCAAGAGAGATCCCGGACAAGCAATTTTGGACCATAGCATCATGTAAGCTTAAAGAGAGGTCATTCATAGCAAGGACAAAAAGATAAGGCGATAAAGGACATCCTTGTCTTATACCTTTGTTACTACGAAAGTTGGAGAAAGGTTGACCATTGATAATGATAGAGAAAATTGGGGAAGAGATGCAAGCGTAAACCAGGTTTATAAAATGACCATGCAACCCTTTGCGAGAAAGAGCAGAGACTATGAAGTTCCATTCAAGGCGATCAAAAGCCTTGGCCAAGTCAACTTTAAGCAAGAACACTTGTTGTTTCCAAGTTTTAAGGGCAAAAATGTGAGTGATCTCTTGGGCTAAGATGATATTATTGGATATGCGTCTACCCTTAATGAAGGCTTGTTGGGAAGGATCGGTATAGTCAAGAAGGTGAGGCTTCAGTCTGTTGGCCAAGGTTTTGGAGATGATCTTATAAATGACATTGCAAAGGCTGATAGGTCGATAGTTAGAAGGGATTTGAGAGACCAATTTCTTAGGAATAAGAGCAATATGAGTATCACTAATATGAGGTGCCATTATGAAGGAAATATGCCCTAGAGGCAATAATAAAGTTGTTATTTATATTTCCTTATATCATGATAAATGTTTATTATTCATGTTAGAATTGTATTAACCGGAAACTTAGTACATGTGTGAATACATAGACAAACAAAGTGTCACTAGTATGCCTCTACTTGACTAGCTCGTTGAATCAAAGATGGTTAAGTTTCCTAGCCATGGACATGAGTTGTCATTTGATTAACGGGATCACATCATTAGTGAATGATGTGATTGACTTGACCCATCCGTTAGCTTAGCAACTTGATCGTTTAGTTTTTACTGCTATTGCTTTCTTCATGACTTATACATGTTCCTATGACTGTGACATTATGCAACTCCCGAATACCGGAGGAATACCTTGTGTGCTATCAAACGTCAGAACGTAACTGGGTGATTATAAAGATGCTCTACAGGTGTCTCCGAAGGTGTTTGTGGTGTTGGCATAGATCAAGAATAGGATATGTCACTCCGAGTGTCGGAGAGATATCTCTGGGGCCTCTCGGTAATGCACATCAATAAGCCTTGCAAGCAATGTAACTAATGAGTTAGTTACAGGATAGTGCATTACGGAACGAGTAAAGTGACTTGCCGGTAACAAGATTGAACTAGGTATTAAGATACCGACGATCGAATCTCGGGCAAGTAACATACCGATGACAAAGGAAACAACGTATGTTGTTATGCGGTTTGACCAATAAAGATCTTCATAGAATATGTAGGAACCAATATGAGCATCCAGGTTCCGCTATTTATTATTCACCGGAGATGAGTCTCGGTCATGTCTACATAGTTCTCAAACCCATAGGGTCCACACGCTTAACGATCGGTATTATGATTATATGTGTTTTGATGTACCGAAGATAGTTCAGAGTCTCGGATGTGATCAGGGACATGACGAGGAGTCTCAAAATGGTCGAGACATAAAGATTGATATATTGGACGGCTATATTCGGACACCGGAAGTGTTCCGCGTGGTTTCAAAGAAAACCGGAGTACCGGGGGGTTACCGGAACCCCCCGGGGAGTGTAATGGGCCTCATGGGCCTTGGTGGAAAGAGGAAGGGGCAGCCAGGGCAGGCCACGCGCCCCTCCCGCTCTAGTCCGAATTGGACAAGGAAGGGGGGGGGGGGGCGGCGGCTCCCTTTTTCCTTCCTCCTCTCTCCTCCTTCCTCCCCTCCTACTCTTACTCTTGGAAGGGGTTGAATCCTACTCCCTGTGGGAGTAGGACTCCCCTTGTGGCGCGCCTTGGAGGCCGGCCTCCTCCCCCTCCTTGCTCCTTTATATACGGGGGCAGGGGGCACCCTAGAACACACAAGTTGATTCTTCCAAGCCGTGTGCGGTGCCCCCTCCACCATATTCCACCTCGGTCATATCATAGCGGTGCTTAGGCGAAGCCCTGCGTCGGTAACTTCATCATCACTGTCATCACGCCATCGTGCTGACGGAACTCTCCCTAGAAGCTCTACTGGATCGTGAGTTCATGGGACGTCACCGAGCTGAACGTGTGCAGATCGCGGAGGTGTCGTACGTTTAGTATTAGGATCGGTCGATCATGAAGACGTACGACTACATTAACCGCGTTGTCATAACGCTTCCGCTTACGGTCTACGAGGGTACGTGGACGACACTCTCCCCTCTCGTTGCTATGCATCACCATGATCTTGCACTAGATCATGGATGGCATGCGTTGCCGTGCCCGTTCATTTTGACAATAAAATGGTAGGAATTTGCACATATATTTGTATATGTTTATTTCTTAAGTAATCATAGAGTTGATTATTCCTTAGTAATAGCATCTAGTTGAGAGAGCCCATATGCTTCCATTTTATGTCCTTACTTCGAATACGCAAGTTCCCTCGGAGACAATTTAATAACCGATGACCTTTTAACTCAAAAAATCAAAAGAAATACAACATTGCTAAGGTAATTCATGGCTCATGATTGAACTGCCCGCTTACTTGGTTCTTCAGCGTCACTTTCCTCGAGAGCATCCAATAGTTTCACTTATTCTAGCAATCACTGTAGCATTTCCAAGCGTATTGAAATTGGTGGTTGACTCAGGTAAGCCTGCACACACAAAACAACTTTGGAACTAATACTTTTGGCAGTCAAATCGTGAGAACTATTATTTTCCATTTTCCACATGAATATTTTAGCAAGGATAAACCTCCCATTGACCGTTGAGGCTGACCTTGTAGCTAAAATATAGATCACCTAGATGACAACGATATGAATTTTCATGGCCAACACTGAGATACAATGTCATGGACATATAGTCACGTGTAACAAGAGCATGTGGGTGGAGAAAATAAAGATGTGTATTGCTGCGGCCATCCATCTTGCTGACAGAATGGTAGAAATATTAGA
Source organism: Secale cereale (assembly GCA_902687465.1). NCBI lineage: Eukaryota > Viridiplantae > Streptophyta > Magnoliopsida > Poales > Poaceae > Secale > Secale cereale. The sequence continues at coordinate 76,470,030 of LR738710.1, forward strand.
GGCAACGTGACACGGCAGGGCGTCTTACCAATAGAACCAGGCAAGAAATCCTAAGAATAAGAACCAAGAAAGCAAGTTCTCAACATTGCACGCAACTAATTTACATATAGCACGGTCCAGGTTTACCATAACTCTCTAATTCACATTTCAGTACACATGCTAGGATAGGAGAGTATCAACATGTGTAGAGTTGCCGAAAAGATGTCAGCCAACATCTTATATATCGTACACAAAACTTGCATAAAATGTTCAAACTGACTCTAACCGATAGCCGAGCTATCACAAAGAAGGTAGGCACAATTATCTAATAGTGTTTGCTGATCCAGAAAAGCAAAAGGAACTCTCCATGGAGCATACACTATCTGCTTTCAGCTAGCCAAAATATCATCCATGTTGGAATGGAAGCATTAAACAGTCAAGTAAATACAAACATGGGTTCTTGAACAACAACTGTAGAAATGTAGATCACTTCAAGCATTAAACTTGCATGAATCCCGATAAAATGTACCAACTGTTTATTCTAAAATATAATGTAAGGAAAAGACCATTCTAGAAATGAAGGCCCATGAAATATTGAACAAGCACTCATCTAAAGGTCTTAAGAATCAAGGGGACCTTCATTCCAAATAATAATGCATGTTCTGTTACCTTGCATTCAACTTATTATTGTTTCCTACAAATAGGGAAAGAACCATAAAATTTACATATAGTATTAACTCTTTCGTTCACTTGAGAGGATGAAACAAAACGACTATATCCAAGGTAAGAATCATTTCTGGTATCTCATGGGCAAGACAGGTAAAACATTACGGACTAACTGCAAGGGAGGAATAAAAAAATTATAGTGAAACAATGGATTTTATATTTTCTTCAGAAATAGAATCACAATCAGTCTAGGACGTCTGTATGGAGATGAGTTGTGTAAGAAATCACAGGAACTCTGTACAGATTACAAGATTATTATTTGAATCAATGAAATTCAATTACTCGAGTTTGAAAACTTCCTGTGTGATGTACAAAATTGGTCGGTGTAGATTAACAAACATGTCCAGCAAAACGATGCACGCCCTGGCCAAAACTTCCATGATGTCCGCGAGTACCTACGGAGGGTGCTCGATCTGGTGATGTCATGCTTGAGGACTATATATCATAGGATCGGGAGATCGAGATGGCGATGGCAAACCCAAGGATTCGTACGAATAATCTGGTCCAGGCTGCAGCGGTGTAGTGCCTCCGCCGGTTAGAAAGTGAACTCGTCTCTGCCACGAGGTAGAGTCCCTCCCTACTGCATCTTCAAGGAAATACCAAAGAAGGAGGGCATCGATGATTGGGCGAAGATGAAGGCTTCGTTCCACCATGAAGGGAGTACCGCGAGGGGTTGCAAGCCATACGGAATGGCATCGGTGGCGGCGCAACCTGTTTCGCCGATGAGAAGAGGAGAGATCTGGGATGGAAATTAAAAAAGAGAAGAAAGGTCGGGCTGGAATGGGAGGAAACACCCGGTGCGTTAATTTTTTTTGAGGCCCTACGCGAATGAGGGGGCTACATGCCCATTAGGCCCAACTCAACCATCGACACCCAAAAAAGTGACCAGAGTAGCGGCCGAGGACGGTTCGCGATCCGTGTTAGCAAACGGAGCCAGATTAGACATGATTCACAGCTAATCTGACGGCTGAAAAGGCTCAAAAATGACGATTGGACGGCCGAGAACGCTGATGGTCTGAGAGGGCTGGAAAAGTACTCAGTTTTAATGTATCTAAATGTGCGTAGGATTTTTTTTTTGAAATTACTACGTTCCCTGATAACCGACAAGTGTAGGGGATCAGTTTTAGCCTCTTTCGATAAGTAAGAGTGTCAAACCCAACGAGGAGCTAAAGGCAGAACAAATATTCCCTCAAGTTCTATCGACCACCGATACAACTCTACGCACGCGTGACATTTACTTTACCTAGAACAAGTATGAAACTAGAAGTACTTTGTGGTTTTTGTGGGATAGGTTTGCAAGAATATAAAGAGCACGTAAATATAAACTAGGGGTTGTTAAGATAAAGACACAACTAAAGTTAATGATAGCGAGTGTGGAAAAGTGGTGGTAGGAGTTGCGAAATTGCCCCTAAGCAATTGACTACGTTACTAGACTGATAGCAAGTTTTATGTGGGAGAGGCCACTGCTAGCATGTCATCCCTTACTTGGAATTCTATGCACTTATGATTGGAACTATTAGCAAGCATCCGCAACTACTAACGTTCATTAAGGTAAAACCCAACCATAGCATTATGATATATTGGTCCCCCTTCAATCCTGTATGCATCAATTTCTACGCTAGATTGAAGTTTCTGTCACTCTTTCCCTCCAATACGTAGTCCTATCAACATACAACTAACCCTATGGTCTGATCCACGCGTGCACTCATATGATGGGCACCAAAGGACAACAACATAACCACAAGCAAATTAAATCAATCATAGCAATTCACTAATCACCGATAGGACAATGAAAATCTACTCAGACATCATAGGATGGCAACACATCATTGGATAATAATATGAAGCATAAAACACCATGTTCAAGTAGAGGGTACAACGGGTTGCGGGAGAGTGGACCGCTGTAGATAGATGGGGTGTAAGGGCATATTTCTCCCTAAGTAGTTTTGGTGATTGATGACAATGCATTTGCGGACTAATCGTGTGCTCTAAGCTCTTTCAGATATATCTCATCTAGGCACAAGACGATTGTGAGCCCCTCGGAATCTATGGAAGACGGTGTTTCATTTTTTGCTTATTTTTCGGTGGATTTGAGTAATAGGAAAGCCGTACTATTAAGAGGGGGTCCGCTTCGGAAAGGTTTGGGTGGAATCAACACGTACACATCTATACTCTCGCACCACCTTTCCTTTGCTTCTCTGGAGCTCCGGCCGTTCTCCTCGTAAGTACAAACCATGGCTTCCTACTAGTACAACTGCCTGGCATGCGGTAGTACCGCTCATGGTAAGCGGTAGTACCGCACAGCCACACGGTAGTACCGCCTCAGGACACGGTAGTACCGCACCCAGCGGTAGTACCGCATCATGAGGACGGTAGTACCGTGTAACTGGCCCAGCACAGTACCTAGTACGGTAGTAGGTGCGGAAGTAATTTTTTACTTCCGCATCCTACGCAGTAGTACCGCTTGGATCAAGCAGTAGTACCGTGTCGTGTTTTGCTACTACCGTATTTCTGCGGATGTAGCTACGGATGTATTTTATTTCATCCGTGCTTGTCCTCAGCCTGCTTATCTCTGCCTTGCGGTAGTACCGCAGGGACGAGCGGTAGTACCGCTCAGGCAGTACTACCGCCCGTGTGCCTTCGCAACAGAGTTAAGTCTAGGCTAGTACTGCTCCAGCGGTAGTACCGCACCCAGAGTGGTAGTATCGCTGACCAAGCGGTAGTACCGCAACTTACGTGCGGTAGTACCGCGCTGTGCGGGCAGAAATGTGGGATAACGGTTGGATTTGTTCTCCCACTATATATAGGGAGTCTTCTTCTCCAAGAAGACTCACCTCTTCCTCCCCAAAGATCCATTATTGCTCAAAGCTCCATTTCTGCCCGATCTCTCTCCCTAGCCAATCAAACTTGTTTATTTCCTCGGGATTGCTTGAGAAGGCATCGATCTACACTTCCACCAAGAGATATTTGATTCCCCCCACTAATCCTTGCGGATCTTGTTACTCTTGGGTGTTTGAGCACCCTAGACGGTTGAGGTCACCTCGAAGCCATATTCCATTGTGGTGAAGCTTCGTGGTGTCGTTGGGAGCCTCCAATTCGTTTGTGGAGATAGCCCCGACCTTGTTTGGAAAGGTTCGGTTGCCGCCTTCAAGGGCACCACTACTGGAATCACGACACCTTGCATGGCCCTAGTGGCTTCTTGGGGATCATTGTGCCTCCACACCACTCCAACGGAGACGTACTTCCCCTCAAAGGGAAGGAACTTCAGCAACACATCCTCATCTTCACCGGTTCCACTTGTGGTTATTTCTTCCTTTTACTTGTGCAAGCTTTACTTGTTTATCTTATATAGCTTGCTTGTGAGGTTGTTATCTTTAATTCCTATAAGTTGTCATCTTAGTAGTTTATCTAGACCACTTACTTTGACGCTTAATTTAAAGTGGTTAAGAAAAGCTAAAAATTGTTAGTTGCCTATTCACCCCCCTCTAGTCAACCATATCGATCCTTTCATGGGGGAAGGTGATGGAGATGTTGGTGAAGATGACGAAGGAGTTGGTGTAGATCGCCGTCACACGATGATGGCCCCGGTGCCACCGAAAGCGAGGGGGAGAGAGCCCCCCTCCTTCTTCTTCTTCCTTGACCTTCTCCCTAGATGGGAGAAGGGTTTCCCCTCTGGTCCATGGCCTCCATGGCGGCGGAGGGGCGAGAGCCCCTCCGAGATTGGATATGTCTCTCTGTTTCTCTCTGTTTCTGCGTTCCTAGATTCTGGCCCTTCACCGTTTCTTAATTTCCCAGAAATCCGTAACTCCGATTGGGCTCATCTTTTGACACGATCTTTATCCGGAAATTAGCTTTCTTGTGGAGAAAGAAGGGCATCAACCGCCTTATGGTGTGGCCTCAAGGGCACAGGGCGCATCTCGTGTTAGTTTCGCTTCCCAAAATTCACATATATTCCAAAAAAACCTCCGTCCGTTTTTATTCTGTTTGGACTCCGTTTGATATGGATATTCTGCGAAACAAAAAACATGCAACAAACAGGAACTGGCACTGGGCACTGGATCAATATGTTAGTCCCAAAAAATAGTATAAAAAGTTGCCAAAAGTATATGAAAGTTGTAGAATATTGGCATGGAACAATAAAAAATTATAGATACGACAGAGACGTATCAACATCCCCAAGCTTAATTCCCGCTCGTCCTCGAGTAGGTAAATGATAAAAAAGATAATTTTTGATGTGGAATGCTACCTAGCATAATCTTGATCATGTAATCTAATCATGGCATGAATATTAAGACACGAGTGATTCAAAGCAATAGTCTATCATTTGACATTAGGACAATAATACTTCAAGCATACTAATAAAGCAATCATGTCTCTTCAAAATAAGATGGCCAAAGAAAGTTACCCTAAAAAATCATATGGTCTGGCTATGCTCCATCTTCACCACACAAAGTATTTAAATCATGCACAACCCCGGTTTTAGCCAAGCAATTGTTTCATACTTTAGTATTCTCAAACTTTTTCAACTTTCACGCAATACATGAGCGTGAGCCATGGACATAGCACTATGGGTGGAATAGAATGTGGTGATAGGCAAAAGGTGGGAGAAAGTCTCACATCAACTAGGCAAATCAATGGACTATGGAGATGTCCATCAATAGATATCAATTTGAGTGAGTAGGGATTGCCATGTAACAGATGCACTAGAGTTGTAAGTGTATGAAAGCTCAAAAGAAAACTAGTGGGTGTGCATCAACTTGCTTGCTCATGAAGACCTAGGGCATTTGAGGAAGCCCATCGTTGGAATATACAAGCCAAGTTCTATAATGAAAATTCCCACTAGTATATGGAAGTGACAACATAGGAGACTCTCTATCATGAAGATCATGGCGCTACTTTGAAGCACAAGTGTGGAAAAAGATAGTAGCATTGTCCCTTTTCTTTTCTTTTCTTTTTTTCCTTTTTTTTCTTTTTTTCTTTTTTTCTTTTTTTTTCTTTTTTTGGGCCTTTCTTTTTTTTCTTTGGCCTTTCCTTCCTTTTTTTGGGGACAATGCTCTAATAATGATGATCATCACACTTCTATTTACTTACAACTCGATATTACAACTCGATACTAGAACAAAAATATGACTCTATATGAATGCCTCCGGCAGTGTACCGGGATGTGCAATGATCTAGCGTAGCAATGACATAAAAAAACGGACAAGCCATGGAAATATCATGCTAGCTATCTTACGATCATGCAAGGCAATATGACAATGATGGTGCGTGTCATAATAAACGGAATGGTGGTGTTACATGGCAATATATCTTGGAATGGCTATGGAAATGCCATAATAGGTAGGTATGGTGGCTGTTTTGAGGAAGGTATAGGGTGGGTGTATGGTACCAGCGAAAGTTGCGCGGTACAAGAGAGGCTAGCAATGGTGGAAGGGTGAGAGTGCGTATAATCCATGGACTCAACATTAGTCATAAAGAACTCACATACTTATTGCAAAAATTTATTAGCCATCAAAACCAAGTACTACACGCATGCTCCTAGGGGGGAGGTTGGTAAGAGTTAACCATCGCGCGCCCCCGACCTCCACACAAAGGATGACACTCAATAAATAAATCATGCTCCAACTTCATCACAATACGGTTCACCATACGTGCATGCTATGGGAATCACAAAACTCAACACAAGTATTTCTACAATCCACAACTACCCACTAGCATGACTCTAATATCACCATCTTTATATCGCAAAACTATTGCAAGGAATCAAACATATCATATTCAGCGATCTACAAGTTTATGTAGGAATTTATGACTAACCATGTGAATGACCAATTCCTGTCAACTCTCTTAATAGATATAAGTGAAGCAAGAGAGTTTTAATTCTTTCTAAAAAAGTGATGCCCACGCTCTAACAATTATAAGTGAAGAAAAAGAGCATTCTACAAATGGCGGTTTTCTATGAGAAGAGAAACATGCAATCCAAACTTCAAATGATGTAAGTGAAGCACATGAAGTATTCTATAAAGCCATACTCAAAAGATATAAGTGAAGTGCAAAGAGCATTCTATAAATCAACCAAGGACTATCTCATACCAGCATGGTGCATTTATTAAAAGGAAAAATAGAAAGCACACAACATTTCAAGAGTTGCACATATCTCATGAATGAAACGAATCCGAAAACATACCGATACTTGTTAAAGAAAGAGGGGATGCCTTCCGGGGCATCCCCAAGCTTAGAAGCTTGAGTCTCCTTGAATATTTACTTGGGGTGCCTTGGGCATCCCCAAGCTTGAGCTCTTGCCTCTCCTTCTTCTCCTCACATCGAGACCTCCTCGATCTTCGAACACTTCATCCACACAAAACTTCAACAGAAAAGTCGGTAAGATCCGTTAGTATAATAAAGCAAATCACTACTCTAAGTACCATTGAAAACCAATTCATATTTTGTTTTTTTATTGTAGCTACTTTAATATAACTTTTCCATGGCTTAATCCACTGATAGAAATTGATAGTTTCATCAAAACAAGCAAACTATGCATCAAAAACAGAATCTGTCTAAAACAGAATAGTCTGTAATAATATGAACATTCACCATACTTCTGATACTTAAAACATTCTGCCAAAATTAGGAAAAATCAACAATTTTTATTTAAAGACAGTGCAAAAAGTTTCAGAACCATTTGACGTTCCAGCAAAAAATGTAAAATCGCGCACTACAGCCAAAGTTTCTGTCCTGCACAGCACAAACCAACAAGCATTGTAAACATCCTAAAGGCAAACCTTGGCACATTATTTTTATAATACAATGGAATTGTACAAGGGGATAATTATTTTTTATGAAAAGTTTCTGTAATTCAAGATTTGCAAAGTTTCCATGGGCATGAACAAATTTCAAGGAGCTCCCCCATTTCAACGGTGCTCGTCCTTCTTACTTTCACTTTTCTTTTTGAAAAAGTTTTAGGTTCCCCTCTTTTTTTTTTGTTTTTAAACTTTATAAAAGCACATAACAGAAATAAATGACTCTCTAAAACTTCCGGGTTGTCTCCCCGGCAGCGCTTTCTTTAAAGCCATTAAGCTAGGCATATAGTGCTCAAGTAATGGATCCACCCGGATCCCAAGGTATATCAAAGCCAATTTTAATTAGCAATGATTTGGCATTTAGTAGTGAGCACAAAGTGATATGTGTCATGCAAGAATGAAGTCTAACTCTCTTCCTATGCATAGGCATGTCATACAAGAACAATTCATGCACATCAAGTAAAGGCCAATGCATAGTATAAGCAGTTTCTTGCAATTTTATCATGTTGGAAACATAGAGAGGCGGAGATGTAGTTCCTCTCTCATAATAATTGCAAGTAGGAGCAGCAAGCACATGCATATTATATTAATGAAAATCATCATGTGTAACAGAAAAAGGCAACCCATCAATATAATCCTTAATAAGTGCAAACTTCTCCGATATAGTGTAGTTTGGAGAATTCAAAAAGATAATAGGACTATCATGTGTGGGTGCAATAGCAACTATCTCAGGTTTAACATAAGGAACTATAGCAAGTTCATCTCCATAAGCATAATTCATATTGGCATCTTGGCCACAAGCATAGCAAGCATAATCAAAAAGGGATATTTCAAAAGAATCAACGGGATCATAGAAATCATCATAGCATTCATCCTTCGGTAAGCACGAAGGGAAATTAAACAATGTATGAGATAAAGAGTTACTCTCATTAGAAGGTGGGCACGGGTGATCAATCCGCTCTTCCTCCTTTTGTTCTTCGTTCTCCTCCTCATCTTTTTCATCCAATGAGCTCACAATGTCATTAATTTCTTCTTCCATAGACTCCTGCAAAATTTGAGTCTCTTCTTGGACAGCGGAGGAGTCCTCAATATATGGTTTAACATAGGCATTAGAAGCATAATTATCATAACAATATTTAAATATGGCAAAAATTTCAGATTTGTAAAGAGTAGCATCATACTTTTCAATCAAAGAAGCAATTTGATAAGCACCCTTAAAAGCAACAAATTCTTCAATTTGTTGAACATCATAGTAACTATAAACACCCTTAGCATACGAAGATACAATTCCATTATCGCTAAACTCACATTGGTAGGGAAGGTGTTTCTTAGGGTGTTCAGAACAACAAGTAAAATCATATATTTCACATAAATTCCAAGCATAGCATTGCAAACGATGAATTTGATCCAGTAAAAGTTTCCCTTTGTCAGATATGTGGTGTCGCACATAACAAGCATGCTCATCTATAGATTTTCCCTCAAATAAGCTAGTTGGGGTTTCAGCCCGAGCACATAGGGATCAAAGATGATCCAAGTAATAAGCTTCAGGAGTGTGATAAATTTTGAGTGGTTCTTCAACCATTGGTTCAGCAGGTACCACTAATTTTTTGGTATTTTGCGTTTCCTACCCATAACTAAAGATAGAAAACAACTTAGAACAGCAAATAAAATCTACTTAGTGATAAAGCAAACAAGCACACACAAGAATATTCACCCCACGCTATTGCTCCCCGGCAACCGCGCCAGAAAAAGGTCTTGATAACCCACAAGTGTAGGGGATTAGTTGTAGCCTCTTTCGATAAGAAAGAGTGTTGAACCCAATGAGGAGCTAAAGGCAGAACAAATATTCCCTCAAGTTCTATCGACCACCGATACAACTCTACGCACGCTTGACGTTTACTTTACCTAGAACAAGTATGAAACTAGAAGTACTTTGTGCTTTTTGTGGGATAGGTTTGCAAGAATATAAAGAACACATAAATATAAACTAGGGGCTGTTAAGATAAAGACACAACTAAAGTTAATGATAGCGAGTGTGGAAAAGTGGTGGTAGGAGTTGCGAAATTGCCCCTAAGCAATTGACTACGTTACTAGACCGATAGCAAGTTTTATGTGGGAGAGGCCACTGCTAGCATGTCATCCCTTACTTGGAATTCTATGCACTTATGATTGGAACTATTAGCAAGCATCCGCAACTACTAACGTTCATTAAGGTAAAACCCAACCATGGCATTATGATATATTGGTCCCCCTTCAATCATGTATGCATCAATTTCTATGCTAGGTTGAAGTTTCTATCACTCTTGCCCTCCAATACGTAGTCCTATCAACAGACAACTAACCCTATGGTGTGATCCACGCGCGCGCTCATATGATGGGCACCAAAGGACAGCAACATAACCACAAGCAAATTAAATCAATCATAGCAATTCACCAATGACCGGTAGGACAACAAAAATCTACTCAGACATCATAGGATGGCAACACGTCATTGGATAATAATATGAAGCATAAAGCACCATTTTCAAGTAGAGGGTACAGCGGGTTGCGGGAGAGTGGACCGCTGTAGATAGATGGGGGAAGGTGATGGAGATTTTGGTGAAGATGACGGAGGTGTTGGTGTAGATCGCCGTCACACGATGATGGCCCCGGTGCCACCGGAAGCAAGGGAGAGAGATCCCCCCTCCTTCTTCTTCTTCCTTGACCTTCTCCCTAGATGGGAGAAGGGTTTCCCCTCTGGTCCATGGCCTCCATGGCGGCGGAGGGGCGAGAGCCCCTCCGAGAATGGATCTGTCTCTCTCTGTTTCTGCGTTCCCAGATTCTGGCCCTTCACCGTTTCTTAAATTCCCGGAGATCCGTAACTGCGATTGGGCTCATACTTTGACACGATTTTTATCCGGAAATTAGCTTTCTTGCGACGAAGGGCATCAACCACCTTACGCTGTGGCCTCGAGGGCCCAGGGCGCCCCCCACCCTCGAGGCCCACTCGGGCATCGTCTCGTGTTAGTTTCGCTTCCCAAAATTCACATATATTCCAAAAAAAATCTCCGTCCGTTTTTATTCCGTTTGGACTCCGTTTGATATGGATATTCTGTGAAACAAAAAACATGCAACAAACAGGAACTGGCACTGGGCACTGGATCAATAAGTTAGTCCCCAAAAATAGTATAAAAAGTTGCCAAAAGTATATGAAAGTTGTAGAATATTGGCATGGAACGATCAAAAATGATAGATACGATGGAGACGTATCTTTCCCCAATAGTGGCATCCGAGCCAGGTTTATGCGTAGATGTTATATGCACAAGTAGAACACAAGTGAGTTGTGGGCGATACTAGTCATACTGCTTACCAGCATGTCATACTTTGATTCGGCGGTATTGTTGGATGAAGCGGTCCGGACCGACATTACGCGTACGCTTACGTGAGACTGGTTCTAGCAACGTGCTTCGCACACAGGTGGCTGGCGGGTATCAGTTTCTTCAACTTTAGTTGAATCGAGTGTGGCTACGCCCGGTCCTTGTGAAGGTTAAAACATCACATACTTGACGAAATATCATTGTGGTTTTCATGCGTAGGTAAGAACGGTTCTTGCTCAGCCCGTAGCAGCCACGTAAAACTTGCAACAACAAAGTAGAGGATGTCTAACTTGTTTTTGCTGGGCATGTTGTGATGCGATATGGTCAAGACATGATGCTAAATTTTATTGTATGAGATGATCATGTTTTGTAACAGAGTTATCGACAACTGGTAGGAGCCATATAGTTGTCGCTTTATTGTATGAAATGCAATCGCCATGTAATTGCTTTACTTTATCACTAAGTGATAGAGATAGTCGTAGAAGCAATAGTTGGCGAAACGACAATGATGCTACGATGGAGATCAAGGTGTCGCGCCGGTGACGATGGTGATCATGACGGTGCTTTGGAGATGAAGATCAAAGGCACAAGATGATGATGGCCATATCATCTCACTTATATTGATTGCATGTGATGTTTATCTTTTATGCATCTTATTTTGCTTAGATCGACGGTAGCATTATAAGATGATCTCTCACTAAATTTCAAGGTATAAGTGTTCTCCCTGAGTATGCACCGTCGCGAAAGTTCGTCGTGCCGAGACACCACGTGATGATCGGGTGTGATAAGCTCTACGTTCACATACAATGGGTGCAAGCCAGTTTTGCACACGCAGAATACTCGGGTTAAACTTGACGAGCCTAGCATATGCAGATATGGCCTCGGAACACTGGAGACCGAAAGGTCGAGCGTGAATCATATAGTTGATATGATCAACATAGTGATGTTCACCATTGTAAACTACTCCATCTCACGTGATGATCAGACATGGTTTAGTTGATATGGATCACGTGATCACTTAGATGATTAGAGGAATGTCTATCTAAGTGGGAGTTCTTAAGTAATTTGATTAATTGAACTTTAGTTTATCATGAACTTAGTACCTGATAGTATTTTGCATGTCTATGTTGTTGTAGATAGATGGCCCGTGTTGTTGTTCCGTTGAATTTTAATGTGTTCCTAGAGAAATCTAAGTTGAAAGATGATGGTAGCAACTACACGGACTGGGTCTGTAACTTGAGGATTATCCTCATTGCTGCACAGAAGAATTATGTCTTGGAAGCACCGCTAGGTGACAGGCCTGCTGTAGGAGCAAGCCCGGACGTTATGAACGTCTGGCAAGCTCGTTCTGATGACTACACGATAGTTCAGTGTGCCATGCTTTACAACTTAGAACCGGGACTCCAACGACGTTTTGAACGTCCTGGGGCATATGAGATGTTCCAGGAGTTGAAGTTAATATTTCAAGCAAATGCCCGGATTAAGAAATATGAAATTTCCAATAAGTTCTACAACTGCAAGATGGAGGAGAACAGTTCTATCAGTGAACTCTTGCTCAGAATGTACTACAATCATATGACTCAATTTGGATGCAAAGTTGACGAAGATAGTGTTATTGATAGAGTTCTTCAATCAGTGCCACCAAGCTATAAAGGCTTCGTGATGAACTATAACATGCAAGGGATGCAAAATACAATTCCCGAGCTCTTCGCTATGCTCAAAGCTGCGGAGGTAGAAATCAAAAAGGAGCATCAAGTGTTGATGGTTAACAAGACCACTAGTTTCAAGAAAAAGGGCAAGGGAAAGAAGGGGAACTTCAAGAAGAATAGCAAGATAGTTGCTACTCCCGCGAAGAAACCCAAGTCTGGAGCCAAGCCTGAAACTGAGTGCTTCTACTGCAAAGGGACTGGACACTGGAAGCAGAATTGCCCCAAGTATTTGGCGGATAAGAAGGATGGCAAAGTGAACAAAGGTATATTTGATATACATGTTATTGATGTGTACCTTACTAATGCTCATAGTAGCACCTGGGTATTTGATACTGGTTCAGTTGCTAATATTTGTAACTCGAAACAGGGGCTACGGACTAAACGAAGATTAGCTAAGGACAAGGTGACGATGCACGTGGGAAACGGTTCCAAAGTCGATGTGATCGCCGTCGGCACGCTACCTCTACATCTACCATCGGGATTAGTATTAGACCTAAATAATTGTTGTTTGGTGCCAGCGTTGAGCATGAACATTATATATGGATCTTGTTTGTTGCGAGACGGTTATTCATTTAAATCAGAGAATAATGGTTGTTCTATTTATATGAGTAATATCTTTTATGGTGATGCACCCTTGAAGAGTGGTCTATTCTTGTTGGATCTCGACCATAGCGATACACATATTCGTAATATTGAAGCCAAAAGATGCAAGGTTAATAATGATAGTGCAACTTATTTGTGGCATTGCCATTTAGGGCATATTGGTGTAAAGCGCATGAAAAAACTCCATGTTGATGGACTTTTGGAATCACTTGATTATGATTCACTTGGTGCTTGCGAACCATGCCTCATGGGCAAGATGACTAAGACTCCGTTCTCCGGAACAATGAATCGAGCAACTGATTTGTTGGAAATCATACATACTGATGTATGTGGACCAATGAGTGTCGAGGCTCGCGGCGGGTATCATTATTTACCGACCTTCACTCATAATTTAAGCAGATATGGTATATCTACTTGATGAAACACAAGTCTGAAACATTTGAAAAGTTCAAAGAATTTCAGAGTGAAGTAGAGAATCACCGTAACAAGAAAATAAAGTTTCTACGATCTGATCGTGGAGGCAAATATTTGAGTTATGAGTTTGGTCTTCATTTGAAACAATGTGGAATAGTTTCACAACTCACGCCACCCGGAACACGTAACCGTACTTTATTAGATATGGTGCGATCTATGATGTCTCTTATCGATTTACCACTATCGTTTTGGGGTTATGCTTTAGAGACAGCTGCATTCACGTTAAATAGGGCACCATCTACATCCGTTGAGACGACGCCTTATGAACTGTGGTTTGGCAAGAAACCAAAGTTGTCATTTCTTAAAGTTTGGGGCTGCGATGTTTATGTGAAAAAGCTTCAACCTGATAAGCTCGAACCCAAGTCGGAGAAATTTGTCTTCATAGGATACCCAAAGGAAACTATTGGGTACACCTTCTATCACAGATCCGAAGGCAAGATATTCGTTGCTAAGAATAGATCCTTTCTAGAGAAGGAGTTTCTCTCAAAAGAAGTGAGTGGGAGGAAAGTAGAACTTGATGAGGTAATTGTACCTTCTCCCAAATTGGAAAGTAGCACATCACAGAAACTAGTTCCTGTGATTCCTACACCAGTCAGCAAGGAAGCTAATAATGATGATCATGAAACTTTGGATCAAGTTACTACTGAACCTTGTAGGTCAACCAGAGTACGTTCCGCACCAGAGTGGTACGGCAACCCAGTTCTGGAAGTCATGTTACTAGAACATGATGAGCCTACGAACTATGAGGAAGCGATGATGAGCCAAGATTCCGCAAAATGGCTTGAGGCCATGAAATCTGAGATGGGATCCATGTATGAGAACAAAGTGTGGACTTTGGTTGACTAGCCCGATGATCGGCAAGCCATTGAAAATAAATGGATCTTCAAGAGGAAGACCGAAGCCGACGGTAATGTTACTGTCTACAAAGCTTGACTTGTTGCGAAAGTTTTTCGACAAGTTCAAGGAGTTGACTACGATGAGACTTTCTCACCCGTAACGATGCTTAAGTCTGTCCGAATCATGTTAGCAATTGCCGCATTTTATGATTATGAAATTTGGAAAATGGATGTCAAAACTGCATTCCTTAATGGATACCTCAAAGAGGAGTTGTATATGATGCAACCAGAAGGTTTAGTCGATCCTAAAGGTGCTAACAAAGTGTGCAAGCTCCAGCGATCCATCTATTGACTGGTGCAAGCGTCTCGGATTTGGAATATACGCTTTGATGAGGTAATCAAAGCATATGGTTTTATACAGACTTTTGGAGAAGCCTGTATTTACGAGAAAGTGAGTGGGAGCTCTATAGCATTTCTGATATTATATGTGGATGACATATTGTTGATTGGAAATGATATAGAATTTCTGGATAGCATAAAAGGATACTTGAATAAGAGTTTTTCAATGAAAGACCTCGGTGAAGCTGCTTATATATTGGGCATCAAGATCTATAGATATAGATCAAGACACTTAATTGGACTTTGACAAAGCACATACCTTGATAAAGTTTTGAAGAAGTACAAAATGGATCAAGCAAAGAAAGGGTTCTTGCCTGTGTTACAAGGTGTGAAGTTGAGTCAGACTCAAAGACCGACCCCTGCAGAAGATGGAGAGAAAATGAAAGGTGCTCCCTATGCTTCAGCCATAGGCTCTATCATGTATGCAATGCTGTGTACCAGACCTGATGTGTGCCTTGTTATTAGTTTAGGAGGGAGGTACCAAAGTAATCCAGGAGTGCATCACTGGATAGCGGTCAAGAATATCCTGAAATAACTGAAAAGGACTAAGGATATGTTTTTCATTTATGGAGGTGACAAAGAGCTCGTCGTAAATAGTTACGTCGATGCAAGCTTTGACACTGATCCAGATGACTCTAAGTCAGAAATCGGATATGTGTTTATATTGAACGGTGGCGCTGTCAGTCGGTGCAGTTCTAAGCAAAGCGTCGTGGCGGGATCTACGTGTGAAGCGGAGTACATAGCTGCTTCGGAAGCAGCAAATGAAGGAGTCTGGATGAAGGAGTTCATATCCGATCTAGGTGTCATACCTAGTGCATTGGGTCCAATGAAAATCTTTTGTGACAATACTGGTGCAATTGCCTTGGCAAAGGAATCCAGATTTCACAAGAGAACCAAGCACATCAAGAGATGCTTCAATTCCATCCACGATCAAGTCAAGGAGGGAGACATAGAGATTTGCAAGATACATATGGATCTGAACGTTGCAGACCCGTTAACTAAGGCTCTCTCATGAGCAAAACATGATCAACACCAAGACTCCATGGATGTTTGAATTATTACTGTGTAATCTAGATTATTGACTCTAGTGCAAGTGGTAGACTGAAGGAAATATGCCCTAGAGGCAATAACAAAGTTGTTATTGATATTTCCTTATATCATGATAAATGTTTATTATTCATGCTAGAATTGTATTAACCGGAAACTTAGTACATGTGTGAATACATAGACAAACAAAGTGTCACTAGCATGCCTCTACTTGACTAGCTCGTTGAATCAAATATAGTTAAGTTTCCTAGCCATGGACATGAGTTGTCATTTAATTAACGGGATCACATCATTAGTGAATGATGTGATTGACTTGACCCGTCCGTTAGCTTAGCAACTTGAACGTTTAGTTTTTACTGCTATTGCTTTCTTCATGACATATACATGTTCCTATGACTATGAGATTATGCAACTCCCGAATACCGGAGGAACACCTTGTGTGCTATCAAACGTCACAACGTAACTGGGTGATTATAAATATGCTCTACAGGTGTCTCCGAAGGTGTTTGTCGTGTTGGCATAGATTAAGAATAGGATTTGTCACTCCGAGTGTGGGAGAGGTATCTCTAGGCCCTCTCGGTAATGCACATCACTATAAGCCTTGCAAGCAATGTAACTAATGAGTTAGTTACGGGACAGTGCATTACAGAACGAGTAAAGAGACTTTCCGGTAACGAGATTGAACTAGGTATTAAGATACCGACGGTCGAATCTCGGGCAAGTAACATACTGATGACAAAGGTAACAACGTATGTTGTTATGCGGTTCGATCGATAAAGATCTTCGTAGAATATGTAGGAACCAATATGAGCATCCAGTTTTCGCTATTGGTTATTGACCGGAGATGAGTCTCGGTCATGTCTACATAGTTCTCGAACCCGTAGGGTCCGCACGCTTAATGTTCGGTGACGATCGGTATTATGAGTTTATGTGTTTTGATGTACCGAAGATAGTTCGGAGTCCCGGATGTGATCATGGCATGACGAGGAGTCTCAAAATGGTCGAGACATAAAGATTGATATATTGGACGACTATATTCGGACACCGGAAGTGTTCCGGGTGGTTTCGAAGAAAACCGGAGTACCAGGGGGTTACCGGAACCCCCCGGGGAGTGTAATGGGCCTCACGGGCCTTGGTGGAAAGAGGAAGGGGCAGCCAGGGCAGGCCGCACGCCCCCTCCCCCTCTAGTCCGAATTGGACAAGGAAGGGGGCGACGCCCCCCTTTTTCCTTCCTCCTCTCTCCTCCTTCCTTCCCTCCTACTCCTACTCTTGGAAGGGGTGGAATCCTACTCCCGGTGGGAGTAGGACTCCCCTTGTGGCGCGCCTAGGAGGCCGGCATCCTCCCCCTCCTTGCTCCTTTATATACGGGGGCAGGGGGCACCCTAGAACACACAAGTTGATTGTCCCAAGCCGTGTGCGGTGCCCCCCTCCACCATATTCCACCTCGGTCATATTGTAGGGGTGCTTAGGCGAAGCCCTGCGTCGGTAATTTAATCATCATCGTCATCACGTCGTCGTGCTGACGGAACTCTCCCTCGAAGCTCTACTGGATCATGAGTTCGTGGGACGTCACCGAGCTGAACATGTGCAGATCGTGGAGGTGCCGTACGTTCGGTATTAGGATTTGTCGACCGTGAAGACGTACGACTACATCAACCGCGTTGTCATAACGCTTCCGCTTACGGTCTACGAGGGTACGTGGACGGCACTCTCCCCTCTCGTTGCTATGCATCACCATGATCTTGCATGTGCGTAGGATTTTTTTTTTGAAATTACTACTTTCCGCAACACATTATACATGTTTGGTAAAAAATTCTCACCATAGGAGTGACATCATTACCAATCCAACTCCAAGTAGCAATGTAGAATTCGACATTGAAACCATCAGGCCCCGAAGAGGCTTTTAGCTTCATATCCTTGAGAGTGTTAAGAATTTCCTACTTATCTGGGACAATATAGGTGTAATCTTGGTAGTCAAGAGGAAGACTGGATGCAAGAAAAGGCCTACCAACATTCACATTAGGAGAAGCAAATATGTATTTAAAATAGTTCACAAAAGTATTCGCAATGTTTTGATGATTAAAGTGGATGTTGTCATTCTCATCTTTTATGGAAACAATAGTATTCCTCTTTCTTCTTGTAAGAACATCATGGTGAAAAAAATTAGTATTTCTGTCTCCTTGGGTGGCAGAACTTTTCTTAGCTCTTTGCCTATAAAAATCAGTAAGCTTTAAAAGATTTTGTTCATACCTGATAATGAGAGACGATTCCATTTGATGGTCCTGCATGGACAATGGCTGCATTTGAATACTGTTGATTTGTTGTTCTAAGTTGGCAAGCTCCTATTGAATAGGCTTCTTCTTTTTGCACGAAACTTGCACCTGCAAGATTATTAGTACGAGTAGAAAATTTCCTGTTGGTAGCAGAGATCCAAGCATTTCTAGCAAAAGACTGAAAATCATGGTTGAGATCCACCGCATTTGAGGATATGGTGGCGGAGAGTGAGTCGTTGGCGGCAGAAGAGGAGCCCCCGCCCCGCCTGGAGGGCTATAGAGGCGGGAAGCCACCTTGGCGAGCAGGTGCGTGAGGTCGTATCAGATCCAACACCTAAAAAACCCAAACCGAATCGAGCGAAAATAACTCTGCCATAGGAACTAAGTCATCTACGAGGCAAACTAAGCCAGCACACGTGGGGCGACCTGTCACATCTGGAGTTATTTTTATAGTATACACCATGAATATGTGTACTCCCTCCATTTTTGTATACAAGGCCACTATGAAAAACACATTTTACATCTATACAAGGCCACCAACAGTAATCGAGGCAAATATTAATAATGTTTTCTCGTACTAGTAACCCATGGCTTAATTACTAACATGCATGTAGTGGATGATAATAAGAAACTCACCTACTTCCTCTCTTACGGCCACTCAATTTCCTCTAATGTACATGCACCCTATTAATTAACTCGGTAAACGAGAAAACAAACTGGCTTGTAAAGCATACATTAATTTTTATCTTGATACGTGTAATTTGAGTTTGTGGCCTTGTATATAAAAATAGAGGGAGTATCATCATTTATACAAGAAGGGCCAAGCGGTCAATATAACGCCAAACGCCAAATACAATGCCAAAAGGCAAGCCACGCTAATCCCCACCTACGAGAATCGAGAATGAGAGAACTCATCTTGCCCAATCTCCGGCCAAGAAATCAAGGAAAACGGGCCAAAGAGCAAAAGGGTCATGTCACTACGGTTGCAAGCCACATTTAAATCACAGCAACAACTATATAACTGACTGACCAGAGTACCTCCCACCACATAGCTCCTAGAGGAGTCGGCAAGTGGGTGTGGCATGACCTAGCGGTCCTGAAGACCAAGACATGTAGGAGGCACCGGCAATGACATACATTGCCACATGGAGGCCCATGTGCTGAGAGACAACCCATTCTGAGGACTTCGTAAGCAGCAAAGGCAGCACCATCATGAAGGGAATAGTGTCGTGACGCCACCGCGAGGACCGGAATAAGGATTTCCCACGACACTCGAGAAGGGACATGATCAGGACCATGGTAGCGCCCCCATGTAGAAAATGGCATCCGCAGGCGTCATCGCTGCCAGCATCGGCAAGCCGAGCGGATATTTCACCCCAGCCCATGACCAGAATCCATACCACTAGAGCTAGATAAGGGAGCAGGTTGCCGGGTAAGTCCACCGCTAGAGGAAGGAGAGACATGCTCATCAACGAGTTTGCTTAAATTGAAAGGAGAGACACGCACATCAACGAGTTTGCTTCATTTGAATAAAAATGTGAAAATTCTACCAAATGGGGTATTTCTTGTCATAAACGTGAAGCTTAGGTGTAAAAACTGGAATTCTTTCTAAAAGGAAATCACCCCCCCTGTAATGCCCCAGATGTAACACTTTCCCTATATGGCAATATATAAACTTTGGCTTCATCATTTCCGTTCTGGGTGCTTCTTCTTTCGGGTTCTTCATTTTGTCGTGTGCGTGTGTGCATTTCATCCATGTCATGTTGTCATGTGCATTGCATTGCATTTGTGTTGTCACTTGCATCCGGTCCCACTCGTCTCTTCCCGTTGTCCGTTTCGAGTTCCGACGCTCTCACACGTACCCGTGGCATCCCCGAGTCCTTCTTTCGTGTGTGGCCGTGTAACGTTTCCGGAATGACGTGAGACTTGTCGTGCGATGTTGTTTTGGTACGTGTAGGCCGCCTGTCAAGTTTCGTCGCATTTGGAGTTCGTTTGGTACTCCAACGGTTAACCTAGTGGGCTAAAAGTACCTCCTCTTTGAGGCCCAAGACCCCCTCCACAACATCCCACAAACCCAGCACAACCACTTCCATCATCTCGGTCGTCGAATTGTGATCGCGTGACCGAAAACCGCTCCTCATTTGGAGTTTCCTAGCTCCCATAATCTATAAATTAGTCCATATCCCCGAAATCCCGGTGCAACCCTAATTTTCCTCCCGCTCCGCGAGCCGGACACGTCCGCGCAGCCACCGGACACGTCCGACCCGCCGCCACCTCACTCCGTCCAATCGGAGGCCGCCACATCACCTCCACCGCCACGTGGCGACCCCCCATTGGATCCGCCACCTCATCCACCGCCACCTCACCGCGCCACCTCGCCACCGCCGGACCACCGCGGCAAGTTCGCCGGAACTTCGCCGGCCATCGCCGGAACGCCGCCGCGTCGCCACGAACTCCCTCGTCGGAGTCCCTTCGCACCGCCCCGCCGCTCTCCCCGGGCGCCGCCGCGGGAGCGGGCGCGGGCCGCCACCGCCGCCACGGGCGACAGCCGCCGCCGGCGCAAACCGCCGCGCCGCCGCGGGTTTCAAGGCCGCCCTCCGCCACAGGGTCCCTCCGGTCGCCGCCGCCGGCCTCCTCCCTCCGGCCACCCCGTCTCCGGTCGCCTTGGGCCGCGCCCCCGCCTGGAGCTCCATCTCCGATCATCTCTCCGGTCATCTTCCTCGTCTCCGGTCGTCTTCCTCCTCCAACTCCGGTGAACTTTCAGATCGGGACGAGATCCACTACTCCCTCCATCCAAACACCGCCCCGCAGCCCGGATCTCTCCACCCCGCACGGATCCTTCCCGTGTTGACTTTTGGAGGTATAAAATTCCACTAAGTCCCAGATCTGTAACGTTTTGTTGCCTCCTTTGCATGCCCGTAACTTTGTGCTCGTAGGTCCGTTTTGTGCATATGATATATCAAAATGATCGTGGTGATGTGAACTATGTTTTGTTCCATTGTGTCATGCTTGTTTGAGTCCATCTAGAT
The DNA here is from genome assembly GCA_902687465.1 of Secale cereale. Lineage (NCBI taxonomy): Eukaryota > Viridiplantae > Streptophyta > Magnoliopsida > Poales > Poaceae > Secale > Secale cereale. The sequence goes on from LR738710.1 coordinate 76,491,261, forward strand.
GTCTTAATCATCATGACAAGAGTGCTACATGATATAAACTGCTGCTACTTGTTATTTTCATGCCATGTTTGAGATGTGATAACTTGGTGCATGTTTATCCAAATGAAGCAAATGATATGTCAAAATGTTCATCATGAGATGCTCTACATGTTGGTTGATGTAGCATGCATGTTAGAGTTCATATTGCCATGTTTATCACTGTTGCAAAAGTGCATGTGGCTGTTAGGTTTTGAAACTTGTTACGAGATGCCTAGTTGAGGAGCTCGTTGCTATTGTTGTGTTTGTCCCCATGTCACATGCTCATATGTTTTAGATTCTCCATCATGTGTTCTTTGCTGTGGTGCAAACCACTTGCCATGATATGATTTTAGGTGACTTAAACATGCTTGAAAACATGTCATGCCAACTTAACTGTTTTAACACTTAGTGAAATTTCACTAAGTCTGGAATCTGTCATATCCTGATGCTATGTTTGCTTGATGCTCTAGGCAAATCCATGTTAGTTTTGGGGTGGCCATTGATCATTCCTTGTTGTATATGTTGTTGTCTATCCATACATGCCCTCACTTGCTATTTTGGGTTGCTGTAGCATATTTAATTCTTGCTCCCAAGTTGCTATAAAATATTACTGTCAGGTTTTTATTGTCATGATCAAAATATTGTAGCTTGTTGCTATTGATCCATGCCTCCTATGGAGATGCTCCAATGGAGTTGTTTGCTGTAGGTTATGTCTACTTAATGTCCATGCTTCTTGTCACCATGTTTAAGTTCTGTAGAATATATATTTCTTGCTCCAAAGTTGCTATATGGCTGTTAATTACAGCTTTGCATTGTTTCTTGTTTCGGGTGTATCTTTTAGTCCGTTGCTTCGTTTTGAGCAAGTCCTATATGAAACTTGTGTGATTTTGCATGTAGATTCATAATAGCTTCTTGTTAACATGTTTGGAGTATGTTTGCTTGATGTTTGGGTGCATCTTGCACCGATGCCATGCTTATCTTGTTTTGATCATATCTTCTAGACCGTAGCTCCGTTTTTAACAAACTTTATATGAAACTTGACTAGATTTTCGTGTAGATTATCATGGTACATGTTAACTTGCTGTTTAACAACTTTAACTTAAGTTTTGTTCAAATCTGGACTAATTTCAAACTATGCATATGAGGACTTACCGGATTTGTCTAAAGTAGTTTCCGGCCTCATTTAAACCTGTTGTTTCTTGTGTGGTTTCTCTGTGCTTCCTACCTTGCCATGTTTTGCTTCCTATATAGATCTATCTTGCATCCTACTTGCTTGAGCATATTGTCTTGTTCTTGTGTTGTTCTGGTGTGCTTCCTACGTTGACATGTTGTGCATCCTAAGTGCATCTGCGGCGCATCCTAAGTGCATCATACATACATCCTATAGATTGTGCATTCCACCTTGTTTGATTTCATGCCTCGTGTGTTCTTGTGTCGAGTAGAGCCGGAAGCCGAGCCCGAGAACGAGAACGAGGTTACTACCGAGGTTGAGAACGAGGAACCCTCTTACGATCCCATCGACGACTCGACATGCAAGATGACCTGACCCAGATATCATTACTATCTTTGCATATTGCTAGAAGTCTCGCTCTTTAGCTTATTGCCTCGATGCCCATGTTTGTCTATCAGCCTCCTATTGTAACCTTGAATCTGTCTAACCACCCAACCTATGCAAACCTTTGATTGGCTACGTAGGCTTCGCTCAGCCCCTCTTATAGCATTGCTAGTTGCAGGAGAAGATTTGAAGATTCTTGCATCATGTTGAAGCTTGTTGGGATATCACACTATATAAATTCTTAAATGAAATCATCTATATATTGGTAATGGGTGGAAGGCTAAGCCTCTTGCTTGGTGATTTGTTCCACTCATGCCGCCCTAGGAACCGTATAAACCGGTGTTATGTTCCTTGATTATGCGTTCCTCACACGGTTGGGGATATGGGACCCCCTCGATAAACCGCTTAGCGCTAAGGCTTTTCCAGCAAGTCCCAACATTGGTACTCCATTTTCCTAACAACTAAAAACTTGCCGAGGGAGTAATTAACCCGAGGATTAATTAATCAACCCCCCTGGGCCAGTGCTCGATTTGAGTGTTGGTCCAAACTAGAGCCACTTGCGGTGCAACCCAGTTCGCTGGGGTCTTCGGTTGCTGTACGTACTGCTCATCCGGTCGTGGCCTGAGACTAGATACGCACGGCTACTGTCAGGGTGTCGGCACGCCGGGAGGATTTGCTGGATTAGTCTTACCTTAGTCGGAGTATCTTGAGCACGGGATTCCGAGAATACTCGGGCCTTCCCACTTTGGAGTTGCGACTCCGCGGATCGTGGGCTTGTAATGGGCCAAGTTGGAACACCCCTGCAGGGTTTTGAACTTTCGAAAGCCGTGCCCGCGGTTATGTGGCAGATGGGAATTTGTTAATATCCGCGTGTAGAAAACTTGACACCATGTTCTGAACACACTACCAGCGTGAGTAACCATGACGGTCATTTTCCGAAAAGGGGTTCGGGAAGTGAACACGGTGGGGTTATGTTTGAGGTGCATAGATAGGATCACTTCGTGATCACCTTGACGCTCGTGGCACTTCTCTTCTCGCTCTCAACACGTAAGCTAGTGCTAGTGCAGCTGCAACCTTTTGTCTTTCTTCAGCCTTGTTCCATACCCAAGGCTTAGATAGTTCTGCTACCCGGGATCGGGATTGCTGAGTCCTCCGTGGCTCACAGATTCTACACCACACCAGATGCAGGTACTCAGGTGACAGCACAGAGCTGTACTGGGAGTACGATGAAGAACGTAGTTGATACTATGTGTACTATCCCGATGATCAGTAGTGGTTTCTACTAGGGGAGATTTGAACCTATGGCTTTATGTATTTGGTATCTTTCATTTGGATCTTCACCCGTAGTCGGGTTGTGATGTTATTTGGATGATGATTTGCTTCTGTAATGTATTGTGTGACGTGACGAGTGTAAGCCAACTATCCTTTTGCAATTTCATCCCTATTTTTACATGAGTCGTGCAAAGATACCGAACTTGAGATCATTCCAGAATGGGCTTATACCTTTAAGTCGTGCCTCGACACGTAGGAGGTATAGTCCCTTCCTGGGCATTACAAGTTGGTATTCAGAGCCTTCTCCGACCTAGAAGCCCCCACTGATTGATTGAATCGTTGACGGTTGAGTCTAGGCACACACTTAAAATGTTTTGAGTCCTATATATATATTGGAGAATATGATTTCTTTTGCTCCTCATATCTTTTCACTCTGGTGAGGACTCCTGACGATTACTCTTGTCTCTTCTACTCTCACAATTTCACCAATTTTTTTTAGGAATCTCGCGAGTATTGTTTGGATTGTTCCGATGTCTTTGTGACGAGAACATTGTTCTCGATGCCTCCTGTCATTAGGGGTTGTGGCAGTGTCCCGGGGAGTTGAGCTCTGAGGTGTTGTCGTCACAAATATATCGCATCAGTTCTGGAATACTTAAGACGGCCGACATCGAAAACTCTCCTATGCGGTTAGTGGCAAGATAACCCGACATCACCCAGTACTGGGGAGGTAGTTCGGGAGTATTGCCATAGCTTGTATAGTAGATGCGTTTCGAAGGTCCGAGGTAGACGGTTTCCTGAAATAACTGGTTATGTGTTGAAGGATGGATACAGCTAGATGTAGGATTAGAGTTGAGTGTGCGATGCTTCCCCTGTATCCCCAACACCTGATTGCATAACTGGAAACTTTTGGAAATTAATAGGTGGGTTCATCTTATAGTTCGTAGGCATTCTTCCAACGAATGCATGATATGGAGTTTGGGGTTCTACATTGAGTGAAGTAGTTTTATGGCCGTTGTTTCGATCGGGAGTTGCATCTTAAAGGGTCCTTGGCTATGCTGATCCGGGGATTGCAAAACCCTTTTGTAACACGTTCCATAAACTTTCAGCACGAATATGTCGAACGAAGCTTCTATCTTGTATTTGTTCTATCTGCTCCTTGTTGTTTTATTTACCTTTTTTTCTCCCAAGTGGCTTCTCGTGAAGATTGTTGTTACTATTAAACTGTGGATTACATTCGTTCATTGTTGTTTGAATGTTCTTGTGAAGACTATGTTGCAATTTCGAGCCGTTGATTCAGCTTATATATATTCTTTCAATCAATGGCTAATAGTTGTCATCTCATTCAGGATGGCTCCTAAAAGGGTTCCCAACACTAAACCAGAGGGTGAAGAGGTTCCTGATCGTCCTCCTTCCCCTCCTCCTCCGTTTGAGGCCTGGAGAGCAATTATGCAAGCGACGAACCAGAACACCCAGATGCTTATGCAAATGATGCAGAACATTCAAGCAAATCAAGCAAATCAAGGTGCTCATGGGAACCAAGGCCAAGGCAATTTGTTCAACCAACCTCACTTTGCTACGCTCAACCAGTTCCTGGCAAACCAACCGAAGGCATTCAGTTACTGTGTGGACCCTCTAGATGCTGAAGTCTGGATAACAGATATCAAGAAGCATTTCGAGTGCAGCAACGTCAGGCCCGAGGACTATGTGAAGTTTGCAGCCTTCCAACTCAAGGACCAAGCCGCTGATTGGTGGCAGCAGTACAAAGATTCCAGAGAGGGTCGTGTAATCTCCTGGGATGACTTCTGCAAGGACTTTCGCTCTCACCACATTCCAACAAGTGTCATCGAGGGTATGCGTGAGCAATTCCGCAACCTGAACCAAGGCTCAATGACTGTCTACCAATATAATGTCAAGTTCCAGAACCTTGCCCGCTATGCCAAGCAAGACATCCCAGATGCCAAGAGCAAGATCTATCAGTTTCGCGGTGGTCTGAAGGATGAACTCCAACTAGCTCTCACCTTGTTCGAGCCTGATGAGTTTGATCAATTCTATAACATGGCATTTAAGCAAGAGGAAGCCCAGCTCAAGATGGAAGCTTCCAAAAAGAGGATCAGAGACGCTGTTCACTCCTCCTCTTCTTCTCAAGTGGTCGCAAAGCAACAGAAGTTTTGGCTTCCACCTCCTCCAGTGATCCGAGCTCCCAACAACAACACCAAGAATTCTGGTGGCCGTGCTTTCTCCCACCCACCCAACCCAAGCAATCAGTCAAAGAACCACTTTCAAGCTTCCAAGTCAAGTGCTCCTTATCACCGTCCTCTCTCAGAAGTGATTTGCAACAAGTGTGGCCAGAAGGGTCACTATGCTAACAAGTGCCCCAACCCAAGGCGCCTTCCGCCTCCTCCACCTGTCAGCACTGCTATTGTCAAGCACAATCCCAAGGTTGCAAGAGTGAATCTGATGAATGCAGCTCAAGCAGAGAATTCTTCAGATGTGATACTTGGTAATCTTCCAGTTAACTCTATTCCTACTAAAGTATTGTTTGATTCGGGTGCATCGCTTTCTTTCATTTCAAGACCATTTGTTGCCAAGCATGAATTCGTCACTCAAGTGTTGCCAAAGCCTTTGAGCATTATTTCTCCTGGATTGCAAATGTCCTCTCGGGTGCATGTTCCGGATGTATCTATTCGCATGGGTGATTACAGCTTTCTGGCTTCTCTGGTTGTTCTCGGCAACTCCGACATTGATCTTATTCTTGGGATGGATTGGCTTTCTCAGCATGATGCTCACATTGATTGTGCAAATAAGGAAGTCAAGATTACTCATCCTAACGAAGACGTGATTATCTTCGCCTCTCGGGATAACACAATCAGGCTATTCTCTCTCAATGACAAGGGCGAGATTAATGCCATCTCTCAAATTCCGGTGGTCAATGAATATGAAGATGTTTTCCCTGAAGAGCTTCCAGGCATGCCTCCGGATCGTCAAGTTGAATTCGTCATTGAACTCGAGCCTGGTACTGAGCCAGCATGCCGGCGTCCGTACAAGCTTTTCCCTGAAGAGTTGAAGGAGTTGAAGAAACAGCTTGATGAGCAAGAGCGTATGGGTCTGATCAGACCTAGCACTTCTCCTTGGGGTTGTGGTGTCTTATTTGTCAAGAAGAAGGATGGCACGGAGCGCCTTTGCGTTGATTACCGGCCATTGAACAAGAAGACAATAAAGAACAAGTATCCGCTCCCCAACATCAATGAATTGTTCGAGCAGCTCAAAGGAGCAAAAGTGTTCTCAAAGCTTGATCTCCGGATCGGTTATCACCAGATCCGTATCCGAGAAGAAGATATTCACAAGACTGCATTCAAAACAAGCTACGGCTCATATGAATACACAATCATGTCATTTGGCCTCGCTAATGCTCCACCCACCTTCTCGAGAATGATGCACTACATTTTCAACCCCTACACCAACGAATTTGTGCTTGTTTATCTGGATGACATCTTGGTATTCTCCAAGAATGAAGAGGATCACGAAAAGCACATCCGTCTGGTTCTTGACAGACTCCGTGAACATAAGTTCTATGCCAAGTTCTCCACGTGCGAATTCTGGCTCGATAAGGTCTTGTATCTGGGCCATATCATTTCTGCTGACGGTATTTCTGTCAACCCCGAGAAAGTTGAAGCCATTGTCAACTGGGAACCTCCTCAGAACATCAAGCAACTCCGAAGCTTCCTTGGTCTTGCTAGCTATTGCAGAAGATTCGTTGAGAACTTTTCCAAGATTGCCAAGCCTCTCTCCAACTTGCTGCAGAAGAATGTCAAGTACAACTGGTCTCCGGATTGTGATGTGGCATTCAAAACTCTCAAAGAAAAGCTTATCTCTACTCCAGTTCTTACTCCTCCAGATGAGTCCAAGCCTACGAAGTATTCCGTGATGCTTCTCTTCAAGGACTTGGTGGTGTGCTAATGCAGGACAAGAAGATTGTGGCATACACTTCTCGTCAATTGAAGCCAAGTGAGAAGAACTACCCCACACATGATCTCGAGCTAGCAGCTGTGGTACACGCCTTGATCACGTGGAGACACCTTCTGTTGGGCAGAAAAGTCGACATCTTCACCGATCACAAGAGCTTGAAGTACATCTTCACACAGCCGAACCTGAACCTTCGCCAGACTCGTTGGGTTGAGATGATCCAAGAGTATGATCCAAGCATCGAATACACACCTGGCAAGGCAAATGTCATTGCAGATGCCTTGAGAAGAAAGGCATATTGCAACAGTCTCCTTATCAAGTTGTTTCAGCCTGAGCTTTGTGAAGCTTTCAGGAAGCTCAACCTCCAAGTTGTTCCGCAAGGCTTTCTTGCAAATCTTCAAGTTGCTCCTACCTTGGAAGATCAGATCCGTGAGGCCCAACTCAGTGATGCTATGGTGCAGAAATTGAAACATGGTATTGCAAAGGGTACTCCCAAATACAAGTGCTATCGCGTTGATGAGAGAGATACCTTGTTCTTTGAGGACAGACTTGTGGTTCCCAAGGGTGATCTCAGGAAGCTCATAATGAACGAAGCACATGACTCCCTCCTCTCGATTCATCCTGGAAGTTCTAAGATGTACCAAGACCTCAAGCAATCTTACTGGTGGACTCGAATGAAAAGGGAGATTGCCCAATTCGTGAATGAATGTGATGTCTGCAGAAGAGTGAAGGCAGAGCATCAACGTCCAGCCGGTCTTCTCCAACCTCTTCCTATTCCCGAGTGGAAATTCGACCACATTGAAATGGATTTCGTCACTGGGTTTCCCAAGTCCAAGAAGGGGAATGATTCTATCTTTGTTGTCATTGACAAGCTAACCAAAGTAGCTCACTTCCTTCCAGTCAAAGAATCCATCAATGCAGCTCAGCTGGCAAAGCTGTATGAAGGAAATATGCCCTAGAGGCAATAATAAAGTTGTTATTTTATATTTCCTTATATCATGATAAATGTTTATTATTCATGCTAGAATTGTATTAACCGGAAACTTAGTACATGTGTGAATACATAGACAAAACAGAGTGTCCCTAGTATGCCTCTACTAGACTGGCTCATTGATCAAAGATGGTTATGTTTCCTAACCATAGACATGAGTTGTCATTTGATCAATGGGGTCACATCATTAGGAGAATGATGTGATGGACAAGACCCATCCGTTAGCTCAGCAACTTGATCATTTAGTTTTATTGCAATTGATTTCTTCATGACTTATACATGTTCCTATGACTATGAGATTATGCAACTCCCGAATACCGGAGGAACACTTTGTGTGCTACCAAACGTCACAACGTAACTGGGCGATTATAAAGGTGCTCTACAGGTGTCTCCGAAGGTACTTGTTGGGTTGGCGTATTTCGAGATTAGGATTTGTCACTCTGATTGTCGGAGAGGTATCTCTGGGCCCTCTCGGTAATGCACATCAGTTAAGCCTTGCAAGCATTGCAACTAATGAGTTAGTTGCGGGATGATGTATTACGGAACGAGTAAAGAGACTTGCCGGTAACGAGATTGAACTAGGTATTGAGATACCGACGATCGAATCTCGGGCAAGTAACATACCAATGACAAAGGGAACAACGTATGTTGTTATGCGGTTGGATCGATAAAAATCTTCGTAGAATATGTAGGAGCCAATATGGGCATCCAGGTTCCGCTATTGGTTATTGACTGGAGAGATGTCTCGGTCATGTCTACATAGTTCTCGAACCCGTAGGGTCCGCACGCTTAACGTTTCGTTGACGATATAGTATTGAATGAGTTATGTATGTTGGTGACCGAATGTTATTCGGAGTCCCGGATGTGATCATGGACATGACGAGGAACTCCGGAATGGTCCAGAGATAAAGATTAATATATGGGATAATAGTGTTTGACCTACGGAAGGGTTCCAGAATTCACCGGAAGGGGTTCCGGATGTTTCCCGAAATGTTTGGGTACGAGAACACTTTATTTGGGCCAAAGGGGAAAGCCCACAAGGCTTTAGGAAAGTGCAAAAGGAATTTTTGAGGAGACCAGAGGCTAGACGCCAGGAACCCTGGCGTCTAGGGGGTAGACGCCGGGAACCCTGGCGTCTAGCCCTGGAGTCCGAGTGGGACTCTTTCCTTTTGGGAAAAACCGACTTTGAGGAGGCTTTTGCTCCAAGTTTCAACCCCAGAGCTCAACATATAAATAGAGGGGTAGGGCTAGCACCCAAGACAGATCAAGATACACCAAGCTGTGTGCCGGCAACCCCGACCCTCTAGTTTATCCTCCGTCTAGTTTCTGCAGTGCTTGGCGAAGCCCTGCGGAGATTGCTCTTCATCAACAACCGTCACCACACCGTCGTGCTGCCGGAACTCATCTACTACTTCGCCCATCTTGCTGGATCAAGAAGGTGAGGACGTCATCGAGCTAAACGTGTGCTGAACGCGGAGGTGCCGTACGTTTGGTGCTAGATCGGGACGGATCGTGAAGATGCACGACTACATCAACCGCGATGATAAACGCTTCTGCTTTCGGTCTACGAGGGTACGTAGACACACTCTCCCCTCTCGTTGCTATGCAGCTAGTAGATAGATCTTGCGTGATCGTAGGAATTTTTTTGAAAATACTACGTTCCCCAACAGTGGCATCATGAGCCAGGTCTATACGTAGATGATATGCACGAGTAGAACACAAGTGAGTTGTGGACGATACTAGTCATAGTGCTTACCAGCATGTCATACTTTGCTTCGGCGGTATTGTGAGATGAAGCGGCCCGGACCGACATTACGCGTACGCTTACGTGAGACTGGTTTCACCGTTATGAGCACTCGTTGCTTAAAGGTGACTGGCGGGTGTCTGTCTCTCTCACTTTAGCTGAATCGAGTGTGCCTACGCCCGGTCCTTGTGAAGGTTAAAACAACACATACTTGACGAAACATCGTTGTGGTTTTGTATGCGTAGGTAAGAACGGTTCTTGCTAAAGCCCGTAGCAGCCACGTAAAACTTGCAACAACAAAGTAGAGGACGTCTAACTTGTTTTTGCAGGGCATGTTGTGATGTGATATGGTCAAGACATGATGAGTTATACGTTTTTTTATGAGATGATCATGTTTTGTAAAGTTATCGACAACTGGCAGGAGCCATATCGTTGTCGCTTTATTGTATGAAATGCAATCGCCATGTAATTGCTTTACTTTATCACTAAGCGGTAGCGATAGTCGTAGAAGCAATAGTTGGCGAGACGACAAGGATACTACGATGGAGATCAAGGTGTCGCGCCGGTGACGAAGGTGATCATGACGGTGCTTTGGAGATGGAGATCAAAAGCACAAGATGATGATGGCCATATCATGTCACATATTATGATTGCATATGATGTTTATCTTATTATGCTTCTTATTTTTCTTAGAACGACGGTAGCATTATAAGATGATCCCTTACTAAATTCCAAGGTATAAGTGTTCTCCCTGAGTATGCACCGTTGTGAAAGTTCGTCGTGCCGAGACACCACGTGATGATCGGGTGTGATAAGCTCTACGTTCAAATACAACGGGTGTAAGCCAGTTTTGCACACGCAGAATACTCGGGTTAAACTTGACGAGCCTAGCATATGCAGATATGGCCTCGGAACATTGGAGACCGAAAGGTCGAGCGTGGATCATATAGTAGATGTGATCAACATAAGATGTTCACCATTGAAACTACTCCATCTCACGTGATGATCGGCATGGTTTAGTTGATTTGGATCACGTGATCATTTAGATGACCGGAGGGATGTCTATCTAAGTGGGAGTTCTTTAAATAATATGATTAAATTGAACTTTAATTTATCATGAACTTAGTCCTGATAGTTTTTACATATCTATGTTGTTGTAGATCAACGGCCCGTGCTACCGTTCCTTTGAATTTTAATGCATTCCTAGAGAAAGCTAAGTTGAAAGATGATGGTAGCAATTACATGGACTGGGTCCATAACTTGAGGATTATCCTCATTGCTGCACAGAAGAATTATGTCCTTGAAGCACCGCTAGGTGACAAGCCCCCTCCCGCTAATGTAGACGTTTTGAACGTCTGGCAGTCGCGGTCTGATGACTACATGATAGTTCAGTGTGCCATGCTTTACGACTTAGAATCGGGACTTCAACGACGTTTTGAACGTCATGGACCATATGAGATGTTCCAGGAGTTGAAGTTAATATTTCAAGCAAATGCCCGGATTGAGAAATATGAGATTTCCAATAAGTTCTATAGCTGCAAGATGGAGGAGAATAGTTCTATCAATGAACACTTGCTCAGAATGTCTGGGTACTACAATCATATGACTCAACTTGGTTGCAAAGTTGACGAGGATAGTGTTATTGATAGAGTTCTTCAATCACTGCCACCAAGCTATAAAGGCTTCGTGATGAACTATAATATGCAAGGGATGCAAAAGACAATTCCCGAGCTCTTCTCTATGCTCAAGGCTGCGGAGGTAGAAATCAAAAAGGAGCATCAAATGTTGATGGTTAACAAAACCACTAGTTTCAAGAAAAAGGGCAAGGGAAAGAAGGGGAACTTCAAGAAGAATAGCAAGACAGTTGCTACTCCCACAAAGAAACCCAAGTCTGGAGCCAAACCTGAAACTGAGTGCTTCTACTGCAAGGGGACTGGACACTGGAAGCGGAACTGCCCCAAGTATTTGGCGAATAAGAAGGATGGCAAGGTGAACAAAGGTATATGTGATATACATGTTATTGATGTGTACCTTACTAATGCTCGTAGTAGTACCTGGGTATTTGATACCGGTTCGGTTGCTAATATTTGTAACTCGAAACAGGGACTATGGATTAAACGAAGATTAGCTAAGGACGAGGTGACGATGCGCGTGGGAAATGGTTCCAAAGTCGATGTGATCGCCGTCGGCACGCTACCTCTACATCTACCTTCGGGATTAGTTTTAGAACTAAATAATTGTTATTTGGTGCTAGAGTTGAGCATGAACATTATATCTGGATCTTGTTTGTTGCGAGACGGTTATTCATTTAAATCAGAGAATAATGGTTGTTCTATTTTTATGAATAATATCTTTTATGGTCATGCACCCTTGAAGAGTGGTATATTCTTATTGGATCTCGATTGTAGTGATACACATATTCATAATATTGAAACCAAAAGATGCAAGGTTAATAATGATAGTGCAACTTATTTGTGGCACTGCCGTTAGGTCATATTGGTGTAAAGCGCATGAAGAAACTCCATAGTGATGGACTTTTGGAATCACTTGATTATGAATCACTTGGTGCTTGCGAACCATGCCTCATGGGCAAGATGACTAAAACTCCGTTCCACGGAACTATGGAGTGAGCAACAGATTTGTTGGAAATCATACATACTGATGTATGTGGGCCAATGAGTGCTGATGCTCGCGGCGGGTATCGTTATTTTCTGACCTTCACTGATGATTTAAGCAGATATGGGTATATCTACTTAATGAAGCACAAGAAAATAAAGTTTCTACGATCTGATCGTGGAGGAGAATATTTGAGTTACGAGTTTGGTCTTTTGAAACAATATGGAATAGTTTCACAACTCACGCCACCCGGAACACCACAGCGTAATGGTGTGTCCGAACGTCGTAACCGTACTTTATTGGATATGGTGCGATCTATGATGTCTCTTACCGATTTACCACTATCGTTTTGGGGTTATGCTTTAGAGACAGCTGCATTCACGTTAAATAGGGCACCATCTAAATCCGTTGATACGACACCTTATGAACTGTGGTTTGGCAAGAAACCAAAGTTGTCGTTTCTTAAAGTTCGGGTCTGCGATGCTTATGTGAAAAAGCTTCAACCTGATAAGCTCGAACCCATGTCGGAGAAATGTGTATTCATAGGATACCCAAAAGAGACTGTTGGGTACACCTTCTATCACAGATCCGAAGGCAAGATATTCGTTGCTAAAAATGGATCCTTTCTAGAGAAGGAGTTTCTCTCGAAAGAAGTGAGTGGGAGGAAAGTAGAACTTGATGAGGTAATTGTACCTTCTCCTGAATTGGAAAGTAGTACATCACAGAAAATTGTTCCAGTGATTCCTACACCAATCAGTGAGGAAGCTAATGATGATGATCATGAAATTTCGGATCAAGTTTCTGCTGAACGTCATAGATAAACCAGAGTACGTTCCGCACCAGAGTGGTACGGCAACCCAATTCTAGAAGTCATGTTACTAGACCATGATGAACCTACGAACTATGAGGAAGCGATGATGAGCCCAGTTTCCGCAAAATGGCTTGAGGCCATGAAATCTGAGATGGGATCCATGTATGAGAACAAAGTGTGGACTTTGGTTGACTTGCCTGATGATCAGCAAGCCATCGAAAATAAATGGATCTTCAAGAGGAAGACCGACGCAGACGGTAATGTTACTGTTTACAAAGCTCGACTTGTTGCGAAAGGGTTTCGACAAGTTCAAGGAGTTGACTACGATGAGACTTTCTCACCTGTAGCGATGCTTAAGTCTGTCCGAATCATGTTAGCAATTGCCGCATTTTATGATTATGAAATCTGGCAAATGGATGTCAAAACTGCATTCCTAAATGGATATCTCAAAGAAGAGTTGTATATGATGCAACCAGAAGGTTTTGTCGATCCAAAAGGTGCTAACAAAGTATGCAAGCTCCAGCGATCCATCTATGGACTGGTGCAAGCATCTCGGAGTTGGAATATACGCTTTGATGAGGTGATCAAAGAATATGGTTTTATACAAACTTTTGGAGAAGCCTGTATTTACAAGAAAGTGAGTGGGAGCTCTGTAGCATTTCTAATATTATATGTGGATGACATATTATTGATTGGAAATGATATATAATTTCTGGATAGCATAAAATGATACTTGAATAAGAGTTTTTCAATGAAAGACCTCGGTGAAGCTGCTTATATATTAGGCATCAAGATCTATAGAGATAGATCAAGACACTTAATTGGACTTTCACAAAGCACATACCTTGATAAAGTTTTGAAGAAGTTCAAAATAGATCAGTCAAAGAAAGGGTTCTTGCCTGTGTTACAAGGTATGAAGTTGAGTAAGACTCAATGCCCGACCACTGCAGAAGATAGAGAGAAAATGAAAGTCATTCCCTACGCCTCAGCCATAGGATCTATCATGTATGCATTGCTATGTACCAGACCTGATGTGTGCCTTGCTATAAGTCTAGCAGGGAGGTACTAAAGTAATCCAGGAGTGGATCACTGGACAACGGTCAAGAACATCCTGAAATACCTGAAAAGGACAAAGGATATGTTTCTCGTATATGGAGGTGACAAAGAGCTCGTCGTAAATGGTTACGTCGATTCTAGCTTTGACACTGATCCGGATGACTCTAAGTCACAAACCGGATATGTATTTTTATTGAACGGTCGAGCTGTCAGTTGGTGCAGTTCCAAGCAGAGCATCGTGGCGGGATCTACGTGTGAAGCGGAATACATAGCTGCTTCGGAAGCAGCAAATGAAGGAGTTCATATCCGATCTAGGTGTAATACCTAGTGCATCGGGTCCAATGAAAATCTTTTGTGACAACACTAGAGCAATAGCCTTGGCGAAGGAATCCAGGTTTCACAAGAGAACAAAGCACATCAAAAGACGCTTCAATTCCATCCGCGATCTAGTCAAGGAGGGAGACATAGAGATTTGCAAGATACATACTGAAAGTGCAACTAATCCCCGGGTGGTTTTGGCAATTAATAACAACATATATATCATTGAACTAATAGCTACTTGAGAATCATTTCAGAGAAGTTCAGTGATATGGGTACGGCAATGACTGAAGAAGTGGACCCCTCAAAATGCTGAGGCAAGCATTGGCAAAAGCTCAAGACTCCATTTTTGGTTTAGTGATCCAAGATCACATTGAGTCCATAGGAAAAGCCAATACTATTAAAAGGGGATGAGGTTGTGTTGATGATCTGGTTGCTCAAGTGCTTAGTGATATATCTCCTTCAACTATCAACAACTTTCACTACAATACACACTCATAAGTAATCTCGGACCAACCGATTTTCCAAACTCAGTCCCACCGAGATGAACCACCTCAGCCATAAGCCAAACCCTAGAAAAATCGGTCATTCCGAGTTTGAGATCGGTCTCACCGAAATACGGGCTGCCAACCTTCTGTAACCGTTTGTCATCATTTCAGAATAACCGAGTTGATGATTTCGGTCCCACCGAAACTGGCAAGTTCCTGTCTTGACTCAAATCGGACAAACCGAGATGGTATTTTCGGTCCCACCGAAAACCCCAACGTTCACTATATTTGAACTTTCGGTCTGACCGAGTTTCCACTTCGGTCTCACCGAGATTGCTCAATTATGTGTGTAACGGTTGGATTTTTGTGTGGAGGCTATATATACCCCTCCACCCCCTCTTCATTCGTAGAGAGAGCCATCAGAAAGAACTACCACTCCTACCTTACACTTTCTGAGAAGAGAACCACCTACCCTTGTGTTGAGATCAAGTTGCTCCATTCCTACCATATGAAACTTGATTTCTAACCTTCCCAAGTTGCTTTCCACTCAATCCTTTCTTCCACCACAGCCAAATCAGTGAGGAGAGTTGAGTGTTGGGGAGATTATCATTTGAAGCACAAGAGCAAGGAGTTCATCATCATCTACAACATCTATTACCTTTTGGAGGGTGGTGCCTCCTAGATTGGTTAGGTGTCGCTTGGGAGCCTCCGTCATCGAGATGTGGAGTTGAACCAAGAAGTTTGTAAGGGCAAGGAGATCGCCTACTTCGTGAAGATCTACCCCGAGTAAGGCTAGCCCTCCGTGAGCGTAGGCCATGATGGAATAGACAAGGTTGCTTCTTCGTGGACCCTTCGTGGGTGGAGCCCTCCGTGGACTCGCGCAGCCGTTACCCTCCGTGGGTTGAAGTCTCCATCAACGTGGATGTACGATAGCACCACCTATCGGAACCACGGGAAAAATCATTGCGTCTCCAAATTGCGTTTGATCTTCTCCACTTCTCTTTACTACTTGTGCAATTTACTTTCCGCTGCCCATACTCTAGAATTGCATGTGTAGTGTGCTACTTGACTTGTGTGTTATGCAAAATCTGCCAAAATCTGTCCTTGATAAAAGACAAAATTTTTATCTTGTCGAGTAGTCTAATCACCCCCCCTCTAGACACTCTCACCTTCTTCGATCCCTCAATTGGTATCAGAGCTTTGGTCTCCATTGCTTTGGTTTACACACCATTGGAGGAAGATGGACGTGTCTACGTTTGGGAGTGTTAGCCATAGAGTGCCTATTCTTAATGGAGAGTCATATAACTCATGGAGGTCTGAAATGCTTAGTATCTTTAAGATGTACAATTTGTGCAAATATGTTGAGACCCCCTATGTGCCTCCTTTTGATCCCTTGCACCCTACCATGGATGAAGAGCTTGATTTGCTTCGTAACCTTAGGACTGTAAATCTTATCATTAGAGGGTTACCCGATGACTTGCTTAAGCTTGTTACAAACTTTGAGTGCGCCTATGCTATGTGGAAGTTCTTGGAAGAACTTTATCCGGACTACTCTTTGAGAAGTCTTGATGAAATTCTACACAAGACTATTGAATTTGATAAGATGCGCCCCAATGATCCCAACTTTGATAAATGCTTCTTTGAGCTTCGTGATCTTATGAAAAAGAAGGGTGATCCCGGTCTTATCAATGTTTTAATTAGAAATGCTCTTGCATTACATTCCCAAGATTATTGTCACATTGACAAAACTAATGCAAGTGGTTATCAAATTGACCTAGGTGTTGATGATGAACAATCTATGGGTCAATATGATGATAAGCATGAGCATGATGATGATTACTCCGACTCGGACACCGAGCTAGACAAGATCATGAAGAGTCTCAATCTTATGGCAAATCTGAGAGACTACATGTCCGGCGGAAAAGAGTGGATTCTTGATAGTGGATGCACCGACCACATGACCGGAGACAAAGACATGTTTGGAGAGCTTGCAAAGAACGATGGTCCACGCAAGTATGTGACTTTTGGAGACAACTCCAAGGGTAAGGTACTTGGCCTTGGTAAGGTGGCCATATCTCATGATAGCTCTATTCAAAATGTCATGCTTGTAGAATCTCTTGGATACAATTTACTTTCCGTGTCTAGATTAGCTGACTTTGGATTCAATGTGTTGTTCACCAAAGTAGATTGCCAAGTCTTTCGTCGTGACAATCAAAACATGGCATTTATCGGTATCCGTAGAGGTGATCTATATATTGTTGATTTCACTAAGAAAGCCCAACCTAGAGCTTGTTTCATTGCTAAATCCTCTAAAGGTTGGTTATGGCATAGAAGGCTTGGACATGTTGGTATGCGTAATCTAGACAAGTTGATCAAAGGTGATCATATTCTTGGCGTTAAAGATGTTTTCTTTGACAAAGATAGACTTTGTAGTGCTTGTCAAGCAGGAAAACAAGTAGGTGGAAGTCATCCCGTGAAAAACATCATGACCACAAGGAGACCGCTTGAGCTTCTTCATATGGACCTCTTCGGTCCCAATGCTTACAAAAGCCTTGGTGGTAACTCCTTTGGTCTAGTTATAGTTGATGATTATTCCAGATTTACGTGGGTATTTTTCCTTGATGACAAATCGCAGGTTCAGAGAATCTTCAAAACCTTTGCCAAAAAGGCCCAAAATCAATTTGAAGTGAAGATCAAGAAAGTTCGGAGTGACAATGGAACGGAGTTCAAGAATGCCAATGTAGACTCTTTTCTCGATGAGGAAGGGATTCTACATGAGTTCTCGGCTACATACTGAAAGTGCAACTAATCCCCTGGTGGTTTTGGTAATTAATAACAACATATATATCATTGAACTAATATTTACTTGAGAATCATTTCAGAGAAGTTCGATGATATGGGTATGGAAATGTCTGAAGAAGTGGACCCCTCAAAATGCTAAGACAAGCATTGGCAAAAGCTCAAGACTCTATTTTTGGTTTAGTGATCAAAGATCACATTGAGTCCATAGGAAAAGCCAATACTATTAAAAGGGGATGAGGTTGTGTTAATGATCTGGTTGCTCAAGTGCTTAGTGATCTAGCTCCCTCAACTATCAGCACTCTTCACTACTTAACACACTCATAAGTAATCTCGGACAAACCGATTCTGCAAACTCAGTCCCACCGAGATGAACCACCTCAGTTATTCTTCCAAACCCTAATTTCTCGGTCCATCCGATTTTGAGTTTCGGTCTCACCGAAACTGGACTGTCAACCTTCTGTAACCAATTGACATCACTTCGGAATATCCGAGTTGTTAATTTCGGTCCCACCGAGATGGCAAGCTCCTACCTTTGACTCACTTCGGACACACCGAGATGGTATTTTCGGTCCCACCGAAAATCCCAACGTTCACTATATTTGAACTTTCGGTCTGACCGAGTTTTCACTTCGGTCTCACCGAGATGGCTCAAATATGTGTGTAACGGTTGGATTTTGTGTGGAGGCTATATATACCCCTCCACCCCCTCTTCATTCGAGAAGAGAGCCATCAGAAAGTCTACCACTCCTACCATACACTTTCTGAGAAGAGAACCACCTACCCTTGTGTTGAGATCAAGCCATTCCATTCCTACCATATGAAACTTGATTTCTAGCCTTCCCAAGTTGCTTTCCACTCAATCCTTTCTTCCACCACAGCCATATCAGTGAGGAGAGTTGAGTGTTGGGGAGATTATCATTTGAAGCACAAGAGCAAGGAGTTCATCACCATCAACAACATCTATTACCTTTTGGAGGGTGGTGCCTCCTAGATTGGTTAGGTGTCGCTTGGGAGCCTCCGTCATCGAGATGTGGAGTTGAACCAAGAAGTTTGTAAGGGCAAGGAGATCGCCTACTTCGTGAAGATCTACCCCGAGTAAGGCTAGCCCTCCGTGGGCGTAGGCCATGATGGAATAGACAAGGTTGCTTCTTCGTGGACCCTTCGTGGGTGGAGCCCTCCGTGGACTCGCGCAGCCGTTACCCTCCGTGGGTTGAAGTCTCCATCAACGTGGATGTACGATAGCACTACCTATCGGAACCACGGGAAAAATCATTGCGTCTCCAAATTGCGTTTGATCTTCTCCACCTCTCTTTACTACATGTGCAATTTACTTTCCGCTGCTTATACTCTAGAATTGCATGTGTAGGGTGATGCTTGACTTGTTCATAATTGTGAATCTGCCAAAAACTGTTCTTGATCAAAAGGCAGAATTTTTATATTTACAAGTAGTCTAATCACCCCCCTCTAGACATACTTTCGATCCTACACATACGGATCTGAATGTTGCAGACCCGTTGACTAAGCCTCTTCCACGGGCAAAACATGATCAGCACCAGGACTCCATGGGTGTGAGGATCATCAAGGAGCTACACAAGAAGAAGACATCAAGCTCATGTAGGTGAATGGGTCTCCGGCTCCGACTCCGACAATCAATCCGATGGAAGCTATCACTCCGACTCCGACTACAGTCAAGATGAAGGTGTTGCCGGTCTTGCTCTCGTATCCTCCAACTCCAACTCCTACGACTTATTTGATTCACCAAATGAGGGAATTGGAAGATGCTTCATGGCTAAAGGCCCCAAGGTATCACACCCTGAATTCATTGACTTCAATAGTGATGAGGATGACTTGCTTGGTGAAGATGAGCTCTTGCATGATAAATCTAGTGAGCTTAGTAACGATGAAAATGCTAGTAGTCTTTATAGTCGAGAAGAGTCGAATGACAATGCTATGAAGGAGATTGAGCGTCTAACTAAAGAACTAAACACTCTTAAGTTAGCTCATGAAACCACTCAAGAAGATCATAGAGAGCTCCTAAGATCTCATGAGAAGCTACGCTTCGAGAAGCTCACTCTAGAGCAAGAACATGAGTTTCTAAAAGCGATCAATGACGATCTTCGAAAGAAGAGTTCTTCATATCTTGCCAAATGACTTCTCTTGTCTAATTTCTTGCCACCTATTAAGACTAAGCATGACAAGCATAAGAAAAATTCTTCCTCTAGTAGTAACAATAACCATGTTAAATCTAATGTTGTTGCTTCTAGTAGTTCTCTTGATTCCACTAACAATGTTTCAAGCCAAGTTACACTTGAGCAAGAGAATAGCTTATTGAAGGAAATCATAGAGAAAGGTGTCTACAAGAGTCTTGCCGGAAGCAAGAACTTTGAGGAAATTATACGCAAGCAAGGAAGGCACCGGAAGAATCAAGGAATTGGTTTTGAGCGAAAGTTCAACGCCGAAGGTGTTGAGTGGGAAGAAGGTCAATATCCTACTCCACAGTTTGTTTCTCAAAAGGAGAAGTATGATCCTACTTCTTCCGATGTGGAACAAGCTCAAGATGACCTTCCACCACAAGACCACAAGCTAAAAGCCAAGGACAAGCTTCAAGAGGAGATTGATGCATTCATTGAAGCACCTCAAGCCATGGTCAAGTGGGTTCCCAAGTACACGTCAAGTTCTACTTCGTCAAGCTCAACTACAACCCCAAGGATTCCCATCAAGATGATGTGGATCCCGAAGAAGAAGAACTAGAAGGTTCTTGAGGGTGACTCCGCCAACATACTTCACTCACATTCATTTTGGCAAAGAACTTGTGCAATCAACTTCCACATCATGCACTAGTTCATGGAGTCACAAACCCTCTTGTTGGTAAGTCAAGGGACAAGTTAATCATTGCTTTCATGGACATCATCTATTGTGAACTTCAATCTATGTCCATGGATATCCTTGTTTGTTCCTTGTGGGACTAACCCATGTAGGTATTGAAAGTGCCCTAATCCAAAGGATAGCTCCCAACTCTTGATGATCTCCATCAACATTGAGCATCCACATCTTCAACATCTACATGAAGTCTTCTACGACAACCCAAGGTTAGTTTGACCCTTTAAAAGGGGTTCTCACATCTAGGGGGAGCTTTGCTCTAAAAAAAAAATTTGAGCTAAAGCATCTCCAAATGATGTGAACACATCAATGCTTTATGTAAAAGTGGTAACCCCACTTGTGCTTAAACGATGAGTATGACCTATGATCAAATGTTCTCATTTGGCTCCTAAGTCAAAATACTCATATAAAGATGACCTAGTCATCGACAAATTGTGTGCTAGTAGCTAGAGTTTTGGTTGTGCATGTTTGACACATATTTCATTTGCTATCTTATTGTGTGAGCATGTTGAATGCATGATTTTATCCATTCGAGGACATCCATTTGTTGTTTTGGTTGTTTTGATTTTTCTGGCCAAATGGATGGACAAGAATGCCTAAGCACCTCCCCTAGCTATCTATGCTTTCTTGTCTCAAATTATATTCATGCTTATATCACAAACTTTGAACAAGTCATTTTCGGACCCTCCGAGTGAGGAGCACTCGGAGCCACCGATCCGTCTAAGGCTGACTTCCAAAACCTTCTAAGTAAATTTCGGTCAGACCAACTTCTCCCACTCGGTCAAACCGAAACACTTAGACTGATCTAGGTTTCATCTCGGTGAAACCGAGTTCTAAATCTCGGCGTGACCGATATGCGTAACTGCATAGCAGTTATCCATCTCGGTGTCACCGAGTTTTTCAACTCGGTCCCACCGACAGCAAGGGGATATAAATACTGAGGGCAGCGCGCGTTGATTATTCCTTCAAACGTTTTCGCTCCCACGTCCCCTGCTGCCGTCGCCCTGATCTCCGGATCGTCGCCATCGTCGCCTGTGCGCCCTCGCCGTAGGTCTCCGCCGCCGTCAACGGATTTCTCCTCCGCGCCGTTGCCGCCGTAGAGGGACTCCACCAAGTTAGGGTTGTCAGCCATGTCAGATGCCAGTGACAGCCAGAACAGGTCAGAGTCACCTTTTGCAGAGATTCCTGAGGCAGATACTAGTCCTGAGGCTAGTAGCCCTATTGATGATGGTGAGAGGAGCACACCTAGTGGCTTGCCTCCTGCAGCCACCAGAGCCAGAAAGGAGAGGAACTCAGATGATGAGGATTCTGATTTTGTTGCTGAGGAAGAAGTGTCCTCCAAGCCTAAGAGAAAAGTTGTTGCCAAAGAGCAACAAGGGCAGCAGTCAAAGAAAGGCACCAGCAAGGTCAAGCAATCAGCTGTTGCCAAGAAGCTGAACTTGGGAGAGCCAGCCCCAAGCAAAGTGAAGAAAACTTCCAAGAGGAAGAGGGTAGTGTATGCTGATACTCATGCAGATGCAGCAGACGAGGAAGAAGAAGAAGAAGCACCCCAGCCTGCTCCTCAGAAGCAGAAGCTCATGGGTGATGCAATTAGGGCTGGAGCCACTTCAAAGCCCAAGAAGCCTGCTCAAGCCAAGGCAGCTCCAGCAAAGCCTTCTGCCAAGCCCAAGAGGAACATTCCTGCATCTGAGAAGAACAAGGGTGATGTGCCACCAGCTGATTCTGATGAAGAAGAACATGTGTTGCTGAAACTCCGTCCTAAACTGCCACTCCACAATGATGCTCATCCTCAAGCCGAGGATATGAAGGCAAGGAAAGATAGAGGTCTCAGGCTATGGAGACAATCTGATCCATATGCCGTGAGGAGAAGGACTGCTGTGGACCCCAGATTCCACACCAGAGAGCAGCAGGACTTCTATGAGACTGTGCTGATGGACAAGAAGCCTATAGTTGCAGATACCAGATACGTTGACTGGAAGTACATTGATAGTGAAGAGCACCGAGACTTCTTTCCCCATGTGCATGAAAGCTTCACTGCATGTGGAGTTGATGAGTTTGTGGGTCAGAAACTGACAGATTGGAACGATGAGATGATTATGCAGTTCTATGC
Organism: Secale cereale; assembly: GCA_902687465.1. Taxonomy (NCBI): domain Eukaryota; kingdom Viridiplantae; phylum Streptophyta; class Magnoliopsida; order Poales; family Poaceae; genus Secale; species Secale cereale. Next base: position 76,513,885 of record LR738710.1, read on the forward strand.
CACAGCCCACTTCTATCCTGATGGGAAGATCACCTGGATGACTGAAGGTCAAAGGTTTTCTTCTTCTGTTGAAGAATGGGCAGAACTTCTGAATCCTCCAGTGCAAAGAGAGGACGACATTGATGTATATGGGATTCCTAAGAAGAATCATGATTCCATGAAGAACATGTACAAGGAGATCCCCGCAGCAGATTTGGAAGTGTGGAAGCTTGGCTCAGTCTACTATCTCCAGGCAGGTCTACCTACCACTAACACTATTCTGAGGCATACCTTGATGCCCAAGTCTGGAGATCATCGCATGATCAGAGGGTATTCTATCAACATGCTGCACATACTTGATGAGAAGGCACCTTTCAAGGTGATGGACTTAATGGTAGAGACCATTAAGAGGACTGCAGCTGACCAAAAGAGGTCATGTGGATTTGCCCCACAGATTCAGATGCTTATCAATGCCAAGTTTGGCACGGGCAAATTCTTGTTGGATAGGAAGCACTTACCACTGCAGCCAGAGCATGAAGACAATGTTGTTGTGATGGATGAGGAGGATCCAACTTCGGTTGAAGGTCAAGCCAAGATTGAAGCTGCTAGGAAAGCCAAAGCTGATAAAGAGGCAGCAGCAGCAGCTAAACCAAAGAGCTTCGGAGAGCAGATTCTTGAAGCTACCCAAAGGATTGAACAACGCCTGGCCAGCATTGAACAATCTCAGGAGAGCCTAGAGAGGATTGTTGACGAGAAGGTCCACGCTCTGGACGTGAAGCTGACTGAACTTCAAGTGACCGTCAACAAGCTTGAGGCAGACATGGAGGAAGCAAGGCGGGACAGGGCAGAGCTCATGCAGGGTGACTTAGTCCAGGACTCTCATCGCCAGACTGCTCCGGTTCCCAGAGGATCCCGATCAGCTGCTATTCCAGTGACTGACTCCAGGACTACCACTTCAGCACCTCCTACAGCTCCAGCAGTTACTCCAGCCACAGCTCCAGTATCCACTCCTCCAGCGCAGACATCAGCTGAAGTCTTCGCCGATGCCGTCATATCTACTCCGACATCTACCCAGACGGGAGCCGCCAGCAGAGCCCACAGTGACGTTTAGCTCTATGCTTTTTCAAACTTTTTGGTAACTTGTTGCCAAAGGGGGAGAAATTGTATAGATCATAGGGCTTCGAGAGAGAGAGAGTGCTCTTTCGTTCTTTTGCCGGTTTCTTTGAGATACATTTGGTACTTCTAGTTTTTGAAACTTTCAGTGTGCTTGATACTACGTTTGATGCTACCTTAATGAGTGCTTAGTCATACTATGCTTTAATGTGTGCTTAATGCTTATCATATGTTATTCCTATCTTGTATGGCTATTTACTCATGTCTTGGTGATTGGGTGCATGCTTTTCATTCTTATCATTTTGTGCGCTCCACCAAGATGTATGTGACATGGAAGAGTGACCCATGATCCTAATCGATTGTGCATTTGCATTCAAACACAAATTTTAAATAATGCACAAATTTAGGGGGAGCTCTTGCTTATCACATACTTCTCAAAGCGACGATATTATTCAGTGATTATATCTTTTGTCGAAGCTTTGATCTATATGTTGTCATCAATTACCAAAAAGGGGGAGATTGAAAGTGCAACTAATCCCCGGGTGGTTTTGGCAATTAATAACAACATATATATCATTGTACTAATAGCTACTTGAGAATCATTTCAGAGAAGTTCAGTGATATGGGTACGGCAATGACTGAAGAAGTGGACCCCTCAAAATGCTAAGGCAAGCATTGGCAAAAGCTCAAGACTCCATTTTTGGTTTAGTGATCCAAGATCACATTGAGTCCATAGGAAAAGCCAATACTATTAAAAGGGGATGAGGTTGTGTTGATGATCTGGTTTCTCAAGTGCTTAGTGATATATCTCCTTCAACTATCAGCAACTTTCACTACAATACACACTCATAAGTAATCTCGGACCAACCGATTTTCCAAACTCAGTCCCACCGAGATGAACCACCTCAGCCATAAGCCAAACCCTAGAAAAATCGGTCATTCCGAGTTTGAGATCGGTCTCACCGAAATACGGGCTGCGAACCTTCTGTAACCGTTTGTCATCATTTCGGAATAACCGAGTTGATGATTTCGGTCCCACCGAAACTGGCAAGTTCCTGTCTTGACTCAAATCGGACAAACCGAGATGGTATTTTCGGTCCCACCAAAAACCCCAACGTTCACTATATTTGAACTTTCGGTCTGACCGAGTTTCCACTTCGGTCTCACCGAGATTGCTCAATTATGTGTGTAACGGTTGGATTTTTGTGTGGAGGCTATATATACCTCTCCACCCCCTCTTCATTCGTAGAAAGAGCCATCAGAAAGAACTACCACTCCTACCTTACACTTTCTGAGAAGAGAACCACCTACCCTTGTGTTGAGATCAAGTTGCTCCATTCCTACCATATGAAACTTGATTTCTAACCTTCCCAAGTTGCTTTCCACTCAATCCTTTCTTCCACCACAGCCAAATCGGTGAGGAGAGTTGAGTGTTGGGGAGATTATCATTTGAAGCACAAGAGCAAGGAGTTCATCATCATCTACAACATCTATTACCTTTTGGAGGGTGGTGCCTCCTAGATTGGTTAGGTGTCGCTTGGGAGCCTCCGTCATCGAGATGTGGAGTTGAACCAAGAAGTTTGTAAGGGCAAGGAGATCGCCTACTTCGTGAAGATCTACCCCGAGTAAGGCTAGCCCTCCGTGGGCGTAGGCCATGATGGAATAGACAAGGTTGCTTCTTCGTGGACCCTTCGTGGGTGGAGCCCTCCGTGGACTCGCGCAGCCGTTACCCTCCGTGGGTTGAAGTCTCCATCAACGTGGATGTACGATAGCACTACCTATCGGAACCACGGGAAAAATCATTGCGTCTCCAAATTGCGTTTGATCTTCTCCACCTCTCTTTACTACATGTGCAATTTACTTTCCGCTGCTTATACTCTAGAATTGCATGTGTAGGGTGATGCTTGACTTGTTCATAATTGTGAATCTGCCAAAAACTGTTCTTGATCAAAAGGCAGAATTTTTATATTTACAAGTAGTCTAATCACCCCCCCTCTAGACATACTTTCGATCCTACACATACGGATCTGAATGTTGCAGACCCGTTGACTAAGCCTCTTCCACGGGCAAAACATGATCAGCACCAGGACTCCATGGGTGTGAGGATCATCACTTTGTAATCTAGATTATTGACTCTAGTGCAAGTGGGAGACTGAAGGAAATATGCCCTAGAGGCAATAATAAAGTTGTTATTTTATATTTCCTTATATCATGATAAATGTTTATTATTCATCCTAGAATTGTATTAACCGGAAACTTAGTACATGTGTGAATACATAGACAAAACAGAGTGTCCCTAGTATGCCTCTACTAGATTGGCTCATTGATCAAAGATTGTTATGTTTCCTAACCATAGACATGAGTTGTCATTTGATCAATGGGGTCACATCATTAGGAGAATGATGTGATGGACAAGACCCATCCGTTAGCTTAGCAACTTGATCATTTAGTTTTATTGCTATTGCTTTCTTCATGACTTATACATGTTCCTATGACTATGAGATTATGCAACTCCCGAATACCGGAGGAACACTTTGTGTGCTACCAAACGTCACAACGTAACTGGGTGATTATAAAGGTGCTCTACAGGTGTCTCCGAAGGTACTTGTTGGGTTGGCGTATTTCGAGATTAGGATTTGTCACTCTGATTGTCGGAGAGGTATCTCTGGGCCCTCTCGGTAATGCACATCAGTTAAGCCTTGCAAGCATTGCAACTAATGAGTTAGTTGCGGGATGATGTATTACGGAACGAGTAAAGAGACTTGCCGGTAACGAGATTGAACTAGGTATTGAGATACCGACGATCGAATCTCGGGCAAGTAACATACCAATGACAAAGGGAACAACGTATGTTGTTATGCGGTTGGACCGATAAAGATCTTCGTAGAATATGTAGGAGCCAATATGGGCATCCAGGTTCCGCTATTGGTTATTGACCGGAGAGATGTCTCGGTCATGTCTACATAGTTCTCGAACCCGTAGGGTCCGCACGCTTAACGTTTTGTTGACGATATAGTATTGAATGAGTTATGTATGTTGGTGACCGAATGTTATTCGGAGTCCCGGATGTGATCATGGACATGACGAGGAACTCCGGAATGGTCCAGAGATAAAGATTAATATATGGGATAATAGTGTTTGACCTCCGGAAGGGTTCCGGAATTCACCGGAAGGTGTTTCGGATGTTTCCCGAAATGTTTGGGTACGAGAACACTTTATTTGGGCCAAAGGAGAAAGCCCACGAGGCTTTAGGAAAGTGCAAAGAAAGTTTTGCGGAGACCAGTGGCTAGATGCCAGGAACCCTGGCGTCTAGGGGTAGACGCCGGCAACCGTGGCGTCTAGCCTTGGAGTCCGAGTGGGACTGTTTCCTTTCGGGCAAAACTGACTTTGAGGAGGCTTTTGCTCCAAGTTTCGACCCCAGGGCTCAACATATAAATAGAGGGGTAGGGCTAGCACCCAAGACAGATCAAGATACACCAAGCCGTGTGCCGGCAACCCCGACCCTCTAGTTTATCCTCCGTCTAGCTTCTGCAGTGCTTGGCGAAGCCCTGCAGAGATTGTTCTTCATCAACAACCGTCACCACGCCGTCGTGCTGCCGGAACTCATCTACTACTTCGCCCATCTTGCTGGATCAAGAAGGCGAGGACGTCATCGAGCTGAACGTGTGCTGAACGCGGAGGTGCCGTACGTTCGGTACTAGATCGGGACGGATCGTGAAGGTGCACGACTACATCAACCGCGATGATAAACTCTTCCACTTTCGGTCTACGAGGGTACGTAGACACACTCTCCTCTCTCGTTGCTATGCATCTAGTAGATAGATCTTGCGTGATCGTAGAATTTTTTTTTGAAAATACTACGTTCCCCAACAATGTACACTTCCAGAATTGTGTCCTTACATGGCATTCTTGAAGTTATCTCCTCAGACCGTGGAAGTTTGTTCACATCCAAGTTCTGGGACTCCTTTCAGTCTGCCATGGGCACTAAGATCCGTTTTAGCACTGCGTTTCACCCTCAGACTAGTGGTCAAGTCGAGAGAGTGAACCAAATTCTAGAAGACATGCTCAGAGCTTGTGTCATCTCTTTTGGCATGAAGTGGGAAGATTGCCTTCCGTTTTCCAAGTTCTCTTACAACAACAGCTTCCAAGCAAGTGCCGACAAAGCTCTGTTTGAAATCCTCTATGGCAGAAAATGTCGTACTCCCCTCAACTGGTGAACGTCAACTTCTTGGCAATGACTTGATCTCAGAAGCCGAAGAAATGTGCAAAGTCATACGTGAGAATCTCAAGGCCGCTCAGTCGCGTCAGAAGAGCTACTATGACGGCAAGCATCGTGATTTGGCCTTCAACATTGGGGATCATGTCTATCTCCGTGTTTCTCCTATGAAAGGCACCCAAATATTTGGTATCAAAGGCAAGCTTGCTCCTAGATACGTGGGCCCTTTCAAGATCCTTGGCAAAAGAGGCGATCTAGCCTATCAACTTGAGCTCCCTTCCAACTTCGCTAATGTTCATGATGTGTTTCACGTGTCTCAACTCCGCAAGTGCTTCAAGACACCTGAACGCACTATTTCGTTTGAGGAGATTGATCTTCAACAAGACTTGTCTTATCGAGAGCACCCCGTTGCTATTCTTGAAGAAACCGAGTGCAAGACCCGCAACAAGTCAATCAAGTTCTTGAAAGTCAAGTGGTCACACCATACAGACCGAGAAGCTACGTGGGAACGAGAAGATCACCTTCATTCCGAGTATCCTTCCTTCTTCCTGTCCTAGATCTCGGGACGAGATCTTTTCGTAGTAGAGGAGAGTTTGTAATGCCCCAGATGTAACACTTTCCCTATATGGCAATATATAAACTCTGGCTTCATCATTTCCGTTCTGGGTTCTTCTTCTTTCGGGTTCTTCGTTTTGTCGTGTGCGTGTGTGCATTTCATCCATGTCATGTTGTCATGTGCATTGCATTGCATTTGTGTTGTCACTTGCATCCGGTCCCACTCGTTTCTTCCCGTTGTCCGTTTCGAGTTCCGACGCTCTCACGCGTGCCCGTGGCATCCCCGAGTCCTTCTTTCGTGTGTGGCCGTGTAACGTTTCCGGAATGACTTGAGACTTGTCGTGCGATGTTGTTTTGGTACGTGTAGGCCACCTGTAAAGTTTCGTCGCGTTTGGAGTTCGTTTGGTACTCCAACGGTTAACCTAGTGGGCTAAAAGTACCTCCTCTTTGAGGCCCAAGACCCCCTCCACAACAGCCCACAAACCCAACACATCCACTTCAATCATCTCGGTCGTCGAATTGTGATCGCGTGGCCGAAAACCACCCCTCATTTGGAGTTTCCTAGCTACCAGAATCTATAAATTAGTCCACATCCCCGAAATCCGGGTGCAACCCTAATTTTCCTCCCGCTCCGCGCGCCGGACACGTCCGACCCGCCGCCACCTTACTCCGTCCAATCGAAGGCCGCCAAGTCACCTCCGCCGCCATGTGGCGACCCCCCATTGGATCTGCCACCTCATCCACCGCCACCTCACCGCGCCACCTCGCCAGGGCCGGAGCCACCACCGGACAACCACGGAAAGTTCGCCGGAACTTCACCGGCCATCGCCGGAACGCCGCCGCGCCGCCACGAACTCCCTCGCCGGAGTCCCTTCGCACCGCCCCGCCGCTGCCGCCGCCGGCGCAAACCGCCGCGGGCTTCAAGGCCGCCCTCCGCCGTCGGGTCCCTCCGGTCGCCGCCGTCGGCCTCCTCCCTCCGGCCACCCCGTCTCCGGTCGCCTCGGGCCGCGCCCCCGCCCGGAACTCCATCTCCGGTAATCTTCCTCGTATCCAGTCGTCCTCCTCCTCCAACTCCGGTGAACTTTCAGATCGGGACGAGATCCACCACTCCCTCCATCCAAACACCGCCCCGCAGTCCGGATCCCTCCACCCCGCACGGATCCGTCCCGCGTTGACTTTTGGAGGTATAAAATTTCACTAAGTTCCAGATCAGTAACGTTTTGTTGCCTCCTTTGCATGCCCGTAACTTTGTGCTCGTAGGTCCGTTTTGTGCATATGATATATCAAAATGATCGTGGTGATGTGTACTATGTTTTGTTCCATTGTTTCATGCTTGTTTGAGTCCATCTAGATGTCTTAATCATCATGACAAAAGTGCTACATGATATAAACTGCTGCTACTTGTTATTGTCATGCCATATTTGAGATGTGATAACTTGGTGCATGTTTATCCAAATGAAGCAAATGATATGTCAAAATGTTCATCATGAGATGATCTACATGTTGGTTGATGTAGCATGCATGTTAGAGTTCATATTTCCATGTTTATCTCTGTTGCAAAAGTGCATGTGGCTGTTAGGTTTTGAAACTTGTTACGAGATGCCTAGTTGAGGAGCTCGTTGCTATTGTTGTGTTTGTCCCCATGTCACATGCTCATATGTTTTAGATTCTCCATCATGTGTTCTTTGCTGGGGTGCAATCCACTTGCCATGATATGCTTTGAGGTGACTTAAACATGCTTGCAAACATGCCATGCCAACTTAACTGTTTTAACACTTAGTGAAATTTCACTAAGTCTGGAATCTGTCATATCCTGATGCTATGTTTGCTTGATGCTCTAGGCAAATCCATGTTAGTTTTGGGGTGGCCATTGATCATTACTTGTTGTATATGTTGTTGTCTATCCATCCATGCCCTCACTTGCTATTTTGGGTTGCTGTAGCATATTTAATTCTTGCTCCCAAGTTGCTATAAAATATTACTGTCAGGTTTTTATTGTCATGATCAAAATGTTGTAGCTTGTTGCTATTGATCCATGCCTCCTATGGAGATGCTCCAGTGGAGTTGTTTGCTGTAGGTTATGTCTACTTCATGTCCATGCTTCTTATCACCATGTTTGAGTGTTGTAGAATATATATTTATTGCTCCAAAGTTGCTATATGGCTGTTAATTACAGCTTTGCATTGTTTCTTGTTTCGGGTGTATCTTTTAGTCCGTTGCTCCGTTTTGAGCAAGTCCTATATGAAACTTGTGTTATTTTGCATGTAGATTCATAATAGCTTCTTGTTAACATGTTTGGAGTATGTTTGCTTGATGTTTGGGTGCATCTTGCACCGATGCCATGCTTATCTTGTTTTGATCATATCTTCTAGACCGTAGCTCCGTTTTTAACAAACTTTATATGAAACTTGACTAGATTTTTGTGTAGATTATCATGGTACATGTTAACTTGCTATTTAACAACTTTAACTTAAGGTTTGTTCAGATCTGGACTAATTTCAAACTATGCATATGAGGACTTACCGGATTTGTCTTAAGTAGTTTCCGGCCTCATTTAAACCTGTTGTTTCTTGTGTGGTTTCTCTGTGCTTCCTACCTTGCCATGTTTTGCATCCTATATAGATCTGTCTTGCATCCTACTTGAGCATATTGTCTTGTTCTTGTGTTGTTCTGGTGTGCTTCCTACGTTGACATGTTGTGCATCCTAAGTGCATCTAAAGTGCATCCTAAGTGCATCATACGTGCATCCTATAGATTGTGCATTACACCTTGTTTGATTTCGTGCATCGTGTGTTCTTTTGTCGAGTAGAGCCGGAATCCGAGTCCGAGAATGAGAACGAGGTTACTACCGAGGTTGAGAACGAGGAACCCTCTTACGATCCCATCGACGACTCGACGGGCAAGATGACCTGACCCAGATATCATTACTATCTTTGCCTATTGCTAGAAGTCTCGCTCTTTAGCTTATTGCCTCGATGCCCATGTTTGTTTATCAGCCTCCTATTGTAACCTTGAATCTTTCTAACCACCCAACCTATGCAAACCTTTGATTGGCTATGTAGGCTTCGCTTAGCCCCTCTTATAGCATTGCTAGTTGGAGGAGAAGATTTGAAGATTCTTGCTTCATGTTGAAGCTTCTTGGGATATCACAAAATGTAAATTCTTAAATGAAATCATCTATATATTGGTAATGGGTGGAAGGCTAAGCCTCTTGCTTGGTGATATGTTCCACTCATGCCGCCCTAGGAACCGTATAAACCGGTTTTATGTTCCTTGATTATGTGTTCCTCACACGGTTGGGGTTATGGGACCCCCTCGATAAACCGATTAGCGCTAAGGCTTTTCCAGCAAGTCCCAACATTGGTACTCCATTTTCCTAACAACTAAAAACATGCCGAGGGAGTAATTAACCCGAGGATTAATTAATCAACCCCCCTGGGCCAGTGCTCGATTTGAGTGTTGGTCCAAACATGGCCACTTGCGGTGCCACCCAGTTCGCTGGGGTCTTCGGTTGCTGTACGTACTGCTCATCCAGTCGTGGCCTGAGACTAGATATGCGTGGCTACTGTGTCAGAGTGTCGGCACGCCGGGAGGATTTGCTGGATTAGTCTTACCTTAGTCAGAGTATCTTGAGCACGGGATTCTGAGAATATTCGGGCCTTCCCACTTTGGAGTTGCGACTCCACGGATCGTGGGCTTGTAATGGGCCAAGTTGGAACACCCCTGCAGGGTTTTGAACTTTCGAAAACCGTGCCCGCGGTTATGTGGCAGATGGGAATTTGTTAATAGCCGGTTGTAGAAAACTTGACACCATGTTCTGAACACACTACCAGCGTGAGTAACCGTGACGGTCATTTTCCAAAAAGGGGTTCGGGAAGTGAACATGGTGGGGTTATGTTTGACGTGCATAGATAGGATCACTTCGTGATCACCTTGACGCTCGTGGCACTTCTCTTCTCGCTCTCAACACGTAAGATAGTGCTAGTGCAGCTGCAACCTTTTGTCTTTCTTCAGCCTTGTTCCACACCCAAGGCTTAGATAGTTCTGCTACCCGGGAACGGGATTGCTGAGTCCTCCGTGGCTCACAGATTCTACACCACACCAGATGCAGGTACTCAGGTGAACTACTCAGGTGACGGCAAAGAGCTGTACTGGGAGTACGATGAAGAACGTAGTCGATACTATGTGCACTATCCCGATGATCAGTAGTGGTTTCTACTAGGGGCGATTCGAACCTGTGGCTTTGTGTATTTGGTATCTTTCATTTGGATTTTCACCCGTAGTCGGGTTGTGATGTTATTTGGATTATGATTTGCTTATGTAATGTATTGTGTGACGTGGCGAGTGTAAGCGAACTATCCTTTTGCAATTTCATCCCTATTTTTACATGAGTCGTGCAAAGATACCGAACTTGAGATCATTCCAGAATGGGCTTATACCTTTAAGTCGTGCCTCGACACGTAGGAGGTATAGTCCCATCCTGGGCATTACACCCCCCCCCACACACACGTGTGAAAACTTTCTCGCGCAAATCTTTCATTATTGAGAACGAGATTATTCTGTAGTCTGGTGCACGTCGATCGGGCATGGACAAGTGTATTGAGATGGAGACCCTGAAGTGTGGTCATCGGGGGGTGCACGTGCTGAAGCGGATGGTCGAGAAGTACCAGAGCAAGCAAGTTGGACGACAGCGTGCTCCAAACATGGCCACGGTGGCGCAGTACCTAGCGTAGGACGAGGCCAGTGTTGGGATATCCTCCTCATGTGGACTGTGAGGAGATGACCATTTGAGACCTTTTAGGCAGCCCAAAGAGGTGCAGAAGCCCACTACCCATTCGGGTTATGACCTAGGGTCATTTTGGACTTTGCACATGAGTGGGTGGGGATGTTTTATCCTCCATCCTGCAGCCACCACCAAGTGTGACGAAAATTAGTTCATCCTCCACAAGAGAAGAAGAGAGAAAACCAAGAGAGCAAGGGAAGAAGAGGAAGATTGAAGGAAGAAGCAAATGGAGCTCCTCCTCAAGGTTATGATGGTCTAGATCCAGTACCTTGTCTCCTTCAAGCTTCGGTTCCACCATCTTTGGTGAGATTGTTCCAAACCCTAGTTCTTGAGCCCCAAATCTTGTTATGTTCATCCAAGATTCAGAAATCTTGATGTATGATATCCTCTAGTTCAGTCTAGAGAAGAACTTGTTGTATCCCACATTTGATAATAGTGAAGAGAATTTGGGTGGCTTCGGCCCGTGGTTTTCCCCCTCAAGTTGAGGGGTTTTCCACATAAAATCTGGTGTCTCTTTGTTAATGCTTGATGATGTCCAAAAAATTTACTCCTACCACAAGACACTCGGCTGAGGAGTGTCTTGCCTGCTCAGTAACATCGTCTGCCTCCATATATGCTTCTGCATATGTTTCCTTCCGTGCTACGCAACGATCCTTGAGTTAGTACATGATGCGGTGCTGAGATTATTTGTTTCCGCTGCAGTTTTCAGTTAACCACAAGTGCATTTGTGTGCTAATTCCCAACAGAGTGGCATCAGTTGCTTGATTGTTCCTGAAAGTGCTGCTCACAATGGCTTTGGAAGAAAGCGCTACTACAAGTGGCATGATAAAACTTGATTCTTCTAATTACTCATTATGGAAGCCCATGATGGAAGACATCCTTTATTGCAAGGATTTGTATGAGCCAATTGTGAAAGACAAGATACCCACAGGTGTCACGTAAGAAGAATGGAGAGTGTTGCACAGAAAGGTTGTAGGTATGATTCGATTGTACATCAATCACAATATTTTCCACCATGTTGCATATGACACAAATGCATATGAGAGGTGGCAGAAGTTAGAGTCTATGTATGAGAGGAAGACATCAATGAACAAGGCCTCGGTGATCAAAAGACTTGCAAAGCTTGAGTACCGAGATGGCACAAGTGTGATTGAGCACTTTAATGTCTTCCAATGCCATATAAATCAACTTTCAGCCATGAAGATAAACTTTGAAGATGAGGTGCAAGCATTGTTGCTATTGAGTTCCATGCCCGATAGTTGGAACACGCTTGTTGTGTCACTTAGCAATTCAGCTCCGGGTGGGAACTGACTTTGGAGATGGTGAAGAATAGTATGCTGAATGAAGAAGTCAGAAAGAAGTAAAAGGGTGATGGCTCTTCTTCTGATGCATATGTGGCTGAAACCCATGGGAAGAATGAGAACCGTGGACACAACAATACAAGATTTCAGCAAGGCAAAAGCAAATCCAGGGGGAGATCAAAGTCAAAATAGACAAAGGATATTACTTGCTTTCATTGTGGCAATCTGGGACACATAAAGAGCGAGTGCAGGAAGTACAAAAGAGAGCTTGCAGAGGGGAAACTCACAAAGAAAACCGAGCAAAAGGCTGAGAGCTGTTCAGACATGACTGCAACAGATGAGGACTATCTAGTCATTGAATATGAAGATTGCTATAGTGTTGTTCGTGATGATGCAATGAGTTGGGTTGTGGATTTAGGTGCGTCCTTCCACATCACATCACACAAGGAGTATTTCACATCTTACACTAGTGGTGTTACTAGCCAAGTGAGGATGGGAAATAGTGGTTCATCAGCAATTGTTGGCAAGGGCTCTATATGCATTGAAACAAACATAGGTTGCAGATTGGTGCTCGATGATGTGAGGCATGTTCCCGATATAAGGCTGAATTTGTTGTCAGTGGGCAAGCTTGATGACATCAAACATCCTAGTTATTTTGGTGAAGGAAAGTGGAAGATCACCAAAGGCTCTTTGATTGTGGCTCGAGCAAGTAAGCAAGGTAATCTCTATGTGACAGTAAGCAAGGTAATCTCTATGTGACTAAAACCAAGTTGTGCAATGAGGTGTTGAACGTTGCTGAAAAAGACACTTCGGTTGAATTGTGGCACAAGAGGCTTGGGCATATGAGTGAGAAGGGCATGCACGCTCTTGCTCGCATGGAGTACCTCCCTGAGTTGAAAGGTATATCCTTGAAACCCTGTGCACATTGTTTTGCTGGCAAACAACATTGGGTTGCATTTCGTACACTCGCTCCACATCGTGCAAAAAATGGTCTTGATATTTTGCACACTGATGTTTGCTCCATGACTGAAAAATCTCATGGTGAAGCATTATACTTTGTGAATTTTATTGATGACCATTCCAGAAAGGTTTTTGTGTTTGTGCTGAAACACAAATACCAGACGCTTGAAGCCTTCAAGGAGTTCCATGCCAAGGTTGAAAGAGAAACTAGCAGAAAATTGAAGTGCATGAGATCAGACAATGGTGGTGAATACCGAGGTCCTTTTGAAAGGTATTGCAGAAAGTTTGGCATCAGGCTTGAGAAGAGTCCACCAAAGACACCTCGGCTCAATGGTCTTGCAGAGAGAATGAACAAGACACTCACAGAGAGGGTCACGGCTATGCTCTCTCATGCGCATTTACCTAATTCATTTTGGGCTGAAGCATTGATGAATGCTATGTATGTGGTTAACCTATCTCCCTCGGTTCCTCTTGCATGTGATATTCCTCAGAGAGTTTGGTCAGGGAAGGATGTATCATACAAGCACTCGAAGGTCTTTGGTTGCAGGGCATTTGTACACGTTCCAAGGGACGAGAGATCCAAGCTTGATAGCAAGACAAAGCAGTGCATCTACCTCAGCCAACCAAGTGGAGAGTTTGGCTACAGGTTGTGGGATCCAGCCAATAGGAAGATTGTGCGAAGCCGGGATGTGGTGTTCATTGAAGATGAAACAATGAAAGATATTGGGAAACGAGAGAAGCCAATGAACAACACACCTCAGGTTGACTTGGACCCAATCCATGCTCCCCTTGTGCATGACAATCATGGGGGAGATGATGACACCGAAGACAGTGGAGATGCAACTGATCAAGGAAGTACAAGTCAAAGTGACGAGTAGCCATCAAGTGATGATGATGATGAAGTTGGTAATGATAATGCCAACGAAAATCCACCTGATTCACCACCAGTGCAGCAACAAAGAAGAAGTGAAGGAGATCACATTTCTTCTTCTAAGTATCCACCACATCAATATGTGTTGATGACAGATGCAGGTGAGCCCTCATGCTATGAGGAGGCAATGTCTGATGAGAAAAAAAGAAGAGTGTTCAGAAGCCATGCAGGATGAGATGAATTCCTTGTATGAGAATGATACTTTTGAGTTGGTGAATCTTCCAAAGGGCAAGAAAGCACTCAAGAACAAGTGGGTGTACAGAGTGAATACTGAAGAAAACACCTCACATCCAAGGTAGAAGGCCAGATTGGTTGTGAAAGGTTTTAGTCAGAAAAGGGGCATCGATTATGGTGAGATATTCTCTCCGGTGGTCAAGATGTCTTCAATCCGAGTTGTGCTTGGCATGGCTGCCACCATGGACTTGGAAATTGAACAACTTGATGTGAAGACTGCGTTCTTACATGGTGACCTAGAGGAGGAGATATACATGGAGCAGCCAGAGGGATTCATGGGTGCAGGCAAGGAGCACTTAGTTTGCAAATTGAAGAAGAGCTTGTATGGCTTGAAGCAAGCTCCTTGGCAGTGGTACAAGAAGTTTGAGTCTTTTATGACTGGGATTGGTTACCATAAAGCACAACCTGATCAATGTGCCTTTATGAAGAGGTACGCCGAGGGTGACTTCATTATTCTCTTGTTGTATGTTGATGATATGCTGATTGTTGGAAATGGCACAAAGAGGGTTGCTCTCCTCAAGAAGGCATTGAGTAAATCATTTGCCATGAAGGATTTAGGACCAGCTAAGCAAATACTTGACATGAAGATCTCCCATGATAGATCAAATAAGCTGCTTTGGCTCTCAAAGGAAAGATACATTGAGAACGTACTTGAAAGGTTCAATATGAAAGATGCAAACTCTGTTATCTCTCCACTTGTAGGCCATCACAAACTGAATTCTAAACAATGTCCTACAAGCAAGAAGGAGAAAGAAGAAATGAGGAAAGTACCTTACCAATCTATTGTGAGCAGTTTGATGTATGCCATGGTATGCACTAGGCCTGACATTGCCTATGCAATTGGAGTTGTTAGCCGGTTCATGACAAATCCAGGTAAAGCTCACTTGGAAGCAGTGAAGTGGATTCTCAGGTATCTCAAGGGTACTTCTACATCTTGTTTACGCTTTGGAAGCGGTGATCCTGTATTGCAGGGCTATACATGTTGGGGAATGTAGCAGAAAACAAAAAAATTCTACGCTTCACCAAGATCAATCTATGGAGTCATCTAGCAACGAGGGAGAGGGGAGTGCATCTACATACCCTTGTAGATCGCGAGAGGAAGCGTTCAAGAGAACGTGGATGATGGAGTCGCACTCGTCGTGATCCAAATCACCGATGATCCTAGCGCCGAACGGACGGCACCTCCGCATTCAACACACGTACGGAGCAGAGACGTCTCCTCCTTCTTAATCCAGCATGGGGGGGGAGAGGTTGATGGAGATCCAGCAGCACAACGGCGTGGTGGTGGATGCAGCGATATTCCAGCAGGGCTTCGCCAAGCAGCACTGGAGGAGGAAGGGGTGTCACGGGAGGGAGAGGGAGGCGCCAGGGCATGGGTGCGGCTGCCCTCCCCCCCCACTATATATAGGGGTCCTGGGGGGCACCGGCCAAAGGAGGGGGACTTGCCCCCCAAGCAGGTGGGACGCCCCCCACCCCTAGTGTTTCCAACCCTAGGCGCAGGGGGAGGCCCAAGGGAGGCGCACCAGCCCACTATGAGCTGGTTCCCTTCCCCTTTCAGCCCATGGGGCCCTCTGGGATAGGTGGCCCCACCCGGTGGACCCCCGGGACCCTTCCGGTGGTCCCGATACAATACCGGTGACCCTCGAAACTCTCCCGATGGTCGAAACTGGACTTCCTATATATAAATCTTTAAATCCGGACCATTCCGGAACTCCTTGTGACGTCCGGGATCTCAACCGGGACTCCGAACAACTTTCGGGTTAATGTGTACTTATATCTCTACAACCCTAGTGTCACCGAACTTTAAGTGTGTAGACCCTACGGGTTCGGGAGACACGTAGACATGACTGAGACGACTCTCCGGTCAATAACCAACAGCGAGATCTAGATACCCATGTTGGCTCCCACATGCTCCTCGATGATCTCATCGGATGAACCACGATGTCAAGGATTCAATCAATACCGTATACGATTCCCTTTGTCTATCAGTATAGTACTTGCCCGAGATTCGATCGTCGGTATAGCGATACCTTGTTCAATCTCGTCATGGCAAGTCTCTTTACTCGTTCCGTAATACATCATCCCGTGACCAACACCTTAGTCACATTGAGCTCATTATGATGATGTCTTACCGAGTGGGCCCAGAGATACCTCTCCGTCACACGGAGTGACAAATCCCAATCTCGGTTCGTGCCAACCCAACAGATACTTTCGGAGATACCTGTTGTGTACCTTTATAGCCACCCAGTTACGTTGTGACGTTAGGCACACCCAAAGTATTCCTGCGGTATCCGGGAGTTGCACAACCTCATGGTCTAAGGAAAAGATACTAATGACATTGGAAAAGCTTTAGCATTACGAACTACACGATCTTGTGCTAGGCTTAGGATTGGGTCTTGTCCGTCACATCATTCTCCTAATGATGTGATCTCATTATCAATGACATCCAATGTCCATGGTCAGGAAACCGTAACCATCTGTTGATCAACGAGGGAGTAACTAGAGGTTTACCAGGGACACATTGTGGTCTATGTATTCACACATGTATCACTGTTTCCGGATAATACAATTCAAGCATGAATAACAGACAATTATCATGAACAAGTAAATATAATAATAACCATTTTATTATTGCCTCTAGGGCATATTTCCAACAGTCTCCCACTTGCACTAGAGTCAATAATCTAGTTACATTGTGATGAATCAAACACCCATAGAGTTCTGGTGTTGATCATGTTTTGCTCGTGGAAGAGGTTTAGTCAACGGATCTGCGACATTCAGATCCATATGCACTTTACAAATATCTATGTCTCCATCTTGAATATAATTCTGGATGGAGTTGAAACGACGCTTGATGTGCTTGGTCTTCTTGTGAAACCTGGGCTCCCTGGCAATGGCAATAGCTCCAGTGTTGTCACAGAAGAGAGTCATCGGGCCCGACGCGCTTGGAATAACTCCTAGGTCGGTGATGAACTCCTTCATCCAGACTCCTTCTTGCGCTGCTTCGGAAGCAGCTATGTACTCCGCTTCACATGTAGATGCTGCCACGACGCTTTGCTTGCAACTGCACGAGCTGACTGCTCCTCCATTCAAAATATACACGTATCCGGTTTGTGACTTGGAGTCATCCAGATCTGTGTCGAAGCTAGCATCGTCACCTCCATAAACGAGAAACATATCCTTAGTCCTTTTCAGGTACTTCAGGATGTTCTTGACCGCTGTCCAGTGTTCCATACCGGGATCACTTTGGTACCTCCCCACCAAACTTATGGCAAGGTTCACATCAGGTCTGGTACACAGCATGGCATACATAATAGAACCTATGGCCGAGGCATAGGGGATGACACTCATCTTTTCTCTATCTTCTGCCATGGTCGGCATTGAGCCGTGCTCAATCTCATACCTTGCAATACACGCAAGAACCCTTTCTTGGATTGATCCATATTGAACTTCTTCAATATCTTGTCAAGGTATGTGCTTTGTGAAAGACCAATGAGGCGTCTCGATCTATCTCTATAGATCTTGATGCCTAATATGTAAGTAGCTTCTCCAAGGTCCTTCATTGAAAAACTCTTATTCAAGTAGGCCTTTATGCTTTCTCAGAATTCTACATCATTTCCCATCATCAATATATCATCCACATATAATATGAGAAATGCTACAGAGCTCCCACTCACTTTCTTGTGAATACAGGCTTCTCCCCAAGTCTGTATAAACCCAAATGCTTTGATCACTTCATCAAAGCGAATGTTCCAACTCCGAGATGCTTGCACCAGCCCATAGATTGAGCGCTGGAGCTTGCATACCTTGTTAGCATTCTCAGGATCGACAAAACCTTCCGGCTGCATCATATACAGTTCTTCCTTGAGGAAGCCATTAAGGAATGCCGTTTTGACGTCCATTTGCCATATCTCATAATCATAAAATGCGGCAACTGCTAACATGATTCAGACGGACTTCAGCATTGCTACGGGAGAGAAAGTCTCGTCGTAGTCAATCCCTTGAACTTGTCGATAACCTTTAGTGACAAGCCGAGCCTTATAGATGGTCACATTACCATCCGTGTCAGTCTTCTTCTTAAAGATCCATTTATTTTCTATGGCGTGCCGATCATCGGGCAAGTCCACCAAAGTCCATACTTTGTTTTCATACATGGATCCTATCTCGGATTTCATGGCTTCAAGCCATTTGTTGGAATCCGGGACCCCCATCGCTTCTTCATAGTTCGAAGGTTCATCATTGTCTAACAACATGATTTCCAGGACAGGGTTGCCGTACCACTCTGGTGCGGAACATGTCCTTGTGGACCTACGAAGTTTAGTAATAACTTGATCTGAAGCTTCATGATCATTATCATTAACTTCCTCCCTAGTCGGTGCAGGCACCACAGGAACATCTTCCTGCATTGCGCTACTTTCCGGTTCGGAAGGGGTGACTGTGACCTCATCAAGTTCCACTTTCCTCCCACTCACTTCTTTCGAGAGAAACTCTTTCTCCAGAAAGGATCCATTCTTGGCAACGAAGACCTTGCCTTCGGATCTGAGGTAGAAGGTATACCCAATAGTTTCCTTAGGGTATCCTATGAAGACGCATTTTCCCGATTTGGGTTCGAGCTTTTCAGGTTGAAGTTTCTTGACATAAGCATCGCAACCCCAAACTTTCAGAAACGGCAACTTAGGTTTCTTGGCAAACCAAAGTTCATACGGTGTCGTCTCAATGGATTTAGACGGATCCCTATTTAAAGTGAATGCGGCAGTATCTAAAGAATAACCCCAAAATGATAGCAGTAAGTCGGTAAGAGACATCATAGATCGCACCATGTCCAACAGAGTACGATTACGATGTTTGGACACACCATTACGCTGAGGTGTTCTAGGTGTTGGAAATATGCCCTAGAGGCAATAATAAAGTGGTTATTATTATATTTCCTTGTTCATAATAATTGTCTGTTATTCATGCTTAAATTGTATTATATGGAAACAGTGGAAACAGTGATGCATGTGTGAATACACAGACCACAACGTGTCCCTGGTAAGCCTCTAGTTACTAGCTCATTGATCAACATATGGTCACGATTTCCTGACCATGGACATTGGATGTCATTGATAACGGGATCACATCATTAGGAGAATGATGTGATGGACAAGACCCAATCCTAAGCCTAGCACAAGATCGTGTAGTTCGTAATGCTAAAGCTTTTCCAATGTCAAGTATATTTTCCATAGACCATGAGGTTGTGCCACTCCCGGATACCGTAGGAATACTTTGGGTGTGCCAAAAGTCACAACGTAACTGGGTGGCTATAAAGGTACGCAACGGG
Organism: Secale cereale; assembly: GCA_902687465.1. Classification (NCBI taxonomy): domain Eukaryota; kingdom Viridiplantae; phylum Streptophyta; class Magnoliopsida; order Poales; family Poaceae; genus Secale; species Secale cereale. The sequence continues at coordinate 76,533,277 of LR738710.1, forward strand.
TACCTCCGAAAGTGTCTGTTGAGTTGGCATAACCGAGACTGGGATTTGTCACTCCGTATGACGGAGAGGTATCTCTGGGCCCACTCGGTAAGATATCATCATAATGAGCTCAATGTGGCTAAGGAGTTAGTCACGGAATGATGTATTATGGAACGAGTAAAGAGACTTGCCATGACGAGATTGAACCAGGTATCGGTATACCGATGATCGAATCTCGAGCAAGTACTGTACCGATAGACAAAGGGAATAGCATACGGGATTGAGTGAATCCTTGACATCGTGGTTCATCCGATGAGATCATCGAGGAACACGTGGGAACCAACATGGGTATCCAGATCCCGCTGTTGGTTATTGACCGGAGAGGCGTCTCGGTCATGTCTACGTGTCTCCCGAACCCGTAGGGTCTACACACTTAAGGTTCAGTGACGCTAGGGTTCTAGAGATATATGCACACGGTAACCCGAATGTTGTTCGGAGTCCCAGATGAGATCCCGGACGTCACGAGGAGTTCTGAAATGGTCCGGAGGTAAAGAATTATATATATAGGAAGTCTAGTTTCGGCCATCGGGAGAGTTCCGGGGATCACCGGTAGTGTACCGGGACCACCGGAAGGGTCCCGAGGGTCCACCGGGTGGGGCCACCCATCCCGGAGGGCCCCATGGGTCGTAGGGAGAGGGGGACCAGCCCATAGTGGGCTGGCGCACCCCCTTGGGCCTCCCCCTGCGCCTAGGGTTGTGAACCCTAGGGGTAGGGGGCACCATCCTTGCCTTGGGGGGCAAGTCTCCCCCCTGGCCGCCGCCCCCCCTAGGAGATCCCATCTCCCAGGGCCGGCGCCCCCTGGCTCCTATATATAGTGGGGGGAGAGAGGGCAGCCGCACCTCAGCCCCTCACGCCTCTCCCCCCCCCCCCGTTACACCTCTCCCTCCTCCCGCGGGACCTTGGCGAAGCCCTGCAGCTTTTCCCGTTGCATCCACCACCACTCCGTCGTGCTACTGGATCTCCATCAACCTCTCCTCCCCCCTTGCTGGATCAAGAAGGAGGAGACGTCGCTGTACCGTACGTGTGTTGAACGCGGAGGTGTCGTCCGTTCAGCGCTGGGATCATCGGTGATAGGGATCACAACGAGTACGACTCCATCATCCACGTTCTCTTGAACGCTTTCGCTCGTGATATACAAAGGGTATGTAGACGCACTCTTTTATGCTCGTTGCTAGATGACTCCTTAGATTGATCTTGATGAAGCGTAGGAAATTTTTTGAATTCTGCTACGTTTCCCAACAGTGGTATTAGAGCTAGGTCTTTGCGTAGTGAAAGTGCAGTATATCGACTAGAGGGGGGGTGAATAGGTGACTTTTATGAAATGCTTCAAAACATGGTAGTTTCGAATACAAACGATAAGCTCAAGCCTATTGGTATGCAGCGGAAAGTGGACTACACTAGATAAGCCATAGTCATGTATTTAATGAAGTGAAAGCATGAAGACTAATAGCAGCTAGGCAGTAGTGATCATAAAGGAAGAAGGAATGAAGCCAATCACAACAAGTAGATACTCAGTGAAGACAATCAGATAAGGCAGGCATGCAATGTCTTCACAACGTAGAGCTATAAGTAAAGGGAAGGAAAGGATAGAACCAGTAGCTCGGGGAAGACAGTGATTTGTTAGACCAGTTCCAGTTGCTGTGACAACTGTACGTCTGGTTAGGGAGGCTGAGATTTAACTCAGAAGACCGCGTCTTCACCTTGTTCCCCTTGAGCTAAGGACACGTAGTCCTCGCCCAATCACTCTGGTAAGTCTTCAAGGTAGACTTCCAAACCTTCACAGACTTCGTTCACCGGCAATCCACAATTACTCTTGGATGCTCAGAACGCGACGCCTATCCGGCTGGAGGAAACACAGTCCTCAAGTGTAATAAGTCTTCAGGTCACACAGACAGAAAGACTTCAGTGACGCCTAACACTCTTTGGCTCTGGGTGTTTGGGCTTTGTCCTCGCAAGGATTTCTCTCTCAAATGCTTCGGAGGTGGGTTGCTCTCAAACGACAAAAGCCGTGCAATAACTCTGAGCAGCCACCAATTTATGGTGTAGGGGGTGGGCTATTTATAGCCACTGGGCAACCCGACCTGATTTGTCCGAAGTGACTCTGGGTCACTAAGGAACTGACACGTGTTCCAATGGTCAGATTTCGAACACACACGGCAACTTTACTTGAGCTCCAAGTAAAGCTGACTCATCCGCCTCTGGATAAGATTTGCTCTCATAGTCTTCACTCGAAGACATAGGATTTGGTTGAGCATCACTTCAGTCACTCTGACTTAGTTCACTTGGACCCCACTTAACAGTACGGTGGTTCCTATGACTCAACAAAGAAGAAAAGGAAACAGCGAAACATCTATGTCTTCGCTCTCCATAGTCTTCACACAATGTCTTCTCAAGTCATAGTCTTCAATATGATTATCTTCATTTACCACCACTGATATCAATGTCTTCATACATTTTTAGGGGTCATCTCCGGTAGGTTAACCGAATCAATGAGGGACTACTACCTATGTTATCCTGCAATTCTCACAAACACATTAGTCCCTCAACCAGGTTTGTCGTCAATACTCCAAAACCACTAGGGGTGGCACTAGATGCACTTACAATCTCCCCCTTTTTGGTGATTGATGACAAACTGGTTGAAGTTTTCAACGGGGATAAAGATGTGTGAAATTGTAAAGGATAAAGGTATTGTCTTCGTAAGTAGCAAAAGGCTCCCCCTGAAGATGTGCATATAGTTGTTTTGCCTTTGAATGAAAATGCACATGAAAGGTTGTACTTGTGGAGATCCTCTTCAACTTATGAAGACAATTCATCATGCATAATTGATATGTCGAAGATAATGACATGCATATGGACGTCTGCAATAACGACTAAGTGCGGAATTTAAGGTAGCAGATGCGGAGATTATCATCGCATTATAGAATAGCATAAAAACGTAGCAGACGACCATCAGTTTAAGTGTTACAACCAAATGTAGCAAAACGAGAGTTGTAAACACTAGGCAAATTATAAAGCACCCGCCCATATGGACCCGCTTGAAGACTATCAACTCATATGCTTCTCCCCCTTTTGTCAGTAAGGACCAAAAAGGTTTGAAGACATAGAGCCTCTACTCGTTCCTAGTTGGAGTAGAGGAGGATGCAGGGTCGGTGTTGTTGTTTGGCGGTGCAGAAGTGGTTGGTGCTGGGTCGATGCGCGCTGAAGTAGGAGGCGGTGAAGTAGCATCATCCTGATCATCAATCACCCTGGCGTCAATTGTTGCAGCAGAGGAGGAGTATTCAAAATCTTCAAGAGATGGAGTTCGACGCATAACAGCAGTCCTTGGAGGAGTGTTGTCAAACTTGAATCTCTCAGTGAAGCCATCGTCTTGAAGATCCGCTTCAGCACTCAGCAAGGTCAAACTCTTCCAAGACCTCCAACATGTTTCATGAGCAAGAAAAGCATTCTTGGTGGCAAGATTGCGAATGCGATTGACATCCACCAAGAGGCTTTCATCTGACGCTTTAACCAGAGGTGATGCTTGTCCAGTTTCTGATGAAGGGCTACTAGAAGCTTTCGGTTGTTCAGGACACGAGATCGCTTCTGAGGCCTTTGAGCGATGGTGTTTTTAGTGGCTTCAGTTTCAGCGTGTCGAGGTAGACGAGTACGGCCAGCCAGAGGATAAACACGTGAGACTGTTGGAACCCCTTCAATCTACTGAGTGAAGCTTTGATGATCAGCGTTGTGAAGACTAACTAGCTCTTTAGCAAGCTCTTGGTAGATGGCTTCAGCTGACATATTGTAATGCCCAGGATGGGACTATACCTCCTACGTGTCGAGGCACGACTTAAAGGTATAAGCCCATCCTAGAATGATCTCAAGTTTGGTATCTTTGCACAACTCATGTAAAAGAGGGATTAAAATGCAAAAGGAGATAGTTGGCTTACACTCGCCACTTCACACAATACATTACATAAGCAATCATCATACAGAACATCACAACCCGACTACGGGTGAAGAACCAAAGAAAGATACCAAAAACAACATAAAGCCACAGGTCAGGATCGAATCCTAGTAGAAACCACTACTGAACATCGAAACGTCACAAGCAAACGGCCACACTCTTCAACGAGCTCCTGGTGAAGAACTGATCCAACTCCTGCATCAAACTCGGCTGAACCTGCAACTGGTGTGGTGAAGTAACTGTGAGCCACAGAGGACTCAGCAATCCCGTTCCCGGGTAACAAGACTATTTAAGCCTTGGGTGAGGACAAGGCTGAAGAAAGAAATATGAGGTGAAGGAACAACAAGAGTCTGCAGCAGCAACTAGCACTAACTTACGTAAAAGAGAGCGAGAAGAGAAGAGCATCGGTCGAAAGATGATCACGAAGTGATCCTAACTAAAACCGGTCAAACATAACCCCACCGTGTTCAACTCCCGAATCCCTATTCGGAAATTGACAGTCACGGTACACACGCTGGTAGTGTATTAGAAACATTGTGTCAAGTTATCTACAACCGGAATTAACAAGCTCCCATCTGCCACATAACCGCGGGCACGGCTTTCGAAAGTTCAAACCCTGCAGGGGTGTTCCAACTTGGCCCATCACAAGCCCACGATCCGCGAAGTCGCAACTCCATAGGTGGGAAGACCCGAGTATTCTCGGAATCCCGTGCTCAAGTTAAACCGAACTAAGGTAAGGCTAATCCAGCAAATCCTCCCGGCGTGTCGTCACCCTGATAGTAGCCGCGCGTATCTAGGTCTCAGGACACGACCGGATGAGACATCCTACGGGTTTTTACCAAACCTCAAGTTTCCTTGAGGTGGCCCCGCAGTCCGCTCGTTTCGGACCAACACTCATGTGGAGCACTGGCCCGGGGGGTTGAATTAAGATAAAAGGGATAGCTAGTCCACATGCAAGTTTTTATTAGTTATTAGGCAAATAGTACCAATGTTGGGACTTGCTGGAAAAGACTTAGCACTTAGCGGTTTATCAAGGGGGTCCCATACACCCCAACCGTGTTAGGAACGCATAATCAAGGAACATAACACCGGCTTATACGGTTCCTAACGGCATGAGTGGAACAAAACACCAAGCAAAAGGCTTAGCCTTCCACCCTTGCCGGTATATAGATGATTTCATTTTTAAGCATTTATATAGTGTGATATAACCCAACCAAACTTCAACATGAAGCAAGCATCTTCAATCTTCACCTGCAACTAACAAAGCTATAAGAGGGGCTGAGCGAAGCATACTTAGCCAAGCAACGGTTTGCATAGGTAGGGTGGTTAAACATGGCAATTGGTTACAAGTAGGAGGCTGACAAGAAAGACATGGGCATCGAGGCAAAACTATAGATCGAGACTTCTAGCAATAGGCAAAAATAGTAATGGTATCCGGGTTCGGTCATCTTGCCTGGGATTCCACAAAGGAGAAGAACGGATCCACGAAGAAGACGAAGAAGAAGCCTCACAACTCCGGAACAAAACCGAAGCTAACAAGAGAAGCAACCGGAAAGAAGCAAACAACACGGTAAACACACAATCATAAACATGGCATACGATGCACATCCAAGTATGATGCATGTCCGGTTTAATTATGCATGGCATGGCAAAGTGCACAAACAAATACTACAAGTTAAGTGGAGATCAATATGCAACGAGTTGCATATTGACGAAAACACCACATTTAATTATTTAGTTGACTCTCGTTATTAACAAGACAAGATTAAATGTTTTTAACATGGCAAGAGGTGAAGCATAATAAAACTACACAACTAGACAATTTAAATGAGGCCGGAAATAACAACAACATATCCGGAAAATCCCCATGAGCATGTTTAGTAATTATAAAGCAAACACAATTAAACATTCAAGGTTGTTAATATGATGCGGATGACATGATCAAGTTTTATGCAAGTTATTAAAAGGTTGACAATTAACAAGATATGAAGCATTTGTCCCCGTGGTGGAAGGAAAGGGTGCCACGGCAACGATCCGAAAATGATGCAACGCAACATATCGGTACCGGTAACTCATTGAGAGTCCGGTGCAAAAGATAGATGGCGTGGGTGAGTCAAACGAGATGATGGGGTGATCCCGTTACCGGGTTCCCATGAGTCGGTGACGAGGCAACCGAGGAACAACAAAAGGGACGAAACGGACACAGAGCTCACACGGGAAACATTTCATACAACACAAGCAAGCATGCATCCACGGGTCACGTCTCGGGGTTATACCTTCGGAACCATCGTTCTCGGAGGGGTTCGAGGTCGTAGTGGAAGTAGAGGAAGTAGTCGTTCCGTAGAGGGAAGTAGTTGTTCTCGCAACTCGTAGGGGAAGTAGTGGTTCACGTTATCGTGTCGTGGTACTTGGCGCATTCCTCGTTTCCGGGCGACGGTAGACGTTCACGTTCCGTAGTGGTACTTGGTGCGTCTCCGAGACGGTAGTGGTACACGCCGAGTCGTCGAGGTACTTGGTCGAAGACGTTCCGTAGGGGTACACGGGTGACAGTAGTCGTACACGGTTCTCCTGTCAACTCAACAGAAGCAACACAAAAACAAACAAAACTACAGCACGGCGGGACAGCGACGAGGTCAGCAGCGGTCTTGGCGAAACGAACACAGCAGCAGCAGCGGTGGTTTTGGCGCTGGAAAGTGCTGCTCGGTGCTGTTTCTGGAGGACGCCGACGAGGGGCTCGGAGGAGACGGCAGCTCCTGGCCGGCCCTGGAAGGAGGGGCGACCTGCTTCTTGCTGGCGACGGAGCAGAGCTCCTGGCCGGCGGAGGGAGGACGAGGCCGGGCGGAAGGAGGAGCGCACAGGCTGCGGGACGACGGTTCCGGGCGTCGAGGGAAAGGGGCGCGGCCCGCTCCTGGCGCTCGACGGAGGAGGCTGCACGGCTTGCAGCGCTTCCTGGCGCGGAGAGGCAGGGCGCGAGGCCACCTGGCAGAGGCGAGCTGGAGGAGAAGGACGCCGGCGGGAGGAGTTCGGCAGGAGGCCTCTTGCGCGGGCGCCTTGCGCGACGGAGGAAGCGGCTGGAGGGGATGACGCGCTCGCGGGGCCGCGGGAAGAGAGGATGGAGGGGAGTCCTCGGCGAGGCGGGAGACGTGGTGGCGAGGGCGGGGCCCCTGGCGCGCCGGAGCTCGGAGGAGAGGAGGGGTCCCCTTGGCGCGGCGGCGGCTGGCAGTTGGCCGGGGCGATGCGGAGAAGGAGACCGAAGGGAGGCGAGCGGGTGAGGGAGAGAGCGAGGGCTCGATGGGATGCGGGATGGGGCTTCGGCGCTCGAGGGGGAAACGGGCACGGGGCCTCTGGCGGCGCTCGGGGGGAGCGAGAAGGACTGGGAGGAGCGACCAAGAGGGCTAGGGTTGGGGAGGTGAGTGGGCCAGGAGATGGATGGGCCTGCACGGCCTGGAGAGAAATGGGCCGAGGCGCCCTGGGCCAAGGAGGGGAGAAGGAGATAAAGAGGCTGAGAGCTGATGGGCTGCTTATTTTAACTATTACTGTTTTCCACAAAAAAAACACAGAAAGCAGCAAAGAAATAAAGGAAAGGAAGGAGGAGTTAGGAAAAGTGCACATGGAAATATATTTTTCTCGGGCTCCTAAAAAAAAGCACGACCGGAGAAAAAATAAGAAAGGCATGAACGGAAAAATAATTCAAACATATTTGAATATAATTCAAATAGGGTTGAACTAAGACGAGATTATTGAAGTGTCCAAAAATGTTCAAATTTTCGGAGGAACCTCAAAACAACGGAAAAGAATTATTGGCAAGATTTTGGAGGTGAACTTGAAGTGAAAAAGACATGGGGAAAATTATGCAAGTGTGTTATGTTGAATTCCAACGAATGGAATATTTATTATAGCTCTCTAAAATAATGAGAGACTTTATATGTTATAAAGAGAAGTCACCTTCCCTCGATTTAAATGGACCGAAGGTCCACACAATTTATTTAGGTTGAGATGCAAAAAATAAATATGACATGATGCCATGATGACATGATGCGATGCAAAAATAAATAACACAAGCACAAAAGAAACACACGGGCAACCCGGAACATCTGGAATCTTCTGGAATCTTCTGGGACGTCGGTCTCGGGCGTCACAACTCTCCCACACTAACAGAGGATCTCGACCCGAGATCCTAGAGATATCACCGGGTAAAACGGAAGAGGAAGAGGTAAAACAAAGTTGCTTCTTTGACAGACGAGTGAAACCAAGAACCATGAGAGGTTGAACAAAATGAAAGAAGAATGCAACAGAGATGAACGAAGTTAAGAGCACTCCGGTAAGCAGGAGGAACATTACAAGAACCTTGAAGGTTGAAAGACATGAAACAAGAGCTTACGGACGGAAAGAATATGAAACCGCAATGGTATGGCCAAGGAATAAGAATGACAGAATTTCGGCAGCACTCCGTCTGAAAATGGAAGGAATTAACAAGAACTTGAGGAGATGGAATGATACTTGATGAAAACAACAACATATTGCCTCCGAAACAATTAAAAGAATGGCACAAAGGTAAGAAAGACTCAGACAGCACTCCGGTTGAAAAGAGAGGCAAACTTGATAAGATGAGGGAACTAGAATGAAGAATACAACACTCCGGTTAAATAGACAAGCAAGGGAGAACATGATCTCGATAAAAACGAGATGATGGTTAAAGAGAGCAATCTGACAAGACCTCCGGAATGAAAGAATAGCATACAGATGAAAGTAAGAATTGAATGGAGAAGAAAAGACAACTTCTCCCACAAATGAATTAGGAAAGAGCATCCTTACAAAGAAGGGTTGAATAGAGTTGTTGGAATTTCAACAACGAGAAGAATAAGCTTCATGTGGGCTTATGGAAAACATCTCAAAATTATGAGGTGACAACCAGCCACTAACGAAAAATATTTGATTGGATTGAGATCAACAAGGAGACAATAAACTTATCTCCTCGGAAGGATTAATGAAGAACTTGGGCCATTTATAAGCACCATAATTGCAACAATCCTTAGGAAAAGCTTTAGGTGAAATACAACCCAAGATAACTCCAATGAATAATTGAAGGGGTAGAAAGATCTCCTGAACAAGGAAAATGATGGTTTTAAATATCTCATTCCTGACAACTCGTGAATCATGAAACATGAAGGAATTGACAAGAATGACATAACACCACCTCAAAAGATAAGGGAGCAAGAATTGCAATTGGAAAGCATGAAGAAGAATGCTTGAGCTCCAACAAGAATCTTGATGAAGACTTCGAGGATGAATTAAAACATGATGATGAACCACCATGAAGAACTCCGGTAATGAAAGCATGAGAAAAGAAAGATGAAAAGAATAAGATTCAAGGCCTGCGATGAATTAGATGGAGCTTTGAAATGATAAAATTGAAATAACTTGGAGCTCCGGAAAACAAGATGAACAGCTTAGAACTGAGAATATGATATGATGAACAAGCTCTGAAGGAAGGGATTAAAACACCTTGAAGGAATAAGAATAAGAATTATGTCATGCATCTCCTTCACCAATTTAAATTGATGACAACCAAAGGATTTGGCATACTACTTATTCCCGTTGGAAAGAATTAAAGAGAGATCTAGCACAACCTTGGATAAGTATTCAACAAAGCACCGGTAGGATTATGAAAAGAACAAAAGAATTAAAACGATAACAACGGAAGAGAAATCTTGAAAGAACCACCGTAAAAATATGGAGACGAACGAAGAGACATCAATGAAGAATATTTGGAGGACGAAGTTGAAAACTGAGAACGAAGAAATCTTCTGAAATGATGGCCTTCGGAGGATCACAAAGAAAAGAATCCATGAAAATCTTGGGAGAACGGGCCCAGATTTAAGAGAAACACTTCTCCGGTCTTCAAATGTTGAGAATGAAGACGAGAAATGCCATGAAGAATTGTTGAGCACTCCGGAATGAAGAATTAAAAAGTTTGAACCAATGATGGAAAGAATTTGGAAGCGATCTTGGAGAAGGCATGTGACTGATGTAATTCATTCTTACGTCACACTTTGAAAGAATTTCAGAATAACTCCGGAAAAGAAGAGTCGGTAAGATCCTGGGAAAAGACCTGTGGGTTAGGGCCCACTCAAAGAAATCACCGTTGGAAAAGATTGCTTAAGAGATATTGCACCGGTTGAATTAAAAGGCTTGAGTAAGATAACAATGCTCAAACTAGCTTGAACGGAATAAGAATGGAATTATGAATCTTCAGCACTCCGGATATGAATAGCAAGAGGAGAAAGATTAATTGGTGCACCGGAATAAGAAGCATTGTGAAAAGAGGAAAAGGATAAGATCAACACCAAATTCTTGAATTACATCCACCGGAAGAATTATGAAAACAATAGAATGATGAACTTGAAGCTCTTGAGCATCTTCACGATAAATCACCGGATAAGAACATTGAAGGAAAAGAATGAAGAAAATATCACATGAATAAAATGGATATTTCATTTGAGAATTTCTGCTCCAAGAAGAAAAAGGGAGGGAGGGTGGGGAAAACAAAGACAACTTGGGATGAACAAAATGGACACCGGTTGAAAGGAATTAACATGACCATCTTGATGATCAAGAAGGATTAGCACTCTCATGGAAATATGAGAACACCGATTAGGAAAGGTATGGAATCAACATTTATCATCGAAGCAACTCGAATACCAGAATCAAGACAAGAACAAAGGATAGATATCTCGCAGCAGGTCTTCACAATATCATCCGAACAGAGAATTGAACGAATGAATTCCGTAGATACATCAACTCGACGAGAAGCCACTTGGAGAACAAAAAGGTAAATAAATAAAAAGGAACAAGGATCAGATAGAACAAATACAAGATAGAAGTTTCGTTCGACATCTTCGTGCTGAAAGCTCATGGAACGTGTTACAAAAGGGTTTTGCAATCCCCGGATCAGCATAGCCAAGGACCCTTTAAGATGCAACTCCCGATCAGAACAAGTCCATAAAACCACTTCACTCAATGTAGAACCCCAAACTTCATATCGTGCATCCGTTGGAAGAATGCCTAGAACTACTAGATGAACCCACCTATAGATTTCCGAAAGTTTCCAGTTATGCAATCAGGTGTTGGGGATACACGGGAAGCACCGCGCAATCAACTCTAAACCTACATCCAGGTGTATCCATCCTTCAACACATAACCAGTCTTTCTCGGAAACTGTTTACCTCGGACCTTCGAAAAGCATCCACTATAACAAGCTATGGCAATACTCTCGAACTACCTCCCCAGTACTGGGTGATGTCGGGGTTATCTTGCCACTGGCCGTATAGGAGAGATTTTCGATGTCGGCCGTCTTAAGTATTTAGTACTGCCGCGATATGCTTGTGTCAATGATACCCCGAAGCTCAACTCCTCGGGAACAGGAGGCATCGGGAACAATATCCTTGTCACAAGAACATCGAAACAATCCCAGAATACTCGCGAGATCCTAAAAAAAATTTTGGTGCAATTTTTGAAAATAGAAGAGGTAAGAGTAGACGTCAGGAGTCCTCACCAGAAAGAAAAAGGATGAGAAGCAAAGAAATCCTACTCTCCGATATAATATAGGACTCAAAAAGTTTTCAGTGTGTGCCTAGACTCAACCGTCAACGATTCGATCAAACAGTGGGGGCTTCTAGGTCGGAGAAGGCTCTGATACCAACTTGTAATGCCCAGGATGGGACTATACCTCCTACGTGTCGAGGCACGACTTAAAGGTATAAGCCCATCCTAGAATGATCTCAAGTTTGGTATCTTTGCACAACTCATGTAAAAGAGGGATTAAAATGCAAAAGGAGATAGTTGGCTTACACTCGCCACTTCACACAATACATTACATAAGCAATCATCATACAGAACATCACAACCCGACTACGGGTGAAGAACCAAAGAAAGATACCAAAAACAACATAAAGCCACAGGTCAGGATCGAATCCTAGTAGAAACCACTACTGAACATCGAAACGTCACAAGCAAACGGCCACACTCTTCAACGAGCTCCTGGTGAAGAACTGATCCAACTCCTGCATCAAACTCGGCTGAACCTGCAACTGGTGTGGTGAAGTAACTGTGAGCCACAGAGGACTCAGCAATCCCGTTCCCGGGTAACAAGACTATTTAAGCCTTGGGTGAGGACAAGGCTGAAGAAAGAAATATGAGGTGAAGGAACAACAAGAGTCTGCAGCAGCAACTAGCACTAACTTACGTAAAAGAGAGCGAGAAGAGAAGAGCATCGGTCGAAAGATGATCACGAAGTGATCCTAACTAAAACCGGTCAAACATAACCCCACCGTGTTCAACTCCCGAATCCCTATTCGGAAATTGACAGTCACGGTACACACGCTGGTAGTGTATTAGAAACATTGTGTCAAGTTATCTACAACCGGAATTAACAAGCTCCCATCTGCCACATAACCGCGGGCACGGCTTTCGAAAGTTCAAACCCTGCAGGGGTGTTCCAACTTGGCCCATCACAAGCCCACGATCCGCGAAGTCGCAACTCCATAGGTGGGAAGACCCGAGTATTCTCGGAATCCCGTGCTCAAGTTAAACCGAACTAAGGTAAGGCTAATCCAGCAAATCCTCCCGGCGTGTCGTCACCCTGATAGTAGCCGCGCGTATCTAGGTCTCAGGACACGACCGGATGAGACATCCTACGGGTTTTTACCAAACCTCAAGTTTCCTTGAGGTGGCCCCGCAGTCCGCTCGTTTCGGACCAACACTCATGTGGAGCACTGGCCCGGGGGGTTGAATTAAGATAAAAGGGATAGCTAGTCCACATGCAAGTTTTTATTAGTTATTAGGCAAATAGTACCAATGTTGGGACTTGCTGGAAAAGACTTAGCACTTAGCGGTTTATCAAGGGGGTCCCATACACCCCAACCGTGTTAGGAACGCATAATCAAGGAACATAACACCGGCTTATACGGTTCCTAACGGCATGAGTGGAACAAAACACCAAGCAAAAGGCTTAGCCTTCCACCCTTGCCGGTATATAGATGATTTCATTTTTAAGCATTTATATAGTGTGATATAACCCAACCAAACTTCAACATGAAGCAAGCATCTTCAATCTTCACCTGCAACTAACAAAGCTATAAGAGGGGCTGAGCGAAGCATACTTAGCCAAGCAACGGTTTGCATAGGTAGGGTGGTTAAACATGGCAATTGGTTACAAGTAGGAGGCTGACAAGAAAGACATGGGCATCGAGGCAAAACTATAGATCGAGACTTCTAGCAATAGGCAAAAATAGTAATGGTATCCGGGTTCGGTCATCTTGCCTGGGATTCCACAAAGGAGAAGAACGGATCCACGAAGAAGACGAAGAAGAAGCCTCACAACTCCGGAACAAAACCGAAGCTAACAAGAGAAGCAACCGGAAAGAAGCAAACAACACGGTAAACACACAATCATAAACATGGCATACGATGCACATCCAAGTATGTCGGTGTACTAAGGTAGGGGTACCCTAGTACCCCAACTTGTGCACGGGCAGCGGCAGCTCCCCGCGGCAGGGTTCACCACGCGCGTGCCGGAGACCTTCCTGCCCCTTATCTAGCCATTCAAAAACAAAGTATACAAGACAGAAGACCAAGACCCCGGCAAGAGGAGCTTGCCGGGAAGGCCGTCCCAGGCTCGAGATTGCTTAACTAGCACGAGGCCCTGGCAAGAGGAGCTTGTCAGGACGAATAGAAGATTTTATCTTAGAAGACCCGGCAAGGGCTCGGGGAGCGGCAAGCTTCCGGGCCCGGCAAGGTCGAGATCCCCGGCAAGGTGCTTGCCGGGGGAGGTGCGCTGTGTGCCCGCGCTCCAGCTCATCGGCCCACGCGTCGCCCTGGGGCCACTCCAGGGACGCGTGGCGGATGGCTGTGCAGCCTGGGGGACACGGTGGCACTCCACGGCAGAGGATCCATCGCCGTGGCAGACGGAGACACAACGGCGGGAGCTTTTGGGGTCGACGGCGACGGGCATTAAATGCCCTTGTCCCCCACTGTTAAAGTAGGTATAGACCACTGTTCTGTACTGTAGCTCCACTGTTCCCGCACTGTTACAACTACCACCTCTTTTACATTTTTACCCCTTTCTCCTACGTTGACACCTGTCGGTGACCCCTTGCACTATAAAAGGAGGCCCATGCACAACGTGGAGGGGGTTCGAAACCTAGATTACTCTCACGCACGGTGTAGCTGCTTCTTCAAGCTCCCGAGCGCTCAACTCAATACACAACCAAGCAGGAGTAGGGTTTTACGCATCCGTGCGGCCCGAACCTGGGTAAAAACTGCCCGCGCGTCCGCCTCGATCTGCTCTTCGTGCTCCCTCCGCCCTCGTACCGCACAGACAAGGGGCTCCGGTCCCATAGGTGTTCGTGGCGGACAGTTTCCCCCGACATCTTTGGCGGACAGAAGGAAGTGCTTGCCGTCGAGAAGTCCGGCAAGGAGGCCCCCGCCAAGCAAGCGCAGGCTGGCGGCTCCGGCAAGGAGCCTGCCCCTGCGGCGGCGGCCGACAAGCCGGGTAGCTCCGACAAGCAATACTGTAAGATTCACCGCACCAAGGGTCACGACCTCTCCAACTGTAAGCGCGTCGAGTACCTCGTCGAGCAGCAAAAGGCTGAGTACGAGAGGCGCGACAAGGAGAAGGCCCAAGGTGGCGGGGAGGAACCCAGCAAGAAGCGGCCATTCAATGGCCGGGGAGGACGCCGCGGCAAGGCCAAGCAGCGGCAAGGAGATCGACCTCCCCGGGGCCGCGACAACGACGAAGACGACGATGAAGACATGGAGGACGACGAGAACAGCGAGCAGGAGTTCCAGAAGGCCACGGAAGTCCTGTGCGTCGACGGTGGCGCCTCCCTGCACACCTCCCACCGCCAGCTGAAACAGTGGGTGCGTGAGGTGAATGCAGCCGAGCCGCCCGTGGAGTCGCGCAGGCTCCTCAAATGGTCCAGCACGCCCATCATTTTTGACCTTGAAGATCACCCTGACCGCACCACTGCGGTCGGGTGCTTGCCGATGCTGGTCTCACCCACCATCCGCAACCTCAAGGTCACCAAAATGTTGGTTGACGGCGGGGCCGGGCTGAACTTGATCTCCTCTGCTGTGATCAAGAAACTCCAGATTCAAGACGGCGAGCTCGAAGAGACCGGTTCATTCCAAGGAATCAACCCGGGAAGGAGCAAGCCCAAAGGAAAGATTACTCTGCCGGTGACCTTTGGCGGGGAGCTCAACTTCAGAACTGAGCGCATCACCTTTGACGTTGCTGATACTCCATTGCCCTACAATGGGATACTCGGCCGTCCCGCCCTCGCCAAGTTCATGGCAGCTTCCCACTATGCCTACAACGTGCTGAAGATGCCGGGGCCGATAAGCGTCATCACTGTCCACAGCGACAAGAAAGATGCGCTTATTTGCGCCGACAAGATTTACCGGGATGCGGCAGCTGCGGCCAAGAAGGATACTCTTGCCGCTGAAGCTCCCGGGGGGAAGAAGACGAAGACCAAGTCCGGCAAGTGCTCTGGGACACACTCCGGCAACCGCACCTCTTCGGAGTGCTGCGCCGCCGTCGAGGACGTTCCATCGAGCTCCACCGGCAAGAGCAAGAAAGGAATGGCTGCTCCTCCGGCAACCAAGAAGGTGTCCGCAAAGGAGGATGGCACTGGTGGTACCTTCACCATCAGCGCCACCCTTGACAGCAAATAGGAAAGCGCGCTCGTCGCCTTCCTGCGGGCGAATGTCGATGTGTTTGCTTGGCAACCATCTGACATCCCCGGTGTTCCCAGGAAGGTGATTGAGCACAAGCTTGCTGTCTGCCCTCATGCGCGGCCCATCAAGCAAAAAGTGAGGAAGCAAGCCGTGGAGCGCCAAGAGTTCATCAACGAGGAGATCAAGAAACTGGAGGCAGCAGGCCTAGTTAGAGGTGTGATCCATCCGACGTGGTTGGCAAACCCAGTCGTCGTGCGCAAAGCCAACGGGAAGTGGAGACTGTGTATAGACTTCACTGATGTCAATAAAGCATGTCCCAAGGATCCCTTCCCTTTGCCGCGCATTGACCAGATCGTTGACTCCACTGCCGGATGTGAGCTACTCTGTTTTCTTGATGCATACTCAGGCTATCACCAGATTTTCATGGCCAAGGAAGATGAGGAGAAGACTGCATTTATCACTCCATGTGGCACTTACTGCTTTATCCGCATGCCATTTGGACTGAAGAATGCAGGCTCAACTTTTGCAAGGGTAGTGTACACTGCTTTTGAGCCACAGATCCACAAGAATGTAGAAGCCTACATGGATGACATCGTGGTGAAGAGCAAGAGCAAAGAAACCCTGATTCAAGACTTAGAAGAAACGTTTCAGAACCTGCGCAGGATACGACTCAAGCTGAACCCCGAGAAGTGCGTCTTTGGAGTTCCCTCCGGCAAGCTTCTCGGGTTCTTTGTTTCGCAGAGAGGGATTGAAGCCAACCCCGACAAGATCAAAGCCATCGAGCAGATAGAAGCCCCGAAGCGCGTCAAGGATGTCAGAAGGCTTGCAGGTTGCGTTGCTGCTCTCAGTAGGTTCATTTCAAAATCCGCGGAACGCGCCCTGCCTTTCTTCAAAATCTTGAAGAAGGCAGGTCCCATGAAGTGGACTCCGGAAGCGGAGGCGGCGTTGCAGGATTTGAAACGGTACCTGTCCTCCACTCCTATACTTGTCGCACCTAAACCACAGGAAAAGTTGTTGCTATACTTAGCGGCAACCAACCAGGTGGTTAGTGCTGCGTTAGTAGCGGAGAGGGAGTCCGACGAGGAGTCAGCATCGCCGGCAAGCGAATCTAGCGACAAGCAGGGGGCTGTCCCGACAAGCTCTGGCCCCGACAAGGAAGACTCTGCGCAGGAACAAGGAGAGGTGCGGAAGAAGATGGTGCAGCGCCCAGTGTATTTTGTAAGTTCCCTTCTCCAGGGGGCTAGATCAAGGTACTCTGGTGTGCAAAAATTGCTTTTCGGCCTCCTCATGGCCTCGAGGAAGCTGCGCCACTACTTCCAAGCCCATGAGATAACAGTGGTCACTCGCTTTCCGTTGAAGAGGATATTGCACAATCCAGAGGCAACAGGCAGGATTGTCGAGTGGGCACTAGAACTATCAAGCTTTGGACTCAAGTTTGAAAGTACTTCAACCATACAGAGCCGAGCTTTGGCAGAGCAAGCTAAGTGCGTTGCGACCTGCTGCGGCAAGGTTGCTTGCCGGCGAGGACCTTGGCCAGCAGGCTGCTCAGAGTCCAGCACTCAGCGCTCGCGGCAAGGGCCCCTTGCCGGCAAGCTCCCCGGGAGCGTAGGGTGAAAAACATACAAAGTCAAAGATTGGAACAAGGAAGATAACATTGCACTGATTGATCAAAGTAAAGCAAATATCTTACAAAGATAACTTGTCGCAATGGACTAATGAGTTCATAACATAACATGCAGCAACAAAAAGATAAAGATAGATGGGGCCCTAGTCTACGCGGTCGCCCTCCTTCCTGCCAAGCTTTGCCACCTTGGCGATGATGTGGCTGACCTGCTCCTTCAGGGCCTCCGTGTTCGCATCCTCCGGCAAGCTGCGAAGAACGTTCGTGAGGTTGATCCCCGGGTTGCGGAACACAATCTTCGTCAAGACCCGCTCCAGAGTTCCCGCGCAGAGACGGCGCGACTCCTCGGCCAGCTGCGCGGGGATGCGGTTCCGGAGACCTGCAAGGGCCGGAGCGACGCCTCTGAAGAAGAGGCTGAGCTTGGCGCTGTGCGGGAGATCTGGATCCGGCGAGTAGATAAGATGCTCGGCCTTCAAAGCAAGCAACTCCTGGTCAATGTTGGACGCAGAAGAAGCCAGCTCTTCGGTCCACGCCTCGATGGTCTGCCGGAATAGCTCAGACGCCTTGTTGACGCTATCCACCAAAGTCCGCTCCTTCCGGAGCTCCTCCTTCAGCTTGTCTTCTCGGAGCTTGGCGGCGTCAATTGAATCCCTCAGAGTTGAGACCTTCAGCTCCAAGTCTTCGATGGAATCCTTGGCGGCCTTCAACTCGTCGCCCTTCTTTGATAAGCTTACTTGGAGCTCCGCGTTGGTGTGGGCGTCCTTCTCGCGCTCAGTAATGAGCGCGGCAACCTTCTCGGCGCTCACCTTCATCGCCTTCTCCAACTGGATGACCTTGGCGGCGAGCTCCTTCTTGGCGTCTTCCGCGGCGGCAGCAGCGGCTTTCGCCTCCTTCAGCTCCCCGCCAAGAGCAGCCTCGCGAGCGGCAAGGTCCTCCTCGTGGGAGTCGAGATCCACCTTCCGCTGCGCGAGCTCTCCCTCTCGCCGGGACATCTCCACCCCGGCGAGCCGTTGCTGTTCTTCAGCCTCGGCCTTCTCCAGCACCCATTCTTCGTATTCGCCGGCAAGGCGCTCACGCGCCTCCGCCACCTCGCGGAGGCCCACCTTGTGGGCGGCGCTAAGCTCCGCCGCACGCTTCTCCATTTCAGCGGCGGCCTGGGCAGCAAGGGCTTCCCGGGAGGCAAGCTTCGCCTGCCTGGCCCGGTAAAGGGCCAGGAGTCGATGGAGAAGCTTCTCCTCCTCGGGCCCATCTCCTTCGCCGGGCGCCTCGACGACTGTCAGACCCGCGGAGGCGAGGACTTCCCCGTCAAACGCCTCGCCCTCCGCGGGAGTTCTTGATGAAGACCCCCAAGGCACTTGGATAAAGATGCCATTGGGGGCACGAAGATAGTAACCGGCTGGCTCCTCGCCGGCGGAGGGACCGGCGGCCGGTGCAGCATCTGATGCTCCCGCCACCTCCGGGTTGGCGGTGCGGTCGCCGTCCCCCTCCCCGGCCGCTGCATCTGCAGCCGGAGCGGTCTCCTGCACGGCCGGCTCGGTGGTTTCGGCCGTCTCCGCGGTGGCCTCGGCCATCTCCACGACGACGGGAGCGTCATCGCCGCCGCCCTGCGCGCCCTCCTCATCCTCGATATTGATGACCTCGGTCTCCATCGGTGCGGGAGGAGGAGGAGGAAAATCTAAGAGAAGAAGAAAAAGAAGTTCAAAATCAAGCAAAGATCCAAAAAGAAGCAAAGTCAAGAAAACCAAGTACAGAACGTACCTTGGCGGACGTCCTCTGCGGCGGGCTCCCTTGCCGGGGAGCTCGGCCCTGGCGGAGTGGCCGTCCTCGCCGGGCTGCTCGCCCTTGGCGGGGTACTCTGCCTTGGCGGAGTACCCGCCCTTGGCGGAGCGCTCTCCCTCGCCGGAGAGTTTTGCCTTGCCGGGGACGGCGGGGCCTGCGGCTCCTCGGTAACGGCCTCCGGGCGCTCTTCCCGCTGCGGCTCCACCTCTGCACAAGAGAAGATAGAAGAACCAAGACATTCAGAGATCAAAGCCCTAAGCGCGCCCCGACGAGCAAAAACAGTAAACCTCTAACTTACGCTGGGGGCTGCGCTGGGGGCTGCTCCCCGGAGCGGCACTCGGGTCCGGCAAGATCGGTTCCGCCGCGATCCCTGCTTCCGCGACGGATGGGTCTTCCACGACCTCAACTGTGGGCACCTTGACCCTCTTCGCGCGCTGCTCCAAGGTCCTGCAATCACAAGCAACAAACAAAATCAAGCGTCAGCAACAATCGAGATATAAAAATCAAGAAGGAGTAAGGTCTCGGGTCCTTACTCTTGGTCCTCCTCGTCGTCCTCGCTCAGCGCGGAGAAGTCGAACTCCACGGTGGGCGCGTCGGCGCGAGGAGCGGAGGATGAAGGTTCCCTCGCGCGTTTCGGAGCCACCGGGGCTGGGGGCTGCGTAGGCCCAGCCCCTGTGGTGGCCGGCGCCCGAGAAGGGGGCGGAGCAGCTGCTCCGCTCCGAGAAGATCCTTGCCGGCTCGGTGCCGGCCTGCGGGACGCCTCTGCCGTGGCCGGCACGCCGGCCGCCCTTGGCGCGGCTTGGCTCGGCCGGGGAGCTGCCCGGCGAGCTGGCTGTTGCCGGGGCACTCGCGTCTGCTCTCCCGTCGCCGCCTTGCGGAGACGCTTCAACGGGGACTGCTTCGGGCTTGCCGGGGGCGGGGAGCTCTCCGACGAGGAGAGGTCGTCGGCGTACAACTCTGTCGATCCGCCGGAGCCTTCGGCCTCCTCCTCCTCCTCCTCCTCTGCCTCGGCCGGCTCGCTGGGCCCAGCATCCGACGATGCGGCCCTCTTCCCCTTGGCGCCTCCGCCCCTCGCGGCGCCTCTGCTTCCTCCGGCGGTGCCCTCCATTGCCGCGGCCTCCGTCGCGATCCCACTGATCCCAGAGTGCCTCAGCGAGGGGATCACGGCGAGCGCGTCGGGAGGGAGCTCTAGCAGCTTGCGAATCTCCTCATTGTCCGCCTGGCTGGCGGCATCCGCGGCTTCCGCCTCCGCGGGTGTGTATCCAAAGTTTCCCGCCGCCGAGGCTGCGGCGACTTCTTCAGCGCGAGAAGCTATGTAAGCAATCTCTTGGTCGGTGGTGGCCCGCGTGTGCAGCTTGAGATCGTCCTTCTTCTCCAACACCTCCACAAGGCGGTCGTAGAACTCGAGGACGTCGATGGGCTTGGGCGCAATCCACGTGCGCTCCACTCCATGAGAGTCGCACGCGGGCATCATAGCGACAAGGCGATCCCGGGCGCTGCTGGCGCAGAGTGGCACCACTCCCCGGGGAGCGCGGAAGTACTCGGGGTGGGCCGGGTCGAACTTGAAAAGTTCCCTGACCATACCCCGCAGCTCGAGTGTTGTGAAGTTAAAATTGAGGCCGGGGCGCAGCCTCATGATGTCTGCCGGGCCGCCATATTGCCACGCCGGCCTCTTCCGGTCTTGGAGGGGGGCGATCCGGCGACGAAGAAAGTCCGCGCCCACTTCAGCGACAGACAGCGGCGCCAAACGAAGACGCATGATTCTGACGAGAGCGATATCCAGCTTGGAGTCGTCGGAATCGAAGTTACTCCAATCCCTGCCGCGCACGATGGGCGATGTGCGCGGCGCGGTGAAATGTTGCGGCCGCTCCTCGACGACCCAGCACCACTCCGCACGCCACTCTTCCCACTTGCCGCGGAGCTCCCCCGGCAAGTAGGCGGGTTTCTTATTCAGCCTGAACACCCAAGAGATTCCTCCGGAGAGGGGGGCGTCGGCCTCTACTCTGGGGATGAAAAAGTGCCTAAAGAGAGCTACGTTGGGCTGGATTCCTACGAAGTTTTCGCACATGTGTGCGAAAACGGACATGGTGAGGATGGCGTTGGGAGTGAAGTCGAGGAGGTGGAGGCCATAAGTATTCATGATATCGCAGAAAAAGTTTGAGAAGGGAGGGCACAGACCGCAGTGGAAGAAGGCTGCGAAAAAGTAATACCCGCCGGGGTAGTGATCCTTGGCGACGGCCGGGTAGACGCGCGTGCGGGGGTGCGCTGGGGTCTCCTTGGCCCAGAACCAATAATATTTGCTCCAAAGCTCCCGCACGCCGAGCTTCGGCGCAAAGACGATGTGCTCCTTCCGGAACGCGACGAGCTTCGCCGCCTGATCTGACTTCTCCCGCTTGGACTTCTCCGCCTTCGCCTTGTCGGTCTTTGGGGCCATGGCGGACGCGGTGGAAGGAAGGGGGCGAAGAGCTTGGTGATGGCGGAGGAGTAGAGGCAAAGAGCAGAGGGATCTGAGGAAGAAGACGATGGTAATGAGTGCGCAGGGAGGGGAACCGCGCCGCTCTCTCTGCTTTTATGGGGGAGTGGGGGGCGTTTCGCCCTTCCCATTAAAGAAATCGTGGGCACGTCCCATCCCACGGCGCCGCAATCGACGCGTGCCGTTACCGTGGGGTGCGGCGGATAGGGAAGTGGATTCGGCGCGCCGCGGGCCGCGGGTGCCCGTGCACTGTTTTGGGCCTGGCCCAACAGCGCTCGGCACCGTGTGTGGCCCAGGCCCGGGGGCTCCTGTCGGTGTACTAAGGTAGGGGTACCTCAGTACCCCAACTTGTGCACGGGCAGTTGCAGCTTCCCGCGGCAAGGTTTACTGCTGGCTCGCCGGAGACCTTCCTGCTCCTTATCTAACCATTCAAAGACAAAGTATGCAAGACAGAAGACCAAGGCCCCGGCAAGAGGAGCTTGCCGGGAAGGCCGTCCCAGGCTCAAGATTGCTTAACTAGCACGAGACCCTGGCAAGAGGAGCTTGTCAGGACGAATAGAAGATTTTATCTTAGAAGACCCGACAAGGGCTCGGGGAGCGGCAAGCTTCCGGGCCCGGCAAGGTCGAGATCCCCGGCAAGGTGCTTGCCGGGGGAGGTGCCCGGCAAGGTGCTTGCCGGGGGAGGTGCGCTGTGTGCCCGCGCTCCAGCTCATCAGCCCACGCGTCGCCCTGGGGCCACTCCAGGGACGCGTGGCGGATGGCTGTGCAGCCTGGGGGACACGGTGGCACTCCACGGCAGTGGATCCATCGCCGTGGCAGACGGAGACGCAACGGCGGGAGCTTTTGGGGTCGACGGCGACGGGCATTAAATGCCCTTGTCCCCCACTGTCAAAGTAGGTATAGACCACTGTTCTGCACTGTAGCTCCACTGTTCCCGCACTGTTCCAACTACCACATCTTTTACATTTTTACCCCTTTCTCCTACGTTGACACCTGTCGGTGACCCCTTGCACTATAAAAGGAGGCCCATGCACAACGTGGAGGGGGTTCGCAACCTAGATCATTCTCACGCTCGTGTAGCTGCTTCTTCAAGCTCCGAGCGCCTAACTCAATACACAACCAAGCAGGAGTAGGGTTTTACGCATCCGTGCGGCCCGAACCTGGGTAAAACTGCCCGTGCGTCTGCCTCGATCTGCTCTTCGTGCTCCCTCCGCCCTCGTACCGCACAGACAAGGGGCTCCGGTCCCATAGGTGTTCGTGGCGGACAGTTTCCCCCGACATCTTTGGCGCGCCAGGTAGGGGATGCGGTTCCGGAGACCTGCAAGGGCCGGAGCGACGCCTCTGAAGAAGAGGCTGAGCTTGGCGCTGTGCGGGAGATCTGGATCCGGCGAGTAGATAAGATGCTCGGCCTTCAAAGCAAGCAACTCCTGGTCAATGTTGGACGCAGAAGAAGCCAGCTCTTCGGTCCACGCCTCGATGGTCTGCCGGAATAGCTCAGACGCCTTGTTGACGCTATCCACCAAAGTCCGCTCCTTCCGGAGCTCCTCCTTCAGCTTGTCTTCTCGGAGCTTGGCGGCGTCAATTGAATCCCTCAGAGTTGAGACCTTCAGCTCCAAGTCTTCGATGGAATCCTTGGCGGCCTTCAACTCGTCGCCCTTCTTTGATAAGCTTACTTGGAGCTCCGCGTTGGTGTGGGCGTCCTTCTCGCGCTCAGTAATGAGCGCGGCAACCTTCTCGGCGCTCACCTTCATCGCCTTCTCCAACTGGATGATCTTGGCGGCGAGCTCCTTCTTGGCGTCTTCCGCGGCAGCAGCAGCGGCTTTCGCCTCCTTCAGCTCCCCGCCAAGAGCAGCCTCGCGAGCGGCAAGGTCCTCCTCGTGGGAGTCGAGATCCACCTTCCGCTGCGTGAGCTCTCCCTCTCGCCGGGACATCTCCACCCCGGCGAGCCGTTGCTGTTCTTCAGCCTCGGCCTTCTCCAGCACCCATTCTTCATATTCGCCGGCAAGGCGCTCGCGCGCCTCCGCCACCTCGCGGAGGCCCGCCTTGTGGGCGGCGCTAAGCTCCGCCGCACGCTTCTCCATTTCAGCGGCGGCCTGGGCAGCAAGGGCTTCCCGGGAGGCAAGCTTCGCCTGCCTGGCCCGGTAAAGGGCCAGGAGTCGGTGGAGAAGCTTCTCCTCCTCGGGCCCATCTCCTTCGCCGGGCGCCTCGACGACTGTCAGACCCGCGGAGGCGAGGACTTCTCCGTCAAACGCCTCGCCCTCCGCGGGAGCTCTTGATGAAGACCCCCAAGGCACTTGGATAAAGACGCCATTGGGGGCACGAAGATAGTACGCCTGCTTCTCGCTGGTGGAGGGGCCGGCGGCCGGTGTAGCATCCGGTGCTCCCGCCACCTCCGGGTCGGCGGTGCGGTCGCCGTCCCCCTCCCCGGTCGCGGCGTCAGCAGCCGGAGCGTCCTCTTGCGCGGCCGGCTCGGTGGCCTTGGTCGCCTCCTCGGTGGCCTCGACCATCTCCACGACGACGGGAACGTCATCGCCACCGCCCTGCGCGCCCTCCTCATCCTCGATATTGATGACCTCGGTCTCCATCGGCGCAGGAGGAGGAGGAGGAAGATCTAGAAGAAGAAGAAAAAGAAGTTCAAAATCAAGCAAAGATCCAAAAAGAAGCAAAGTCAAGAAAACCAAGTACAGAACATACCTTGGCGGACGCCCTCTGCGGCGGGCTCCCTTGCCGGGGGGCTCGGCCTTGGCGGAGTGGCCGTCCTCGCCGGGCTGCTCGCCCTTGGCGGGGTACTCTGCCTTGGCGGAGTACCCGCCCTTGGCGGAGCGCTCTCCCTTGCCGGAGAGTTCTCCCTTGCCGGGGACGGCGGGGCCTGCGGCTCCTCGGTGACGGTCTCCGGGCGCTCTTCCCGCTGCGGCTCCACCTCTGCACAAGAGAAGATAGAAGAACTAAGACATTCAGAGATCAAAGCCCTGAGCGCGCCCCGACGAGCAAAAACAGTAAACCTCTAACTTACGCTGGGGGCTGCGCTGGGGGCTGCTCCCCGGAGCGGCGCTCGGGTCCGGCAAGCTCGGCTCCGGCGCGATCCCTGCTTCCGCGACGGATGGGTCTCCCACGACCTCAACTGTGGGCACCTTAACCCTCTTCGCGCGCTGCTCCAAGGTCCTGCAATCACAAGCAACAAGCAAAGTCAAGCGTCAGCAACAATCGAGATATAAAAATCAAGAAGGAGTAAGGTCTCGGGTCCTTACTCTTGGTCCTCCTCGTCGTCCTCGCTCAGCGCGGAGAAGTCAAACTCCACGGTGGGCGCGTCGGCGCGAGGAGCGGAGGATGAAGATTCCCTCGCGCGTTTCGGAGCCACCGGGGCTGGGGGCTGCGTAGGCCCAGCCCCTGTGGTGGCCGGCGCCCGAGAAGTGGGCGGAGCAGCTGCTCCGCTCCGAGAAGATCCTTGCCGGCTCGGTGCCGGCCTGCGGGACGCCTCTGTCGTGGCCCGCGCGCGCGGGGCCTCTGCCGTGGCCGGCACGCCGGTCGCCCTTGGCACGTCTTGGCTCGGCCGGGGAGCTGCCCGGCGAGCTGGCTGTTGCCGGGGCGCTCGCGCCTGCTCCCCCGTCGCCGCCTTGCGGAGACGCTTCAATGGGGACTGCCTCGGGCTCGCCGGGGGCGGGGAGCTTTCCGACGAGGAGAGGTCGTCGGCGTAGAGCTCGGTGGATCCGCCGGTGTCTTCCTCCTCCCCCTCCTCTCCCTCGGCCAGTTCGCTGGCCCCAGCGCCTTGCACTGCGGGCCCCTTCCCCTTGGTGGCCCCGCTTCGTCCGGCGCCTTCGCTCCTCGCGGCACCCCTGCTTCCTCCGGCTGTGCCCTCCATTGCCGCGGCCTCCGTCGCGATCCCATTGATCCCGGAGTGCCTCAGCGAGGGGACCCCGGCGAGCGCGTCGGGAGGGAGCTCTAGCAGCTTGCGAATCTCTTCCTTATCCGCCTGGCTGGAGGCATCCGCGGCTTCCGCCTCCGCGGGTGTGTATCCAAAGTTTCCCGCCGCCGCGGCTGCGGCGACTTCTTCAGCGCGAGAAGCCATGTAAGCAATCTCTTGGTCGGTGGTGGCCCGCGTGTGCAGCTTGAGATCGTCCGTCTTCTCCAACACCTCCGCAAGGTTGTCGTAGAACTCGAGGACGTCGATAGGCTTGGGCGCAATCCACGTGCGCTCCAATCCATGAGAGTCGCACGCGGGCATCATAGCGACAAGGCGATCCCGGGCGCTGCTGGCGCAGAGCGGCACCACTCCCCGGGGAGCGCGGAAGTACTCGGGGTGTGCCGGGTCGAACTTGAAAAGTTCCCTGACCATACCCCGCAGCTCGAGTGTTGTGAAGTTAAAATTGAGGCCGGGGCGCAGCCTCATGATGTCTGCCGGGCCGCCGTATTGCCACGCCGGCCTTTTCCGGTCTTGGAGGGGGGCGATCCGGCGACGAAGAAAGTCCGCGCCCACTTCAGCAACAGACAGCGGCGCCATTCGAAGACGAAGGATTCTGACGAGAGCGATATCCAGCTTGGAATCGTCGGAATCGAAATTACTCCAATCCCTGCCGCGCACGATGGGCGATGTGCGCGGCGCGGTGAAGTGTTGCGGCCGCTCCTCGACGACCCAGCACCACTCCGCACGCCATTCTTCCCACTTGCCGCGGAGCTCCCCCGGCAAGTAGGCTGATTTCTTATTCAGCCTAAACACCCAAGAGATTCCTCCGGAGAGGGGGGCGTCGGCCTCTACTCTGGGGATGAAAAAGTGCCTAAAGAGAGCTACGTTGGGCTGGATTCCTACGAAGTTTTCGCACATGTGTGCGAAAACGGACATGGTGAGGATGGCGTTGGGAGTGAAGTCGAGGAGGTGGAGGCCATAAGTATTCATGATATCGCAGAAAAAGTTTGAGAAGGGAGGGCACAGACCGCAGTGGAAGAAGGCTGCGAAAAAGTAATACCCGCCGGGGTAGTGGTCCTTGGCGACGGCCGGGTAGACGCGCGTGCGGGGGTGCGCTGGGGGCTCCTTGGCCCAGAACAAATAATATTTGTTCCAAAGTTCCCGCACGCCGAGCTTCGGCGCGAAGACAATGTGCTCCTTCCGGTACGCGGCGAGCTTCGCCGCCTGATCTGACTTCTCCCGCTTGGACTTCTCCGACTTCGCCTTGTCGGTCTTTGGGGCCATGGCGGATGCGGTGGAAGGAAGGGGACGAAGAGCTTGGTGGTGGCGGAGGAGTAGAGGCGAAGCGCAGAGGAATCTGAGGAAGAAGACGATGGCAATGAGTGCGCAGGGAGGGGAACCGCGCCGCTCTCTCTGCTTTTATGGGAGAGTGGGGGGCGTTTCGCCCTTCCCATTAAAGAAATCGTGGGCACGTCCCATCCCACGGCGCCGCAATCGACGCGTGCCGTTGCCGTGGGGTGCGGCGGATATGGAAGTGGATTCGGCGCGCCGCGGGCCGCGGGTGCCCGTGCACTGTTTTGGGCCTGGCCCAACAGCGCTCGGCACCGTGTGTGGCCTAGGCCCGGGGGCTCCTGTCGGTGTACTAAGGTAGGGGTACCCTAGTACCCCAACTTGTGCACGGGCAGCGGCAGCCCCCCCCCGCGGCAAGGTTCACCACGCGCTTGCCGGAGACCTTCCTGCCCCTTATCTAGCCATTCAAAAACAAAGTATACAAGACAGAAGACCAAGACCCCGGCAAGAGGAGCTTGCCGGGAAGGCCGTCCCAGGCTCGAGATTGCTTAACTAGCACGAGGCCCTGGCAAGAGGAGCTTGTCAGGACGAATAGAAGATTTTATCTTAGAAGACCCGGCAAGGGCTCGGGGAGCGGCAAGCTTCCGGGCCCGGCAAGGTCGAGATCCCCGGCAAGGTGCTTGCCGGGGGAGGTGCGCCGTGTGCCCGCGCTCCAGCTCATCGGCCCACGCGTCGCCCTGGGGCCACTCCAGGGACGCGTGGCGGATGGCTGTGCAGCCTGGGGGACACGGTGGCACTCCACGGCAGAGGATCCATCGCCGTGGCAGACGGAGACGCAACGGCGGGAGCTTTTGGGGTCGACGGCGACGGGCATTAAATGCCCTTGTCCCCCACTGTTAAAGTAGGTATAGACCACTGTTCTGTACTGTAGCTCCACTGTTCCCGCACTGTTACAACTACCACCTCTTTTACATTTTTACCCCTTTCTCCTACGTTGACACCTGTCGGTGACCCCTTGCACTATAAAAGGAGGCCCATGCACAACGTGGAGGGGGTTCGAAACCTAGATTACTCTCACGCACGGTGTAGCTGCTTCTTCAAGCTCCCGAGCGCCCAACTCAATACACAACCAAGCAGGAGTAGGGTTTTACGCATCCGTGCGGCCCGAACCTGGGTAAAAACTGCCCGCGCGTCTGCCCCGATCTGCTCTTCGTGCCCCCTCCGCCCTCGTACCGCACAGACAAGGGGCTCCGGTCCCATAGGTGTTCGTGGACGCCATTGGGGGCACGAAGATAGTACGCCTGCTTCTCGCCGGTGGAGGGGCCGGCGGCCGGCGTAGCATCCGGTGCTCCCGCCACCTCCGGGTCGGCGGTGCGGTCGCCGTCCCCCT
The DNA here is from genome assembly GCA_902687465.1 of Secale cereale. Taxonomy (NCBI): domain Eukaryota; kingdom Viridiplantae; phylum Streptophyta; class Magnoliopsida; order Poales; family Poaceae; genus Secale; species Secale cereale. The sequence goes on from LR738710.1 coordinate 76,561,449, forward strand.
CCCCGGTCGCGGCGTCAGCGGCCGGAGTGGCCTCCTGCGCGGCCGGCTCGGTGGCCTCGGTCGCTTCCTCGGTGGCCTCGGCCATCTCCACGACGACGGGAACGTCTTCGCCGCCGCCCTGCGCGCCCTCCTCATCCTCGATATTGATGACCTCGGTCTCCATCGGCGCGGGAGGAGGAGGAGGAAGATCTAGAAGAAGAAAAAGAAGTTCAAAATCAAGCAAAGATCCAAAAAGAAGCAAAGTCAAGAAAACCAAGTACAGAACGTACCTTGGCGGACGTCCTCTGCGGCGGGCTCCCTTGCCGGGGAGCTCGGCCTTGGCGGAGTGGCCGTCCTCGCCGGGCTGCTCGCCCTTGGCGGGGTACTCTGCTTTGGCGGAGTACCCGCCCTTGGCGGAGCGCTCTCCCTTGCCGGAGAGTTTTGCCTTGCCGGGGACGGCGGGGCCTGCGGCTCCTCGGCGACGGTCTCCGGGCGCTCTTCCCGCTGCGGCTCCACCTCTGCACAAGAGAAGATAGAAGAACCAAGACATTCAAAAAAAAAAGAAAAAAAAAGGGAAAGAGAGATCAAAGCCCTAAGCGCGCCCCGACGAGCGAAAACAGTAAACCTCTAACTTACGCTGGGGGCTGCGCTGGGGGCTACTCCCCGGAGCGGCACTCGGGTCCGGCAAGCTCGGCTCCGGTGCGATCCCGGCTTCCGCGACGGATGGGTCTTCTACGACCTCAACTGTGGACACCCTGACCCTCTTCGCGCGCTGCTCCAAGGTCCTGCAATCACAAGCAACAAGCAAAGTCAAGCGTCAGCAACAATCGAGATATAAAAATCAAGAAGGAGTAAGGTCTCGGGTCCTTACTCTTGGTCCTCCTCGTCGTCCTCGCTCAGCGCGGAGAAGTCAAACTCCACGGTGGGCGCGTCGGCGCGAGGAGCGGAGGATGAAGATTCCCTCGCGCGTTTCGGAGCCACCGGGGCTGGGGGCTGCGTAGGCCCAGCCCCTGTGGTGGCCGGCGCCCGAGAAGTGGGCGGAGCAGCTGCTCCGCTCCGAGAAGATCCTTGTCGGCTCGGTGCCGGCCTGCGGGACGCCTCTGTCGTGGTCCGCGCCCGCGGGGCCTCTGCCGTGGCCGGCACGCCGGTCGCCCTTGGCACGTCTCGGCTCGGCCGGGGAGCTGCCCGGCGAGCTGGCTGTTGCCGGGGCGCTCGCGCCTGCTCCCCCGTCGCCGCCTTGCGGAGACGCTTCAATGGGGACTGCCTCGGGCTCGCCGGGGGCGGGGAGCTTTCCGACGAGGAGAGGTCGTCGGCGTAGAGCTCGGTGGATCCGCCGGTGTCTTCCTCCTCCCCCTCCTCTCCCTCGGCCAGTTCGCTGGCCCCAGCGCCTTGCACTGCGGGCCCCTTCCCCTTGGTGGCCCCGCTTCGTCCGGCGCCTTCACTCCTCGCGGCACCCCTGCTTCCTCCGGCTGTGCCCTCCATTGCCGCGGCCTCCGTCGCGATCCCATTGATCCCGGAGTGCCTCAGCGAGGGGACCCCGGCGAGCGCGTCGGGAGGGAGCTCTAGCAGCTTGCGAATCTCCTCCTTATCCGCCTGGCTGGAGGCATCCGCGGCTTCCGCCTCCGCGGGTGTGTATCCAAAGTTTCCCGCCGCCGCGGCTGCGGCGACTTCTTCAGCGCGAGAAGCCATGTAAGCAATCTCTTGGTCAGTGGTGGCCCGCGTGTGCAGCTTGAGATCGTCCGTCTTCTCCAACACCTCTGCAAGGTTGTCGTAGAACTCGAGGACGTCGATAGGCTTGGGCGCAATCCACGTGCGCTCCAATCCATGAGAGTCGCACGCGGGCATCATAGCGACAAGGCGATCCCGGGCGCTGCTGGCGCAGAGCGGCACCACTCCCCGGGGGGCGCGGAAGTACTCAGGGTGTGCCGGGTCGAACTTGAAAAGTTCCCTGACCATACCCCGCAGCTCGAGTGTTGTGAAGTTAAAATTGAGGCCGGGGCGCAGCCTCATGATGTCTGCCGGGCCGCCGTATTGCCACGCCGGCCTTTTCCGGTCTTGGAGGGGGGCGATCCGGCGACGAAGAAAGTCCGCGCCCACTTCAGCGACAGACAGCGGCGCCATCCGAAGACGGAGGATTCTGACGAGAGCGATATCTAGCTTGGTATCGTCGGAATCGAAATTACTCCAATCCCTGCCGCGCACGATGGGCGATGTGCGCGGCGCGGTGAAGTGTTGCGGCCGCTCCTCGACGACCCAGCACCACTCCGCGCGCCACTCTTCCCACTTGCCGCGGAGCTCCCCCGGCAAGTAGGCTGATTTCTTATTCAGCCTAAACACCCAAGAGATTCCTCCGGAGAGGGGGGCGTCGGCCTCTACTCTGGGGATGAAAAAGTGCCTAAAGAGAGCTACGTTGGGCTGGATTCCTACGAAGTTTTCGCACGTGTGTGCGAAAACGGACATGGTGAGGATGGCGTTGGGAGTGAAGTCGAGGAGGTGGAGGCCATAAGTATTCATGATATCGCAGAAAAAGTTTGAGAAGGGAGGGCACAGACCGCAGTGGAAGAAGGCTGCGAAAAAGTAATACCCGCCGGGGTAGTGGTCCTTGGCGACGGCCGGGTAGACGCGCGTGCGGGGGTGCGCTGGGGTCTCCTTGGCCCAGAACAAATAATATTTGTTCCAAAGTTCCCGCACGCCGAGCTTCGGCGCGAAGACAATGTGCTCCTTCCGGTACGCGGCGAGCTTCGCCGCCTGATCTGACTTCTCCCGCTTGGACTTCTCCGACTTCGCCTTGTCGGTCTTTGGGGCCATGGCGGATGCGGTGGAAGGAAGGGGACGAAGAGCTTGGTGGTGGCGGAGGAGCAGAGGCGAAGCGCAGAGGAATCTGAGGAAGAAGACGATGGCAATGAGTGCGCAGGGAGGGGAACCGCGCCGCTCTCTCTGCTTTTATGGGAGAGTGGGGGGCGTTTCGCCCTTCCCATTAAAGAAATCGTGGGCACGTCCCATCCCACGGCGCCGCAATCGACGCGTGCCGTTGCCGTGGGGTGCGGCGGATATGGAAGTGGATTCGGCGCGCCGCGGGCCGCGGGTGCCCGTGCACTGTTTTGGGCCTGGCCCAACAGCGCTCGGCACCGTGTGTGGCCCAGGCCCGGGGGCTCCTGTCGGTGTACTAAGGTAGGGGTACCCTAGTACCCCAACTTGTGCACGGGCAGCGGCAGCTCCCCGCGGCAGGGTTCGCCACGCGCGTGCCGGAGACCTTCCTGCCCCTTATCTAGCCATTCAAAAACAAAGTATACAAGACAGAAGACCAAGACCCCGGCAAGAGGAGCTTGCCGGGAAGGCCGTCCCAGGCTCGAGATTGCTTAACTAGCACGAGGCCCTGGCAAGAGGAGCTTGTCAGGACGAATAGAAGATTTTATCTTAGAAGACCCGGCAAGGGCTCGGGGAGCGGCAAGCTTCCGGGCCCGGCAAGGTCGAGATCCCCGGCAAGGTGCTTGCCGGGGGAGGTACGCTGTGTGCCCGCGCTCCAGCTCATCGGCCCACGCGTCGCCCTGGGGCCACTCCAGGGACGCGTGGCGGATGGCTGTGCAGCCTGGGGGACACGGTGGCACTCCACGGCAGAGGATCCATCGCCGTGGCAGACGGAGACGCAACGGCGGGAGCTTTTGGGGTCGACGGCGACGGGCATTAAATGCCCTTGTCCCCCACTGTTAAAGTAGGTATAGACCACTGTTCTGTACTGTAGCTCCACTGTTCCCGCACTGTTACAACTACCACCTCTTTTACATTTTTACCCCTTTCTCCTACGTTGACACCTGTCGGTGACCCCTTGCACTATAAAAGGAGGCCCATGCACAACGTGGAGGGGGTTCGAAACCTAGATTACTCTCACGCACGGTGTAGCTGCTTCTTCAAGCTCCCGAGCGCTCAACTCAATACACAACCAAGCAGGAGTAGGGTTTTACGCATCCGTGCGGCCCGAACCTGGTTAAAAACTGCCCGCGCGTCTGCCTCGATCTGCTCTTCGTGCTCCCTCCGCCCTCGTACCGCACAGACAAGGGGCTCCGGTCCCATAGGTGTTCGTGGCGGACAGTTTCCCCCGACAAAGTATGATGCATGTCCGGTTTAATTATGCATGGCATGGCAAAGTGCACAAACAAATACTACAAGTTAAGTGGAGATCAATATGCAACGAGTTGCATATTGACGAAAACACCACATTTAATTATTTAGTTGACTCTCGTTATTAACAAGACAAGATTAAATGTTTTTAACATGGCAAGAGGTGAAGCATAATAAAACTACACAACTAGACAATTTAAATGAGGCCGGAAATAACAACAACATATCCGGAAAATCCCCATGAGCATGTTTAGTAATTATAAAGCAAACACAATTAAACATTCAAGGTTGTTAATATGATGCGGATGACATGATCAAGTTTTATGCAAGTTATTAAAAGGTTGACAATTAACAAGATATGAAGCATTTGTCCCCGTGGTGGAAGGAAAGGGTGCCACGGCAACGATCCGAAAATGATGCAACGCAACATATCGGTACCGGTAACTCGTTGAGAGTCCGGTGCAAAAGATAGATGGCGTGGGTGAGTCAAACGAGATGATGGGGTGATCCCGTTACCGGGTTCCCACGAGTCGGTGACGAGGCAACCGAGGAACAACAAAAGGGACGAAACGGACACGGAGGTCACACGGGAAACATTTCATACAACACAAGCAAGCATGCATCCACGGGTCACGTCTCGGGGTTATACCTTCGGAACCATCGTTCTCGGAGGGGTTCGAGGTCGTAGTGGAAGTAGAGGAAGTAGTCGTTCCGTAGAGGGAAGTAGTTGTTCTCGCAACTCGTAGGGGAAGTAGTGGTTCACGTTATCGTGTCGTGGTACTTGGCGCATTCCTCGTTTCCGGGCGACGGTAGACGTTCACGTTCCGTAGTGGTACTTGGTGCGTCTCCGAGACGGTAGTGGTACACGCCGAGTCGTCGAGGTACTTGGTCGAAGACGTTCCGTAGGGGTACACGGGTGACGGTAGTCGTACACGGTTCTCCTGTCAACTCAACAGAAGCAACACAAAAACAAACAAAACTACAGCACGGCGGGACAGCAACGAGGTCAGCAGCGGTCTTGGCGAAACGAACACAGCAGCAGCAGCGGTGGTTTTGGCGCTGGAAAGTGCTGCTCGGTGCTGTTTCTGGAGGACGCCGACGAGGGGCTCGGAGGAGACGGCAGCTCCTGGCCGGCCCTGGAAGGAGGGCGACCTGCTTCTTGCTGGCGACGGAGCAGAGCTCCTGGCCGGCGGAGGGAGGACGAGGCCGGGCGGAAGGAGGAGCGCACAGGCTGCGGGACGACGGTTCCGGGCGTCAAGGGAAAGGGGCGCGGCCCGCTCCTGGCGCTCGACGGAGGAGGCTGCACGGCTTGCAGCGCTTCCTGGCGCGGAGAGGCAGGGCGCGAGGCCACCTGGCAGAGGCGAGCTGGAGGAGAAGGACGCCGGCGGGAGGAGTTCGGCAGGAGGCCTCTTGCGCGGGCGCCTTGCGCGACGGAGGAAGCGGCTGGAGGGGATGACGCGCTCGCGGGGCCGCGGGAAGAGAGGACGGAGGGGAGTCCTCGGCGAGGCGGGAGACGTGGTGGCGAGGGCGGGGCCCCTGGCGCGCCGGAGCTCGGAGGAGAGGAGGGGTCCCCTTGGCGCGGCGGCGGCTGGCAGTTGGCCGGGGCGATGCGGAGAAGGAGACCGAAGGGAGGCGAGCGGGTGAGGGAGAGAGCGAGGGCTCGATGGGATGCGGGATGGGGCTTCGGCGCTCGAGGGGGAAACGGGCACGGGGCCTCTGGCGGCGCTCGGGGGGAGCGAGAAGGACTGGGAGGAGCGACCAAGAGGGCTAGGGTTGGGGAGGTGAGTGGGCCAGGAGATGGATGGGCCTGCACGGCCTGGAGAGAAATGGGCCGAGGCGCCCTGGGCCAAGGAGGGGAGAAGGAGATAAAGAGGCTGAGAGCTGATGGGCTGCTTATTTTAACTATTTCTGTTTTCCACAAAAAAAACACAGAAAGCAGCAAAGAAATAAAGGAAAGGAAGGAGGAGTTAGGAAAAGTGCACATGGAAATATATTTTTCTCGGGCTCATAAAAATAAGCACGACCGGAGAAAAAATAAGAAATGCATGAACGGAAAAATAATTCAAACATATTTGAATATAATTCAAATAGGGTTGAACTAAGACGAGATTATTGAAGTGTCCAAAAATGTTCAAATTTTCGGAGGAACCTCAAAACAACGGAAAAGAATTATTGGCAAGATTTTGGAGGTGAACTTGAAGTGAAAAAGACATGGGGAAAATTATGCAAGTGTGTTATGTTGAATTCCAACGAATGGAATATTTATTATAGCTCTCTAAAATAATGAGAGACTTTATATGTTATAAAGAGAAGTCACCTTCCCTCGATTTAAATGGACCGAAGGTCCACACAATTTATTTAGGTTGAGATGCAAAAAATAAATATGACATGATGCCATGATGACATGATGCGATGCAAAAATAAATAACACAAGCACAAAAGAAACACACGGGCAACCCGGAACATCTGGAATCTTCTGGAATCTTCTGGGACGTCGGTCTCGGGCGTCACACATATCAACCTCAGGCAAGAAAATCTGATGGTTGCGAGCAAAGGGCTGATAGGTGACAGCTGAGTGCAACTTGATGAGGCGCATTATCCAAGGGGCATAAAATATCAGTCCAAATAGATCAGCTCCAGACATAGCCATTTGCCTGATGAAGAAATCTTGAGCATTGAAGCTGATGCCATTGAAGATATAGAAGACCAAAGTCTTCATAGTGCCTTCAAGCTTGGCTGATGAAGAATGTCATTTGATTGGCCATAGAGTACGCCTTATGATGTGATAGATGGTGCGGGTACTCAAGGTCTTCAACAAAGAATTCCTTAGGATATTCAGCATCACTTGGCAGAGGCTTCATCATGCTGAGCATTTGGCTCATGTTGGGCTGACGCTTCTGAAAGATACTCTCCAAGGCTACAGTGTGCAGTTGACAACCAGGTTCATATAGATCTCCTGGAGTGGGCAGGCCAGTAAGCTCAATGAGATCAAAGGCTTTAGATTCATGATGCACATTGCTTCGGATCCCTGCTGTAGCCTCGGATGTGGAGAGTTGCATAGAATTGCAGAAGCAGCTCTTCATTCCAATGCTCTTTATCAGTGACAAAATTGAGTAGGCCAGCATCACGGAAAAGTCAAGAGCTTCCTCCAAGCAGGGCAGACCAGCAATAGCTTCAGTGTCAAGATGCATATGAGGGAAAATGTGCCCTTGATCATAGAGTACTCTTGAGTAGTAGCTGCGCTGTTGATGGCTCCTGTAAGTGCATCTAGTGCCACCCCTAGTGGTTTTGGAGTATTGACGACAAACCTGGTTGAGGGACTAATGTGTTTGTGAGAATTGCAGGATAACACAGGTAGTAGTCCCTCATTGATTCGGTTAACCTACCGGAGATGACCCCTAAAAATGTATGAAGACATTAATATCAGTGGTGGTATATGAAGATAATCATATTGAAGACTATGACAAGAGAATACATTGTGTGAAGACTATGGAGAGCAAAGACGTAGATGTTTCGTGTTTCCTTTTCTTCTTTGTTGAGTCATAGGAACCACCGTACTGTTAAGTGGGGTCCAAGTGAACTAAGTCAGAGTGACTGAAGTGATGCTCAACCAAATCCTATGTCTACGAGCGAAGACTATGAGAGCAAATCTTATCCTGAGGCGGATGAGTCAGCTTTACTTGGAGCTCATGTAAAGTTGCCGTGTGTGTTTGAAATCTGACCGTTGGAACACGTGTCAGTTCCCTAGAGACCCGGGGTCACTTCGGACAAATCAGGTTGGGTTGCCTAGTGGCTATAAATAGCCCACCCCTATACCATAAATTGGTGGCTGCTCAGAGTTATTGCACGGCTTTTGTCGTTTGAGAGCAACCCACCTCCGAAGCATTTGAGAGAGAAATCCTTGCGAGGACAAAGCCCAAACACCCAAAGCCAAAGAGTGTTAGGCATCACTGAAGTCTTTCTGTCTGTGCGACCTGAAGACTTATTACACTTGAGGACTGTGTTTCCTCCAGCCGGTTAGGCATCGCGTTCTGAGCATCCAAGAGTAATTGTGGATTGCCGGTGAACGAAGTCTGTGAAGGTTTGGAAGTCTACCTTGAAGACTTACCAGAGTGATTGGGCGAGGACTAGTTGTTCTTAGCTCAAGGGGAACAAGGTGAAGACGCGGTCTTCTGAGTTAAATCTCAGCCTCCCTAACCAGACGTACAGTTGTCACAGCAACTGGAACTGGTCTAACAAATCATTGTCTTCCCCGAGCTACTGGTTCTATCCTTTCCTTCCTTTTACTTACTGCTCTGTGTTGTGAAGACATTGCATGCTTGTCTTATCTGATTGTCTTCACTGAGTATCTACCTGTTGTGATTGGCTTCATTCCTTCTTCCTTTGTGATCACTACTGCCTAGTTGCTATTAGTCTTCATGCTTTCACTTCATTGAATACATGACTATGGCTTATCTAGTGTAGTCCACTTTCCGCTGCATACTAATAGGCTTGAGCTTATCGTTTGTCTTCGAAACTATCATGTTTTGAAGCATTTCATAAAAATCGCCTATTCACCCCCCCCTCTAGTTGATATATTGCACTTTCAATTGGTATCAGAGCAAGGTACTCCCTTGTTCTGTGTGATCCGGTTTAACCACCTGGAGTTTTAGCTATGTCGACTGCAAGGATAATCAAAGTCTCCGCTGCGTGCCCTGTCTTCGATGGCACCGAATATCCTACTGGAAGAACAAGATGCGCATGCATCTTGAAGCCATTGACGTGGACCTCTGGTTTGTCGTCAAGCACGGCGTTCCCAAGACTGGTGAAGGCGTCACCCCTGCTGATGTCAAGAGGCTCGTTCAATTGGATTTAGCGGCCAAGAACATCATCTGTGGTCATCTGACCGAAGGACAGTACGGTCGTGTGAGTGCTCTGGACACATCAAAGGAAGTTTGGGACTGGCTCTCAAAGGTCAATGAAGGAGTCTCTAGCCAGAGAGATCAAAGGATCAGCGTCCTTCACAATCTCTTCAATCGCTTCAAGAGACATGACAATGAGAATGTCCAACACACTTTTGATCGACTCACTAACATCACAAATGAGCTTCAAGCACTTGGCGCCACTGAGATCACCAAGCATGAAATCGTCAAGACCCTTCTGAGATCACTCGACAGCTCATTTGATATCCTTGCACTGATGATTCAAGAACGCCCTGACTTCAAGACTCTCGATCTGTCTGATATACTTGAGAGGCTCAACACACATGAGTTCCAGCTATCTGAGAAGCGTGACATTTATGGTCCCAACTATGACCGATCTCGCGCCTTGAAGACAAAAGTTGTTTCCTCATCTGAAGAAGAATCTGACTGCAGTTTTGATGATCCTGAAGACATTGGAAAGGAGCTTGCCATGCTTGTGAAGAAGTTCCAGAAATTCACTAGGAAGAAAGGCTTCAGAAAGTCTTCAAGATCCAGCTCAAGAAATGATGAAGCATCTGCTCATGACTACAAGAAAAGAACATGTCATAAGTGCAAGAAACCTGGTCACTACATCTCTGAGTGTCCTCAGTGGGAAAACGAGAAGAAGAAAAAGAAGAGTAAGTAATATGATTATGATGACAAGAAAAAGAAGAAATACTCAAAGTCTTCGTCAAAGTATTCATCACACAAGAAGAATTCATCTGGCAAGGCTCGCGCTTTTGTTGGCAAGGAGATGGATTCTGAGGAAGAGTCTGCTTCTGAAGAGGTGGAGGTGGAGTCGGAGGAAGAGTCTGATTCTGGTGCTGCAATTCTGGCTTTAGCCACTGCCTACGTGGGCAAGTCTATCTTCAACCCTGAAGACAATGGCCTCGTCCCCAACAATGATGATGAGGACGACGACTCTGCACCCACCTTCTGCTTCATGGCACGCGGTGCCAAGGTAAAATCACGCGATGCTTACTTTCAAACATCTAGTGAAGATGACTCTGATTGTGAATCAAAACCTAGCTACAAAACACTTGCTAAAATTGCCACTGAACAGCAAAAAGCCATGGAACATATTCAAAAACTGTTAGACAAAAGCGATGACCTGTTGGACGCGAAAATGACCCGTTCTCAGTCCTTAATTGAAGACATAAAAAATCTTCATGTTAAGTACAAAGAACTTGAAGAGCTTTATGAATCGCTTTCAAAAACTCATGAAAAGCTTTCCCACGATTATATTCAAAGGAAGCGAGAACTTGAGAAAGTGAAAGCGGCTCATGAAGATCTTCAAAAGGAGAATGAGTCACTCCGCGCACAACTGATCAGCTCCACTCATGAAGAGTTTGAACCACCATGTCTAAAATGCATTGAACGTGATAATGCTACATCTGTTGTTGAATGCTCTACTGTTGCCACTGTTGCAATATCTTCAACTATTGATGTGGTAACTAACCCCTCTGCTGAGGAAACCACTACTATTGCTGATGAAAATGCTAGGTTGAAGACTTTGCTTGAAACAGCGATGTACAAAAGCCTCAAAGGGCATCAGACTCTATGTGATGTTCTCAAAAAGCAGATACTGAACCGAAACCCTAGGAAAGAGGGTGTTGGGTTCGACAGGAAAATGAATGTTGATGGTTCATACTGGAAGCCTGAGCAGTATCCCAAAACCACATGGGTTGCTGCAAAGGGACCTTCAGTGGATCCATCTACCTTATCTAGCTTCACTTGTGCTAATCCTGTTATCATTGATGAATCCTTTGATGCAAACTATAAACTGTTTAAGAATCAAAATGGTGAAGTGTTTGCCAGGTATATTGGTACTAAATGCAGGAATGGACCACCTATGAAGAAGATCTGGGTACCCAAAGGTTGTCTTGAGAAGCTTCCAGCAAATACAATCATGACACCTCCTGGAATGAAGACAAACCCCAGACCAAAGGCTTCACATGGTCCTATGGCTTCATACAGACAAAGGACTCACCTGAGTCACCCTAACACAGATGTTTTGCAGGGAAATCATACTCGGACCCATGAATATGAGTGTGTTTCTTCAAACAGCTATGTTCATAAATCAAAGAACTTTTCTGCCTATTCTTATGAGTATTATTCTCCTCCTGCAAGACTATTTGCTAGGGCCCCAAAGCCAAAATTCTCAGATGCTGCTCTTAGACTCATTGCTTCTAAGCCACCCCTGAAGATGTGGGTGGTTAAGAAGAACTAACTTTCTCTTGCAGGGAAAGGCCTCCAGCCTGTAACCAAAGGCTTCTGATGCTATTGCTGGGGACCTAAAACACTTGTAGGGCACAAGCTCAAATGCCCAAAATGACTTACTGCTCATACTATTCATAAATCACTTGTTGAAGATCTTATCAGTCCTAACTTACATCTAAAGCCTTCATAATCCACTTATGCATCAAGTGTTTATGCTTCATAATGGCTTTTGGTGAAGCCTATCCTCCTAACTGCATTGTAGGGAGTGACACCAAAGTCTTCAGAATGGATTATGGATAGCGGATGCACAAATCATATGACTGGTGATCGAAATCTTCTCATGGACTCAACTTTACGTCCATCCAACAAGAGTCACATCACATTTGCTGATACTGGTAAAAGCAAAGTGTTGGGTCTAGGTAGAGTTGCAATCTCAAGAGATCAGCACATGGACAAAGTCATGCTTGTTGAATCTCTTGGCTTCAACTTAATGTCTGTCTCAATGCTTTGTGACTTAAACATGATTGTGATCTCTGGTAAATTTCGTTGCATTGTACTAATGGAATCTGACAAGTCTTTAGTATTTGAAGGATACAGAAAAGGTGATCTGTATATGGTAGATTTCTCAGCAGGACCGCAGATGGCCGTATGTCTTCTAGCAAAAGCTTCAGAGTGCTGGCGCTGGCATCGGAGGCTAGGACATGCTGGCATGAGGAACTTGCACACTCTCGCAAAGAAGAAGCATGTGATAGGCATCGAGGAAGTCAAGTTCAAGAAAGATCATCTATGTGGTGCCTGTGAAGCTGGGAAGATGACTAGAGCCAAGCACCCCTCGAAGACAATCATGACGACATCTAAACCCTTCGAGCTGCTCCACATGGACTTATTTGGCCCTACTCACTACTCCACATTCTCTACCACAGCCTGTCTCTATGGCTTCGTCATTGTTGATGATTACTCAAGATACACATGGGTGCACATAATACTTTACAAGACTGAAGTGCAAGATGTCTTCAGACGCTTCGCCAACCGTGCCATGAACAATTATGGCATCACGATCAAACATATCAGAAGTGACAATGGCACTGAATTCAAGAACACTGGCCTCGATCTTTATCTAGATGAGATGGGAATCACTCATGAATTCTCAGCCCCATATACACCTCAGCAAAAAAGGATCATTGAGCGCAAGAACAGAACTCTAATTGAGATGGCTCGAATGATGCTCGATGAGTATAAAACCCCAAGAAGATTCTGGCCTGAAGCTATTGATACTGCATGCCATATCATCAACCGTGTTTATCTTCACAAGCTTCTGAAGAAAACATCCTATGAACTCCTCACTGGAAAGAAGCCAAATGTAAGCTACTTCAGAGTATTTGGAGCTAAGTGCTGGATCAAGGATCCTCATCATAAGTCAAAATTTGCACCCAAAGCTCATGAAGGCTTCATGCTCGGATATGGAAAGGACTCACACTCCTACAGAGTCTTCAACATTTTTCTCTATAAAACTGTTGAAACTGTGGATGTGAGGTTTGATGAGACAAATGGATCACAAAGAGAATCCCTACTGTCGTGGAATTAGCACGACAGATGTCCGGTTTAACGGACTTAGTGATGGAACCATCGCACGGGTTAGCTTGAAGGGGTTAAAAGCACACAAAGGACACAGAGGGTTTATACTAGTTCGTCCCCTTCGATGAAGGTAAAAGCCTACGTCTAGTTTGGTTTGGTATTGCTTGGGCGTCGATGAACAGGGAGTTGATTGCTTGCCTGCCTCTCGACGGGTTGTTTCTTGTCCCTGAACCGTTGCTGGGTCGTCCCTTTATATAGGAGGCAACGCCCGGTCCGGTTTACAGAGTCCCGAGGCCGGCTCATAATCGTGTCCGCTTCGGTCTCTATTGTTTCTTCCTTGTGTCTCAAGTTTACATGATAGGACGGTTTACAAACCGTAACCTTTACACCTGGGCCCTAAGCCTTCACGGGCCGTAATCTCTACTGAGCTTACAATTATACAACTATATCACCCTAATCCGGTTTAACCTAGCCGGTTTACACCTGCTGGTAATATCCCTGACATTAGGCCCCAGAATGATTTGAACTTGTTCATGTCAGTCTCCTAAATCTTGCATAAACTTCTTTCTTGTATCTTCTCTGCCTTTGTAAACCGGCTATGACGTCATCCCTGGAAATCGTTTGATTCGATCATGACATCACTTCCGCATTTACTGCGCACAGCTGTTGGTTACCTTTGTTTAAAGGCCATCCCGAGAATCGAGGCGTCAGGAAAATCTTTATCCAATCTCTTTCTTCCTCAAATCCCGCGCTTGCCATTTCATCTCTCCACCTTTATAAATACGGCGGCACCCTTACTTTTCTTCCTTCCGCTCGTCTTCCTCCTCTGTCGCCCGAAGCTTCTCCGCTGCGCTCGAGCTCGTCGCCGTCGACGACCAGGCCACTGCATCAACCTGAATCGCGTCCAGAGCTACTCCGCCGCCGTTTCCTTCTGCATCAGGTATCCCTTTTTACCTCGCTGTAGATCTGTAGCTTTAGGGTTTCACAATTGATTCCGCCATGAGACCTCGAACCTCTATCTGTTCATCCCTTACGCTGTTTGTGCGGTAGATTCAATCTCAGATTACCTTTGAGATCTGCTCCTGCTCCGCTGCTTTATGCTTAGACTTGGTATTTTTAGATTAACTCCTTAGATTCATCCGCTCTGTATAAGACCCCCGCAGTTCTTCTGTAATAGACCTGCATAAATTTCCTCTTTTTCTTATCGCTCAGATCTATTTTACCTTAGCTTCTTGTAGAAACCTGTTTCTTCATCCTCATAGATCTGTAAGATATTCGCCGGTTTAGTCAATAATGCATTATTTCTGCAACGTATCAACCATGAACCCGACAGTTTAGCTTCTTTCTTTTTTGTTGTCATAAACCGGTAGCAGCTCGTTTCCCGCTTGCTTCCGGGTTGTCAATGCCATTAGTCCATTGTCTAAACCGTCGTTGTGATTTTGCATATGTGATCCGGTTTATGCCTCTGTTCTTTAATAATCCCGATTTCATACCTTTTCACCTTTTCAACAGTTTCCTTCTGCTAATATGTCTGCCAAGCAGTTCGTTTCTTGCGACTGGGTTCCTTCCATCATTACGGAAGAAGACTTAACTAATGTTGCTGCAATTGGCACTCTGGGCCCTCAAGCAGTTCTGAAATGGCGGGCCCCAGGAAATGAATGCCCCCCTACTCCCAAAGAAGGAGAAGTTATTGTTTTCTTTGATCATATAGCCCGAAGCTTTAGTCCTCCCGGTTCAAAGTTCTTTCGAGACGTGCTTGCCACTTTTCAGCTTCATCCTGAGGACATAGGTCCAAATTCCATATCAAACATCTGGGATTTCCAAGTTTTCTCTGAGGTGTATCTTCAAGAGGAGCCATCAGTCGACTTGTTCCGGGATTTTTTCCATTTGAACCGGCGAACTGAGTTTACTGGCGGACCTCATCAAGAACTGGGTGGGGTTAGCACTCAAAAGAGAAGAGACGCGGTCTTTCCTCACGCTGCTCTCCATACACACCCCAAGGAGTGGAACAAATATTGGTTCTATTGCCACGATACTTCACCTGAAGGAGAGAACCCACTGCCGGGTTATCGCGAACATCATCTTCCTGAAGATCATCCATTGCCGCAGCGTCTCAGCTCTTCAGAACGGCCCCGGTTCGCCTCTCAACTCGCCAAACTCAAAGCTTTTATGGCCAACGGATTGACTGGAGTTGATTTTATGCGTTGCTGGCTTGCCTGGAGTATCCTCCCTCTGAGCCGGCGCTCCGGTTTAATGTATCAGTATACCGGAAAGCCGGATGATCCTCAGCGGTTTTCCGACGTAACACTTTCTGAAAAGGAAGTTATTGAATCTGCCAAGAAAATGCTCAACATCTCTTTGGAGGAATGTAGCAAAACCGGATTGGCTCCATATTATAAGAAGAACAAACTGCCAGCGGTAAGCCTTAATCTCTTCTGTTTGTTTCTAATCTGTTCATTCAAATTATCTTCTATTTATCTCTCATCTTCTACACAGGCCGACGATCCTTTCTGGAAAAGGAAAACTCAGGATAAGTCAGGCAAACAGCCGCGCCGGAAAACCATCGTTGTTAAGAAGAGAAAGGCGGCTGCTGGCTCCGGTTCACATGTCGAAGAAGATAATCCGGATTCTGAGGTATGAGTTAATCCTGATATGCTTTGTTCTCTTTTATCCCGATTTATGTTAACAGTGTCTTTTCACAGGACTTGGCTGAAGCTGATAAAGCAGCCGAAACTGAGGTAATCACTCTTTCTTCAGATTCTGAACCGTCGATGCCCAAGATTCGTAAGGCATCTCGGAAGTATCCTTTTTATCATCCTTACGCTCAACTGGACCCCAATTTTCTTTTGAAGAAACAGCAACATGATGCTCGCCGGGCTACACGCCATAGTGGCCTTATAGTCGAGTCTTCCGGAATATCTCTCACTCCGGCTCGGAGGCGCCGCTCTGAGGTTTTACTTTCTCCAACTCTTCTTCATCCCAAGGCCGGACTTATACGCAAACCACTTAAACCATCTGATCCTAATTATCAGGAGACACCTTTATCATCTTCCGGCGAATCAACTGCCACACAGGTCCCAACTCTGAAGACTATCCCTGGGTAAGTTCTTTATCCCATCCGGTTTACCTTTGTATTTGCTTTTGTGACTCTGATTTCTTTTCTAATTTCCTTCAGCAAGCCTAAGCCTAGCAAAAAGGCAAAGGCCAGTAAAATGGCTGCTGAAACTGCCACTGATAATCCGGCGGCTGATCCGGATACAGTCATCCCTCCGGAAAATGAGCCTACAGTTCAGCTTGACGATCCTACTCCCATGGATCATGATTACACTGCTGCTCCTGAAGGTACAAATACTGAAGATGTTCTTGAACCGGTAAATCCTGTCCGGGCTAGTCCTCATCAGAATAGCCCGGCCCCTGCTAGTCCGGTTCATACTGCTGCTCCACAACCGGCCGCTGCCTCTTCTCCGGATATTCAAATAACCGGCACAGGTTTTACTGCTCCTGCTGAGCCTATCATTTTAGCCAAGCATACTGCTAAAGCGGAGAAGCTTCATCAAGAGAAAGGAAAATGGAGCACCGATTTATCCAATTATGCTGATCTGAGTGCCCAGGAGCTTTATTCTGGATATTTGAACCGGCTTCATACCAGTCGGGACTATGAAGCGGGCTTGGTCAATCTGGTGAAGGATAAATACGAGGTATCTTACTTGTCTTTTGCTTTTGCCTTCTTTGTATTTCTGTCTATATCATGGTAGCCCCCAAGTTCCGGTTTAGCTTTGTTGAAAGGTGAACCGGTACTTTCAAATGTCAGCAAATAAACTTACATTAGCCCCCAAGTGCCAGGGGCATAACTCGGTTTATGTGCCTGGGACTTGTCTGAATCTTTCTTTCGATGTTTCAACTGCCCATTAGCCCCCAAGTATCAAGTAGACAACTTGCTTGTATGCTTGAGACTTGTCGTTAATTGTCACTCTTTGATACTTCAATTGCTCATTATCCCCCAAGTGTCAAGTGGATAACTTTGTTATGTGCTTGAGACTTGTCTGAACTTTGTCATTTATTCCACTTGATTTCCTTTGCAGGCTGATTTAACCCGGAGAGCTGAAGAAATAACTGAACTCCGGAATAGACTTGCTGAAACTGAATCTGCTGCTGCCAAGGCCAAAAAAGATCTGGCGCTAAGCTTAACCACTGCTGAACAATTGAAGAAATATTTTGAATCGGAACGGTTAACCTGGGAAGTGCAGAAAAATGCTCTTGAAAAGAGAGCGAAGGATGCTGAGGAAACTCTTAACCCGGTGACAGAAGAGCTGTCCGGTTTAAAGCGGCAAATAGAGCTTATGACTTCTGCCGTCTTTGGTAAATACTTAACTTGCATGTGTTTCTACTTCTGCAATCTTTAGTCCGTTTCGGCTTAATTGTGATAACCCTATGCAGGGCGACGCGTCACCCATCTTGGGGATGACCTCCGGAAGAAACTCAAGGCCTCTTATACTCTGGTTGAGCAGCTGTATTCCGGCGCTCCAAGGCACTCTGGAGAAGCTTTCTATCTTGCCTGTACGCTTGGAAGAGGTGAAGAAGTCTGCTGCCCGGGCCAGTTCTCTTGTGGCGCTAACCAGAGCCAAGGCATGGGTTCCATATTTTGATCCGGAAGAAGCCATGAACGGGTATCCTGGTACCAAGGAAGATGGATCGGCCTTCTCTGAAAAAGATCTTCATGCTTTAACTAAGGAGATGCGTCCGCTGGCCAGCAAGCTTGCTGATGAATCGGATCTGTCCAGGTATCATCCGGCATACGACTTAAAGAATGAGCGGGTGGATCGGCCGGTTTATGATACTGAAAATCTAATCCCACCAGTACGCCCCCATACTTTCGCCCCAGATGTTGATCCGTCAGATCTCATTACTGAAGAGATGTACTTCCGTGCCTTATCCAAGATCGATTGGCGCGCCCCTGATTTCCAGCCGCTTCAAGAGGATGAAGAAACTCCGGAACAAGTTGATCCTCAGCCTTCGCAGCAGGAAGAAGCATAAGCCACTCAGTTTATCTTTCAGCTGCTGTATTACTTTGTCGAGAAATACTTTAATCCATTCAGGCTTGCTATGCCTTGTAATAGGATAGCTTGAAATATTGTCCGTCTTGATCCGGATGTCAGATGCTTGATTGGGCCTTTTACAAATCTTAATTGCTTGTCTGTTATGGCTGATCTTTATATTATCTGTATCTGCATAGATAACACTTGAAAGATGTCCTAGCGGTTTACCGCCGGACCAATTAAACCGCTCTTATAAATATATCAAACAAGTGTCTGTTTTATACCAGAAATAACTTCATACCTGTGATTAAGTATGCTTGATATCTTTAATCCAGCAAACATTGTCGTTTCTGAGGAAGCTCTTTGCTCCGTTGGGGCGTACCCAATTATTCCGGATTTGTAAGAACTACCGGTTTAAATAATGCTGGGGCTCTGTGTCCAGACTTTTGAAGATATATGGTCAATGTTGAAGTTGTCCCATTCCGGATCAAAAACTATAAAAAACACATGAAAAATCATAAACCTCAAAAACACAGGTTTGCAAATAAGACCATGTAGTCGAGGCTTTTTGCGAGCTACCAGGCTCCAACTCGAGGCTTCTGATTCGAATACGATCAGTAAACCGGACCAAAGGGGTTAAGCTAGGATTCGAATACAACCGTGTAGCCCCCAGTGGCCTTGAAACTTTAGCCAATCAATGGATTCGAATACGATCCAAGGAGCTTATGATTCGAATACGATCATATAAATCGGACCACAAGGGGCTAAGCTAGGATTCGAATACGATCTGTAGCCCCCTAGTGGCCTTGAAACTTTTGCCAGTCAATGGATTCGAATACGATCCAAGGAGCTTATGATTCGAATACGACCATATAAACCGAACCACAAGGGGCTAAGCTAGGATTCGAATACGATCCGTAGCCCCCTAGTGGTCGTGAATTTTTGCCAATCAGTGGATTCGAATACGATCCAAGTCGAACCCAAAAGGGGTTAAGCTATGATTCGAATACGATCAAGAAGCCCCCTAGTGAGTGTGGCTATGTTCTCTTTGGTTCGAATACGAACTATGTTTGAACAAGAAGCCCCCTAGTGAGTTTGGCTATGTTCTCTTTGGTTCGAATACGACCTATGTTTGAACAGGAAGCCCTTTAGCAAATGTAGAAGTAGGGTACCTGTCAGGGATATTACTAGCAGGTATAAACCGGCTAGTATAAACCGGATTATGGTAATTTAGTTGCATAATTGTAAATACCCAGTAGGAGTTACGACCCATGAAGGTTTAGGGCCCATGTGTAACGTTATGATTTGTAAACCGCCTGATCATGTAACTTGAGAGATAAGGAAGAAAGAGCAGAGACCGAGGCGGACACAAGTATGAGCCGGCCTCGGGACTCTCTAAACCGGACCGGGTGTCACCTCTATATGAAGGGACGACCCGGCGACGGTTCAAGGACAAGAAACAACCCGTCGAGACACAGGCAAGCGATCCGCTCCCTGTACATCGACGCCCAAGCAATACCAAACCAAACTAGACGTAGGCTTTTACCTTCATCGAAGGGGCCGAACTAGTATAAACCCTCTATGTCCTTTGTGTGCTTTTAACCCCTTGAAGCTAACCTGTGCGATGGTTCCATCACTAAGTCTGCTAAACCGGACATCTGCCGTGTTAATTCCACGACAGTTGGCGCCCACCGTGGGGCATCCGCACGATGGTTTCGAGTTCTTGAAGGGCAGCTTTGAAGGGCTCAAGGATTACGCGGTCGGCCGGATGACCAAGAGTCGCCGCGGCCGGATCTACAGCGACGACGCAGGCTGGGGACCGGAGGCCGATTCAATTGAATACGGGTACCGGGTTCCCTTCGGCGACATCCACATCTTCATCGGCAAGATCGGAGAACCGGGACCTGAGCTGGACGTCTTCCCCAACATCGTCGAGCCGGCTCAGCGTGCGAGATCGGCCCAGATTCAGCCCGCCATGAAGCGTGTTTTCGTTGGAGCAGTTCACGGGGTTCAAGCCGAGGACGGATCGGATTCTAGTGGCGAGACAATTATCTATTCCGACGATGAATCTTCATCCGGAGAAACTGAGTCTTTGTATCAGTTGCGGGACGGCCGGTCTGAGGGTGTATCCGACGGAGACAGCATTCCGGACCCCTTTGATCCGCCAAACCGAGTGGCTGTCTTTATGGCCGGTTCACAACCTACGCCACAGTCCACGGTGAACGGGGCGATGACAGCATAAGCTGGTGTAGGGGGGAGCGGACAGGCCCTCTCGCCCTCTGACGCTCTATCCACCTTGATTGAGGAGTTCACAGCCCGAGCCATGGCAGAGGTAGCTCCAGCAGACAAGGCGCAACACGATGCAGAGCTCCTTCAGCTAAAGGGCCGGATCGATCAAGCGAAAGAGAATCTGAAGACAGAAAAGGCTATGATAGCAATGAGACAGGCAGAGCTGGATGATCAGGCTTTTCAACTAAGGATGGAACAGGCCTCTGTACAAGGAGTAAGGGGCCAGAAGTACCAGTCTCGTCTACCGCCGGTTTACGAGGCGATGAATCTTTTCAGGACACCAGGGGCAGGGACCAGCAATGATCCGGCGATAAACCGGGGGGGCGGCACCGGCCAGGGATGAGCCGGTTCAGCGGCCCACTGCAGAGAAAGATCGGCGGATTACGTCTGCGCCTCACGTCCCTACCCCTCCGGGTCATTATTCAAACCCTTTGGATAACATTGTTGCTGCCGCTTCACGCTTGGCCGCTTTACCCATTGAGGGGACATCCCCCGTGGCGTTGGAGGCACGCAGGGTCAAGGATCTGCTTAACACGGCGTTAACACAACAGCAAGCGTATTCTTATAGCAGGGAGAGGCTCCATTCGACACCACGCCACAGCCGGAGTTACACTAGGCATTAGGAGGAACCAGAGGTGTCTAGTAGTGAACGCAGGCGACACCGTCACAGACAAAATAATCCGGCAGGCGCGGATGCACAAGCTCAGGATGCAAACCGGGTTAGATCGGTGGCCCGTGAGGAGGTCCGTCAAACGACGCCGGTTCACACAACCACAGCAGAGACAGGAGTCACAACGAGTTCCTTTGGGGTGCAATGTCTTATCCCCGCTTTATGGAGCGTGAAGTTGCCCAAAGATTTTAAAGGTCCACGTAAGGTGCCTAATTACATAGCAGATTTGGCTCCAGAAGCTTGGATTGAGAGTTACGAGATGGCCATGGAGATGCTGGACGTAGATGAAGCGGCTTGTGCGAAATACTTCACCATGATGCTTGAAGGTACAGCCCGGACCTGGCTAAAGGGTTTACCCCCTAATTCTATAGGATCGTGGGGAGAGTTACATCGCCAGTTTATCAAAAATTTCAAGGATACGTGCAAGCAGCCGATGTTAGTGGTAGATCTAGCAGCCTGTATACAAGGAGAACAAGAGTCTACAAGTGCATGGGTGCGGCGAGTATCGGAAAACTTGCACTCTTCGAATGGTATCAATCCCAGTACGGCAATAGTGACACTGGAAAACAATTGCCGGTTTGAGTCTCTGAAGTTAAAACTGGGACAGCTCAAATGGGATTGTAATGACATGGGAACTCTCATGAGTGCTCAGGTGAAGTACGGGGACTCCAACAACACTAAGTATCCAGAAGCGGAGGGAGATAAAGCTGGGAAGGTCAATAAGCCTGGTAAACCGGCGTAGGCTAGTCCGGTTAGTACAAGCTTCTTAGGCAAGCGTAAAGCGGAAGGTGGCTCTGATTTCGTGGCCAATACCCAAGTTCAAGCGGGTTTCCAACGCAACAAGGGTAAGCCGCCTCCACAAATCGGCGGAGGGTCCGTTAGCTGGGAGCAGGAGTTAAATGAGCCTTGTCCGAAACATAGCACAAGGGAACGATGAGCAAAACACACTATAGGAGAATGCAAGCCTTTGATGGAAGCCATAATGAGCCGATTCAGCTCTAACAACGGGCCTCCAAACGGCAGTTTAGGCCCGGGGTTTTACGGACCGGGTCACCAGGGGAACGGCTCCGGATCAGGATATCGTGGCAACAACAGTGGTTATAATAACCGAGGCAATAATCAATATGGTCAAGGTGGTTACAATAACCAAGGCAATTAGCAGCATGGCCAAGGTGGTTACAATAACCAAAACAATCAACAGCAGGGCCAGGGTAATCACAATAACCAAGGCAGTCAGCAGCGTCAGCAGCAGCAATCCGGATATCAGAGTAATCCGAAGGAGCTGAGTAGTGGGCAGTATCATGCGTTTACTACAAGTTTGTGTAAACGAGATCAAAAAGTTTTGAAACGGGCGGTCCACGCGGTTGAACCGGCGACACCGCAATTCCTGCGCTGGTCAGAGCAGCCTATTGTGTGGAGCAGGGAGGATCATCCATTACGAGTTGATAATCCGGGTCACTTGGCCTTGGTGGTAGCACCACAGGTGGGTGGCTACAAGTTCACTAAAGTTCTCATGGACGGCGGCAGTAGCATCAATATCTTGTATTATGAGACTTTCCGTCGTATGGGCTTGACGGATAAAAAGCTAAGACAGTCAAACACGGTGTTTCATGGAGTATTACCAGGTAAATCAGCTTACCCAGTTGGGAAAATTGACCTAGAAGTTACCTTTAGAGATGAACAGGATTCCAAGTCAGAGATGATAACTTTTGAAGTCGTCAAGATCCGGAGCCCTTATCATGCTCTGTTCGGGAGGACGGTTTATGCCAAGTTTATGGCCAGTCGTGTTATGTTTATCTACAGCTCAAGATGCCGGGTCACAAAGGAACAATCACGGTTCATGGAAGTCGCAAGATTGCATTGGAGTGTGAAGAGGGAGACGCTGCATACGCGGAGGCAGTGTGTGCTATAGAGGAGTTGAAGTTTTACAAGGACAATGTTGATCCGACAGATATGACCCCGTTGAAGAAGCCAACTACGGAGCATGATCCGGCGTTGAAGTTTAAATCAGTAGAGGAGACCAAGCAAGTTGATTTCGTGCCAGGCGATTCATCCAAGCAGTTCACTATCAGCGCTAACCTTGATCCCAAATAGGAAAGCGCGCTCATCGAGTTCATCCGTGAGAACCGGGATATCTTTGCATGGAAACTTTCTGACATGCCAGGTATACCGAGGGAACTCGCTGAGCACAGTCTTAACATTGATCCGAAGTTTAAACCGGTCAAGCAATATCTACGCCGTTTCAATGAAGAAAGGCGCAAGGCTATAGGAGAGGAAGTGGCCAGGCTTTTGGCCGCAGGGTTCATAGTGGAAGTTTTTCACCCGGAGTGGTTGGCTAATCCGGTGCTGGTGTTAAAGAAAAATGTAAAGTGGAGAATGTGTGTGGATTATACGGACCTAAACAAAGCTTGTCCAACTGATCCTTTTGCTCTTCCTCGCATTGATCAGATCATCGATGCTACAGCAGGATGTGAGCGGCTAAGTTTTTTGGATGCATACTCAGGGTATCATCAGATCAAGATGGCAGTTAAAGATCAGGAGAAGACATCCTTCATAACACCTTTTGGTGCTTTTTGCTATGTGTCTATGCCCTTTGGGCTCAAGAGTGCCCAAGCCACCTACCAGCGTTGTGTACAGAACTGTCTTAAGGGGCAGATAGGCAGGAATGTTCATGCTTATGTGGATGATATCGTGGTGAAGTCAAGGAAGGAGGAGACGATGATAGAGGACCTCAAGGAGACCTTTGACAATCTTCGGGCCTATAAAATGATGCTTAATCCGGAGAAGTGTGCCTTTGGTGTTCCGGCGGGCAAGCTCCTTGGGTTCTTGGTGTCAAACAGAGGAATAGAAGCTAATCCGGAGAAGATCAAGGCAATCACATCTTTGACTAAACCGGTTTGCATCACAGCGTATCGCCGGCAGGATCACAGCATTGAGCCGGTTCATCAGCCGTTTGGGGGAGAAGGCGATTCCGCTCTATCAGATGCTGAAAAAGACGGACCGATTTATATGGAGTGATGAAGCGAACGCTGCGTTTGAGGATTTGAAGCGGCAGCTGGCAAAGCCGCCGGTCCTGGCTGCCCCTGTTGATAAGGAGCCGTTGCTGTTATACGTCGCCGCCAATGCACGGGCAGTCAGCGTGGCAATCGTGGTTGAGCGCAAGGAAGCAGGGAAGGAATACCCGGTCCAGCGTCCGGTTTATTATGTCAGTGAAGTTCTCATCGAGTCCAAGCAAAGGTACCCACATTGGCAGAAGTTGGTATACGGTGTGTTCATGGCAAACCGGAAGTTGAAACATTATTTCCAAGGCCACCAAATAACTGTTGTTAGTTCAGCACCATTGGGAGATATAATCCAGAACAGAGAAGCTACGGGTAGAGTGGCGAAATGGGCCATTGAGCTTAGCCCACACGAGTTGAAATATGTGCCGCGTACCGCTATCAAATCTCAAGCATTGGTAGACTTCATCAACGATTGGACAGAACTGCAAATACCAGAGGAGAAGCCGGATCTTACATACTGGACGATTCACTTTGATGGTTCAAGGCAATTAGAAGGCTCGGGGGCTGGAGTCGTTTTAACTTCCCCGCGAGGTGATAAGTTTTGTTACGTCCTCCATCTATTGTTTCCTTGTACTAATAATGCAGCAGAGTATGAAGCCTTGCTTCATGGCTTGCGGATGGCCAAGGAGATGAACTTGAGCCGGGTCAAGTGTTTTGGCGATTCAGATCTGGTGGCACAGCAAGTATCCGGCAAATGGGATTCAAGAGATCCTCTCATGGCAGCTTACAGACGAGAAGTCGAAGCAGTTGCAGGATATTTCAAAGGGTATCAGGTGGATCACATAGACCGGCGAAGGAATGAAGCGGCCGATGCTCTAAGCCGGCTGGGTTCTCAGTGTAAACCGGTACCTCCGAATACTTTTTTGGATGAGCTGCACAGTCCATCAGTCCAAGTACCATCGGAGGAAGACCTGGCTGTTCCTGATCCGGAGGCACAGCTGGTTGCAGCACTTCATGTTATTCCGGATTGGACGCTACCGTATTTGGCGTATCTAAGCCGGGGAGAGCTGCCGGACGACGAGATCGAAGCAAGACAGATAATCCGGCGCTCTAAGTCCATGACAATTGCAAACGGAGAACTTCATCATCGCAGCGTTTCTAGAGCGTTTCAGCGGTGTGTGTCAGCTGAGGAAGCTTGTGATATTCTCCGAGAGATCCATGAAGGGGATTGTGGCCATCATGCCGGTTCAAAATCCTTGGTGGCTAAAGCTTTTCGACATGGGATCTATTGGTTGACAGCCCATACTGATGTGGCGGATCTAGTCCGGAAGTGTGATGCTTGTCAGAAGTTTTCACGACGTGCTCTTGTTCCGGCACAAGAGCTCCGGATGATACCAATAACTTGGCCGTTTGCGACTTGGGGGCTTGATATGGTTGGGCCTTTCAAATGATCCCAAGATCAGAAAACTCATCTACTGGTGGCTGTGGATAAATTTACGAAGTGGATTGAGGCAGAGCCTGTGAACAAGTGTGATGCGGCAACAACAGTTAAATTTATCAAAAAGGTAATTTTCCGGTTTGGCTTTCCACACAGCATCATCACAGACAACGGCACCAATTTATCTAAATGGGAGATGGAAGAGTTTTGTCAATGAGAGCATATTCGCCTGGATGTGTCTTCCGTAGCGCACCCTCAATCCAATGGTCAAGCTGAAAAAGCGAATCAGGAGATTTTGCGAGGTATCAAGCCCCGGCTTATGACTCCCTTGCAAAGAACACCAGGGTGCTGGGTTGAGGAGTTACCTTCTGTCCTTTGGAGTATCAATACTACGCCAAACCGGTCCACAGGTTACACGCCTTTCTTTATGGTGTATGGGGCTGAAGCGGTTCTTCCAAGTGATATCCGGCATGATTCGCCAAGGGTGACGGCCTATGTTGAAGCGGCCAACGAGCAGGCGAGACAGGACAGTTTGGACCGGTTGGATGAAGAGCGTTATATAGCAGCAGCACGGTCTGCGATTTATCAACAAGACTTGCGCAGATATCACAGCCGCCAGATCAAGACCAGGACGTTCCAGGAGGGAGATTTGGTTCTCCGGCTCATCCAAGATCAAACTGATATGCACAAGTTATCCCCGCCTTGGGAAGGACCCTTTGTGGTTAGCAAGAATCTGCACAACGGTTCATATTACTTGGTGGACGTTCGAGAACACAAGGACTCACGGACATCGGAGGAAGAGACAAAGAGGCCGTGGAACATCGCCCTCTTACGGCCCTATTATACCTGAGCCAGGAGCTCCGCTGTATCCTATGTATATATTATGATTAATGAATAAACCGGCACCCTCGGTAAACCGGGGGCTCAGCCTTTTTTCCAATACAAGTGTCTTATGGTGATAACCATACATCTCTTATCATATGTCATATTTCAAATACTTTGATCAGTCTAACTGGTTGTGCAGGGCATATGTACTCTAGAGCAGTAACTCACTGAAGGGCTTTCTGTTCAAACATAGGTCGTATCCGAACCAAAGAGGACATGGCATAAGGCTCAATGGATTGTACCCGAATCCATTGCTTGGCAAAGTTTTATATGGCCAGCAGGGGGCAGGATTGTACCCGAATCCTAGCTTAAACCCCTGTGGTTGTATCCGGTTCTTATGGTTGTACCTGAACCATACAGCTCAATGGATTGTACCCGAATCCATTGCTTGGCTAAGTTTTATATGGCCAGCAGGGGGCAGGATTGTACCCGAATCCTAGATTAAACCCCTGTGGTTGTGTCCAGTTCCTATGGTTGTACCCGAACCATAAAGCTCAATGGATTGTACCCGAATCCATTGCTTGGCTAAATTTTATGTGGCCAGCAGGGGGCAGGATTGTACCAGAATCCTAGCTTAACCCCTGTTGGTCATATCCGGTTCCTATGGTCGTATCCGAACCATAAGGCCCTCTGGATGGTACCCGCATCCATTGATTGGTTGAACCTTGCTTTGAGCCTGGCAGCTCACAAAAAAGCCTCGACACATGGTTTTATTTGCAAACTTGCATTTTTGGTTTTTATGTTTTATGATTCTTTAATCCGGAGTGGGACAACTCCAGAGTTGACCACATATCTTCAAAAGTCTGGACAAGAGTTCCAGCATGATCTAAACCGGTAGCTTCTATTAAACCCGGAATTATTATTGGGTCTTTCACAAAGGTTCCCTCAGAAAACTCCAAATTTCGCCGGATTAAAAATATCAAGCATACTTGATGGCAGGTATGAAATTATTTCTGGTACAAACAAAACACTTGTTTGACATATTGTGTGAGCAATTTAATTGGTCCAGCGGTAAACCGCTAGGACATATTTTCAGTGTTATTTCTGCAGAAACAGATAATATGCAGGATAAACCATATCAGACCAGATTTAAATTGGCAACGTCAAAACAAGAAGTAGGAACATCCGGATCCAGACGAATAATGTTTTATGCTATCCTATTACAAGGCATAGCAAGCCTGAATGGATTAAAGACTGTCCAACAAAATGAGACTGCAAGTACAAAGATACACTATGGCCTACGCCTCCTCCTGCTGCGATGGCTGGGGATCAACTTGTTCAGGAGTCTCTTCCTCTTCTTATAGCGGCTGGAAGTCAGGGACGCACCAATCAATTTTCGTTAAAGCGCGGAAGTACATCTCTTCCGTGATAAGTTCAGACGGATCAATATCTGGGGCGAAAGTATGAGGGCGCACTGGTGGGATTAGATTCATGGTATCATAAACCGGCCGATCCACCCGCTCGTTCTGTAAATCATATCCCGGATGATACCTGGACAAATCTGATTCGGCAGCAAGCTTGCTAGCGAGAGGACGCATCTCCTTGGTCAAAGCGTGAAGATCCTTGGCAGTGAAAGCTGATCCGTCTTCTTTAGTACCGGGATACTCGTTCAAAGCTTCTTCCAGATCAAAATCTGGAACCCACGCTTTGGCTCTGGTGAGCGCCATGAGAGAACCGGCTCGAGCGGCAGATTTCTTCGTTTCCTCTAAGCGTGCAGGCAAGACAGAAAGTTTCTCCAAAGTGCCTTGGATGGTAGTGGGGGCCGGTTTATTATAGGACATTGCGCTTATGATCCTTTGAGCGCCGGAATACAGCTGCTCGACCAGAGTATAAGACGCCTTGAGTTTCTTCCGTAAATCATCCCCAAGATGGGTGACACGGCGCCCTGCACATGATTATTACAGTTAAACCGGAACGGATTAAAGATTGCAAGGATGAAAGCAGGAATACAGATTAAGTACTTACCGAAGACAGCAGAAGTCATCAATTCTATTTGCCGCTTTAAACCGGTTAACTCTTCAGTCACCGGATTAAGGGCTTCCTCAGCGTCCTTTGCCCTTTTTTCCAGATCCTTCTTCTGAACTTCAAAGGCGGTCCGCTCCTCTTCAAAAAATTTCTTCAGCTGTTCAGCAGTAGTTAAGCTCACTGCCAAGTCTTTCTTGGCCTTAGCAGTAGCAGATTCAGTTTCGGCAAGTCTGTTCCGGAGTTCAGTGATTTCTTCAGCCCTCCGGTTCAAATCAGCCTGCAAGGAAAATCAAGTGGAATAAAAGCAAAATTCAGACAAGTCTCAAGCGCATAACCAAGTCATCCACTTGACACTTGGGGGCTAATGGGCAGTTGAAACGTCAAGAGTAGCAATTCAAAACAAGTCTCAAGCACACAAACAAGTTGTCTACTTGACACTTGGGGGCTAATGTATAGTTGAAACATCAAAGGGAAAATTTAGACAAGTCCCAGACACATAAACCAAATTATGCCCCTGGAACTTGGGGGCTAATGTAAGATCATTTGCTCAAACAGGAAGTACCGGTTCACCTTCTAAATGCAGCTAAACCGGAACTTGGGGGCTACTATGATATAGACAGAAGCACATCAAAAGCAAAAGCAAAGGATTACCTCATACTTGTCCTTCATCATGTTAACCAAGCCCGCTTCATAATCTCGACTAGTATGAAGCCGGTTCAAATACCCGGAATAGAGCTCCTGGGCACTCATGTCGGCGAAGCTAGACAGCTCTGTACTCCATTTACCCTTTTCATGATACAACTTCTCCGCTTTAGCCGTATGTTTGGCTAAGACAGTGGGCTCAGCAAGAGCGGTGTAAGCTGTACCGGTTACTTGAACTTCTAGAGAAGCAGTTGTTGGTGGTGGGGTAGTAGTGTGAACCGGGCTTGCAGGAGCCGGACTAGTCCGAGGAGGATCAGCTCGGGCAGGACTTGCCGGTTCATGGACGTTCTCAGTGTTGGGATTTTCAGGTGCAATAGTATGATCCATAGGAGCAGGATCTTCAAGCGGAATTGTGGTCTCGCCTTCCGGAGGGACGGTTGTATCCGGATCAACCGCCGGATCATCAGTGGTAGTCTCAGCAGTTGGTTTGTTGGCCTTTGCCCTTTTGCTAGGCTTAGGCTTGCTGAAAGGAATTAGAAAGAAAAATCAGTGCCACAGAAGCAAAAGCAGTCATAAAACGAAAAAAGTAAAAGACTTACCCAGGGACAGTCTTCAGAACCGGGATTTGTGTGGCAGTGGATTCACCAGAAGAGGATAAGGGAGTCTCCTGATAATTAGGGTCAGACGGTTTAAGGGGTTTGCGTATAAGCCCGGCCTTGGGATGAAGAAGAGTTGGAGAAAGTATAACCTCAGGACGGCGCCTCCGAGCCGGAGTAAGAGATATTCCGGACGACTCAACCGCAAGGCCGCTGTGGCGGGTAGTCCGGCGAAGGGCTTCATGTTGCTGTTTCTTCAAAAGAAAATTGGGGTCCAGTTGAGCATAAGGGTGAGAAAACTGGTATTTCCGGACTGTCCGACGAATTTTTGGTGGAGGTGGTTCTGAATCTGAAGAAAGAATAGTTACCTCAATGTCTGTCGGTTTATCTCCTTCAGCCAAATCCTGTGAAAAGACACCGTTAAACACAAGTCCGGATAAAAGTGAACAAATTATAGCCGGATTAACTCATACCTCAGAGTCCGGATCATCATCTTCAGCATGTGAACCGGAGCCGGCAGCCGCCTTTTTCTTCTAGATAGCGTAAGTTTTCCGACGTGACGGTTTGCCTGCTTTTTCCTGAGGCTTCCTTTTCCAGAAAGGATCGTCGGCCTGCTCAAAAGAGAGAAGTTAATTGGGAAACGGTTTATAGGAACGGATTAAAAATATACATAAGAGAGTAAGACTTACTGCAGGTAGCTTGTTCTTCTTATAATATGGAGCCAATCCGGTTTTGCTACATTCTTCTAAGGAGACATTGAGCATCTTCTTAGCAGACTCAATGACTTCCGATTCAGAAAGTTTGTCCTTGGAAAAATGTTGCGGATCATCCGGTTTACCAGAATATTTACACATCAGACTCGGGTGCGGACTCAGAGGAAGGATACTCCAAGAAAGCCAACAGCACATAAAATCAACCCCGGTTAATCCGTTGGCCATAAAGGCCTTGAGCTTCGCAAGCTGGGAAGCAAACCGGGGCCGTTCTGGGGAGTTAAGACGCTGCGGCAAAGGGTGATCCTCCGGAAGACGATGCTCGCGATAACCCGGCAGTGGGTTTTCCCCTTCAGGTGAAGTGTCAATGCAATAAAACCAAGATTTATTCCAATCCTTGGGGTGCGTGTGGAGAGCGGCATGAGGAAAGACTGCGTCTCTTCTCTTCTGAATGCTGACCCCGCCCAGTTCTTGATGAGGTCCGCTGGTAAACTCTGTTCACCGGTTCAAGTGGAAGAAGTCCCGGAACAGGTCGACTGGTGGCTCTTATTGCAAATACACCTCTGAGAAAACTTGAAAATCGCAGATGTTTGAAATAGAGTTGGGACCTATGTCCTGAGGGTGAAGTCGGAAAGCGGCAAGCACGTCCCGGAAGAACTTTGAACCGGGAGGAGTGAAACCTCGAGCAATGTGGTCAAAGAAGACAATAACCTCCCCCTCTCTGGGAGCAAGAGGACATTCATTTCCTGGGGCCCGCCATTTTAAAACGGACTGAGGGCCTAAAGTGCCGATTGCAGCAGCATTGATTAAATCTTCTTCCGTAATGACGGAAGGAACCCAGTCGCAAGAAACAAATTGTTTGGCAGCCATAGTAACAGAATGAAAGTGTTGAAAAGATGAAGTATAAAAACCAGATTATTCAAAGACAGATATATAAACCGGATCACATATGCAAAGTCAAGCTGACGGTTTAGACAAGGGACTAATGGCATAGCTAACCCGGAAGTAAGCAGGGAACGCATTACTGCCGGTTCAGAAATAACAAAGGAGAGGAGCTAAACCGTCGTGTTTGTTTTCGATGCATTACAGAATCGATATTTGACTGACTAAACCGGAGAATATTTTACAGATCTACAAGGGTGAAGAAACAAGTTTTTACAGATAGCTAAAGTAAAACAGATCTGAGCACCCAGGGAAAAGAAAAACAAATGCAAGACTATTACAGGAAGAACTGCAAGGATCCTATACAGAGCGGACAAATCTAAAAGATTGAATCTAAAACGCCGAAATCTGAGCATACGGCAGCAGAACAGAGGCAAGGTTTAAGGGCAAGATCTAAAGGCTGAAGCTACTTCGAACTTGGTGCCTAGGACGAACCGATGAAGCTTTCTCCGAGGTTTAATGGCGGAGGCTCAAGAAGAACCCTAAAGCTATAGATCTACAGCAAGGAAGATGGAGTACCTGAAACAGCAAGAAGCAGCGGCAGAGTTTTTTCTGGTCGCACTCAGGTTGATGCAGCGGCCGGCGAAGGAAAGCTTGACGGACGACGGCGAAGGAGAGCTTGACGAACGATGGCGGAGGTTTGAGCTCGGGCGACGGAAGAAGAGGACAAGCGGAAGGAAAATGAGGAAGAGGGGTAGCAGTATTTATAAAGGGGCAGAGAACGAAATGGCAGGCGCGAGATTTGAGGAGGCACAAGATTGGATAAAGATTCCATGTCGCCTCGATTCTCGGGATAGTCTTTAAACAAAGGTGATAAGACAGCTGCGCACGTTAAATGCGGAAGTGATGTCACGGTCAAATTAAGTGATTTTCAAGGATGACGTCATGGCCGGTTTACAAAAATAAGAAGACACAAGAAAAGAAGATCATGCAAGACTGAGAAGATTGATGTGAACAAGTTCAAATCATTCTGGGGCCTAATGTCAGGGATATTACTAGCAGGTATAAACCGGCTAGTATAAACCGGATTATGGTAATTTAGTTGCATAATTGTAAATACCCAGTAGGAGTTACGGCCCATGAAGTTTTAGGGCCCATGTGTAACGTTATGATTTGTAAACTGCCTGATCATGTAACTTGAGAGATAAGGAAGAAAGAGCAAAGACCGAGGCGGACACAAGTATGAGCCGGCCTCGGGACTCTGTAAACCGGACCGGGCGTCACCTCTATATAAAGGGACGACTCGGCGACGGTTCAAGGACAAGAAACAACCCGTCGAGACACAGGCAAGCGATCCGCTCCCTGTACATCGACGCCCAAGCAATACCAAACCAAACTAGACGTAGGCTTTTACCTTCATCGAAGGGGCCGAACTAGTATAAACCCTCTGTGTCCTTTGTGTGCTTTTAACCCCTTCAAGCTAACCTATGCGATGGTTCCATCACTAAGTCCGTTAAACCGGACATCTGTCGTGTTAATTCCACGACAGTACCTATATGGGAGCTGCACTGTGCGGCAAACCTTCTTTGGTCCCTTAATAAATAGTTGTCCTGTATATCAACATAGATAGATCAAGGCATCTTTGTCTTCTTAATGAAAATGATATATATATCAAGAGGAATAAACTTTAGATGGATATTACCTGAATGAATTTCCATAAGATACTTATATTTGAAAAAAGGCTGATCCCCCGGTTTACTGAGGGCGCCGGTTTATTCATTAATCATAATATATACATAGGATACAGCAGAGCTCATGGCTCAAGAATAGTAGGGCCGTAGGAAAGCGATGTTCCACGGCCTCTTTGTCTCTTCTTCTGATGTCTGTGAGTCTTTGTGCTCTCGAACGTCCACCAGGTAATATGAAC
This sequence comes from Secale cereale, assembly GCA_902687465.1. Classification (NCBI taxonomy): domain Eukaryota; kingdom Viridiplantae; phylum Streptophyta; class Magnoliopsida; order Poales; family Poaceae; genus Secale; species Secale cereale. The sequence continues at coordinate 76,594,324 of LR738710.1, forward strand.
CGTTGTGTAGAGTCTTGCTGACCACAAAGGGCCCTTCCCAAGGCGGGGATAGTTTGTGCATGTCCGTTTGGTCTTGGATGAGCCGGAGTACCAAATCTCCCTCCTGGAACGTCCTGGTTTTGACCCGGCGGTTGTTATATCTGCGCAAGTCCTGTTGATAAATCGCGGACTGTGCTGCTGCTATGTCACGCTCTTCATCTAGCCGGTCCAAACTGTCATGTCTTGCTTGCTCATTAGCCGCTTCAACATAAGCCGTCACCCGTGGTGAATCATGACGGATATCACTTGGAAGGACCGCTTCAGCACCGTACACCACGAAGAAAGGTGTATAACCTGTGGACCGGTTCGGCGTAGTATTGATGCTCCAGAGGACAGAAGGTAGCTCCTCAAGCCAGCACCCTGGTGTTCTTTGCAAAGGAGTCATAAGCCGGGGCTTGATACCTCGCAAAATCTCCTGATTAGCCCTTTCAGCTTGACCATTGGATTGAGGGTGAGCTACAGAAGACACATCTAGGCGAATATGCTCCCGTTGACAAAACTCTTCCATCTCTCCTTTTGATAAATTGGTGCCGTTGTCTGTGATGATGCTGTGTGGAAAGCCAAACCGGAAAATTACTTTTTTAATGAATTTAACCGCTATTGCCTCACACTTGCTCACAGGCTCTGCCTCGATCCACTTTGTAAACTTATCTACAGCAACCAGCAGATGAGTTTTTTGATCTTGGGATCGTTTAAAAGGTCCAACCATATCAAGCCCCCAAGTCACAAACGGCCAAGTAATTGGTATCATCCGCAAGTCCTGCGTTGGAACAAGAGCACGCCGTGAAAATTTCTGACAAGCATCGCACCTCCGGACTAGATCCTCCGCATCAGCATGGGCCGTCAGCCAATAGAACCCGTGTCGGAAAGCTTTGGCCACCAAGGATTTTGAACCGGCATGATGGCCACAATCCCCTTCATGGATCTCTCGAAGGATGTCACAGCCTTCCTCGGATGATACACACCGCTGAAATGCTCCGGAAACACTGCGATGGTGAAGTTCCCCGTTTACAATCGTCATGGACTCGGACCGCTGGATTATCTGTCTTGCTTCGATCTCGTCGTCCGGCAACTCTCCACGGCTTAGATACGCCAAGTATGGGAGCGTCCAATCCGGAATAACATGAAGTGCCGCAACTAGCTATGCTTCCAGATCAGGAACGGCCAGGTCTTCCTTCGATGGTACCTGAACTGATGGACTGTGTAGCTCATCCAAAAAAGTATTCGGTGGCACTGGTTTACGCTGAGAACCCAGCCGGCTTAGAGCATCAGCTGCTTCATTCCTTCGCCGGTCTATGTGATCCACCTGATACCCTTTGAAATATCCTGCGACTGCTTCAACTTCTCGCCTGTAAGCTGCCATGAGATGTTCTTTAGAATCCCACTTGCCGGATACTTGCTGTGCCACTAAATCTGAATCGCCAAAACACTTGACCCGTCTCAAGTTCATCTCCTTAGCCATCCACAGGCCATGAAGCAATGCCTCATATTCTGCTGCATTGTTAGTACAAGGAAACATTAGACGGAGGACATAACAAAACTTGTCACCTCGCGGGGAAGTTAACACAACTCCAGCCCCCGAGCCTTCTAATTGCCTTGAACCGTCAAAGTGAATAGTCCAGTATGTAAGATCCGGCTTCTCCTCTGGTGCTTGCAGTTCTGTCCAATCATTGATGAAATCTACCAATGCTTGGGATTTGATAGCGGTGTGTGGCACATATTTCAATTCGTGTGGGCTAAGCTCAATAGCCCACTTCGCCACCCTGCCAGTAGCTTCCCTGTTCTGGATTATATCCCCCAATGGAGCTGAACTAACAATTGTTATCGGGTGGCCTTGGAAATAATGCTTCAACTTCCGGTTCGCCATGAACACGCCATATACCAGCTTCTGCCAATGCGGGTACCTTTGTTTGGATTCAATGAGAACCTCACTGACATAATAAACCGGACGTTGAACAGGATACTCCTTTCCTGCTTCTTTGCGCTCGACCACGATTGCTACGCTGACTGCCCGTGCATTGGCGGCGACATATAACAGCAATGGCTCCTTATCAACAGGGGCAGCAAGGACCGGCGGCTCTGCCAGCTGCCGTTTCAAATCCTCAAACGCAGTGTTTGCCTCATCACTCCATATAAATCGGTCTATCTTTTTCAGCATCTGATAAAGCAGAATTGCCTTCTCTCCCAAACGGCTGATGAACCGGCTCAATGCTATGATCCGGTCGGCGATACGCTGAACATCATTGATACAAGCCGGTTTAGTCAGGGACGTGATTGCCTTGATCTTCTCCAGATTGGCTTCTATTCCTTTGTTGGACACCAAAAATCCAAGGAGCTTGCCCGCCGGGACACCGAAAGCACACTTCTCCGGATTAAGCATCATTTTATAGGCCTGAAGGTTGTCAAAGGTCTCCCTGAGGTCCTCTATCAGTGTCTCCTCCTTCCTTGACTTCACCACTATATCATCCACATAGGCATGAACATTTCTCCCTATCTGCCCCTTAAGACAATTCTGTACACAACGTTGGTAGGTGGCTTGGGCACTTTTGAGCCCAAAAGGCATAGACACATAGCAAAAAGCACCAAAAGGAGTTATGAAGGTTGTCTTCTCCTGATCTTTAACTGCCATCTTGATCTGATGATAACCTGAATACGCATCCAAAAAACTTAGCCGCTCACATCCTGTCGTAGCATCAATGATCTGATCAATACGGGGGAGAGCAAAAGGATCGGTCGGACAAGCTTTGTTTAGGTCTGTGTAATCCACACACATTCTCCACTTTCCATTTTTCTTTAACACCAGCACCGGATTAGCCAACCACTCTGGGTGGAACACTTCAACTATGAACCCTGCAGCCAACAGCCTGGCCAGTTCTTCACCTATAGCCTTGCGCCTTTCTTCGTTGAAGCGGCGCAAATATTGCTTGACTGGTTTAAACTTTGGATCAATGTTAAGACTGTGCTCAGCGAGTTCCCTCGGTATACCTGCCATGTCAGAAGGTTTCCATGCAAAGATATCCCGATTCTCACGGATGAACTCGATGAGCGCGCTTTCCTATTTAGGATCAAGGGTAGCGCTGATAGTGAATTGCTTGGATGAATCTCCTGGCACAAAGTCAACTTGCTTGGTTTCCTCTGCAGATTTGAATTTCAACGCCGGATCATGCTCTGTAGTTGGCTTCTTCAACGGGGACATATCTGCCGGATCAACATTGTCTTTGTAAAACTTCAACTCCTCCGTAGCACATACTGCCTCCGCATAAGCAGCGTCTCCTTCTTCGCACTCCAATGCAATCTTGCGACTTCCATGAACCGTGATGGTTCCTTTGTGACCCGGCATCTTGAGTTGTAGATAAACAAAGCACGGCCTAGCCATAAACTTGGCATAAACCGGTCTTCCAAACAGGGCATGATATGGGCTCCGGATCTTGACAACTTCAAAGGTTATCATCTCCGACCTGGAATCCTGTTCATCTCCAAAGGTAACTTCTAGGTCAATTTTCCCAACTGGGTAAGCTATTTACCTGGCACTACTCCATGAAATACCGTGTTTGACTATCTTAGCTTCTTATCCGTCAGCCCCATGCGACGGAAAGTCTCATAATACAAGATATTGATGTTGTTGCCGCCGTCCATGAGAACCTTGGTGAATTTGTAGCCACCCACCTGCGGTGCCACTACTAAGGCCAATTGGCCCGGATTATCAACTCGCGGTGGATGATCCTCTCTGCTCCACACAATAGGTTGCTCCGACCAGCGCAGGAATCGTGGTGTTGCCGGTTCTACCGCGTGGACCGCCCGCTTTAAGATTTTTTGATCCCGTTTGCACAAACTCGTAGTAAACACATGATATTGTCCACTGCTCAGCTCCTTCGGATTACTCTGATATCCGGATTGCTGCTGCTATTGACGCTGCTGATTGCCTTGATTGTTGTGATTACCCTGGCCCTGCTGCTGGTTGTTTTGGCTATTGTAACCGCCCTGACCATACTGATGGTTGCCTTGGTTATTGTAACCGCCCTGACCATACTGATGATTGCCTTGGTTATTGTAGCCATTGTTGTTGCCATGATATCCTGATCCGGAGCCATTACCCTGATGACCCAGACCGTGAAACCCGGGGCCTCATCCGCCGCCTGGTGGCCTGTTGTTAGATCTGGCCCGGTTCATGGCCTCCATCATGGCCCGGCATTCTGCCCAGGTATGTTTAGCTGGATGCTCCTTTGCTCCATGTTTCAGGCAATGCTCGTTCAATTGCTGCTCCCAATTAATGAACCCCCCGCCGTTTTGTGGAAGCGGTTTACCCTTGTTGCGTTGAAAGCTCCCTTGGACTTGGGTATTGGCCACGAAATCAGAGCCACCCTCTGCCTTTCGCTTGCCTAAGAAGCTTGTTCCGACCGGATTAGCCTGCGCCGGTTTACCGGGTTTATTTGCCTTTCCAGATTTATCTCCATCCGCTTCTGGGTACTTAGTGTTGTCGGAGTCCCCATACTTTACCAAAGCGCTCATGAGAGTTCCCATGTCATTACAATCCCGTTTGAGCCGTCCCAGCTTCAACTTTGGAGACTCAAACCGGCAATTGTTTTCCAGTGTTACTATCGCCGTACTAGGGCTGATACCGTTCGAAGAGTGCAGGATTTCTGACACTCGCCGGACCCATGCACTCGTAGGCTCCTGCTCTCCTTGTATACATGCCGCTAGGTCCACCACTGACATCGGTTGCTTGCACGTGTCCTTGAAATTTTTGATAAACTGGCGGCGTAACTCACCCCATGATCCGATGGAGTTAGGTGGTAAGCCCTTTAACCAGGTCTGAGATGTACCCTGAAGCATCATGGTAAAGTACTTCGCGCAAGCCGCTTCATCCACGTCCAGCATCTCCATAGCTATCTCCTAGCTCTCAATCCAAGCCTCTGGAGCCAAATCTGCTGTGTAGTTAGGCACTTTACGTGGACCCTTGAAATCATTGGGTAACTTTACGCTTCATAAAGCGGGGACAAGACACTGCACCGCGAAGGAACTCGCCGTGACTCCCGTCTCTGCTGTAGTTGTGTGAACCGGCGTCGTTTGGCGGATCTCCTCTCGGGCCGCAGGTCTAGCCCGGTTTACCGCCTCCCGAGCTTGCGCTTCTGCGCCCGCTGGATTATCCTGTCTGTGACGGTGTCGCCTCCGTTCACTACTGGACACCTCCGGTTCATCCCAATGCCTAGTATAACTCCGGCTGTGGCGGGGTGTTGAATGAAGCCTCTCCCTGCTATAGGAATACGCCTGCTGCTGTGTCAATGTCGTGTTAAGCAGATCCTTGACCCTGCGTGCTTCCATTGCCACGGGGGATGTCCCCTCAATGGGTAAAGCTGCTAGGCGTGAAGCGGCGGCAACAATGTTGTCCAGGGGGTTTGAGTAATGGCCTGGAGGAGTGGGGATGTTAGGCATAATCCGTCGATCTTGCTCCGCAATGGGCTGTTGAACCGGTTCTCCCCTCACTGGGGCTGCCCTCCGGTTTACCTCCGGATCCTTGCTGGCTCCCGCTCCCGGCGTCCCGAAAAGATTCATCGCCTCATAGACCGGCGGTAGACGAGACTGGTACCTTCGATTCCTTACTCCTTGCGCAGAGGCCTGTTCCATCCTCAGCTGGAAAGCCTGAGACTCCAGCTCTGCCTGCCTTGTCGCTATCATAGCTTTCTCTGCATTCAGATCCTCTCTCGCTTGCTCGATCCGGCCCCTCAGCTGAAGGAGTTCTGCATCATGTTGCGCCTTGTCTGCTGGAGCCACCACTGCTATTGCCCGGGTTGTCAACTCTTCTACTAGGGCGGATAGAGCGTCAGAGGGCAAGGGGGCATGGCCGCTCCCCCCTGTACCAGCTTCTGCTGCCCCGTTCACCGTGGCCTGCGGCGTAGGTTGTGATCCGGCCATAAAAACAACCACCCGGTTTGGCAGATCAAAGGGGTCCGGAATACTGTCTCCATCGGACATACCCTCGGATCGGCCGTCCCGCAACAGATACAAGGATTCAGTCTCTCCGGATGAGGATTCATCGACGGAATAGACAACTGTCTCGCCACCAGAATCCGATCCGTCCTCGGCTTGGACTCCGTGTATTGCTCCAACGAAAACGCGCTTCATGGCAGGCTGAATCCGGGCCGATCTCGCACGCTGAGCCGGCTCGACGATGTCGGAGAAGATGTTCGGCTCAGGTCCCGGTTCGCCAATCTTGCCGATGAAGACGTGGATGCCACCGAAGGGAACCCGATACCCGTATTCGATTGAATCGGCCTCCGTGCCCCAGCCAGCGTCGTCGATGTAGATCCGGCCGCGGCGACTCTTAGTCATCCGGCCGACCGCGTAGCCCTTGAGTCCTTCAAAGCTGCCCTTCAAGAACTCGAAACCATCGTGCGGAGGCCCCACGGTGGGCGCCAACTGTCGTGGAATTAGCACGGCAGATGTCCGATTTAACGGACTTAGTGATGGAACCATCGCACGGGTTAGCTTGAAGGGGTTACAAGCACACAAAGGACACAGAGGGTTTATACTAGTTCGGCCCCTTCGATGAAGGTAAAAGCCTACGTCTAGTTTGGTTTGGTATTGCTTGGGCGTCGATGAACAGGGAGCTGATTGCTTGCCTGCCTCTCGACGGGTTGTTTCTTGTCCCTGAACCGTTGTCGGGTCGTCCCTTTATATAGGAGGCAACACCCGGTCCGGTTTACAGAGTCCCGAGGCCGGCTCATAATCGTGTCCGCCTCGGTCTCTGTTGTTTCCTCCTTGTGTCTCAAGTTTACATGATAGGACGGTTTACAAACCGTAACCTTTACACCTGGGCTCTAAGCCTTCACGGGCCGTAATCTCTACTGAGCTTACAATTATACAACTATATCACCCTAATCTGGTTTAACCTAGCCGGTTTACACCTGCTAGTAATATCCCCGACACCTACCAAATGTGCTAGATGAAGCTTCACCAAATGAATCAATCAAGCTTATGGGAACTGGTGAGATCATGCCTTCTGAAGCACAACCTGACGAGTAACTCATCATCTCTGCTCCAAATCAACCTGACGACAATGCTCAGCCTGAAGACAATACTCCTGATGAAGACAATGCACAACAAGAGCAAATTCTTTGTCCAGCTCATCCTCGTGTTGCAAATGAAGTGCAAGTTGAGAAGATAATTGATAGCATAAATGCTCCTGGTCCACTCACTCGCTCAAGAGCAACACAGCTTGCAAATTTCTGTGGGCACTTTGCTTTTGTCTCAATATCTGAACCCAAGAAAGTTGCTAAAGCTTTTATGGAGCCTGAATGGATTCAAACAATGCAAGAAGAGCTTCAATAGTTTGAGCTGAACAATGTGTGGGAACTTGTCAAGCGTCCTGATCCTCGAAAGCACAACATAATATGCACAAAATGGATCTATCGCAACAAGCAAGATGAGCATGGTCAAGTGGTTAGAAACAAAGCTCGTCTCGTTGCTCAATGATACACTCAAGTTGAAGGGATTGACTTCGATGAAACATTTGCTCCTGTGGCTAGACTTGAAGCTATTCGCATACTGCTAGACTATGCAAATCATCACAACATACATCTATATCAAATGGATGTAAAGAGTGCCTTCCTCAATGGAAGAATTGAAGAAGAAGTGTATGTTGCACAACCACCTGGCTTTGAAGACCCAAAACATCCTGATATGGTATACAAGCTCAACAAGGCATTGTATGGCCTTAAACAAGCGCCTCGTGCTTGGTATGACACCCTCAAAGACTTCCTGAAGAGCAAAGGCTTCAAACCTGGATCCCTAGATCCCACACTCTTCACGAAGACATATGATGATGAGCTATTTGTCTGCCAAATCTATGTGGATGACATTATCTTCGGCTGCACTGACAAGAAATACAGTGATGAGTTTGGTCACATGATGCAAGAGCAATATCAAATGTCTATGATGGGTGAGCTGAAGTTCTTCCTTGGTCTTCAAATTCTTCAGCAAAGCGACGGCATCTTCATATCTCAAGAAAATTACCTCAAAGATTGCCTGAAAAAGTTTGGAATGCAAGACTGCAAAGGGTACTCGACGCCAATGCCTGCTAAACATCATCTAGGTCCCGACGCCAATGGTAAAGAGTTTGATCAACAGGTATATCGCTCCATGATTGGTTCTTTACTTTATTTATGTGCATCTAGGCCAGATATTATGCTTAGTGTTTGCATGTGTGCTCGATATCAAGCGGCACCAAAGGAGTCGCATCACTTAGCTGTGAAGCGAATACTTCGATATTTGGCTTACACCCCAACACTAGGATTATGGTATCCAAAGGGCTCAGAGTTTGATCTAGTAGGATTTTCAAATGCTGATTATGCTGGTGACAAAGTTGATCATAAGTCCACATCTGGCACATGTCACTTTCTAGGACGATCACTTGTCTGTTGGTCTTCAAAGAAGCACAACTGTGTATCACTCTCCACTGCAGAATCTGAATACATTGCTGCTGGATCTGGCTGCGCTCAGCTTCTATGGATGAAGCAAACACTCAAGGACTATGGAGTCCATCTGAAGCATGTGCCACTCTACTGTGATAATGAAAGCGCCATCAAGATTGCCAACAACCCAGTTCAGCACTCGAAGACAAAGCACATTGAAATTCGTCATCACTTTCTCAGAGATCATGTTATGAAGGAAGATATTGATATCATACACATCAACACTGAAGAGCAACTGGCAGATATCTTCACAAAGCCCTTGGATGAGAAATGGTTTTGCAACTTGCGGTGTGAGCTAAATATCTTAGAATCCTCAAATGTCATGTAATCAGGCACACATCCTAACACTTATGCATGTTGATGACTTAGATGTGCAACACACGAAGTAGAGTATATCTTCAATCAATGAAGACTTACATTCTAAGTGTGAATACATTAACATGGAATTTGACTTCGGAGCGCCACGATAATTGTGCGTCGTGTCCGGGTCTAACACTTCCTATACGGTGGGTAACGCCACCACCAAATTCTTGTTTGAAGCATTTCTTGTGGCGTTACATTTGCAAAGTCTTCGCACTTGGTTTGTCTTCACATAGGACATATATATAGAGAGAGAGTTGTGTTCTATCCTCAACAGCATTCACTTATAGCTATGTCTTCATATTTGAATCTTTTGGACTAAGTGAATGTGATCGGACCCTAACCTCTCTATGCTTTCTCATCTCACATTCTGTCTGTCCAAATCATATGCATTCTGTTGAAACAGTCGAATATCTTCTCTGCATCCTTGTCAGCAGAAGATACGGAGACAAACTTTAAATCTGATTTTAATGCTCCATCCGTTATGCCTGAAACCCGGAGAAGCCAGAACGACTACTCCGACAGTCATGGTGTACGTGGGATCGTGGGACAACTCCCAATGCATTACATGACCGCCACGTGCCACTCGTACATGAACCGTCAGGGGCACCTGAGTAATTACGTTGTGCCGTCTCCCATGCTTATAAATGCACGTCCCATCACGGTCAAAAGTTTCTTCCACCACCGCTCCACCTCGACCAACCCTAGCGCCTCCGCTAGCTTTCAACGACGCCGGCGACGAAGCGCTTCGCTGCCGCAACTTGTCGACGCCGTCCTCACGCCGGCCGCGGACATCTTCCTCTCCCCCGTCGCCGTAGCTGTCCTCCGTCGCCAAGATAGGGCACGGACGACCAAACTGCTGGGCATCCAACTCCTACCCCGTCTAAGCAGTTCATCGTGTGGTAAATAAACTTGCTTTTTACCATCTTCTAGATCCATAAAGATTCATCTACTTTACCACAAGAGGTTTCTGCCTACTTAGATATATAGATCTATCATGTCTGCATCTCATATCTTGCCTAGTACATTCACATATGCTTCAACTATAGTTAGATTCCTCACTTGTACTTATTCGTGGATTCATACAAATCTGGAACCAACTCCCATGAGTGAATGTCTTCGCACTATGAGGTCAAAGTCTTCAAAACTGTTTTAATCTTCAAAACTTCTGAGAATGCATATGACCTCTTCCCCTTCCCTCGCAACTCTAATGCTGTCACAGGTACATGTCCGTGGGAGAATCCCTTGGTTCTCATAATCTGCATTCATTGGCAGAGTTTTTGCAGCGTCACATTCATTCCCCTGAAGCTAGTTCCTGTCTGACCAGCAAACCGAAGCATTTGCCAGTTTTGAAGCCATTCAATTTGAAGCCATTCAGGTTGAAGCAAATGACAACTGACAAGACAGTAAGAAAGGGTGGCAGACAGTGCCGTGGCAACACCTCCCGTGATTTGCCTCCTGATCTCAGTGAGATGTACAAGACTGATCCAGAGGAGAATTACAATCAGAGGAAGACCCGAATCCAATGGATTCGAAGATGCTGGGCTGAACAATGGTTCAAGTATAGGTTCGTGACCCAAGAGTATGCCGAGAAAAACGCCATCAAGCATCCTTCGGGAGATATCACTTATAAGAACCTTCCCCCCAAGACTCGTGCTGAAGCCATTGCTCAAGGCTTTTATCCTTGCATGGTTAGAGGGCCACAGCCTGCTGATGCTGATCCAAGCGCTCTACTCTGGTGTCGCGACGACAATCTGTTCAAGCGAAATCTTCAATTCGCCAGGAACTCGGCCAAAGAAAACAAGAAGTTGTGGGGATTAGACTTCAATCCTGGCCCCTCTGCGCCCCGCGCTGATGCCTCGCGCGAAGCTGAACCGAATCTGGTTGGGCCCTTCTACAACCTAAAGGGCCTCATCAGTCACATAAGGGTTCAAGGGGCAGATGTAGATCAGCCTGAAGAAGATGATGACTCTGAAGAAGCACCTGCAACGCCGAAGCCCCAGAAGAAGAAATCAAAGGCTTCAAAGGCTACTCCACCAAGAGCTTCTAGAGTGAAGCCTTTGGCCACTGCTCCACCTGCACCAAGTGTGCAATCTGAGGAGCACTCTCGAATCTCCAAGAGCAGACAGCTGAAGAGGAAGCCAACACGCAACCCCAGTCCAGCTCTCACTCCAGATGCAGTACTGAAGACTGCCAATGATGCCCTTGATCTCTCAAGTGATGAAGATCTTGGAGATGATGCTTTGGAGCTATTGATCAAGAGCAAGCAGGATGCTGAAATCTTCAATGATTTGCCGCTCTTTGACGTTCAAGTGCTCAATAACTTCATTGATGAATGGTTTGACACTCCCAACCAGATCTTCAACGATCTTCAACTTCCAGTTGGCCTGAGTGTCTCCTTCCATGGCGCCATTGCTCTGAGCTGGCTCTGGCTCAAAGAATTGTTGAGCTGAAGCAAAAGATAGACTATGAAAAAGCTCAGTTCAAGAAGCATATGAACAGGCTCAGCGTGCAAGAAGTTCAAAACTTCATGGTTATGATGCAAGATCTCAATGAAGCCTTTCGCCAGCGGCGTGAAGAAGCTAAAGGTTCATGTAAGCGCATCAAGGACTTGGCTGCAAAATGTGTTCAAGCTTTCAATGAAGCTGAAAAGTGCAAGGCACTTGGGCGTCCTGGCATTGATCCAAGAATGGCTGCCAAGAAGAAGAAGAAGCAGCATGTGCCCGAAGCTAAAGCATCTGGGCAAGAAATGCCTCGCATAGTCTTCCCTGCTCGCATGACTGGCACGAAGCCTAAGGCAACTCCAACCGCTTCAAAGCTCAAGAAGACTAAGGTGGCTGAAGCTGAAGCTCGCAAGCGTAAGCAATCTACTGATGAAGCTCCACCCACCAAGAAGCGCAAGACCAAGAAGGATAAGGCTACTTCCAAAGAGCCTATCTTTGTCGAGCCAATCTCAGTTGCTCGCCCAGCATCCGCCCAGAGAGAACGAAGACTGGCTGTCCATGAGCCTGCTCCCACAGAGGCTGAAGACATTCTAGCTGTCGACCCCACCGCAGCTGAAGACATTGGTCCTCAAGACAATGTTGAAGATGATGAAGTCCTTCCTCAGATCGAGTATACCATTGACTCTTCGCCTGTTCTCACGAACCGCGAACGCATCAGCATTGGTCATCCATTGACGCCAATTGCTCAGGATGACTCGTGGGCTGATCACCCACAGGATACACAAGACACTCCCCAGCAAACTCAAGACACCAGTATGATGCTTGAAGACGAAGACTTTGAAGCCCAACAACCTCCATCTCCTCAGGCGTCGCCATCTTTCCGCAGGCTTCGCAAAGGACCAAGGCCTCAAGTCACTGCCCCAAGTGCTCCAGAAGGAGTAGAGCAACCATCTGCACCTGATGCTGCTCCTACTGGAAGCCACTCAGAATCTGAAGCCAAAGCGGCTGAAGATATTCCAGCTGCATCAGCCGAAGAAGAACCACCCCAACAACAACAAGAACAACCCCAAGTTGATGAAGGCAGTACTGTCGCACCCCTATTCTTGAGGAGAACATGTCCGACCCACCAGCTCCTGAAGTGGAGGTAACAAATTCAGAGGCTGCCACCACCAATAGTGAAGCCAATGACGTGGTCATGGCTGAAGCTTTTGTAGCACCTGAAGATACTCTGGCGCCTGAAGAACCTGCGCCTGAAGTTACTGCTCCTGAGGCCAGTGTTGTGCCTGAAGCTAATGCTGCACCTGACGCCAATCTGCAGCTTGAAGATAATGCCTCTGCTCCTGTTCCGCCTCCACGGCCTCACACAATTGAGCAAGCATACAACAAGGATGATCAGCTTGTTACTGTCCGGTGGCCAATTCTGATTCCGCCACCTACAACTGAACCACGTGCTGTTGGTCCTCAGTTTGATCATCATATTGCGCACAGGCCCCATGTTCAGAAGCCTAAGCCAAGACTGCCAAGGCTTCCAGGTATTGCAACATCTTCTGGGTCATTCAATGCCAATAGCTTCACTGCGCACAACACCTTCTTTGACAGCGCCAAGAACCCATATTCCAAGCCAAGAATATCATCAGATAGGTTCTGGAGCCATCAACAGCACAGCTACTACTCAAGAGTACTCTATGATCAAGGCCGCATTTTCCCTCATATGCGTCTTGACACTGAAGCTATTGATGGTCTGCCCTGCTTGGAGGAAGCCCTTGACTGCTTTTGTGATGCTGGCTTACTCAATTTTGTCCTAGATAAAGAGCATTGGAATGAAGAGCTGCTTCTGCAATTCTATGCAACACTCCACATACGAGGCTACAGCAGGGATCCGAAGACATGGGTCCTTGAGTGGATGACAGGCAATGTGCATCATGAAGCTAAATCCTTTGATCTCATTGAGCTTACTGGCCTGCCCACTCCAGGAGATCTATATGAACCTGGCTGTCAACTGCACACCGAAGCCTTGGAGAGTATCTTTCAGAAGCGTCAGCCCAACATGAGCCAAATGCTCAGCATGATGAAGCCTCTGCCGAGTGATGCTAAATATCCTAAGGAATTCTTTGTTGAAGACCTTGAGTACCTGCCGCGCACCATCTATCACATTATAAGGCGTACTCTATGGCCCATCAAAGGACATTCTTCATCAGCCAAGCTTGAAGGCACTATGAAGACTTTGGTCTTCTATATCTTCAATGGCATCAGCTTCAATGCTCAGGATTTCTTCATCAGGCAAATGGCTATGTCTGGAGCTGATCTATTTAGACTGAAATTTTATGCCCCTTGGATAATGCGCCTCATCAAGTTGCACTCAGCTGCCACTTATCAACCCTCTGCTCGCAACCATCAGATTTTCTTGCCTGAGGTTGATATGTCAGCTGAAGCCATTTACCAAGAGCCTGCTAAAGAGCCAGTTAGTCTTCACAACGCTGATCATCAAAGCTTCACTCAGCAGATTGAAGGGGTTCCAGCAGTCTCACGTGTTTATCCTCTGGCTAGCCGTACTCGTCTACCTCGACACGCTAAAACTGAAGCCACTGAAAGCACCATCGCTCAAAGGCCTCAGAAGGGATCTCGTGTCCTGAATAACCGAGAGCTTCTGGTAGCCCTTCATCAGAAACAGGACAAGCATCACCTATGGTTAAAGCGTCAGATGTAGAGCCTCTTGGTGGATGTCAATCGCATTCGCAATCTTGCCACCAAGAATGCTTTTGTTGCTCATGAAACATGTCGGAGGTCTTGGAAGAGTTTGACCTTGCTGAGTGCTGAAGCGGATCTTCAAGACGATGGCTTCACTGAGAGATTCAAGTTTGACAACACTCCTCCAAGGACTGATGTTATGCGTCGAACTCCATCCCTTGAAGATTCTGAATACTCCTCCTCTGCTGCAACAATTGATGCCAGGGTGATCGATGATCAGGATGATGCCACTTCACCACCTCCTACTTCAGCACGCATCGACACTGCACCAACCACCTCTGCACTGCCAAACGACAACACTGACCCTGCATCCTCTTCTGCTCCACCTGGGAACGAGTAGAGGCTCTATGTCTTCAAACCTTTTTGGTCCTTACTGACAAAAGGGGGAGAAGCATATGAGTTGATAGTCTTCAAGCGGGTCCATATGGGCGGGTGCTTTATAATTTGCCTAGTGTTTACAACTCTCGTTTTGCTACATTTGGTTCTGTGAGTTGTAACACTTAAACTGATGGCCGTCTGCTACGTTTTTATGCTACTCTGTAATGCGATGATAAATTCTGCATCTGCTACCTTATATTCCGCACTTAGTCATTTTTGCAGACGTCCATTTTTCATTATGCATGTCATTATCTTCGACATATCAATTATGCATGATGAATTGTCTTCATAAGTTGAAGAGGATCTCCACAAGTACAACCTGCCATGTGCATTTGCATTCAAAGGCAAATCAACTATATGCACATCTTCAGGGGGAGCCTTTTGCTACTTACGAAGACAATACCTTATCCTTTACAATTTCACATATCTTTATCCCCGTTGAAAACTTCAACCAGTTTGTCATCAATCACCAAAAAGGGGGAGATTGTAAGTGCATCTAGTGCCACCCCTAGTGGTTTTGGAGTATTGACGACAAACCTGGTTGAGGGACTAATGTGTTTGTGAGAATTGTAGGATAACACAGGTAGTAGTCCCTCATTGATTCGGTTAACCTACCGGAGATGACCCCTAACAATGTATGAAGACATTGATATCAGTGGTGGTATATGAAGATAGTCATATTGAAGACTATGACAAGAGAAGACATTGTGTGAAGACTATGGAGAGCGAAGACGTAGAAGCTTCGTGTTTCCTTTTCTTCTTTGTTGAGTCATAGGAACCACCGTACTGTTAAGTGGGGTCCAAGTGAACTAAGTCAGAGTGACTGAAGTGATGCTCAACCAAATCCTATGTCTTCGAGCGAAGACTATGAGAGCAAATCTTATCCTGAGGCGGATGAGTGAGCTTTACTTGGAGCTCAAGTAAAGTTGCCGTGTGTGTTTGAAATCTGACCGTTGGAACACGTGTCAGTTCTCTAGTGACCCAGGGTCACTTCGGACAAATCAGGTTGGGTTGCCTAGTGGCTATAAATAGTCCCTTCCCTACACCATAAATTGGTGGCCGCTCAGAGTTGTTGCCCGGCTTTTGTCGTTTGAGAGCAACCCACCTCCGAAGCATTTGAGAGAGAAATCCTTGCGAGGACAACGCCCAAACACCCAGAGCCAAAGAGTGTTAGGCATCACTGAAGTCTTTCTGTCTGTGTGACCTGAAGACTTATTACACTTGAGGACTGTGTTTCCTCCAGCCGGTTAGGCGTCGCGTTCTGAGCATCCAAGAGTAATTGTGGATTGCCGGTGAATGAAGTCTGTGAAGGTTTGGAAGTCTACCTTGAAGACTTACCAGAGTGATTGGGCGAGGACTAGGTGTTCTTAGCTCAAGGGGAACAAGGTGAAGACGCGGTCTTCTGAGTTAAATCTCAGCCTCCCTAACCAGACGTATAGTTGTCACAGCAACTGGAACTGGTCTAACAAATCACTGTCTTCCCCGAGCTACTGGTTCTATCCTTTCCTTCCCTTTACTTACTGCTCTGTGTTGTGAAGACATTGCATGCTTGTCTTATCTGATTGTCTTCACTGAGTATCTACCTGTTGTGATTGGCTTCATTCCTTCTTCCTTTGTGATCACTACTGCCTAGTTGCTATTAGTCTTCATGCTTTTACTTCATTGAATACATGACTATGGCTTATCTAGTGTAGTCCACTTTCCGCTGCATACTAATAGGCTTGAGCTTATCGTTTGTCTTTGAAACTATCATGTTTTGAAGCATTTCATAAAAATCGCCTATTCACCCCCCCTCTAGTCGATATACTGCACTTTCAGCTCCAGAACCTGTCTGATGATATTCTTGGCTTGGAATATGGGTTTTTGGCACTGTCAAAGAAGGTGTTGTGCGCAGTGAAGCTATTGACATTGAATGACCCTGAAGAGATTGCAATACCTGGAAGCCTTTGCAGTCTTGGCTTAGGCTTCTGAACTTGGGGCATGTGCGCAACATGATGATCAAACTGAGGACCAGCAGCACGCGGTTCAGTTGTAGGTGGCGGAATCAGAATGGGCCACCGGACAGTAACAAGTTGATCATCCTTGTTGTATGCTTGCTCGATGGTATGGGGCCGTGGAGGCGGAACAGGAGCAGATGCAGGTTCTTCAAGCTGCAGATTGGCGTCAGGTGCAGCATTTTCTTCAGGCACAGCACTGGCTTCAGGAGCAGTTACTTCAGGAGCAGTCACTTCAGGAGCCACAGAGTCTTTAGGTGCCACAAAAGCTTCAGCCATGACCTCGTCATTGGCTTCAGTGTTGGTGGTGGCAGCCTCTGAATTTGTAGCCTCCACTTCAAGAGCTGGAGGGTCGGACACGTTCTCCTCAAGAACAGGGGGTGCAGCGGTACTTTCTTCTTCAACGTGGGGTTGTTCTTCTTGTTGTTGGGGTGGTTCTTCTTCGGCTGATGCAGCCGAAATATCTTCAGCCGCTTTGGCTTCAGATTCTGAGGGGTCTCCAGTAGGAGCAGCATCAGGTGCAGATGGTTGCTCTACTCCTTCTGGAACACTTGGGGCGACGATTTGAGGCCTCGGTCCTTTGCGAAGCCTGCGAAAAGCTGGCGACGCCTGAGGAGATGCAGGTTGTTGGGCCTCAAAGTCTTCATCTTCAAGTACCGTACTGGTGTCTTGAGTTTGCTGGGGAGTGTCTTGTGTATCATGTGGGTGATCAGCCCACGATTCATCCTGAGCAATTGGCGTCAATGGACGACCAATGCTGATGCGTTCGCTGTTCGTGAGAACAGGCGAAGAGTCAGTGTTGTATTCGATCTGAGGAAAGACTTCATCATCTTCAACGTTGTCGTGAGGACCAATGTCTTCAGCTGCGGTGGGGTCAACAGCTGGAATGTCTTCAGCCTCTGTGGGAGTAGGCTCATGAATAGTCAATCTTCGTTCTCTCTGGGCAGATGCAGGGCGAGCAACTGAGATTGGCTCGACAAAGATAGGCTCTTTGGAAGCAGCCTTATCCCTCTTGGTCTTGCGCTTCTTGGTGGGTGGAGCTTCATCAGTAGATTGCTTACGCTTGCGAGCTTCAGCTTCAGCTGCCTTAGTCTTCTTGAGCTTTGAAGCGGTTGGGGTTGCCTTAGGCTTCATGCCAGTCATGCTAGCAGGGAAGACTATGCGAGGCATTTCCTGCCCAGATTCTTCAGCTTCGGGCACAGGCTGCTTCTTCTTCTTCTTGGCAGCCATCCTTGGATCAATGCCAAGACGCTCAAGTGCCTTGCGCTTTTCAGCTTCATTGAATGCTTGAACGCATTTTGCAGCCAAGTCCTTGATTCTCTCACGAGAACCTTTAGCTTCTTCACGCCGTAGGCGAAAGGATTCCTTGAGCTCTTGCATCATAACTTTGAAGTTTTGAATTTCTTGCACGCTGAGCTTGTCCATATGCTTCTTGAACTGAGCTTTCTCATAATCTATCTTTTGCTTCAGCTCAACAATTCTTTGAGCCAGAGCCAGCTCAGAAGCAATGGCGCCATGGAAGGAGACGCTGAGGCCAACTGGAAGTTGAAGGTCGTCGAAGCTCAGGTTGGGTGTGTCAAACCATTCATCAATGAAGTTATTGAGCACTTCAACGTCAAAGAGCGGCAAATCATTGAAGATTTCAGCATCTTGCTTGCTCTTGATCAATAGCTCCAGAGCATCATCACCAAGATCTTCATCACTTGAGAGATCAAGGGTATCATTCGCAGTCTTCAGTACTGCATCAGGAGTGAGAGCTGGACTGGGGTTGCGTGTTGGCTTCCTTTTCAGCTGTCTGCTCTTGGAGATACGAGAGTGTTCCTCAGATTGCACACTTGGTGCAGGTGGAGCAGTGGCCAAAGGCTTCACTCTAGACGCCTTTGGAGGAGTAGTCTTCGAAGCCTTTGATTTCTTCTTCTGAGGCTTAGGCATTGTAGGTGCTTCTTCAGAGTCATCATCTGCTTCAGGCTGATGCACATCTGCCCCTTGAACCCTTATGTGACTAATGAGGCCCTCTAGGTTGTAGAAGGGCCCAACCAGATTCGGTTCAGCTTCGCGCGTGCCATCAACACGGGGCGCAAAGGGGCCAGGATTGAAGTCTAATCCCCACAGCTTCTTGTTTTCTTTGGCCGAGTTCTTAGCAAATTAAAGATTTCGCTTGAACAGATTGTCATCGCGACACCAGAGCAGAGAGCTTGGATCAGCATCAGCAGGCTGAGGCCCTCTGACCATGCAAGGATAAAAGCCTTGAGCAATGGCTTCAGCACGAGTCTTGGGGGGAAGATTCTTATAAGTGATATCTCCTCATGGATGCTTGATGGCGTTTTTCACGGCATACTCTTGGGTCACGAACCTATATTTGAACCATTGTTCAGCCCAGTATCTTCGAATCTATTGGATTCGTGTCTTCCTCTGATTGTAATCCTCATTTGGATCAGTCTTGTATATCTCACTGAGATCAGGAGGCAAATCAATGGAGGTGTTGCCACGGCGCTGTCTGCCACCCTTTCTTACTGTTTTGTCAGTTGCCATTTTCTTCAACCTGAAGGGCTTCAAATTGAATGGCTTCAAAACAGGCAAATGCTTCGGTCTGTTGGTCAGACACGAACTATCTTCAGGGGAATGAATGTGACACTCCAAAAACTCTGCAAATGAATGCATACTATGAGAACCAAGGGATTCTCCCACGAACATGTACCTGTGACAGCATTAGAGATGTGAGGGAAGGGGAAGAGGTCATATGCATTCTCAGAAGTTTTGAAGATTAAAACAGTTTTGAAGACTTTGACCTCATAGTGCGAAGACATTCACTCATGGGAGTTGGTTCCAGATTTGTACGAGTCCACGAATAAGTACAAGTGAGGAATCTAACTATAGTTGAATCATATGTGAATGTACTAGGCAAGATATGAGGTGCAGACATGATAGATCTATATATCTAAGTAGGCAGAAACCTCTTGTGGAAAAGTAGATGAATCTTTATGGATCTAGAAGATGGTAAAAAGCAAGTTTTATTTACCACACGATGAACTGCTTAGACGGAGTAGGAGTTGGATGCCCAGCAGTTTGGTCTTCCGTGCCCTAACTTGGCGACGGAGGACAGCTACGGCGACGGCGGAGTAGAAGATGTCCGCGGCCGGCGTGAGGACGGCGTCGACAAAGTTGCGGCAGTGAAGCGCTTCGTCGCCGGCGTCGTCGAAAGCTAGCGGAGGCGCTAGGGTTGGTCGAGGTGGAGAGGTGGTAGAAGAAACTTTTGAACATGATGGGACGTGCATTTATAGGCATGGGAGACGGCGCAGCGTAATTACTCAGGTGCCCCTGACGGTTCACGTACGAGTGACACGTGGCGGTCATGTAATGCATTGGGAGTTGTCCCACGATCCCACGTACACCACGACTGTCGGAGTTGTCGTTCCGGCTTCTCCGGGTTTCAGGCATAACGGATGGAGCATTAAAATCAGATTTAAAGATTGTCTCTGTATCTTCTGCTGACAAGGACGCAGAGAAGATATTCGACTGTTTCAACAGAATGCATATGATTTGGACAGACAGAGTGTGAGATGAGAAAGCATAGAGAGGTTAGGGTCCGATCACATTCACTTAGTCCAAAAGATTCAAATACGAAGACATAGCTATAAGTGAATGCTATTGACGACAGAACACAACTCTATATATATATGTCATATATGACAAACCAAGTGCGAAGACTTTGCAAATGTAATGCCACAAGAAACGCTTCAAACAAGAATTTGGTGGTGGCGTTACCCACCGTATATGAAGTATTAGACCCAGACACGGCGCACAATTATCGTGGCGCTCCGAAGTCAAATTCCATGTTAATGTATTCACACTTAGAATGTAAGTCTTCATTGATTGAAGATATACTTTACTTCGTGTGTTGCACATCTAAGTCATCAATATGCATAAGTGTTAGGATGTGTGCTTGATTACAGGACATTTTAGGATTCTAAGATATTTAGCTCACACCGCAACTTGCAAAACCTTTTCTCATCCAAGGGCTTTGTGAAGATATCTGCCAGTTGCTCTTCAGTGTTGACATGTATGATATCAATATCTTCCTTCATAACATGATCTCTGAGAAAGTGATGACAAATTTCAATGTGCTTTATCTTCGAGTGCTGAACTGGGTTGTTGGCAATCTTGATGGCGCTTTCATTATCATAGTAGAGTGGCACATGCTTCAGATGGACTCCATAGTCCTTGAGTGTTTGCTTCATCCAGAGAAGCTGAGCGCAGCAAGATCTAGCAGCAATGTATTCAGATTCAGCAGTGGAGAGTGATACACGGTTCTGCTTCTTTGAAGACCGACAGACAAGTGATCGTCCTAGAAAGTGACATGTGCCTGATGTGGACTTGAGCATCTGAAAATCCTACTAGATCAAACTCTGAGCCCTTTGGATACCATAATCCTAGTGTTGGGGTGTAAACCAAATATCAAAGTATTCGCTTCACAGCTAAGTGATGCGACTCCTTTGGTGCCGCTTGATATCGAGCACACATGCAAACACTAAGCATAATATCTGGCCTAGATGCACATAAATAAAGTAAAGAACCAATCATGGAGCGGTATACCTATTGATCAAACTCTTTACCATTGGCGTCGGGACCCAGATGATGTTTAGCAGGCATTGGCGTCAAGTACCCTTTGCAGTCTTGCATTCCAAACTTCTTCAGGCAGTCTTTAAGGTACTTCTCTTGAGATATGAAGATGACGTTGCTTTGCTGGCGAATTTGAAGACCAAGGAAGAACTTCAGCTCACCCATCATAGACATTTGATATTGTTCTTGCATCATGTGACCAAACTCATCACTGTATTTCTTGTCCGTGCAGCTGAAGATAATGTCATCCACATAGATTTGGCAGACAAATAGCTCATCATCATATGTCTTCGTGAAGAGTGTGGGATCTAGGGATCCAGGTTTGAAGCCTTTGCTCTTCAGGAAGTCTTTGAGGGTGGCATACCAAGCACGAGGCGCTTGTTTGAGGCCATATAGTGCCTTGTTGAGCTTGTATACTATAACAGGACGGTTTGGGTCTTCAAAGCCAGTGGTTGTGCAACATACACTTCTTCTTCAATTCTTCCATTGAGAAAGGCACTCTTTACATCCATTTGATATAGAAGTATGTTGTGATGATTGGCATAGGCTAGCAGTATACGAATAGCTTCAAGCCTAGCCACAGGAGCAAATGTTTCATCGAAGTCAATCCCTTCTACTTGAGTGTATCCTTGAGCAACGAGACGACCTTTGTTTCTGACCACTTGACCATGCTCATCTTGCTTGTTGCGATAGATCCATTTTGTGCCTATTATGTTGTGCTTTCGAGGATCAGGACGCTTGACAAGTTCCCACACATTGTTCAGCTCAAACTATTGAAGCTCTTCTTGCATTGCTTGAATCCATTCAGGCTCCATAAAAGCTTCAGCAACTTTCTTGGGTTCAGATATTGAGACAAAAGCAAAATGCCCACAGAAATTTGCAAGCTGTGTTGCTCTTGAGCGAGTGAGTGGACCAGGAGCATTTATGCTATCAATTATTTTCTCAACTTGTACTTCATTTGCAACACGAGGATGAGCTGGACGAAGATTTTGCTCTTGCTGTACATTGTCTTCATCAGGAGTATTGTCTTCAGGCTGAGCATTGTCGTCAGGTTGATTTGGAGCAAAAATGATGAGTTCCTTGTCAGGTTGTGCTTCACAAGGCATGATCTCACCAGTTCCCATTAGCTTGATAGATTCATTTGGTGAAGCTTCATCTAGCACATTTGGTAGGGATTCTCTTTGTGATCCATTTGTCTCATCAAACCTCACATCCACAGTTTCAACAGTTTTATAGAGGAAAATGTTGAAGACTCTGTAGGAGTGTGAGTCCTTTCCATATCCGAGCATAAAGCCTTCATGAGCTTTGGGTGCAAATTTTGACTGATGATGAGGATCCTTGATCCAGCACTTAGCTCCAAATACTCTGAAGTAGCTTACATTTGGCTTCTTTCCAGTGAGGACTTCATAGGATGTTTTCTTTAGAAGCTTGTGAAGATAAACACGGTTGATTATATGGCATGCAGTGTCAATAGCTTCGGGCTAGAATCTTCTTGGTGTTTTGTACTCATCGAGCATCGTTCGAGCCATCTCAATTAGAGTTTTGTTCTTGCGCTCAACGATCCCATTTTGCTGAGGTGTTTACGGGGTTGAGAATTCATGAGTGATTCCCATCTCATCCAGATAAAGATCGAGGCCAGTGTTCTTGAATTCAGTGCCATTGTCACTTCTGATATGTTTGATCTTGATGCCATAATTGTTCATGGCACGGTTGGCGAAGAGTCTGAAGACATCTTGCACTTCAGTCTTGTAGAGTATTATGTGCACCCATGTGTATCTTGAATAATCATCAACAATGACGAAGCCATAGAGAGGCTGTAGTAGAGAATGTGGAGTAGTAAGTAGGGCCAAATAAGTCCATGTGAAGCAGCTCGAAGGGTTTGGATGTCGTCATGATTGTCTTCGAGGGGTGCTTGGCTCTAGTCATCTTCCCAGCTTCACAGGCACCACATAGATGATCTTTCTTGAACTTGACTTCCTCGATGCCTATGACATGCTTCTTCTTTGCGAGAGTGTGCAAATTCCTCATGCCAGCATGTCCTAGCCTCCGATGCCAAAGCCAGCACTCTGAAGCTTTTGCTAGAAGACATACGGCCATCTGTGGTCCAACTGAGAAATCTACCACATACAGATCACCTTTTCTGTATCCTTCAAATACTAAACACTTGTCAGATTCCATTAGTACAAGGCAACGAAATTTACCAAAGATCACAATCATGTTTAAGTCACAAAGCATTGAGACAGACATTAAGTTGAAGCCAAGAGATTCAACAAGCATGACTTTATCCATGTGCTGATCTCTTGAGATTGCAACTCTACCTAGACCCAACACTTTGCTTTTACCAATATTAGCAAATGTGATGTGACTCTTGTTAGATGGACGTAAGGTTGAGTCCATGAGAAGTTTTCGATCACCAGTCATATGATTTGTGCATCCGCTATCCATAATCCATTCTGAAGACTTTGGTGTCACTCCCTACAATGCAGTTAGGAGGATAGGCTTCACCAAAAGCCATTGTGAAGCATAAACAATTGATGCATAAGTGGATTATGAAAGCTTTAGATGTAAGTCAAGACTGATAAGATGTTCAGCAAGTGATTTATGAATAGTATGAGCAGTAAGTCATTTTGGGCATTTGATCTTGTGCCCTACATGTGTTTTAGGTCCCCAGCAATAGCATCAGAAGCCTTTGATTATAAGCTGGAGACCTTTCCCTGCAAGAGAAAGTTAGTTCTTCTTAACCACCCACATTTTCAGGGGTGGTTTAGAAGCAATGAGTCTAAGAGCAGCATCTGAGAATTTTGGCTTTGGGGCCCTAGCAAATAGTCTTGCAGGAGGAGAATAATACTCATAGGAATAGGCAGAAAAGTTCTTTGATTTATGAACATAGCGGTTTGAAGAGACACGCTCATATTCATGGGTCTGAGTATGATTTCCCTGCAAAACATCTTTGTTAGGGTGACTCGGGTGAGTCCTTTGTCTGTATGAAGCCTTAGGACCATATGAAGCCTTTGGTCTGGGGTTTGTCTTCATCCCAGGAGGTGTCATGACAGTATTTGATGGAAGCTTCTCAAGACAACCTTTGGGTACCCAGATCTTCTTCATAGGTGGCCCGTTCCTGCAGTTAGTACCAATATACCTAGCAAACACTTCACCATTTTGATTCTTAACCAGTTTATAGTTTGCATCAAAGGATTCATCAATGATAACAGGATTAGCACAAGTGAAGCCAGATAAGGCAGATGGATCCACTGAAGGTCCCTTTGCAGCAACCCATGTGGTTTTGGAAAACTGCTCAGGCTTCCAGTATGAACCATCAACATTCATTTTCCTGTCGAACCCAACACCCTCTTTCCTAGGGTTTCGGTTCAATATCTGCTTTTTGAGGACATCACATAGAGTCTGATGCCCTTTGAGGCTTTTGTACATCCCTGTTTCAAGCAAAGTCTTCAACCTAGCATTTTCATCAGCAATAGTAGTGGTTTCCTCAGCAGAGGTTACCACATCAATTGTAATGCCCAGGATGGGACTATACCTCCTACGTGTCAAGGCACGACTTAAAGGTATAAGCCCATTCTGGAATGATCTCAAGTTTGGTATCTTTGCACGACTCATGTAAAAGAGGGATTAAATTGCAAAAGGAGATAGTTGGCTTGCACTCGCCACTTCACACAATACATTACATAAGAAAAACATCATCAAAAAACATCACAGCCCATCTAAGGGTAAGATCCAAAAGACAAGATACCAAACATAACGTTAAACCACAGGTCTAGATCGAATCCTAGTAGAAGCTCTACTGATCGTCGAAACGTCACAAGCATACGGCCACTCTCTTCAGGGAACTGCCAGAAGTACTTGAACCAGCTCCTGCATCTTTCTCGGCTGAACCTGCATCTGGTGTTGTAGTAACTGTGAGCCACGAGGACTCAGCAATCCCATAACCATGGGTATCAAGACTAGCAAAGCTATATGGGTAGGAAGAGGTAAAGTGGTGAGGTTGCAGCAGCGGCTAAGCATAATATGGTGGCTAACTTACGAGTACAAGAATAAGATGAGCATCTACGCAAACGGTCGCAAACTAGTAGTGATCGCTAAAGATCCTAAACTACTTACGAGTCAAACATAACCCCACCGTGTTCTCTTCTCAAAGTGAAAAGAGACAGTCACGGTTACTCACAAAGTTGTGTGTTTTACTTCGGATCCTCTGTCAAGTTTTCTGCAACCGGACATTAACAAATTCCAATCTGCCACATAACCGCGGGCACGGCTTTCGAAAGATCATAACCCTGCAGGGGTGTCCCAACTTAGCCCATCACAAGCTCTCACGATTAGCTGAAGTGATAAATATAATATCATCACTCCTTATCTTAGGGAAATCTGATCAGGCTCGGCTTCCCGGTGCACAAGACATTTCGACAATGGTAAAACAAGTCCAACAAGACCTCCCGGCGTGCCGACACCCTAATAGTAGCCGCGCGTATCTCGTCTCGGGCCACGTCCGGATGAGCAATACGTACAGCAACCGAAGACCCCAGATAACTGGGTGGCACCGCAAGTGGCTCTAGTTTGGGACCAACACCATCAGCAGTGGCCCCCCTGTTATGTAGAATTAAGAACCCGGGGACATGACCCCCTATGCAATTAATTAATTAATTAAGTTGTTATAATGAGCAAATTAAAACCAATGTTGGGCCTTGCTGGAGGAGTTTTATTCAAAGTCTAACTGTCAAGGGGTCCCCATCCACCCATCGTGTAAGGAACGCAAAATCAAGGAACATAATGCCGGTTTATCGGCGCCTAAGGTGGCATGAGTGGAACAAAACATCGAGCAAAAGGCCAAGCCTTCCACCCATGCCTAGTATATAGATGTGTTAATAATAATTATAGATATTGTGATATTCCAACAACAACAAGTTCCCTCCTGGAACGATCTTCATCTTCACCTGCAACTAACAACGCTATAAGAGGGGCTGAGCAAGCGGGTAACATAGCCAAACAGTGGTTTTGCTAGGAAGGTGTGAAAGGTTAGAGGTTCCATGGCAACAAGGAGAGGCTGACATAAAAGATGGGTAGCGCGACATGTAACGATAGCATCGAGACAACTAAGCATGTCAATGGTAGTAAAGGTATCCAAGGGTATGATCATCTTGCCTGGGATTCCGCAAGGGAGAAGAACAAATCCAAGAAGTAGACGGAGCAAAAGTCGAGCGAATCCTCACAACTCCGGAACGAAACCGAAGCTAACAAGAGAAGCAAACCGGAAAGAAGCAAACAACACGGTAAACACACAAGCATAAACATGGCATACGATGCACATCCAAGTATGATGCATGTCCGGTTTAAATATGCATGGCATGGCAAAGTGCACAAACAAAACTACAAGTTAAGTGGAGCTCAATATGCAACGAGTTGCATATTGACGAAACACCACATTTTAATTATTTAATTGACTCTCGTTTATTTACAAGACAAGATTAAATGTTTGTTAACATGGCAAGAGGTGAAGCAAAACAAACTACCTATTTAGGCATTTTAAATGAGGCCGGAAATAACAACAACAATTCCGGAAAATCACCATGAGCAATTTAGCAATTATTAAAGCAACAACAATTCACACATTTATAATGTTGTTAACATGATGCGGATGACATGATCAAGTTTTATGCAATTTATTAAAAGATGACATGAAGAAGATATGAAGTATTTGTCACCGTGGTGGAAGGAAAGGGTGCCATGGCAACGATCCGAAAATGATGCAACGCAACATCTCGGTTCCGGTAACCCGTTGAGAGACCGGTGCGAAAGATGACGGGGAGCGAGTCAAGCAAGAAGAAAAGGTGGGGTGATCCCGTCACCGGGTTCCCACAAGTCGGCGACGAGGCAACCGAGGAGCATGACAAAAGATGATTCGGGCACAACGGGCACGGAGCACACAAGTGGAGCATCTCATACAACACAATAAGCAAACGTTCTCGGGTCATCGTCTCGGGGTTATACTTTCGAAACACTCGTTTCGGGGCGGTTCGAGTCGTCGAGGGATGTAGTGGAAGTAGTGGTACACGGGTCATAGAGGAAGTAGTCATTCCGTATAGGTACTCGTTATGTAGCCGTTCTCGCGATTCGTAGAGGAAGGAGTCGTTCTCGGGAGTCGGGGTACACGTTTGTAGAGGTACACGTTATGTAGCCGTTCATGGTCGTCGGTAGGGGTACTCGGTTCTTCGGCGACGGTAGTTGTACTCGCACGTAGTGGGAAGTAGTTGTTCTCGTTTCCGAAGAGGTACTTGTCGCATCACCGAGCGTAGTGGTACTTGTCGCGTCGTCTTGTGTAGTCGTTCCCGTTCGTAGATGTTCATGTCATCGGTAGGGGTACTTGGGGTCTTCGGACTTGCCGGTCTCGGGGTTGGCGACGGTAGTGGTTCACGTTACGTAGATGCACATTTCCGTAGAGGTACTTGACGAAGATCTGCAACGGTGGAACTCGTTGCTGCTCCTTGGTTCGAACAGAGGCGAAGAAGGTTCCGGTGGGGCTTGAGCGGCTCGGCAAGGCAGTAGGGACGGGACGTCGGCGCTCGGCCTTGGCTCGCCGGTGGCTGGCGCGAGGCGCGGAGGGGTGCTGGACAGGGCTGGGGCGGTGCCGTCAGCTCGAGGACGACGCTTGACGGAAGCGGAACTGCGGCAGCAGCAGGTTGGCGGCGCCGGCGGCGACCCTTGGCCGGCCGGGGCGCTGTGCTGCGGCGCTGGGGCCTGAGGAACGGGGCGCTGCTCGAGGGGACTCCCTCACCTCGGCGAGGTGGCGCTCGGGCGCAGGGGAGCTTCAGTCGAAGGAGCGGTCGAGCGAGCGAAGCCTGGCGGCGGGGGCGTTGTCTCCCGCGAGCGATGCAGGGCGGCTGGACGAGGCCATCGGGGCTGCTCGAGGAGCGCTCTGGCGCGGTCCGGGCCGCGGCCTTGGGGGTGCTCGCGGGGACGAAGGAGAGAGAGGGTTCAGCGACAAGGAAGATCGAAGTAACGGGCGAAGGGAAGATGGGGACGAGGGGGTGCGGCGCTGAGGGGGACGAGGGATGGAGGAGACGGGGTCGAACGCTGGCGGCGCGAGGGAGGAAAGAAGGAGCGATGCTGCTTCGGTCGCTAGCTAGGTTAGGCCGCCTGGGGCCTTGGGCCGGACTGAGAGGAGGCCGCGGGAGGAGATGGGCCAGGGAGGCCGGCTGGGCTCTCTTCTTTTTTTTAACTGTTGTTGTTTTCCCAAAAAACAGAAAACAGTAAAGGAGAAAGAAAAGGAAGGAGGTGTTCTGAAAAGGATTAAGGCATAGGGTAAAATTCCCTGGACTCACAAAAATGTAAGGAATTAATTAAAATTGTTGGAGGGTTTTTGGAGGAACCTCGATAAACGAGAAAAGAAATATAGGGAGGGTTTTTGACGGTGAAACTTGAATTAAAGAGGCATGGGGAAAATTATGCACGTGTGTTATGCTTAATTCCAAAGAACGGAATATTATATAGCTCCATATATTAGGAGGATATGTTATAAAGAGAAGTCGTCCTTCCCTCAATTTAAATGGACCGAAGGTCCACACGATTTATTTAAGTTGAGATGCAAAATAAATATGACATGACGGCATGATGACATGATGCAAAGCAAAAATAAATAACACAAGCACAAAAGAAACACACGGGAGAACCCGGAACATCTGGAATCTCTGGAACTTCTGGGACGTCGGTCTTCGGGCGTCACAACTCTCCCACACTAACAGAGGATCTCGACCTGAGATCCTAGAGATGACACCGGATAAAAACGGAAGAGGAAGAGGTAAAACAAAGTTGCTTCTTCGACAAACGAGTGAAACCACGAACCTGAGAGGTAGAACAATCTTGAAAGAAAGAATAGAATGGAGATGAACGAAGATGAAACACTCCGTTGGAAAAGAGGAACAGGGAGCATTATGAGAACCTTGTAGGTTGAAAGACATGAAGCAAGAGCTCACGGATGACGAAAAATTTTCAAAACCACTCCGGTTAACCAAGATTGAGAAGGAATAAGAACGAAATAATTTGGACAGCACTCCGACTGAAAATGGAAGGAATTAACAAGAACTTGAGGAGATGGAATGATACTTGAAGAAATCAACAACATATAGCCTCTAAAACAATTGAAAGAATGGCACAAGGGTTAAGGAAGATTTCAGATAGCACTCCGGTTAAAAGATAGGCAAAACTTGATAAGATGAGAGAACTAGAATGGAGGACACAACAATCCGGTTAAATAGACAAGCAAGGGAGAATATGATCTTGATAAAACGATATGATGGTTTGGAGAGAGCAACATCACAATGCCTCCGGAATGAAAGAATAGCATATAAATCAACGAAAGAAATGAAAGGAGAAGAAAAATGACAACTTCTCCCACAGATGAATTAGGAAATCCTCCTTACAAAGAAGGGTTGAATGGAGTTGTTGGAAAAATCAACAACGAAAACGAATAAGCTCTTGTTGTGGGCTTATGGAAAACATCTCAAAATTAAGAGGTGACAACCAACCACTAACTTAAACAATTGATTTGATTGAGATCAACAAGGAGACGATATCACCAGAAGGATAAATGAAGAATTTGGGTCATTTATAAGCACCATAATAGCAAAAATCCTTAGGGAAAGCTCTCAGGTTAATTATAACCCAAGATAACTCCAACGAATAAATTGAAGGCTGAAAAGATCTCCTAAAGAAAAATAAATTATGGTTTTAAATATCTCATTCTTGATAACTCGTGAATCATGAAACATGAAGGAATTGTCAAGAATGACATAACACCATCTCAAACAATAAGGTAGAAAGAATTGCACTTGGAAAGCATGATGAAGAATGCTTGAGCTCCAACAAGAATCTTGATGAAGACTTCGAGGATGAGTTAAATGATGATGAACCACCATGAAGAACTCCGGTAACGAAAGGATGAGAAGTGAAAGATGAAAAGAATAAGATTCAAGGCCTGCGATGAATTAGATGGAGCTTTGAAATGATATAATTGAAATAACTTGGAACTCCAGAAAAAAGATGAAGAATTTAGAACCAAGGATATGATATGATGAACAAGCTCCGTAAAAAGAGATTAGTCACTTCAAGGAAATAAGAATAAGATTTACTGTATGCTTATCCTTCATCAAATTAAATTGATGACAAGCAACGGATTTGGCCTACTACTTATTCTTCTTGAAAGGGATTGGAGAGAGATATAGCCAAACTTGAGAATAATCTTGAACGACTCACCGGTAGGATTATGAAAAGAACAAATGAATTGATACGATAACAACGAAAGAGTAATCTTGAAAGAACCACCGTAAAATAAGGAGACGAACGAAGAGACATCAATGAAGAATATTTGGAGGACGAAGTTGAAAACTGAGAACGAAGAATCTTCTAAAATGATGGCCTTCGGAGGATCACAAAGGAAAGAATTCATGAAATGCTTCGGATGGTATGAAAATAATTCCTCACAATCGAAACAATAATGAGGATGTCATGAAGCTAGAACCACGAATCTTCAAGAGAAGGGCCAAGATTTAAGAGAAACTCTTCTCCGATCTTCAGATGTTGAAAATGAAGACGAGAAATGCCATGAAGAATTTCGAGATACTCCGGAATGAAGAATTAAAAGGTTGAACCAATGATGAAAAAGAATTTGAAAGCGATCTTAAGTCATATGACTGATGGAATCCATACTTACGTCACAATTTGAAAGAATTTGAGTATAACTCCAGAAAAATTAGAAGAGTCGGGTAAGATCCTGGGAAAAGACTTGTGGGTTAGGGCCCACTAAAGAAATCACCGTTGAAAAGATTGCTTAAGAGATATTGCACCGGTTGAATTAAATGGCTTGAGTAAGACAACAATCTCAAAATAGCTTGACAGGATTAAGAATGGAAACACGAATCTTCAACACTCTGGATATGAATAGCAAGAGGAGAATGATTAATTGGTGCACCGGAATAAGAAAGCATTGTGAAACAGGAAAAGGATAAGATCAACACCGAAATCTTGAATTACATCCACCGGCAGAATTTGAGAACAAAAGAATGATGAACTTGAAGCTCTTGAGCATCTTCACGATAAATCACCGGATAAGAACGTTGAAGGAAAAGAATGAAGAACCTCACATGAATAAAATGGATACTTGATTAAGAATTTCTGGCTCCAAGAAGAAGAAGGGTGGGAGGGTGGGGAAAACAAAGACAACTTGAGATGAATGAATACAGACAAATCGTCAGATTTCTCAACGGCGTCTGTATGGAATCACTTGAAGAGAAGGCACACCGGTTGAAAAGGATTAACATGAAGATCTCGATGGTCAGGAAGAATTAGCACTCCCATAGAAATATGAGAACACCGATTAGGAAAGGTATGGAATCAACATTTGACATCGAAGCAACTCGAATACCAGAATCAACTCAAACAAAGGATAGATATGTTGCAGCATAATCTTCACAATATCATCCGAACAGAGAATTGAACGAATGAATTCCGCAGGTACATCAACTTGTCGAGAAGCCACTAGGGGTACAAAAGATAAATAAAAGCAACAAGGAGCAGATAGAACAAATACAAGATAGAAGCTTCGTTCGACATATTCGTGCTGAAAGCTCATGGAACGTGTTACAAAAGGGTTTTGCAATCCCCGGATCAGCATAGCCAAGGACCCTTTAAGATGCAACTCCCGATCGGAACAAGCCCATAAAACCACTTCACTCAATGTAGAACCCCGAACTTCATTTCATGCATTCGTTGGAAGAAAGCCTACGAGCTACTAGATGAACCCACCTATTAATTTCCGAAAGTTTCCAGTTATGCAATCAGGTGTTGGGGATACAGGGGAAGCATCGCGCACTCAACTCTAATCCTACATCCAGCTGTATCCATCCTTCAACACATAACCAGTTATCTCCGGAAACCGTTTACCTCGGACCTTCGAAACGCATCCACTATACAAGCTATGGCAATACTCCCGAACTACCTCCCCAGTACTGGGTGATGTCGGGGTTATCTTGCCACTAACCGCATAGGAGAGTTTTCGATGTCGGCCGTCTTAAGTATTCTAGTACTGCCGCAATGGATTTGCGACGACAACACCTCGGAGCTCAACTCCCCGGGACACTGCCACAACCCCTAATGACAGGAGGCATCGAGAACAATGTTCTCGTCACAAAGACATCGGAACAATCCAAACAATACTCGCGAGATCCTAAAAAAAAATATTTGTGCAATTTTTGAGAGTAGAAGAGATAAGAGTAATCGTCAGGAGTCCTCACCAGAGTGAAAAGAGATGAGGAGCAAAAGAATTCCTACTCTCCGATATATATATAGGACTCAAAACATTTTCATGTGTGTGCCTAGACTCAACAGTCAACGATTCGATCAATCAGTGGGGGCTTCTAGGTCGGAGAAGGCTCTGATACCAACTTGTAATGCCCAGGATGGGACTATACCTCCTACATGTCGAGGTACGACTTAAAGGTATAAGCCCGTTCTGGAATTATCTCAAGTTTGGTATCTTTGCACGACTCATGTAAAAGAGGGATTAAATTGCAAAAGGAGATAGTTGGCTTACACTCGCCACTTCACACAATACATTACATAAGCAAAACATCATCCAAAAACATCGCAGCCCATCTAAGGGTAAGATCCAAAAGACAAGATACCAAACATAATGTTAAACCACAGGTCTAGATCGAATCCTAGTAGAAGCTCTACTGATCGTCGAAACGTCACAAGCATACGGCCACTCTCTTCAGGGAACTGCCAGAAGTACTTGAACCAGCTCCTGCATCTTTCTCGGCTGAACCTGCATCTGGTGTTGTAGTAACTGTGAGCCACGAGGACTCAGCAATCCCATAACCATGGGTATCAAGACTAGCAAAGCTTTATGGGTAGGAAGAGGTAAAGTTGTGAGGTTGCAGCAACGGCTAAGCATAATATGGTGGCTAACTTACGAGTACAAGAATAAGATGAGCATCTACGCAAACGGTCGCAAACTAGTAGTGATCGCTAAAGATCCTAAACTACTTACGAGTCAAACATAACCCCACCGTGTTCTCTTCTCAAAGTGAAAAGAGACAGTCACGGTTACTCACACAGTTGTGTGTTTTACTTCGGATCCTCTGTCAAGTTTCCTACAACCGGACATTAACAAATTCCAATCTGCCACATAACCGTGGGCACGGCTTTCGAAAGATCATAACCCTGCAGGGGTGTCCCAACTTAGCCCATCACAAGCTCTCACGATTAGCTGAAGTGATAAATATAATATCATCACTCCTTATCTTAGGGAAATCCGATCAGGCTCGGCTTCCCGGTGCACAAGACATTTCGACAATGGTAAAACAAGTCCAGCAAGACCTCCCGGCGTGCCGACACCCTGATAGTAGCCGCGCGTATCTCGTCTCAGGCCACGTCCGGATGAGCAATACGTACAGCAACCGAAGACCCCAGATAACTGGGTGGCACCGCAAGTGGCTCTAGTTTGGGACCAACACCATCAGCACTGGCCCCCCTGTTATGTAGAATTAAGAACCCGGGGACATGACCCCCTATTCAATTAATTAATTAATTAAGTTGTTATAATGAGCAAATTAAAACCAATGTTGGGCCTTGCTGGAGGAGTTTTATTCAAAGTCGAACTTTCAAGGGGTCCCCATCCACCCATCGTGTAAGGAACGCAAAATCAAGAAACATAATGCCGGTTTATCGGCGCCTAAGGTGGCATGAGTGGAACAAAACACCGAGCAAAAGGCCAAGCCTTCCACCCATGCCCAGTATATAGATGTGTTAATAATAATTATAGATATTGTGATATTCCAACAACAACAAGTTCCCTCCTGGAACGATCTTCATCTTCACCTGCAACAAACAATGCTATAAGAGGGGCTGAGCAAGAGGGTAACATAGCCAAACAGTGGTTTTGCTAGGAAGGTGTCAAAGGTTAGAGGTTCCATGGCAACAAGGAGAGGCTGACATAAAAGATGGGTAGCGCGACATGTAACGATAGCATCGAGACAACTAAGCATGGCAATGGTAGTAAAGGTATCCAAGGGTATGATCATCTTGCCTGGGATTCCGCGAGGGAGAAGAACAAGTCCAAGAAGTAGACGGAGCAACAGTCGAGCGAATCCTCACAACTCCGGAACGAAACCGAAGCTAACAAGAGAAGCAAACCGGAAAGAAGCAAACAACACGGTAAACACACAAGCATAAACATGGCATACGATGCACATCCAAGTATGATGCATGTCCGGTTTAAATATGCATGGCATGGCAAAGTGCACAAACAAAACTACAAGTTAAGTGGAGCTCAATATGCAACGAGTTGCATATTGACGAAACACCACATTTTAATTATTTAATTGACTCTTGTTTATTTACAAGACAAGATTAAATGTTTGTTAACATGGCAAGAGGTGAAGCAAAACAAACTACCTATTTAGGCATTTTAAATGAGGTCGGAAATAACAACAACAATTCCAGAAAATCCCCATGAGCAATTTAGCAATTATTAAAGCAACAACAATTCACACATTTATAATGTTGTTAACATGATGCGGATGACATGATCAAGTTTTATGCAATTTATTAAAAGATGACATGAAGAAGATATGAAGTATTTGTCACCGTGGTGGAAGGAAAGGGTGCCACGGCAACGATCCGAAAATGATGCAACGCAACATCTCGGTTCCGGTAACCCGTTGAGAGAACGGGGGAAAAGATGACGGAGAGCGAGTCAAGCAAGAAGAAAAGGTGGGGTGATCCCGTCACCGAGTTCCCACAAGTCGGCGACGAGGCAACCGAGGAGCATGACAAAAGATGATTCGGGCACAACGGGCACGGAGCACACAAGTGGAGCATCTCATACAACACAACAAGCAAACGTTCTCGGGTCATCGTCTCGGGGTTATACCTTCAAAACACTCGTTTCGGGGCGGTTCGAGTCGTCGAGGGACGTAGTGGAAGTAGTGGTACACGGGTCGTAGAGGAAGTAGTCGTTCCGTAGAGGTACTCGTTATGTAGCCGTTCTCGCGATTCGTAGAGGAAGGAGTCGTTCTCGGGAGTCGTGGTACACGTTCATAGAGGTACACGTTATGTAGCCGTTCACGGTCGTCGGTAGGGGTACTCGGTTCTTCGGCGACGGTAGTTGTACTCGCACGTGGTGGGAAGTAGTTGTTCTCGTTTCTGAAGAGGTACTTGTCGCGTCACCGAGCATAGTGGTACTTGTCACGTCGTCTTGTGTAGTCGTTCCCGTTCGTAGATGTTCATGTCATCGGTAGGGGTACTTGGGGTCTTCGGACTTGCCGGTCTCGGGGTTGGCGACGGTAGTGGTTCGCGTTACATAGATGCACATTTCTGTAGAGGTACTTGACGAAGATCTGCAACGGTGGAACTCGTTGCTGCTCCTTGGTTCGAACAGAGGCGAAGAAGGTTCCGGTGGGGCTTGAGCGGCTCGGCAAGGTAGCAGGGACGGGACGTCGGGGCTCGGCCTTGGCTCGCCGGTGGCCGGCGCGAGGCGCGGAGGGGCGCTGGACAGGGCTGGGGTGGCGCCGTCGGCTCGAGGACGACGCTTGATGGAAGCGGAACCGCGGCAGCAGCAGGTTGGCGGCGCCGGCGGGGACCCCTGGTCGGTCGGGGCACTGTGCTGCGGCGCTGGGGCCTGAGTGACGGGGCGCTGCTTGAGGGGACTCCCTCCCCTCGGTAAGGTGGCGCTCGGGCGCAAGGGAGCTGCGGTCGAAGGAGCGGTCGAGCGAGCGAAGCCTGGCGGCGGGGGCGTTGTCTCCCACGAGCGATGCAGGGCGGCTGGACGAGGCCATCGGGGCTGCTCGAGGAGCGCTCTGGCGCGGTCCGGGCCGCGGCCTTGGGGGTGCTCGCGAGGACGAAGGAGAGAGAGGGTTCGGCGACAAGGAAGATCGAAGGAGCGGGCGAAGGGAAGATGGGGACGAGGGGGTGCGGCGCTGAGGGGGACGAGGGATGGAGGAGACGGGGTCGAACGCTGGCGGCGCGGGGGAGGAAAGAAGGAGCGATGTTGCTTCGGTCGCTAGCTAGGTTAGGCCGCCTGGGGCCTTGGGCCGGACTGAGAGGAGGCCGCGGGAGGAGATGGGCCAGGGAGGCCGGCTGGGCTCTCTTCTTTTTTTTTAACTGCTGATGTTTTCCCAAAAAACAGAAAACAGCAAAGGAGAAAGAAAAGGAAGGAGGTGTTCTGAAAAGGATTAAGGCATAGGGTAAAATTCCCTAGACTCACGAAAATGTAAGGAATTAATTAAAATTGTTGGAGGGTTTTTGGAGGAACCTCGATAAACGAGAAAATAAATATAGGGAGGGTTTTTGACGGTGAAACTTGAATTAAAGAGGCATGGGGAAAATTATGCACGTGTGTTATGCTTAATTCCAAAGAATGGAATATTATATAGCTCCATATATTAGGAGGATATGTTATAAAGAGAAGTCATCCTTCCCTCGATTTAAATGGACCGAAGGTCCACACGATTTATTTAAGTTGACATGCAAAATAAATATGACATGATGGCATGATGACATGATGCAAAGCAAAAATAAATAACACAAGCACAAAAGAAACACACGGGAGAACCCGGAACATCTGGAATCTCTGGAATCTTCTAGGACGTCGGTCTTCGGGCGTCACATCAATAGTTGAAGATATTGCAACAGTGGCAGCAGTAGAGCATTCAGCAACGGATGTAGCATTACCACATTCAATGCATTTTAGGCATGGTGGTTCAAACTCTTCGTGAGTGGAGCAGATCAGTTGTGCGCGGAGTGACTCATTCTCCTTTTGAAGATCTTCATGGGCCGCTTTCACTTTCTCAAGTTCTCGTTTCCTTTGAGTGTAATCGTGGGAAAGCTTTTCATGAGTTTTTGAAAGCGATTCATAAAGACCTTCAAGTTCTTTGTACTTATCATGAAGATTTTTTATGTCTTCAATTAAGGACTGAGAACGGGTCATTTCCGCGCCCAACAGGTCATCGCTTTTGTATAACAGTTTTTGAATATGTTCCATGGCTTTCTGCTGTTCAGTGGCAATTTTAGCAAGTGTTTTGTAGCTAGGTTTTGATTCACAATCAGAGTCATCTTCACTAGATGTTTGAAAGTAAGCATCGAGTGATTTTACCTTGGCACCGCGTTCCATGAAGCAGAAGGTGGGTGCAGAGTCGTCGTCCTCATCATCATTGTTGGGGACGGGGCCATTGTCTTCAGTGCTGAAGATGGACTTGCCCACGTAAGCAGTGGCTAAAGCCAGACTTGCAGCACCAGAATCACACTCCTCCTCCGACTCCACCTCCGCTTCTTCAGAAGCAGACTATTCCTCGGAATCCATCTCCTTGCCAACAAAAGCGCGAGCCTTGCCAGATGAATTCTTCTTATGTGATGAATACTTTGATGAAGACTTTGAAGAAGACTTTGAGTATTTCTTCTTTTTCTTGTCATCAGAATCATATTCCTTGCTCTTCTTTTTCTTCTTCTCGTTGTCCCACTGAGGACACTCAGAGATGTAGTGACTAGGTTTCTTGCACTTATGACATGTTCTTTTCTTGTAGTCATGAGCAGATGCTTCATCATTTCTTGAGCTGGATCTTGAAGACTTTCTGAAGCCTTTCTTCCTAGTGAATTTCTGGAACTTTTTCACAAGCATGGCAAGCTCCTTTCCAATGTCTTCAGGATCATCAGAACTGCAGTCAGATTCTTCTTCAGATGAGGAAACAGCTTTTGCCTTTAAGGCGCGAGATCGGCCATAGTTGGGACCATAGATGTCACGCTTCTCAAATAGCTGGAACTCATGTGTGTTGAGACTCTCAAGTATATCAGACGGATCGAGAGTCTTGCAGTCAGGGCGTTCTTGAATCATCAGGGCAAGGATATCAAATGAGCTGTTGAGTGATCTCAGAAGGTTCTTGACGATTTCATGCTTGGTAATCTCAGTGGCACCAAGTGCTTGAAGCTCATTTGTGATGTCAGTGAGACGATCAAAAGTATGTTGGACATTTTCATTGTCATGTCTCTTGAAGCGATTGAAGAGATTGCGAAGGACGCTGATCCTTTGATCTCTCTGGGTAGAGACTCCTTCATTGACC
The DNA here is from genome assembly GCA_902687465.1 of Secale cereale. Lineage (NCBI taxonomy): Eukaryota > Viridiplantae > Streptophyta > Magnoliopsida > Poales > Poaceae > Secale > Secale cereale. Next base: position 76,632,498 of record LR738710.1, read on the forward strand.
TTTGAGAGCCAGTCCCAAACTTCCTTTGACCTGTCCAGAGCACTTACACGACCATACTGTCCTTTGGTCAGATGACCACAGATGATGTTTTTGGCCGTTGAATCCAATTGAACGAGCCTCTTGACATCAGCAGGGGTGGTACCTTCACCAGTCTTGGGAACGCCGTTCTTGACGACAAACCAGAGATCCACGTCAATGGCTTCAAGATGCATGCGCATCTTGTTCTTCCAGTAGGGATATTCGGTGCCATCGAAGACGGGGCACGCAGCGGAGACTTTGATTATCCCTGCAGTCGACATAGCTAAAACTCCAGGTAGTTAAACCGAATCACACAGAACAAGGGAGTACCTTGCTCTGATACCAATTGAAAGTGCAGTATATCGACTAGAGGGGGGGGTGAATAGGCGATTTTTATTAAATGCTTCAAAACATGGTAGTTTCGAAGACAAACGATAAGCTCAAGCCTATTGGTATGCAGCGAAAAGTGGACTACACTAGATAAGCCATAGTCATGTATTCAATGAAGTGAAAGCATGAAGACCAATAGCAGCTAGGCAGTAGTGATCATAAAGGAAGAAGGAATGAATCGAATCACAACAAGTAGATACTCAGTGAAGACAATCAGATAAGGCAGGCATGCAATGTCTTCACAACGTAGAGCTATAAGTAAAGGGAAGGAAAGGATAGAACCAGTAGCTCGGGGAAGACAGTGATTTGTTAGACCAGTTCTAGTTGCTGTGACAATTGTACGTCTGGTTAGGGAGGCTGAGATTTAACTCAGAAGACCGCGTCTTCACCTCGTTCCCCTTGATCTAAGGACACGTAGTCCTCGCCCAATCACTCTGGTAAGTCTTCAAGGTAGACTTCCAAACATTCACAGACTTCGTTCACCGGCAATCCACAATTACTCTTGGATGCTCAGAACGCGACGCCTAACCGGCTGGAGGAAACACAGTCCTCAAGTGTAATAAGTCTTCAGGTTACACAGACAGAAAGACTTCAGTGATGCCTAACACTCTTTGGCTCTGGGTGTTTGGGCTTTGTCCTCGCAAGGATTTCTCTCTCAAATGCTTCGGAGGTGGGTTGCTCTCAACCGACAAAAGCCGTGCAATAACTCTGAGCAGCCACCAATTTATGGTGTAGGGGGTGGGCTATTTATAGCCACTGGGCAACCTGACCTGATTTGTCCGAAGTGACCCTGGGTCACTAAGGAACTGACACGTGTTCCAACGGTCAGATTTCAAACACACACGGCAACTTTACTTGAGCTCCAAGTAAAGGTGACTCATCCGCCTCTGGATAAGATTTGCTCTCATAGTCTTCACTCGAAGACATAGGATTTGGTTGAGCATCACTTCAGTCACTCTGACTTAGTTCACTTGGACCCCACTTAACAGTACGGTGGTTCCTATGACTCAACAAAGAAGAAAAGGAAACAGTGAAACATCTATGTCTTTGCTCTCCACAGTCTTCACACAATGTCTTCTCTAGTCTTCAATATGATTATCTTCATTTACCACCATTGATATCAATGTCTTCATACATTTTTAGGGGTCATCTCCGGTAGGTTAACCGAATCAATGAGGGACTACTACCTGTGTTATCCTGCAATTCTCACAAACACATTAGTCCCTCAACCAGGTCTGTCGTCAATACTCCAAAACCACTAGGGGTGGCACTAGATGCACTTACACGTAGCATCTTGCACGAGTAGAACACAAACAAGTTGTGGGCGTAGATTTGTTCAATTCTCTTACCGCTACTAGTCTAATCTTGATTCGGCGGCATCGTGGGATGAAGCGGCCCGGACCGACCTTACACGTACGCTTACGTGAGACTGGTTCCACCGACAGACATGCACTAGTTGCATAAGGTGGCTGGCGGGTGTCTGTCTCTCCCACTTTAGTCGGATCGGATTCGATGAAAAGCGTCATTATGAAGGATAAATAGAAATTGACATATCACGTTGTGGTTTTGGCGTAGGTAAGAAACGTTCTTGCTAGAAACCTATAGCAACCACATAAAAACTTGCAACAACAATTAGAGGACGTCTAACTTGTTCTTGTAGCATGTGCCATGTGATGTGATACGGCCAAGAAGATGTGATGAATGATATATGTGATGTATGAGATTGATCATGTTCTTGTAATAGGAATCACGACTTGCATGTCGATGAGTATGACAACCGGCACGAGCCATAGGAGTTGTCTTATTTTATTGTATGACATGCGTGTCACTGAATAACGCCATGTAATTACTTTACTTTATTGCTAAACGTTAGCCATAGTAGTAGAAGTAATATTTGGCGAGACGACTTCATGAAGACACGATGATGGAGATCATGATGATGGAGATCATGGTGTCATGCCGGTGACAAGGATGATCATGGTGCCCCGAAGATGAAGATCAAAGGAGCAAAATGATATTGGCCATATCATGTCACTTTATTTGATTGCATGTGATGTTTATCATGTTTATGCGTCTTATTTGCTTAGAACGACGGTAGTAAATAAGATGATCTCTCACTAAAATTTCAAGAATTGTGTTTCTCCTAACTGTGCACCGTTGCTAAGGATCGTTGTTCCGAAGCACCACGTGATGATCGGGTGTGATAGGCTCTAACGTTCGCAAACAACGGGTGTAAGCCAGATTTACACACGCAATACACTTAGGGTTCACTTGACGAGCCTAGCATGTAGAGACATGGCCTCGGAACACGGAAGACCGAAAGGTCGAACATGAGTCGTATAGAAGATACGATCAACATGAAGATGTTCACCGTTGATGACCAGTCCGTCTCACGTGATGATCGGACACGGGCTAGTCGATTCGGATCATGTATCACTTAGATGACTAGAGAGATGTCAATCTAAGTGGGAGTTCATTAAAATTGTTTAGATGAACTTAATTGTCATGAACTTAGTCTGAAATCTTTACAATATGTCTTGTAGATCCAACGGCCCACGCTCATGTTGCCCTCAACTTCAACGTGTTCCTAGAGAAAACCAAGCTGAAAGACGCTGGTAGCAACTATACGGATTGGGTCCGTAACCTGAGGATTATCCTCGTAGCTGCCAAGAAATCATATGTCCTTGAAGCACCGCTAGGTGATGCACCCATTTTCTCGGCAGCCCAAGACGTTATGAATGCCTGGCAGTCATGTTGTGATGATTACTCCCTGGTTCAGTGTGGCATGCTTTACAGCTTAGAATCTGGGCTCCAAAAGCGTTTTGAGCACCACGGAGCATATGAGATGTTCCAAGAGCTGAAAATGGTTTTCCAAGCTCATGCCCGAGTCGAGAGATATGATGTCTCCGACGCATTCTATAGTTGTAAGATGGAGGAGAATAGTTCTGTCAGCGAGCACATACTCAAATTGTCTGGGTTGCACAATCGCTTGTCTCAGTTGGGAATTAATCTCCCAGACAAAGCGGTCGTTGACAGAATCCTTCAGTCGCTCCCACCTAGCTACAAGAGCTTCGTGATGAACTTCAATATGCAAGGGATGGAGAAGTCCATTCCCGAGGTGTATTCAATGCTGAAATCAGCGGAGGTGGATATCAAGAAAGAACATCAAGTGTTGATGGTCAATAAAACCACTAAGTTCAAGAAAGGCAAGGGTAAGAAGAACTTCAAGAAGGACGGCAAAGGAGTTGCCGCGCCCAGTAAGCCAGTTGTCGGGAAGAAGCCAAAGAATGGACCCAAGCCTGAAACTGAGTGCTTTCATTGCAAGGGAACGGGTCACTGGAAACGGAACTGCCCCAAATACTTGGCAGATAAGAAGGTCGGCAACGTCAAAGGTATATATGATATACATGTTATTGATGTGTACCTTACCAGCGCTCGTATACCTCCTGGGTATTTGATACCAGTGCAGTTCCTCACATTTGTAACTCAAAGCAGGAGATGCGGAATAAGCGAAGACTGGCGAAGGATGAGGTAACGATGCACGTCGGGAATGGTTCCAAGGTCGATGTGATCGCCGTCGGCACGCTACCTCTACATCTACCCTCGGAATTAGTTTTAAACCTTAATAATTGTTATTTAGTACTAGCTTTGAGCATGAACATTGTATCTGGATCTCGTTTAATGCGAGATGGCTACTCATTTAAATCCGAGAATAATGGTTGTTCTATTTATATGAGAGATATGTTTTATGGTCATGCCCCGCTGGTCAATGGTTTATTCTTGATGAATCTCGAACATGATGTTACAGATATTCATAGTGTGAATGCCAAAAGATGTAAAGTTGATAATGATAGTCCCACATACTTGTGGCATTGGTGCCTTGGTCATATTGGCGTCAAACGTATGAGGAAGCTCCATGCAGATGGACTTCTAGAGTCTCTTGATTATGAATCATTTGACACGTGCAAACCATGCCTCTTGGGCAAGATGACCAAGATTCCTTCTCCGGAACAATGGAGCGAGCGACCAACTTATTGGAGATCATACATACCGATGTGTGCGGTCCAATGAGTGTTGAAGCTCGCGGAGGCTATCATTATGTTCTCACCCTCACAGATGACTTGAGTAGATATGGGTATGTCTACTTGATGAAACACAAGTCTAAGACCTTTGAAAAGTTCAAGGAATTTCAGAATGAGGTCGAGAATCAACGTGACAGAAAAATAAAGTTCTTACGATCGGATCATGGGGGTGAATATTTAAGTCACGAATTTGGCACGCACTTAAGGAACTGTGGAATTGTTTCACAATTGACACCGCCCGGAACACCTTAGCGTAATGGTGTGTCCGAACGTCGAAATCGTACTCTGTTGGACATGGTGCGATCTATGATGTCTCTCACCGACTTACCGCTATCTTTTTGGGGTTATGCTTTAGAGACTGCCGCATTCACTTTAAATAGGGGTCCGTCAAAATCCGTTGAGACGACACCGTATGAACTTTGGTTTGGCAAGAAACCTAAGCTGTCGTTTCTGAAAGTTTGGGGTTGCGATGCTTATGTCAAGAAACTTCAACCTGAAAAGCTCGAACCCAAATCGGAAAAATGCGTCTTCATAGGATACCCAAAGGAAACAATTTGGTACACCTTCTACCTCAGATCCGAAGGCAAGATCTTCGTTGCTAAGAATGGATCCTTTCTGGAGAAAGAGTTTCTCTCGAAAGAAGTGAGTGGGAGGAAAGTAGAACTTGATGAGGTGACAGTCACCCCTTCCGAGCCAGAAAGTAGCGCAGCGCAGGAAATTGTTCCTGAGGTGCCTGCACCGACTAGGGAGAAAGATAATGATCATGATCATGAAGATTCAGATCAAGTTACTACTGAACTTCGAAGGTCCACAAGGACACGTTGCGCACCAGAGTGGTACGGCAACCCTGTCATGGAAATCATGTTGTTAGACAACGGTGAACCTTCGAACTACGAAGAAGCGGTGGCGGGCCCGGATTCCAACAAATGGCTTGAAGCGATGAAATCCGAGATAGGATCCATGCATGAAAACAAAGTATGGACTTTGGTGGACTTGCCCGATGATCGGCACACCATAGAAAATAAATGGATATTTAAGAAGAAGACTCACGCGGATGGTAATGTGACCATCTATAAGGCTTGGCTTGTCGCTAAAGGTTATCGACAAGTTCAAGGGATTGACTACGACGAGACTTTCTCTCCCGTAGCGATGCTGAAGTCCGTCCGAATCATGTTAGCAATTGCCGCATACTATGATTATGAGATATGGCAAATGGACGTCAAAACGGCATTCCTTAATGGCTTCCTCAAGGAAGAACTGTATATGATGCAGCCAGAAGGTTTTGTCGATCCCGAAAAAGCTAACCAGGTATGCAAGCTCCAGCGCTTGATCTACGGGCTGGTGCAAGCATCTCGGAGTTGGAATATTCGCTTTAATGATGTGATCAAAGCGTTTGGTTTTATACATACTTGGGGAGAAGCCTATATTTACAAGAAAGTGAGTGGGAGCTCTGTAGCATTTCTCATATTATATGTGGATGACATACTACTGATGGGAAATGATATAGAATTCTTGGAGAGCATAAAGGCCTACTTGAATAAAAGTTTTTCAATGAACGACCTTGGAGAAGCTGCTTACATATTAGGCATCAAAATCTATAGAGATAGATCAAGACGCCTCATTGGTCTTTCACAAAGCACATACCTTGACAAGATATTGAAGAAGTTCAATATGGATCAGTCCAAGAAAGGGTTCTTGCCTGTATTGCAAGGTATGAGATTGAGCACGGCTCAATGCCCGACCACGGCAGAAGATAGAGAAAAGATGAGTGTCATCCCCTATGCCTCGGCCATAGGTTCTATCATGTATGCCATGTTGTGTACCAGACCTGATGTGAACCTTGCCATAAGTTTGGTGGGGAGGTACCAAAGTGATCCCGGTATGGAACACTGGACATCGGTCAAGAACATCCTGAAGTACCTGAAAAGGACTAAGGATATGTTTCTCGTTTATGGAGGTGACGAAGAGCTCGTCGTAACGGGTTACGTCGATGCTAGCTTCAACGCAGATCTGGATGACTCCAAGTCACAAACCGGATACGTGTATATTTTGAATGGTGGGGCAGTCAGCTGGTGCAGTTGCAAGCAGAGCGTCGTGGCGCATTCTACATGTGAAGCGGAGTACATAGCTGCTTGCGAAGCAGCGCAGGAAGGAGTCTGGATGAAGGAGTTCATCACCGACCTAGGAGTCATTCCAAGCGCATCAAGCCCGATGACTCTCTTCTGTGACAACACTGGAGCTATTGCCATTGCCAAGGAGCCCAGGTTTCACAAGAAGACCAGGCACATCAAGCGCCATTTCAACTCCATCCGGAATTATGTTCAAGATGGAGACATAGATATTTGTAAAGTGCATACGGATCTGAATGTCGCAGATCCGTTGACTAAACCTCTTCCACGAGCGAAACATGATCAACACCAGAACTCTATGGGTGTTCGATTCATCACAATGTAACTAGATTATTGACTCTAGTGCAAGTGGGAGACTGTTGGAAATATGCCCTAGAGGCTATAATAAAGTTGTTATTTTATATTTCCTTATATCATGATAAATGTTTATTATTCATGCTAGAATTGTATTAACCGGAAACTTAGTACATGTGTGAATACATAGACAAAATAGAGTGTCCCTAGTATGCCTCTACTAGACTAGCTCATTGATCGAAGATGGTTATGTTTCCTAACCATAGACATGAGTTGTCATTTGATCAGCGGGATCACATCATTAGGAGAATGATGTGATGGACAAGACCCATCCGTTAGCTTAGCACTATGATCGTTTAGTTTTACTGCTATTGCTTTCTTCATGAATTATACATGTTCCTATGACTATGAGATTATGCAACTCCCGAATACCGTAGGAACACCTTGTGTGCTATCAAACGTCACAACGTAACTGGGTGATCATAAAGATGCTCTACAGGTGTCTCCGAAAGTATTCGTGGTGTTGGCATAGATCAAGACTAGGATTTGTCACTCCGAGTGTCGGAGAGGTATCTCTGGGCCCTCTCGGTAATGCACACCATAATAAGCCTTGCAAGCAAATGACTAATGAGTTAGTCATGAGATGATGTATTACGGAACGAGTAAAGAGACTTGCTGGTAACGAGATTGAACTAGGTATAGAGATACCGACGATCGAATCTCGGGCAAGTAACATACCGATGACAAAAGGAACAACGTATGTTGTTATGCGGTTTGACTGATAAAGATCTTCGTAGAATATGTAGGAGCCAAAATGAGCATCCAGGTTCCGCTATTGGTTATTGACCGGAGATGAGTCTCTACATAGTTCTCGAACCCGTAGGGTCCGCACGCTTAACGTTTGATGACGATCGATATTATGAGTTTATGAGTTTTGATGTACCGAAGGAGTTCGGAGTCCCGGATGAGACCGGGGACATGACGAGGAGTCTCGAAATGGTTGAGACGTAAAGATCGATATATTGGACGACTATATTCGGACATCGGAAAGGTTCCGAGTGATTCGGGTATTTTTCGGAGTATATGGGCCTTATTGGGCCATACGGGAATAGAGGAGAAAGGCCAAAAGGAAGGAGGCGCGCGCCCCCCCTCTGGTCCGAATTGGACAAGGGGTACAGCTCCCTTTTCCTTCTCCCTCTCCACCTCTTTCCTTCTCTCCTACTCCAGAAAGGAAAGGGGAATCCTACTAGGACTTGGGAGTCCTAGTAGGACTCTCCACACTTGGCGCGCCCCCTCTAGGGCCGGCCTCTCCCTTGCTCCTTTATATACGGGGGCAGGGGGCACCCTAGGACACACAAGTTGAATTGTTTTAGCCCTGTGCGGTGCCCCTCTCCACAGAAACACACCTCGGTAATACCGTTGCAGTGCTTAGGCGAAGCCCTGTGCCGGTAGATACATCATATCTGTCACCACGACGTCGTGCTGGCGAAACTCTCCCGTGAAGCTCAACTGGATCAAGAGCTCGTGGGACGTCATCAAGCTGAACGTGTGCTGAACGCGAAGGTGCCGTATGTTCGGTGCTTGATCGGTTGGATCGCGAAGAAGTTCGACTACATCAACCGCGTCACTTGACGATTCCGCTCCCGGTCTACGAGGGTACGTAGACACACTCTCCCCCTCGTTGCTATGCATCTAGTAGATAGATCTTGCGTGATCGTAGGAAAATTTTGAAAATACTACGTCCCCCAAACAGTGGTATCAGAGCTAGGTCTATGCGTAGATGATATGCACGAGAAGAACACAATTAGTTGTGGGCGATACTAGTCATACTGCTTACCAGCATGTCATACTTTGCGTCAGCGGTATTGTGAGATGAAGCGGCCCGGACCAACATTACGCGTACGCTTACGCGAGACTGGTTTCACCGTTATGAGCACTCGTTGCTTAAAGGTGACTGGCGGTGTCTGTCTCTCTCACTTTAGCTTAATCAAGTGTGGCTATGCCCGGTCCTTGTGAAGGTTAAAACAGCACATACTTGACGAAACATCGTTGTGGTTTTGTATGCGTAGGTAAGAACGGTTCTTGCTAAGCCCGTAGCAGCCACGTAAAACTTGCAACAACAAAGTAGAGGACGTCTAACTTGTTTTTGTCGGGCATGTTGTGATGTGATATGGTCAAGACATGATGAGTTATACGGTTTTGTATGAGATGATCATGTTTTGTAAAGTTATCGGCAACTGGCAGGAGCCATATGGTTGTCGCTTTATTGTATGAAATGCAATCGCCATGTAATTGCTTTACTTTATCACTAAGAGGTAGCGATAGTCGTAGAAGCAATAGTTGGCGAGACGACAACGATGCTACGATGAAGATCAAGGTGTCGCGCTGGTGACGAAGGTGATCATGACGGTGCTTTGGAGATGGTGATCAAAAGCACAAGATGATGATGGCCATATCATGTCACATATTTTTATTTGCATGTGATGTTTATCTTATTATGCTTCTTATTTTGCTTAGAACGACGGTAGCATTATAAGATGATCCCTTACAAAATTTCAAGGTATAAGTGTTCTCCCTGAGTATGCACCGTTGCGAAAGTTCTTCGTGCTGAGACACCACGTGATGATCGGGTGTGATAAGCTCTACGTTCAAATACAACGGGTGTAAGACAGTTTTGCACACGCAGAATACTCGGGTTAAACTTGACGAGCCTAGCATATGCAGATATGGCCTCGGAACACTGGAGACCGAAAGGTCGAGCATGAATCATATAGTAGATATGATCAACATAAGATGTTCGCCATTGAAACTACTCCATCTCACGTGATGATCGGACATGGTTTAGTTGATTTGGATCACGTGATCATTTAGATGAATAGAGGCATGTCTGTCTAAGTGGGAGTTCTTTAGTAATATGATTAAATTGAACTTTAATTTATCATGAACTTAGTCCTAGTAGTATTAGCATATCTATGGTGTAGATCAATAGCTCACGATGTTGCTCCCCGTTTATTTTTATATATTCCTAGAGAAAACTAAGTTGAAAGATGTTAGTAGCAATGATGCGGACTAGGTCCGTGATCTGAGGATTATCCTCATTGCTGCACAGAAGAATTATGTCCTTGATGCACCGCTAGGTAACAGACCTATTGCAGGAGCAGATGCAGACGTTATGAACGTTTTGACAAAAGCTCGGTATGATGACTACTTGATAGTTTAAGTGCACCATGCTTTACAGCTTAGAACCGGGACTTCAAAAACGTTTTGAACGCCACGGAGCATATAAGATGTTCCAAGAGTTGAAATTAGTATTTCATACTCATGCCCGTGTCGAGAGGTATAAGACCTCTGACAGTACTTTGCCTACAAGATGGAGGAGAATAGCTCAACCAGTGAGCATGTGCTCAGATTGTTTGGGTACTACAATTACTTGAATCAAGTGGGAGTTAATCTTCCAGATAAGATAGTAATTGACAAAGTTCTCTAGTCACTATCACCAAGTTAGTAGAACTTCGTGATGAACTATAATATGCAAGGGATGACGAAGGTAATTCCCGAGCTCTTCGTGATGCTGTAATCGGCGAAGGTAGAAATCAAGAAAGAGCATCAAGTGTTGATGGTTAACAAGACCACTTGTTTCAAGTAAAGGGCAAAGGGATAGAAGGGGAACTTCAAGAAGAAAAACAAGCAAGTTGTCACTCCCGTGAAGAAACCCAAAGCTAAAACTCAAGCCGGAAACTAAGTGCTTCTACTGCAAAGGAAATGGTCACTGGAAGTGGAACTACCCTAGATACTTGGCGGATAAGAAGGATGGCAAAGTGAACAAAGGTATATTTTGATATACAGATTATTGATGTGTACTTTACTAGTGTTCATAGCAACCCCTGGGTATTTGATACCGGTTCAGTTGCTAAAATTAGTAACTCAAAACGAGAATTGCAGAATGAACAGAGACTAGTTAAAGGTGAAGTGACGATGTGTGTTGGAAGTGGTTCTAAGATTGATATGATCATCATCGCACACTCCCTATACTTTCGGGATTAGTGTTGAACCTAAATAAGTGTTATTTGGTGTTTGTGTTGAGCATGAATATGATTTGATCATGTTTATTGCAATACGGTTATTCATGTAAGTTAGAGAATAATTGGTGTTCTGTTTACATGAATAAAACCTTCTATGGTCATACACCAAATGAAAATGGTTTGTTGGATCTCGATCGTGTGATACACATATTCATAATATTGAAGCCAAAAGATGCAAGGTTAATAATGATAGTGAAACTTATTTGTGGCACTGCCGTTTAGGTCATATTGGTGTAAAGCGCATGAAGAAACTCCATAGTGATGGACTTTTGGAATCACTTGATTATGAATCACTTGGTGCTCGTGAACCATGCCTCATGGGCAAGATGACTAAAACTCCGTTCTCCGGAACTGTGGAGCGAGCAACAGAGTTGTTGGAAATCATACATACTGATGTATGCGGACCAATGAGTGTTGAAGCTCGCGGCCGGTATCGTTATTTTCTGACCTTCACTCATGATTTGAGCAGATATGGGTATATCTACTTAATGAAGCACAAGTCTGAAACATTTGAAAAGTTCAAAGAATTACAGAGTGAAGTGGAGAATCATCGTAACAAGAAAATAAGAGTTTCTACGATATGATCGTAGAGGTAAAATATTTGAGTTAGCGAGTTTGGCCTTTAGTAAAAACAATGTGAAATAGTTTCACTACTCACGCCACCTGGAACACCATAGTGTAATGGTGTGTCCGAACGTCATAACCGTACTTTATTAGATATGGTGCGATCGATGATGTCTCTTACCGATCTACCACTATCGCTTTTGGGGTTAGGCATTAGAGACAGCTACATTCACGTTAAATAGGGCACCATCTAAATCCATGGAGATGACACCGTATGAACTGTCGTTTGACGAGAAACCTAAGTTGTCATTTCTTTAAGTTTGGGACTGCGATGCTTATGTGAAAAAGTTTCAACATGATAAGCTCGAACCCAAATCGGAGAAGTAAATCTTCATAGGATACCCAAAAAGAAACTGTTGGGTACACCTTCTATCACAGATCCGAAGGCAAGGTCTTTGTTGCTAAGAGTGGATCCTTTCTAGAGAAGGAGTTTCTCTCGAAAGAAGTGAGTGGGAGGAAAGTGGAACTTGATGAGGTAATTGTACCTTCTCCCGAATTGGATAGTAGTACATCACAGAAACTGGTTCCAGTGATTCCTACACCAATTAGTGAGGAAGCTAATGATGATGATCATGAAACTTCGGATCAAGTTACTGCTGAACTTCGTAGATCAACCAGAGTACGTTCTGCACCAGAGTGGTACGGCAACCCGGTTCTAGAAGTCATGTTACTGAACCATGATGAACCTACGAACTATGAGGAAGCGATGATGAGCCTAGATTCCGCAAAATGGCTTGAGGCCATGAAATCTGAGATGGGATCCATGTATGAGAACAAAGTGTGGACTTTGGTTGACTTGCCCGATGATCGGCAAGCCATCGAAAATAAATGGATCTTCAAGAGGAAGACTGACGCTGACGGTAATGTTACTATTTACAAAGCTCGACTTGTTGCGAAAGGTTTTCGACAAGTTCAAGGAGTTGACTACGATGAGACTTTCTCACCCGTAGCGATGCTTAAGTCTGTCCGAATCATGTTAGCAATTGCCGCATTTTATGAAATCTGGCAAATGGATAACAAAACTGCATTCTTTAATGGATTTATTAAAGAAGAATTGTATATGATGCAACCAGAAGGTTTTGTCAATCCTAAAGGTGCTAACAAAATGTGCAAGCTCCAGCGGTCCATCTATGGACTGGTGCAAGCATCTCGGAGTTGGAATATACGCTTTGATAAGTTGATCAAAGCATATAGATTTATACAGACTTGTGGTGAAGCCTGTATTTACAAGAAGTGAGTGGGAGCACTACAACCTTTCTGATGAATATATGTGAATGACATATTGTCGATCGGAAATGATGTAGAATTTTCTGGAAAGCATAAAGGAGTGTTTGAAAGGAGTTTTTCAAAGAAAGACCTCGGTGAAGTTGCTTACATATTGGGCATCAAGATCTATAGAGATAGATCAAGACGCTTGATAAGACTTTCGATGAGTACATACCTTGATAAGATTTTGAAGTAGTTCAAAATGGATCAGTCAAAGAAGGGTTCTTTCCTGACTTGTAAGGTGTGAAGTTGAGTAAGACTCAAATCCAGACCACGGCAGAAAAATATAGAGAGAATGAAAGTCATTCCCTATGCCTCAGCCATATGTTCTATAAAGTATGCCATGTTGTGTAGCAAACATGTTGTGTACCTTGCCATGAGTTTGACAAGGAGGTACAATAGTGATCCAGGAGTAGATCACTGCACAGCGGTCAAAATTATCCTTAGTTACTGGATGACTAAGGAAATGTTTCTCAATTATGGAGGTGATAAAGAGTTCGTCGTAAAGGGTTACGCCGATGCAAGCTTTGACACTAAATCCAGATGACTCTAACTATCAATCTGGATGCGTATTGAAAGTGAGAGTAATTAGCTAGAGTAGCTCCATACAGAGCATTGTAGACACATAGAAATTTGCGAAATACATACGGATCTGAATGTGACAGACCCGTTGACTAAACTTCTCTCACGAAGCAAAACATGATCACACCTTAGTACTCTTTGGGTGTTAATCACATAGCGATGTGAACTAGATTATTGACTCTAGTAAACCCTTTGGGTGTTGGTCACATGGCGATGTGAACTATGGGTGTTAATCACATGACGATGTGAACTATCGGTGTTAAATCACATGGCGATGTGAACTAGATTATTGACTCTAGTGCAAGTGGGAGACTGAAGGAAATATGCCCTAGAGGCAATAATAAAGTTGTTATTTTATATTTCCTTATATCATGATAAATGTTTATTATTCATGCTAGAATTGTATTAACCGGAAACTTAGTACATGTGTGAATACATAGACAAAATAGAGTGTCCCTAGTATGCCTCTACTAGACTAGCTCATTGATCGAAGATGGTTATGTTTCCTAACCATAGACATGAGTTGTCATTTGATCAGCGGGATCCCATCATTAGGAGAATGATGTGATGGACAAGACCCATCCGTTAGCTTAGCACTATGATCGTTTAGTTTTACTCCTATTGCTTTCTTCATGACTTATACATGTTTCTATGACTATGAGATTATGCAACTCCCGAATACCGTAGGAACACCTTGTGTGCTATCAAACGTCACAATGTAACTGGGTGATCATAAAGATGCTCTACAGGTGTCTCCGAAAGTATTCATGGTGCTGGCATAGATCAAGACTAGGATTTGTCACTCCGAGTGTCGGAGAGGTATCTCTGGGCCCTCTCGGTAATGCACATCATAATAAGCCTTGCAAGCAAATGACTAATGAGTTAGTCACGACATGATGTATTACGGAATGAGTAAAGAGACTTGCCGGTAATGAGATTGAACTAGGTATAGAGATATCGACGATCGAATCTCGGGCAAGTAACATACCGATGACAAAAGGAACAACGTATGTTGTTTTGCGGTTTGACCGATAAAGATCTCCGTAGAATATGTAGGAGCCAATATGAGCATCCAGGTTCCGCTATTGGTTATTGACCGGAGATGAGTCTCGGTCATGTCTACATAGTTCTCGAACCCGTAGGGTCCGCACGCTTAACGTTTGATGACGATCGGTATTATGAGTTTATGAGTTTTGATGTACCGAAGGAGTTCGGAGTCCCGGATGAGACCAGGGACATGACGAGGAGTCTCGAAATGGTCGAGACGTAAAGATCGATATATTGAACAACTATATTCGGACATCGGAAAGGTTCCGAGTGATTCGGGTATTTTTCGGAGTATATGGGCCTTATTGGGCCATACGGGAATAGAGGAGAAAGGCCAAAAGGAAGGAGGCGTGCGCCCCCCCTCTGGTCCGAATTGGACAAGGGGTACAGCCCCCTTTTCCTTCTCCCTCTCCACCTCTATCCTTCTCTCCTACTCCGGAAAGGAAAGGGGAATCCTACTAGGACTTGGGAGTCCTAGTAGGACTCTCCACACTTGGCGCGCCCCCTCTAGGGCCGGCCTCTCCCTTGCTCCTTTATATACGGGGGCAGGGGGGCACCCTAGGACACACAAGTTGAATTGTTTTAGCCGTGTGCGGTGCCCCTCTCCACAGAAACACACCTCGGTCATATCGTTGCAGTGCTTAGGCGAAGCCCTGCGCCGGTAGATACATCATATCTATCACCACGCCGTCGTGCTGGCGAAATTCTCCCGTGAAGCTCAACTGGATCAAGGGCTCGTGGGACGTCATCAAGCTGAACGTGTGCTGAACGCGGAGGTTCCGTACGTTCGGTGCTTGATCGGTTGGATCGCGAAGAAGTTCTACTACATCAACCGCGTCACTTGACGCTTCCGCTCCCGGACTATGAGGGTACGTAGACACACTCTCCCCCTTGTTGCTATGCATCTAGTAGATAGATCTTGCATGATCGTAGGAAAATTTTGAAAATACTACGTTCCCCAACAATTGATAACGGGATCACATCATTAGGAGAATGATGTGATGGACAAGACCCAATCCTAAGCCTAGCACAAGATCGTGTAGTTCGTAATGCTAAAGCTTTTCCAATGTCAAGTATCTTTTCCTTAGACCATGAGGTTGTGCAACTCCCGGATACCGTAGGAATACTTTGGGTGTGCCAAATTCCACAACGTAACTGGGTGGCTATAAAGGTACGCAACGGGTATCTCCAAAAGTGTCTGTTGAGTAGGCACGAACCGAGACTGGGATTTGTCACTCCGTATGACGGAGAGGTATCTCTGGGTCCACTCGGTAAGACATCATCATAATGAGCTCAATGTGGCTAAGGAGTTAGTCACGGAATAATGTATTATGGAACGAGTAAAGAGACTTGCCATGACGAGATTGAACAAGGTATCGGTATACCGACGATCGAATCTCGGGCAAGTACTATACCGATAGACAAAGGGAATAGCATACGGGATTGAGTGAATCCTTGACATTGTGGTTCATCCGATGAGATCATCGAGGAACACGTGGGAACCAACATGGGTATCCAGATCCCGTTGTTGGTTATTGACCGGAGAGGCGTCTCGGTCATGTCTACGTGTCTCCCGAACCTGTAGGGTCTACACACTTAAGGTTCGGTGACGTTAGGGTTGTAGAGATATATGCACACGGTAACCCGAATGTTGTTCGGAGTCCCGGATGAGATCCCGGACGTCACGAGGAGTTCCGGAATGGTCTGGAGGTAAAGAATTATATATAGGAAGTCCAGTTTCGGCCATCGGGAGAGTTCCGGGGGTCACCGGTAATGTACCGAAACCACCGGAAGGGTCTCGGGGGTCCACCGGGTGGGGTCACCCATCCCGGAGGGCCCCATGGACCGTAGGGGGAGGGGACCAGCCCATAGTGGGCAGGCGCACCCCCTTGGGCCTCCCCCTGCGCCTAGGGTTGGGAACTCTAGGGGTGGGGGGCGCCACCCTTGCCTTGGGGGGTAAGTCTCCCCCCTGGCCGTCGCCCCCCTAGGAGATCCCATCTCCTAGGGCCGGCGCCCCCCTGGCCCCTATATATAGTGGGGGGGAGAAAGGGAAGCCGCAACTCAGTCCCTGGCGCC